>OY757312.1:16326851-17576851 GCA_963583905.1 Stenurella melanura | reverse complement strand
TTTATACTTGAACTTTCGATTTATGAAATAAAAAAAATGCCGAACAAGCCCATTGTTTCAATCCCCGTACTTTAACCCCGTCTTCAAGATGCCACCAAAAACATCATCCTAGCATACATAAAACTTGCAAAAATTCGCAAAAACTGCGAAATTTCCAAGAGTTACACAAATCGCTACCTGACCCCCGTATTACCATTACACTTTCGATTTGTTAAACATTTTCAATGTTAACAGAATGGCATAAGAGGAAATTCAGGAGCAAACAAAAATCGTAGATGACGATGATGAATGTAGAGTTTAATATTGTATTAATTATATTCCCTATTATTGAAATATATAAATACAAACAATTTACATTTTTTATTGTTCCCGAAAATCGTCATAATAATGGAGTAATACGGAACTACGGAATCATGTACTGTAGGGAAAAAAATTATCGGCTCCTTATCCGTTAGTCCAGCCGGCAAAGTAAAAAATATACCAGAAGCTCGCAAAAAATGTTATCTGAGATTTTCCTTCCGTAACAATTTGACACGCGTCTAGATGTATGTACAATCTGGTTGCCAATGTTAAAAGAAGAACTTCACAAACTTAACATTGTATAAAAATTTTCAAAAATTGTTAACTATATCAACGGTTCTACGTAACTAGTCAAGAATTCTTAGAGCTGTGTATTTATCATACACAGCAAAAAAGATTTTTCAAAAAAGTCTTGAAAAACGAAACATTAGATTTATGAAACGTCGGCGAAATATTTAATTCCAAGTTTTTATACTTATTTGTGTTATTTATTTTAAAAAAGCAACCTCTAACTGATCCTTTGACGTAAAAGTCACAGGCGCAGAAGTTATTTACCAGCAACATACTAGTTAATTGTGTTGGTTTGTAGATTCCCCGAGCACCGCTTAAAAAGAAAACAAAATACATGTGGCAGGAAGTTCCAAAGAATTAGAAAAAAATTAAGATAATGCCACAAATAACATTTGGACAATATTAAGATGATTAAAAATCAGAAAAAACTTTTCTTAATTTGGCGAATGCGCCACTTACAATCACACAATTGCTTTAAAATTGGTAGTTAGATATTTTCGTAGTAGCTGATAATGAATATGATGTCAAAAGCTATATACTCAAAATGACGATTCCAACAGTGCTGCTATAACTACAAAACTTTTCCAGATTTCCATGGGGATAGATTAATAATTCAGAACAACGGATATTTTCCTTCACATTGCAGAAACTACATTAGAATACTAAAAATGGTGAACTGAAAGAAACAAAACATCGTTTTAAAAAAAACAACTATCAATAATTTTTTGGAACATTTTTTTCATGTTATTTACTCATTAATCCGATGCAACTGAAGCGATTTCTATACATTTTCTGCAAACTGTAAGAAAAACTAATCTGTGGAAGCATAAAATCAGGTAATTGAGCAATATCTAAATTTATCATTTATACGGGAAGAACGAGAGAGTCTATAAATACACCCTTTAGTTAGTTACATATAAAATTTTACATAAGACGGATGTAAGATGAGCTCCCTTGCAATAAATATATTGCGAAATATGGTTAAGGGTGTTTGAAATCCAAATAAGAAGGAAAATGAGTTAAAGAATTGCATAATGTTATTCTTAGAAAATACAACATACTGATTGATTCTTTTAAGCTGAAACTTTAAAATATTTCGAGTAATAAGCAAAGTTTCAAACAAACGTTATAAAATTGGATGGGGGCAATTCGACGGTTTGTCACTTTGACTTTGGGTGGAAGTGTTAAGATCATTCAAGGTCAAATTAGTTTTTTTAAATGGGAATTTGACCTTGAATGACTTTAACTCTTCCACCCAAAGTCAAAGTGGCATATATCAGCGAACTGGCCCCCATCCTACTCAACAATTTTGTTTGAAACATTTTTTCGTAGAGTGCTTATTACTCGAGATATTTGAAAGTTTCAGGTTAAAAAAATCACCCAGTATCTACTAAAATATTTGAGTTAGTTTATCGGGTATTAGGTACTGGAAACTATGTTGTATCCGATTCTATTTGTGCTCTCAAAAGTCTTTGACTGTTAATAAAGATATTGACAAATGGCATTAGCGGTAAATTTTTGTTGTTTAGATTGTTTAACGTCCTATATGCAAAACAGAAATCCTAGTGTAAAAAAGGCAATAAATTGAAAGTCCGACACTTTTGACATAATTTTAGGTATCCCTCAAGGATCCGTATTAGATCCCTTATTGTTCTTAACGTATATTAACACCTTTCCCAAATTTATAAAAAACCAGTGTATAATTCATGTTTGCCACACTATGGCAACGGTAACAACTCGTAATCCAAGGAAATTTATAACAAAACTCGAGTTGCCAGGTACGAAATGAGCACTTAGCATGATCGTAATAGACCAGTAATGAATAAAATAAGACAGTATATATATCTCGTTACGGGAAGCACATTTTTTGGTAAGAGGACATTTAACAACATAACAACAAAGAGATAGAACGTACAATAATGATATTTGAATTATAAATTACTACGGGAGCTCTAAGCTCGAGGGTCGCAAAGTCGACTTTGCACCCCCGATATCTGGAAAACTGTGAATTTTTTGACCTTGTGCCCATGACACCTTTTGATCAGGAGCTCGAGAGGAATAACGTATATTGATTCCAGCGAATTTCACCGGGAGGTGGGACACTTCACATAAGGAATGATCACCCCCAATATCTAGAAAACTGTCCATTTTCCGACGTTGTGCCATGAGAACTTTTGTTCGGGACGGATTGTGTTTCAATATGCATTTAGTTTCAACCAATTTGCCCGAAAGTAATTTTCCATCTAAACTGCCAGGTCCTTTACAGAAACAGACATAGACAGGGAGTGTATTATTTGTCACTTTTTATAGGTTTATTCTGTGTCGCGGGATTTTAAAATCTTTAATTTAACTTTTACGTACATACCGTCGCCCTTATCACGTATGGGCGTAACTAACAAAAAATGCAAAATTGAGTTACGCCGGTTCTAGGCTTTCCATGGGTGCACTTTTCATCTCACGAAGTGGCGCAACTGTATATCTTATAGTTTCGTCACAAACGATATAATAATTGAGGGCGTATCTGCCAAAGTCTCTAAATGGTTTCTCACGTAAAGGCGTAAGACAGATAAGTCTGTTCAAAAACTTATCTTTCCTGTCACTATGTGTAACTTTTCGAACAGGAGACGAAAAACAGTTTGGAAGACAATGCTCATATTGCAGAAAAAACTGCTGTCAGGAAAATTAAATCTAAATGTAAAGAGGAAGCCCAAAAAGATAAAAGCATGTTATATGGAATAGTTGATGTGCAGCAAGTTTTATATCTGCCTATTTCAAAGGAAAGCCCAATTTTTTATAAAAGCCGATTGTTATTAAAAACTTGACAATTTACGATATTGCTAATAAAGAAGATTTCTACTTTGTCTGGAATAAGGCCATAAGTAAACGTGGTTCTTCAGAGGTCGCAACCTGTAACGAGAGTTGCTCTATTCTTTCTCATTAGAAGAAATATCTTTATGATATTTCGAAACTTCACATGGGCACAACGAGGGTGATTCTGCTTATAGTGCAATTTCTTCTGCAGGGGACATATGTATTCCTGCCCAGCTTCACCCTAGTATTTGATTAGTGTGACGGAAACAGCCCTATAGAGAGAGTTATACCAATGAATTATAATGACTTTAAAGATTTCAAGTCTTTTTCAAAGCAACTTAGTATCTTGACAATTAGAGAAACTGATCGAGGCAATGTGATGTAGCCAGATATGATGGAAGTAATGGTGACCAAAAGTACAAATATAATATTTTTTTAAAAAAGCCATCTTGATAAAGAATACGACTACATTACTTTGAAGTTTGAAATGTTTAGAAAGTAGCATATCCAATATGCAACTTCATGCTTTAAATAATGATCCCAAAAATACCTGAATGAAAATATGAAGATTTGTTTTCACTCTGTGTAAAGAATTTTTTAGATCTTTGCGTCATGGCCAACAGTGAATTAATTCATCGTTATTCTTTTCTTTGCAAACATTACAGTCAGCATTACAGAATGTTACATTTTTACTTATAGCAGTATTCTTTTTTGTTAGAACAGTAATGGAATTGAAAAGTAAAGTACACTAGTTGTGTAAAAAGCTATTAAATAAAAAAATTACACTAACTTTCACCATTTTTTAATGGTTATTTATCGTCTCTATTATAGACCTATCTTACGTAACGAAATAAATATACTTTCAGGTAAAGGCGTATCTGCAAATTTAGTCCTCTAAAAAAAAAAGTATGATAGGTACATTAACTATTAAATGAGCATAAAATACATATTCTCTGGATATCAACTATAAGATATCATTTTAGAATACTGTGAAACAGAAATGATACGGCCATTTCAATGTCACACATTTCTGTTTTTGCTTTCTCCTGTAAAATATGCAAAATTCAGATACGCCCATACGTGATAAGGGCGACGATACATACTGCTCTATTAAGTAAAGTATTAGAGTCTGCTCTCCTGTACTTTTTTGTTTCTATTGGCTGACCTAATAATCGCCTTTCACAGTAATTATTATTACTGTCTTTTGTTCATGCCAAACTCGAATTCTGCAGTTCTATAACCACAAATCTCAACTTGCACGTAACAAATTACTCATTCATTACATTCTCCCAACATTATATTTAACGTTCTCGGTTCCAAAGAAAATAATTTACCTTAACAACAGAAGGAAGTATACATATCAAATGTGATGTCTGCTGAGACATACGTCTGCGACAGACGAAACATAGTTGTCCCAGTAATTTGAAAGAGCTACTGCCTCTGGTCACGCAAGCTCCTTCAAACTTTTGACGTACAAGCACAATTAACTACAATTTATTCTTCATATAGCGTAAAATGTAGTAAGGCGACCTTGCTTTCAGACGTCAATCAATATTCTTGGCTATGGCAGGATTTTTTTTTCGGTAATTCGTACAGTCCACGAAATTTTGTACTGAATGTGTTTCTGTGAGTAACATGACAATGGTTTTAGTTATATAAAATTTTACTTGTATTTATTTAGTTTCGTTACAATACCATCCAAAACAAATTCCATTTACTGACTCAAGTGGAGTACAATAGTTAAATTATACAAGAACAAATAGTAATTTGTCTGTAATTCGTCATCACTTTTACTACTCTTAAAAATCGTGTTACAACTTCTGATAATTTCAGTATCTTAAGAAGTACTAAGGTTTTGACAACTAAATTAAAAAAAGACCCACAACGGACCAGTAAGAAGCAGGGCACAAAAAAACGATTGTTGCGTTTAATTTTAATCGTTTTGACAATTGTATTGCACCATTTTCAGTAATTTTACTTCCACATCACGTAGTGGAGTGAAAGTATAGCATATTTAAAAAAAATTCTTTTATGAAAATAGGCTTAGAATGTCACAAAATGTTGAGATTTTTAAACGGAGCGAAAACAAATTTTCTGTCCGTCAGTCCGCAACTTTATTTGTACGCACGTTTTCTCAGCAACCGTTTAGACATTGGCTTGAAATTTGGTACAAATATGCATCATGACTAGACCTGGAACTTGATTATATTTTGCGCTAATTCGGATGAAGGGTTGGGGGTTGAATTTATTTATTTGATACACTATTCAACAGGTTAAAAAACCCAATTACAAAATAGGAGATAAAAACTAAAATTAAAAATAGTAACTTGTGAAAAATACAAAGAGATATACATGTACACACACATATATACATGAATACATGTGAATTAATCCAAAAGACAACTAACAAAACTAAACTTATATAATACATTTTAGTATAAATATACATATACAATATACATACATAAAAAATATACAGCTTATGCAAGAAGTATAGTATACGGTGAGGCTACTTGTGTCAACAAAAAGGAACAAAGTACAAAATTTAAGTTAGAGACAGATTCTTTATGTTTGTAAGACTGTAAGTGAATATATCTAATCGATTATTCAAATTATTGTACATACTGGGGTAAATAAGGGAAAACAAGTGAAGCAAACCAGTAAGAATAGTGACTTGGAATGAGGTGTATATACTATAAGATAAGACCTCAGATTTTATTATAAAATATATTCACCCCCCCACCACCCACTCTCAATTATTAACGGAATTAATTAAATAAAATTGAGATATTCACTTGAAATTTGGTACACGTATGTATTGTAACGACATCTAGAACGAATATATTTTGAGATGATTCTGTTGAAGGGTTGGGGGTTAAATAAGGGTAAATAGGGGGAAATAAGTAAAGCAAGCTGGTAAGAGCACAGGAACTTGGTGTATATGCTAGAAGCCCCACTCCCTATTCCATTATTAAAGGGGACGATAAAATAAAATTGAGAAATTCACTTGAAATTTGGTAAACGTCTGTATTATAACGACATCTGAAACTGGATTATATTTTGAGATGATTCCGTTGAAGGGTTGGGGTTAAATAGGAGTAAATAGGGGAAAATAAGTAAAGCAAGCTGGTAAGAGTACAGAAATTTGGGATTAGGTGTTAGAAGCGAAGGCCTCAAATTTTTTTATAATTCTTTTCATCCTCCCAACACCTCCTTTGTGTCCTAGTAACCATCTCATGTAAGCAAAAATGAATCTTGACAGATATTGAATTTCATTAACGTGTAAATCTCGAAATATGTAAGTTATCTGAAAAATAAATCTCATTTTTCCTTTTTCATTATTTGCAAGAATGTTAAGAGTCGCTTGCTCTTGTCTTATTTCATGTAGGTATTTGGTTGACTAATGATACCTCAGTGTTCCACGTGTAGGGCACAGGCATCACTCGACAGTCACAAGTAAACTATGGTAGAACTGGGAGAAGAAGCCTTAACCATAAATACTGGTTCCAACTGCCGATGGATTAAGAAATCTCAAAATCTCCAAGGATAGATATACTTACGAATACTCATCATAATTATAACCAGGGTTATAAGGGCTATAATTGTACCCCTTGTCGTTTTATATTAGGACACAAAGGGTTAAGAGGGTTGATAAAATAAAATTGTGATTTTAACTTGAAATTTGGTACACATATGTACTATAACGACATCTGAAACTAGATTATATTTTGAGATGATTCCGTTGAAGGAGTGGGAAATAAGTAGACGTAAATAGGGAAAACTAAGTAAAACAAGCTGATAAGAGTACAGAAACTTGGAATTTGGTGTATATATTAGAACCCAAGTCCTCAAATTTCTTTCTAATAATTTTGAGCCCTCCATCCCCACTCCATTATTAAAGGGGTTGACATAAAATTGAGATAGTTAGTATACGTATGCATTCTAATAACATCTGATTGAGATGATTCCGTTGAAAGGGTGGGAGTGGGGAGGTTGTGGAGTGGATAAATAATTTACGTACGTTTCATGTCAAAGTGGCACCTACCATCAGGCTTTTTATTTGCCCCATAAGGGCGAAACTAGAGTATCGCGAAATTTTGACGTTTACTATCGTTTAATTAAGATTTTTTTTGCACAAACTATTATTAATTAGTCACATTATACATATTGTATTGATATTTTAATTTTATTCAAATTGTTTAAACTATGATAATTTATTTAAACAATTATATTTTGTTATAAATTTGTAATATTTCTGTCTTTCTTTAATTGTACAATAGTTGTCAAAGGAATACGTTAATCATTCTTTTTAAACCCCATAAGAACTATTGAACCTTAAAATGACTTTATAAGGGCCAAAGTAGAGTATTGCGTATTTTTGATGTTCATTATTACTTATTTGCCATTATTTTTAATTAGTCACTTTCCAGTTTGTGTTGATATTTTAATGTCTTTCAAATTGAAACAATTATAATTTATTTAAGCAACTACATTTTTCTATAAAAATGCAGTAGTTCCATTTTTTTTCAATTTCGCAAGTTAGTTATTTAATATTAATTATTAAGAGTTTACCAATGGAACTTGGCAAATTATTTAAACAATTTATTATATTTTAGACCAAAGACAAGCGAAAAAGTTCATAACTTGTTCGACACAGATTACCACAAGACTTCTAGAACTCAAAAAGTTTGACTTAAGGCTGATGAGAGGTCTTCTAAGAGTCCCTTGCGGTCTTGCATCCTTTAGATATCACCTTAAGTATATGGGCAAGGCAGAAAATAATAAATGCAAATAATGTCATACTCCAAAAGAGACTGCGGAACACACACCTAGCGAATGAAAGATGTTAGTCCGCATATTAATATGCGTTATGCTAAAATACCTATAAACGGTTTGAAGACAAAAAAATTAGCTCTCATAAAATCACTTGCTGACAAAGGACCTTCTAGAGTAGATAATGCTGATATCAATATACAGCACATTTTATCGTTTCTTAAAGTTTTTTACGTATTTTGCATTAAATAAAATTTACCTATTAATACAACATTGTCCGTATACCTGGTTTTTGTAGAATGTTTCAAGCCCTAAACTTTAGCTAAGATGTATTCATGTGCAAAATAAAACAACTGACACTATATCTTTAAGAACAAGCATAGTTACCTAAATCTACCGTTTGGATCTAAATGTACGTCTATGCAATTCCTCGCGAATCGGTACATCCTGCTATAAAATTACATTAGACCATTTTAATAAACAACTAGTTATGGAACTAAGTCTTCTATGCATATTTTTGCTTTATGTGGTATATTGCGAGATAAATAGCAAAAGTCCCAAATATGACAATTATGCAAAAATTCACCCCTTTTGAGTCACGGGAAGGGGTTGAACTAGCTACCCTAAATTTGGTACAATTTTTTTTATTATCGTCATAATTTGAGAGGGTGGGAAGATCAAATTTTAGAAGTTAAAAGATAAGGATCACCCTCTAGACTGACTGCCTCCTGTAAGAAGTCACTTTAAATCTTCAGGAATAAAGGAGGTTGTATTATCTATGGTATGATACCTATCATTATTTTTATTATTATTATCATTATTATTACCATTTATGTCTGGTTACAATATACCTGTTTGATTAAATTAAATAGGTATAATAATTACCACCACACCTGCCACCGTATATAAAATACTGAAATACTAAATATATCGCAACATATCTCTATGCATATGATGACTTGTGGATTTTATAAATCTAAGACAAGCGGTTAAGTTTAAGACACATCAATCATTTCAATCTTCCACTGTCCGTAAAAGATAAAAAGGGCGGTAATCGAGAACTTGTTCAATATTTGATATTTTGCCCGCATCTTTTTCAGTTTACTTCTTAAGGCGCCGATTTATGTTTCCCTATCAGTCCGCTCCATGTAATTCCTCACCATCTACCTCGGCCCTTTACGTTGTGTCCACGCTTTGAGCGCCTTATCAGCGGATGCAAAGGTCCGTAAGCGGCATGGGGTGGCCCATGGCCCCCTGATTTGGCGTGTATTATAGTAGAGTCTGTACTTTGTGTCTCGCGACGTTATGTCTAATCGATGCATTCCTGCGCGCCCTGTCTTACCCAACCGGCCATTACGCACCTTAATGGGCCCGCTTGGCCACAGCAGTCTGTCCAGGGCCTTCTGGATTACTTGCCGGGCCGAAGACGCTTGGTCAAGGAGAGGGGATGGTGACACGATCGTGAAAGTTCATTCATTTATAAGATGTCAAAATATTGCGTGGAATATGTTGAATGCCAAGAGACAACATTTAATGCACTGTTCAATATGTTTAGACGACAATATCAAAAGTTACAGAAAACAGACATATATCTGTTTAAAAATGTCTGTCACCTGTTGCAGAATAATAAGCCAATAAATCTAAATGCACGACGTATTTATTGGATACATTATACACTTACAAGTATTTTAAGAAAATAGAAAAATAGTCAATAGGATTCAGATCAACGTAATTTAATGTACGCCGTCCTTTTATATAAGAGCCAAATATTGGAGCTGGCGGGTGACCAGTTATGTATTTATCAAATCATACTATATTCATATATTAAAGATAGAACAGAACGCCGCACCGGCTGGTACCATCCGTTAATTTAACGCACACCGACAGCGTCACTCACTTTCAATTTCGTCTGTCTGTCTAACTGTCTGCTGGCGCTATAACAAAAAACTACTTGACTGAGAACAATCTTTGGTAGGTGGTTGACGTTACTGCCAGCGAAGAAATGAGTAGCTAGACTTTCACGGGAAAATATACAAGGTGGGCCGTCAAAAGAGAATAGATAATGAGAAAAATTGTCTTTTCGCCAAATCTAAAATCTCACGTTTCATGACATTAATAATAATAATAATAATTTATTTTCCACAATGGCAATATTATAGGAATACTCGAATTACACAAATATCTTAAACTAGGTAAAAAAATCACATGCAGTGTAAAAACATTTTGAAAGCTGAAACAATTTTAACTTAGTTTTAAAATCCAGTAAGTTTCTAGCTATTTTAGATTCGGAGGGCAAGTTCCTAAATAATTTTGGTCCCATGTAATTTGTATAAGTCTAAGTGTTGCAAAAGTAAAAATAATATATTCTCTAAAGACCTCTTTGCAAGAATGGATACTAGAACACGAGCTATACAACGCATTATCCGTTTTTGAGCAATAAAAATAGTCTTTGTGAGAGTGGAGTTCCCCCAGGAAGAGACACCATACCTTAATCTAGACTTCATTTGGGCATGGTATAAATTAACTAATTGCTTCCTGGCAAGCACGGTTTTATTATTCTTAAATAAAACCGCTGCCTAAGGAATCACTATTTCCACATCCAAATTTTTCATCCAAGTCACTTTAAAGGAAATATATTGACTATATTTGCACTATAGTATGTGGAAATAATTGAATGGTAGAAACAAAAGTTATTCATTTTTTAGAGCAGAATATGAATCTGTAAAAATAGTGGTAATAGGGCAAAAAACCAAAGT
This sequence comes from Stenurella melanura, assembly GCA_963583905.1. Classification (NCBI taxonomy): domain Eukaryota; kingdom Metazoa; phylum Arthropoda; class Insecta; order Coleoptera; family Cerambycidae; genus Stenurella; species Stenurella melanura. The sequence continues at coordinate 17,565,920 of OY757312.1, read as the reverse complement.
CGACCATCTGATAACTTTGAAGTTCTGCACCAAACTTTCAAAAAATATAGCTATTAGATCCGACTTTTCAAATGATGAAGCTTTTGTTTGAAATATTTTTCCCGAAAATTCTTTATTTTCAAGTTATTCGCGTTTGTCAACATAAATGGGGAGCATGCAGACTACCAGTTAACATGAAACTAATTATAGCCATATTACCCAGCCAGACGTAAAAAATTGGTATTTTACTCTATCTAGTGGCGGATTCAAGGAAAAGGGCCCAGCCAGTTTTTGTTATAAGTGGCCCGTCGACTTAATAAAGTCATAAAAAAATTTATAACTAATATACGATTCAAATGTATTGACCCCTCACTTTAACCGCGAATACCTCAGAAACAGAGAAGCTGAAAAAAATTTAAAACATTTTTGTTCATTATGAATCTATTCTAAATAATTCACTGAAATTTTAACATTTTTGAAGTTTTGCTATATTGAAAAATATCCTACTTTTTAAGGAAATTTTGCCCATACCAGTCTTAAATCCGCTATATCTTTTAAAATGTGCATACTATGTAAGTAAATCCTATTTTAGACACCGATAAAACACGGCATTTCTTGTACGAGGGAATTTTTTCATAATTTATTTTTTCAAAAACGTGACGTCATGTTTATTCGGTTATTTATCAATGTATTTAAAAAGTTTTTGTTAAAACAGTTAATTTTATAAAATGTTAGTATTTTTAGAAAAAAATATTGGTATAGTTCTCTGCATATATGTAAGTCACATAAAAATTGTCGGTGCCTTTTATTTTGCGGTAAACATCAAAGACCCCGACATTTTTTATTTTCCTTAAATATATGAAGTGAACTATATATATCAAATATTAATTTAGTTATCAAGCATAATAGATAATATTGCAAACTTGCAATGATATTATCCTTTACGCTTGATAACTAAATTAATATTTGATATATACCAATTGTTTTTTTCTGAAAATGCTTATATTTTATATAATTAACTATTTCATCAAAAAAATATTAAATACATTGATAAATAATCGAATAAACATGACGTCACGCTTTTGACAATAAGTGCAAAATTTGAAAATAAAAAATGATGAAAAAATTTCCTCGTACAAAAAATTCAGTGCTTTACCGGTGTCTAAAATATTATTTACATAGTATGCACATTTTTCAAGATATAATGGATTTAAAACCGGTATGGTCAAAATTTCCTTAAAAAGTAGGACATTTCAATATGACTTAGAAGAACTTCAAAAGTGTCCAATGTGACTCATAACAAACACATAATTTTTTCAATTTTTTCTGCTCTGAGATATTCGCGATTAAAGTGAGGGGTCAATACATTTGAATCGTATATTAGTAAGAAAAATTTTCTGCGCAAAATGAATAAAATAATTTTAAAATTGTTGTATTCAAATGAAATTTAATACGAGAGGCCCCTAGAAATAGAAGTACAAGAGGCCCTACGAATTCGTTCAAAGAGTCTAGAGGGTCGAAATAACCTTTGATGAGTGCATCTCTTGAGGCCACTGCCTATGCCTGTGTGGCCTACTCAATAAATGCTGAATGGTGACCTGTTAGATTCACCACTCGCACTATTAATCCAAATCTTGCAGCGGGGCGGTTAATAGATTCTATATATTCTGGGGTGGCGCGGGATGGGTACAACCCTTGATATGACATTTTTTTATTGTCAGAGTTTAGATTTGGTACAATAATTAAACTTCAAACTTTGACATTTCGAAAGTCGTGAATAAAATTACTACACTTGATTATCATCTTCTCCCTCCCCTCAGTTCTGAAACGGCCCCGTTAGTTATCTTGGATGTCCTGGATTGTCGCTCTCCTCTCTCACCCTGTGTGTTGTTTTCCTCTGTCGATAAGTGCCGCTTAAGATCACCCCCTCCCGCTAACGATTTTACCATTACATCAGTCTCTGAACCCGGCAGCTCACCCCCGTTATCACCTCATTATTATTACCAGTCCACGGCGCACCGCACGGTGAAGCTGTACTTGCTCGAGGAATACACGAGTACCTCAAATTTGAAGAAAAGTGAGAATGTCAACGTGGGGTAAACAAGTAACATGAAAGCCGAAGGTACAGGGTGTTTATTTTATTTCAGTCAGATAGGTCAGTTCACGATATTGGTTTTGAAAAATTAACATACAGGATGATTCACGTAGGCCATTCATTAGAAGTTTTTCAACTTGCAGTTGGATTAGAAACTTGAAATTTGGTATGCAGCCATAATCGATCATGCCCGTTCTATCTAAAATATTTTCAGTCCTCCAACTATACAGGGTGTGCCAAAAATTGGTACCAACTTTCTTATTTTATATGGAAACCTATATTTTTTTTACATGGTTCGATTGGTCCTCTAATTCTGAGTTTAGAGAACCTAAGTTATGTTAACTTATCAATTACAATTTTTGACATATGTCCAATTTTTTGAAAAAAATTGCCGCAGTAGTAGTTTACGAAAAAATTTGTATCTCGCAAACCTTTCAAAACTATGAAACCAAATTTGTGAAGCAGTTAGCTGGAAGTCCAGGCTAACTTTTGATGTCCCATCGGTGGTCCCATTTTGTACCATATGGGCGCAGTCGATTTTCAAATGTCGCAATCAAAAATTGTCAAAAAGTCAATTTTTTCAAATGGCACCTACTATTTTTTTTCACACCATTCGAAAGAAAATTGAATTTTAGGGTGAGTTACTTAAGCATTCCCTATACCTAACTTTACCCCATATCGAGTTATTCAATAAAAATCAAGAAATACCTTATCTTCCGAGAGATTCCTTACTTCATCAAGTATGCCATGGAAACAAAAGACAGTTGTAATAATTTTTAGAGAAAAATGTGGATTCTTATTTAATTACACACAACACCAACAAATTATTATTAACGAACAAGAACAATGTTGACGAAATTCTGTCAGTGAAAACGGTGCACACATTGAGCATTTGTATTGAAATAATTATTTTGTTAATCTGTTTATTCGTTGTTATTATTTATTATTGCAATACGATTTTTGAATAAAAATTAAAATGAAATCATTGTTTCCAAAGCCTACTACCCTTGAGAAAAAAAAAACAATATTTTTTTCAAAAAATGAAAATAACTCAAAAACGACTGTAGATAGACATACACAATGTTAATAAAAGTGGCCCTAAAATTCAATTTTGCATTGATTTCTGGCGTCAGAAATGGTAGGCGCAAAGATGTGCTACGCAATCTGTTGAAAGTAGAATAATAGAATATTTGAACAAAAATATGGTGGTCACATTGAACATTTACGTCAGAATTTCGTCAACATTGTTCTTGTTCGTTAATAATAATTTGTTGGTGTTGTCTGTAATTAAATAAGAATCCATATTTTTCTTTAAAAATTATTACAACTGTCTTTTGTTTCCATGGCATACTTGATGAAGTAAGGAATCTCTCGGCAAGATAAGGTATTTCTTGATTTTTATTGAATAACTCGATATGGGGTGAAGTTAAGTATAGGGAATGCTTAAGTAACTCACCCTAAAATTCAATTTTCTTTCGAATGGTGTGAAAAAAAAATAGTAGGTGCCATTTGAAAAAATTGACTTTTTGGCAATTTTTGATTGCGACATTTGAAAATCGACTGCGCCCATATGGTACAAAATGGGACCACCGATGGGACATCAAAAGTTAGCCTGGACTTCCAGCTAACTGCTTCATAAATTTGGTTTCATAATTTTGAAAGGTTTGCGAGATACAACTTTGTTCGTAAACTACTACAGCGGCAATTTTTTTCAAAAAATTGGACATATGTCAAAAATTGTAATAGATAAGTTAACATAACTTAGGTTCTCTAAACTCAGAATTAGAAGACCAATCGAACCATGTAAAAAAAAATATAGGTTTCCATTTAAAATAAGAAAGTTGGTATCAATTTTTGGCACACCCTGTATAGTTGGAGGACTGAAAATATTTTAGATACAACGGGCATGATCGATTATGGCTGCATACCAAATTTTAAGTTTCTAATCCAACTGCAAGTTGAAAAACTTCTAATGAATGGCCTACGTGAATCACCCTGTATATACACTGTGTCCCAGCTCTATTTAGACAAGCATTGTCTGGAAAACGGTAAGACAGAAAGAAATGTTAAATGGAAATATCATTCTGTTTAAAAAGATGTATTTTATCATTTCACTTTGTACGTTTCAATGTATGTACAAAGCGCTTTAAAAAGGCGGTAGATTATGCAACTTTACTTATTCAAATGGTACACACTGTATCTTTTTTAATTTTTGGATTTTCTCTTTATTTCCGCACAAATTTTGCTAACCTTGTCCTGTACCTATCACTAACGGTTTACGTTACATCAATGGCTTAATTTTGATTCTGACATGTTACATTTTCTTAAACTAACGCTGGTGTTAATTACACACAAAAGCAGTTTCACTGACAGTAATTGTTAATTACTTCTACATCCACGCAGTTCTAAAGATTCTTTCATTTTCAAATAAAAAATATGTCGTCACTGTTTACACCTAATGAATATGTTGATATGTTATTTATTTGTGGGGAGAGCCTTGGAGAGAACTGGATTGGTAATCAGGGACCTGTTAAGTGGCATGCATGGTCACTTGATATGACACCCCTCGCGTTTTTCTTATGGGGCCATTTAAAGAAAGTTGTCTATGCTGTGAAACCAAATAATCTTAATGATCTCAAGAATAGGATAACTTATGCTTGCCGAAAAATAACCTCAGAAGTTATAAAGAATTCTTGTAATGATAGGTATAGGACATGGTTAATAAAATTCGTTCGGAAATAAAAGAAGAATCCAAAAATATAGAAATATACATTTCGCTTAAAAAAATAAAGGCACATAACCTGCCACCCTTTCAAGGCGCCTTGTGCATTTGAAAGTACACTGATTAAGTGCATCTTTTTAAACAGAATAATTTTCCCATTTAACATTTCTTTCTATGTCTCACCGTTTTCCAGATGCTTGTCTATATAGAGCTGGAACACCCAGTCTATATTTCGTAGTTTGTTAACACACTATTACGTTTCTTTCTTTAAAAGGTACACGAGAAGTGGAAAAGAATATCAGCGATCCTAGATTGTTCTAAACATTCATAGTACGGTTAAAATTTCCTCAAATTTGCAATAAAAAAGAAACATTAAAAATATTTTAAACTTTAAATAGATATTCTTAATTTAAAAATAAATAAAAAAAGGTCCAATTTTTTGACTGGATAATAAAAGGCTCAACTTCAGATCGATATAAAAGCTGTATGAATATTCTTACAGGACATGTTATAATGTATTAAGTATTATAAATATCAAAGCTGTACACCGGGTGACCACCAGACCAAACACATGCACGTTTTTTCTTTATCTTTCAAAATAAACGCTTGAAATTTGGATACAGGATATTTAGCATAAAAAAAAATGTATAATACACAAACAAACACCTCCGTTTTACTGCAACTACTACTAACTTTTTAGTTTAAATAGCACTCTGTATATTGTTTTATCTTATCTGATAGAAGTTCGAATTACTTTGACAACTGTTTTTTCAGTGTGGCTGTCCACTTGTCCATATATCGCAACTCTCCCGTTCTCTGATATTATATATCTATAGATATGAAATTTGGGCTACGAACATACATTGATGACCCCAAACGGAAATGGAGATATTTTGAAAAAAAAAATTGTCTCCATTTGAATGGAAACACTCTTGTAAATAACGTTTCTATTACCCGATTTTAATGGGATTTTTTTAAAACATAGACTCAAAATTTTTACTTTATTATAAAAGTTTAGAGATTAATTTCAATTTTCAATTGCCTACTATTATTTTTTTCTGTCAAAAGTGGACAAATCTGATTAGCGATTTTTTATTGAAAATCTAACCCTATAATAAAAAAATAAATTAGGATGAGACTGGTCTCGTGGGCACCAGGCACACTGCTATCCAAAACAATCTTGCAGCTTTCATAGAGCAAAATTACTCTATAAATTATTTCCTAAATGTTCTATAAGTGTAGCTTTAAAAATAATAAAATAGTTTTATAAATATCTACAAGACAATAAATTATTTTTTATAGAATTTTGCAAACAGCAGAAAAAAGTAATCTATGGAAAACCAACAAGAAGAACTATTTATGGAAATATTATTTTCCTATTATACAACTAAACATAAAAAAAAATTTAATCAATTTATTTACAATACATCTCTCTAATTAAAATATCTGCTTAGTGTTTAGTTAATTATTAGATACACTCCATATGAAGTTTATTTCGTATTATTATTATTTTTGTTTATTTTAGGTTTTGTTCTTTGGATAAAAATAATTATAATTAGTTAATTTAAAATGTATATATTTTTAAGAAGATATTGATGGCTGTCATAATGCCCCTTCTTCGCCTATATCATTTCCTATTATATACATATATTTTGTGCCTACCGATAAAGTGAAATTGGTGGATTTATTTATTTATGCTATTGTTATGAATTACACCCCCTTGGAAAAGGAGATGGTACGCCTATGCCTCTGATGGTGACTGGAAAGGCTCTAGAAAGAGCCAAGGACTTTTCTAGATTATGGCTGGAGAAGATTCTGGATTGATCTAGAGCTAATTTCGAAGTATATAAGGCGCGATTACAAGCGCGGGAAAGGAAGTTTATTTGAGAAGTGACACGTTCGGGAAAAAGTGAGGTTAAAGTAAACAAAGTTTATTTTGAAGTATTGTATAGTCAGTAAATTGTGAAATAAAGTGTTAGTAGTGTTTAATCTCTTGTTAAAATTATTTAGAACCCACGGATTCATACAGGGTGTTCCCAAAAAGGTGGAAATTCGTAACATTTTGGTGTCGGAAGCGGAATTTTGACAAGAGGATTTTTCGGAAGTGTTCGAGAAGGTTTGGGACAGTATTCTCGGAGTAAGTGCTAACACAGGAAGGACTAATTTACTGGACATTGTTCGAGGATTATTTTCGAACAGAAAAACAGTGTTAAGTGCATTTTTGAGACATTTTTGGAACAGTTTATTTGGACATTAGAGGTTAAGTGACGAAGACTCTAGATAAGACTTTTTCGTGCCGTTTTGAGGTTTTTCTGGACAGTCCCATTACCGATAGTGACGTAATTGTTAAATTTATTTGATTTCAACGTAGTCGTATGCCTATAACAACCAGAAGTATGGCAACTGAAAAGCAAATACAGGACTTATTTGCACAATTCCAGAAAGTGTTGGAAGGGCTAGAAAGAAGGCATCAAGAAGAAGTAAGTGAAATCAAAGAGGAAATAGACCTGCTTAAGCGACAGTTGAGGGATAGAGGAAGCCAGCAAGTGGTATTATCAGATCAGCTGTTCGAACCTCCCTCCTTTGACGGCCAAAGTTCATGGACCATTTACAAGATGCAGTTTGAGACAGCAGCGAGTGCAAACAACTGGAATGACGAAGAAAAGGCTATGGCGTTAATCGTGGCATTAAGAGGCCAAGCATTGGAAATACTCCAGACAATCCCAGTAGACCAACAACGGGATTTTAAAGTTTTAGAAGCTGCCCTAGATCTACGATATGGCGATCAACACCTTGCCCGAGTGTACCAGACCCAGCTGAAATCACGTGTTCAAGGGGCTGGGGAAAGTTTGCAAGAGTTTGAAGCTGCCGTGTGGAGACTGGCTCACCTGGCTTACCCGGATGTACCGAAGGAATTCCAAGATCAACTGGCAGTAGATGCTTTTCTGGATGGTATACAGGATGATGAGATCAGGCGAGTCCTCAGGTTATCTCGATACCAGAACAGCAGCGAAGCGTTGGTACGTGCACTCGAGGTGGAAGCTGTCCTTCAAGATACCCCGAGTCCAAGAGTACAAGCTATGAGTCTCGAAAGATCGCAGTCTGAAAAGGAGAACCAGAACGCTATGTTGGCCGACATATATAAGATGTTCAATCAGTTACTGGCTCAAGTGGATACTGCAGAAAGACAAGACAAGCCAAGCGGGGGTATTGAATGTTACAACTGTGGCAGAGCAGGGCATATCAAACGAGACTGTCGACAGCGGAACTCGAGGAATGTGAATGCTGGAAACATGGATGAGATACAGAATAGAAGTAGTGGAAGTCCAAGTGGACGGCATATGAAATGTTACAGGTGCGGAGAACGAGGACATATCCAGCTAGAATGTCCACGAAGAAACTTAAAGAGAGTAGAGGCCGATGTTGTGAAGCCGAGGGGAAAATCAGAGGAAGCTGGTACCAGAGAGACTGTGTCAGATAAAGAACGTGGTACCCCGAGAGAAGTAAAGATTTCCCAGCTTCGAAGCATTCCGAGAAGTCCACTACTACCAGGACGTGGAAGTAAAGTGAAACCCCAGAAAATTGCAGATATTTCATCCGGAAGAAGGTGCAAGGAAGATTGCAAGTACTACCACAAGGAGAAACTGCAGGTCACGGGAGCAGTCAACACTGTCAAGGTGGAGGTGCCGGATGATAAGGCAGATGAAGCGCTCAGACAGGAACAATTGAACGATGTGGAAATTGGGCCTATATTGAGAGCCAAAGAGAGGGGAACTCGTCCAAAATGGAAGGATGTTTCGGGCAAAAGAGTGGGGCTGAAGGCACTATGGGCGCAGTGGGACTCACTGAAAGTCATGAACGGGCTGTTGCGGAGAGCATGGGAAAGCCCGGATGGAAAACAGCTGGTTATGCGTCTAGTGATTCCCAGGTGTCGAGTTGCGAAGGTGCTTCAGGAAGTGCACGAAGGAACATCCGATGGACACTTCGGTGTTAACAAGACCCTGAAGAAAATACGAGAACGATTTTATTGGATAAGAAGTCGTCAGGATGTGGAGGCTTGGTGTCGCAAATGCAAGATTTGTGCAGCCAGTAAGGGACCACAGACTGGAAGTAAGGGTGAAAACAAGCAGTTCAACGCCGGAGCTCCTTTCAAGAGGTTGGCTAACGATATAGCGGAACCATCACCAGCCAGTGACCGAATGAAGGCTCGATATGACTGGAAGGGTAATTCAAAGGAGGTCATCAAGGTGGGAGAGCTAGTTTGGCTGTACAACCCCCAGCGGAGGGAAGGAAAGTCACCGAAATCACCTTGGGATGGACCGTACACTGTTATTACCCGAATTAATGATGTCGTCTATCGGATTCAGCAAAGCAGAAAGTCCAAGATGAAGATCGTGCATTTGGACAGGCTGGCGAGATACACTGGTGATCCTGAGTTGCCTGATCGGGACGATCAGGCTTAAGGAGGGGGCAGTGTTATGAATTACACCCCCTTGGAAAAGGAGATGGTACGCCTATGCCTCTGATGGTGACTGGAAAGGCTCTAGAAAGAGCCAAGGACTTTTCTAGATTATGGCTGGAGAAGATTCTGGATTGATCTAGAGCTAATTTCGAAGTATATAAGGCGCGATTACAAGCGCGGGAAAGGAAGTTTATTTGAGAAGTGACACGTTCGGGAAAAAGTGAGGTTAAAGTAAACAAAGTTTATTTGAAGTATTGTATAGTCAGTAAATTGTGAAATAAAGTGTTAGTAGTGTTTAATCTCTTGTTAAAATTATTTAGAACCCACGGATTCATACAGGGTGTTCCCAAAAAGGTGGAAATTCGTAACACTATTTATTACATTTCTTTTCGCCGGCGCGGCCGGTTGAAATTCAGAACACTACCCAGTGCTCTTTGGAGCAAAAACTTCCCGCTTCCGGACTGTCCTCTCTGCATTTTATCATAGATTATTAATTTCTCACTATAGCCCATATTTGTAATAAACCATATTCTTTATAGGATTGGATCAACAGCAGAAAAAGTAATCTTTGAAAAATAAAAATTATTTGATCTATAGCGAACTATAACAATATCAATTTTTAAATTTTGTAAATCTCGAACAACCTACATCTTGTTGTGCTAGAGAACGAAGAACTTTAAAATGGATTTCTGTGACAAAAACCTATATCAAACTTTTGTATTGAAAAGGACTCGCCTTGAAATTTATCTATCAATATATCTCTAAGAAATGTTGTAATTAGTTATCAAATCTCTTTGGTTTGACGCCAATCGGAAGATTTAATTAAACATTATTTTTCGATCTCCTCGGCCACCTTGGATTTCGATTAGATTGTACATGATTGTACAACGTCAACGGTAACATCCATTTGGGGGACTTGCTCTTATACACACATAAGAAAATTTTAAGGATGTTTTTTTATAAATATAAGTATTTTTTAACATTGGAAATGCTTATGTTTTCGTATATTGGGTAGAGTTATCAGTTTTTGTTGAAGGTCAAAAAACAGCGGTGTCGCGGTCGACTGAGACTATCGTATGAAACGGCTGATATACGCAAATGTAATATTTATTTATTTATTTATTTATTTATTTATTTAGATACAACCACCCAACAGAAAACCAATTAAAGGGTGGGAATGTTACACTAGTAAGCACAAACAGTATAAGTATTATATATACCAAATTCACAGTACGTGTCGTACTGTGAAGAAACAAAATACAATGTAATACTAAGAAAAAACTGACTTAAAATAATATATACACATCACATAACTCTAAAAAAAACATGAAACGGAATAAGGGATATGGGGTTATACGCATAGTAATCTTTTAATTGATGCAGGACTACAATTAAATATATCAAGCTCATTTTGCACTGAATTATAATTTTTACACATAAAATGTATAGGTGAAAGTTTTAGTAAATTTGTTCGGGGAGTAGCAAGATAGAATGTTTCACGATTTCTGCTTCCTATACGAGGTACACGGAAACACAGTTGCTCCAAAATAGACGGGCAATCAGATATATTGTGAATAATTTTATGCAGAAATATTACAGAGTGTGCTATTCTCCTATTTTCTAGACTCGACATATCAAATCTTTCTAACATGAGGTTTTGCGAATAACCAGTTGTGGGATAATTGCCATCTTCAATAAAACACAAATACTTAACAAAACGACGCTGAATGTTTTCAATACTTTTTATATACGTAGCATAGCCCGGGGACCATACCAGTGAGCAATATTCTAATTTTGATCGCACAAAGGAGTAGTACAATAATTTCATAATGTCCGTATTATTAAAACCCTTACAATTCCTTATTACAAATCCTAGGCTTTTTAAAGCTGATGATACAGTTAAATTTATGTGTTCATTGAAACTTAGACTTCTGTCAAAGGTCACCCCCAGATCTTTAATTGTATCAGGTCTTTGTAACTCCTGGTTATTTAAATGATAATTAAAACTAATATAATTGCGTGCTCTACAAAATGTAAATGCGCTACATTTGGATACATTGAGAGGTAGTTGATTTAGTAGACACCAATAATTTATCTTATTCAAGTTATTTTGAAGCTTGTCACAATCTTCATCAGTTTCAATTACACAATAGATTTTTAGATCGTCCGCATATAACAGGCTTTCAACGTCAATATTTGTGACAATGTCATTAATAAAGATATTAAAGAAAAGTGGTCCCAGTACAGATCCCTGAGGGACACCTGAGCTAGCCAAGACGTCGAATGACCTGAAACCATGGTATTCTACATACTGCCGCCTATTTCCTAAATACGAGGTAATTAAATCTAATAGTGACGCTGATAGTCCGAAATTGCTAAGCTTTTGTATCAGAATACCATGATCCAGGCGATCAAACGCCTTGGAAAAATCCGTATAGATAATATCAACCTGTTTGTTATTATCCAATTTTTCAGAAAGGTATTGCGTGACACAGGTGAGGTTAGTCTCAGTGGATATGCCGGATACAAATCCATGTTGGTTTGTTACAATTTGACCTTGCACGTGCCTTGTTAGTGGCATACTCAAGGTAAACTCAAAAACTTTCGCAAAATTGCAAATGATTGTTATTGGCCTATAATTCTCCGCGTTATTTTTGTTGCCTTTTTTGTAAACGGGACATAAACGAGAATATTTCCACACATCAGGAAATATCTGACATTTTAGGGATAAATTAAAAATTATTGTAAGTGGACGAGCAAAGATGTGTGCACAGTCTTTTACAATAAAGGCAGGTATATTATCAGGGCCCTTGGTAAATTTAGGTTTAATTTTCTTGAGAGATTTCAGCACGTCCAATTCCGAAAAGGTTGTTACGCATAAATTACTACTATTTACCTCACCGCAGGGGGAATTTTTATTACTATTTGTATTAGGATTTAAATAAGCTGCTTGAAAGACGGTCGCAAATGCATTAACAATATCTTGAGGATTTGTATGTTGAACATTGGGAATATGGGTTGCATATATCACAGGGGGTCAAGTTATCAGTTTTCATTTAAGGTGGAAATACAGTGGTATCGCGGTCGAGTGAGACTGCGTATATGCAACGGCTGATATACGCAAATGTAATGTGGGTTACATATATCACAGGGAGTCAAGTTACCAGTTTTCATTTAAGGTGGAAATACATCGGTGTAGTGGATTGTATATATTAAAAAAGTTGAAAAAGTTTACGTTTTATGTATGGTGTTGTCATTTCCAATGTCCTGATGATTGCAAGGATTGCGAAATCTGTGAATTTTTAAATAAGTAAATTAGGAAAAAAAGAAAAAAATTATATAGTATTATTAAATGTTTACTAAGTCCTATGTTTTGTATAGAAGAAGAAATAACTAAAGTAAAAATCATTGGCTGTTGAGCATAAAATTGTCGAGTATGCAAAAAAAAAATTGTACAGATATGTTGGTTTATCACAGCTCTACGCCTATCGTTCATAGATAAAATTACGTTGTCAATGTCCGCTTGAGGTAAACGTACCCATTCTGTTGTCAGGGACTCCAGGAATCTAAACACGTCATGAATATTGTCCATATATGGAGTAATTCTACGTTGAAGCATATCCACACATGCTCGATCAAATTAAGGTCCGGAGATTGTGAGGGCCATGGCAACACTTCAATTCCCTCATTGGTCAACCAATTCATCAGACTACCTGCAACAGGAGGACAAGCATTATCCTGCATTAGGCGGTAGTTTTCACCAACAGCACCCGCAAACATATACACAATGGTTTGTATAAATATAATTCTGAGCTGGTAGGAAATTAACTATTCCGCCCCATACCATTAATGTACTTTCTCTGTGTGTGTGAACTTCCTGAACATGCCTTAAACGTTCCACATTTCCGAATCGTCTCCATGCTCGTGTCCGACGAGAATCTGGATAAAATCCAATTCTGTGAATGGAACCGTAGCCCGAGATATTACATCCCAATTGATGTTTTCGATGCCAGCGCTATTGCCTCTAGAACGAGGTGGACATCTGAGTGGTCGTCGATTATGGAGATTAGCTTCGTTGAGTCGATTTATCACAGTATCTCGGCTAACGATTACGTTATGGGCTGGCTGCAACTCCGTAACCAACTCAGGTGCGGTAATTGTAGGGTACCTTCTAGCATTTAACACTAAAAATCTATCCGGAGCTGCAATTGTAGAGCGTCCACTTCTTGGATGTTGTTCGGCCGGACTTCCAGTTTCCCTAAAATGTCTCCATAACCGATTTATGGCATCTGCTCAGCTACTTCGACTTGCCTCATGCCTTCTTGGAGAAGACACACCGCTCAATTCCTCTCGTCCAAAGTTAAAAATGTTGTCGTTCCATCGTAAAACAATATTTTTAATGCAGCTAGTAAACAAGAACACAATAGAATTAATGATAGAAACTACCAAATAATTTCGAGGGGGTATAGACATTTTAGGACTTTCATCAATCGTGTTTATCAAGTTTCTATAGTCTGTTTTATGTGTTCTTCAAACAACATGCGTATTCAGACTGAGAAATTGAACTAGTAAGTACGTGTGAAATATAATTCAAATTTCCTTTATGACTTAAATGAGTTCCTGTAGATATCCCTAGACTTTTCTTGTGTGTGTGTATAATTACTATTATTATTATTAAAACGAAAGTTTTAGACAAGTTTTCTCACAACATGAACAATTTTACAGGCCAACAGCTACGCTAATAGGTTTTAATATTCTACCCAAATCAGTAATTAATTCAATTTTGACAAAATGTCAAGTTCTGTTCCCAGCAGCGCGCCTTGAGACAGCTCTTTGCTTGTAACTGCCGTTATCTGAGAATAAGCCGTTGTCCGTTCAATCATCCCAAATTAGCAGGGCCGGTAAGTTCTTAATAATTACCGACCACGGTCAGTGTCTGTGTTGACGACCTAAAGTAATGGATCCATCATCCCAGTGGACAGGCGAGCAAAAACATCAGCTCATCTCATTCCTTCCGTATTAGCGGATTACCTCAGCCTCTTTGTCATCATTCATAACTCGCAATAGATTTATTACGGTTTAGTGGAAGTTTAACTAGAACACGTAGTTGGAAGTTTCTGTTTTCCAACTTACTTTTGTTCAGCTTCTTGCAGGTGAAAATATAAAAGTTGCTTTATAGAAAACAATATTTGGTACAGGAACTGATAATGGATCAAATAAATCATGAAGGTTGAAGTAAGGAATGACTATTATGTGCGAGGTGATAAAGCAGCGCACAACTAGTCGCATGTGGCGTGTTGAAAATGTGCATTGGGTAAAAATGACATTATTTTTAATCTATCACGATGCAAAGATTCTTTTCATCACAGTGCGAAAGCCTGATGACTGTAAGTAAAGAAGAATATTGTGAATAATACACCAAACTAGTAGGTTTCCCTTTGGAAACGTGTTAAAAAATAGTTGCGTTAAGTTATTACTTCTACATCCGCGCAGTGAATCGTAAAAAATTTTTTTAAGTGTAATGATGACCGGAGGAATCACTTTCGTACGTATAAATAGTTTTAATGGCCTTCATCGCAGTAAATAGTGAGCTACACAATGCTCACCAACGAGTAGTCGATTATATGGGAGAACTTCAGAGAAATACCGAGACCGTCTCTTCTGAACAGTTCGTAATCTTCTACAACAACATACGGAGTATTTAAAAAAGTAATGAGCCACGTGCAATTTGCTTCTTTTTGTGTGTCAACACAAATGAGTGCTTTAATTACCTATTCCTGTCTAATCTCTCTCACCTACGAGGAGTTTCCGATACCTGGACATCGTCTTGAGCGAAACACCATTTTCAGAAGAATTTCCAAGGTGCAGTTTTTACCAATTTTCTAGAGGAGTCTCTCTGTCCGCAGTTTCTGGAAAACCGGAGCTAGGCGAATATGAAAAAAACGTTGAAAAGAGAAAAGGTCAGGGCTAGTTCAGTTTCTTACGTTATGGACAGCTACACTTGTTTTAATTAGTTTTACTTCCACATCCACGTAGTGGATTGGAAGTATAGTAATCGCAAAAAAATTTTCAAAAATTTTTATTCGTGAAATAGGTTTAGAATGTCATGAAACGTCGAGATTTTAAATTTGAGCGAAAAAAAATTTTCTGTCTGTCGGTCTGTCTGTCGGTCTGTCTGTCGGTCTGTCGGTCTGTCTGTAACTTTTTTTGTCCGCACGCTTTCTCCGGAACGGTTTAAGATATTGACCTGAAATTTTGTACACGTATATATTATAACGAGATCTGGAACTGGATTGTTTTTTGAGGAAATCCGGTGAAGGGTTGGGGGTTAAATAGGGGTAAATAGGGGGAAATAAGTAAAGCAAGCTTGTAAGAGTACAGAAACTTGAAATTCGGTGTATGTACTAGAAGTTAAGGCCTCAGATTTTTTTATAATATTTTTCAACCCCCCACCACCCCTACCACATTAAAGGGGTTGATAAAATAAAGTTGAGATATTCATTTGAAATTTCGTACACGTATGTATTATAACGATGTCTAGAATTAGATTATATTTTGGGATGATTCCGTTGAAGGGTTGGGGGTTAATTTGGGGTAAATAGAGGAATATAAGTAAAACAAGTTGGTAAGAGTACAGAAACTTGAAATTCGGTGTATGTACTAGAAGCCAAACCGTCAGATTCTTTAATAATATTTTTCAACCCCCACCACCCCTACTCCAATTTGAAAAGGGTTGATAAAATAAAATTGAGATATTCATTTGAAATTTTCTACACGTATGTATTATAACGACATCTGGAACTAGATTATATTTTGAGATAATTCCGTTGAAGGGTTGGGGGTTAAATAGGGGTAAATAGGGGAAAATAAATAAAGCAAGCTGGTAAGACTACAGAAACTTGAAATTCGGTGTATGTACTAGAAGCCAAGGTCTCAGATTATTTATAATATTTTTCAACCCCCACCACCCCTACTTCATTATTAAAAGGGTTGATAAAATAAAATCGAGATATTCATTTGAAATTTGGTACACGTATGAATTATAACGACATCTGGAACTAGATTATACTTTGAGATGATTCCGTTGAAGGGTTGGGGGTTATTTAGGGGTCAATAGGGGGAAATAAGTAAAGCAAGCTGGTATGAATACAGAAACTTGAAATTCGGTGTATGTACAAGAAGTTAAGGCCTCAGATTTTTTTATAATATTTTTCAACCCCCCCACCACCCCTACCCCATTAACGGGGTTGACAAAATAAAGTTGAGATATTCATTTGAAATTTGGTACACGTATGTATTATAACGACGTCTGAAACTAGATCATAATTTGAGATGATGCCGTTGAAGGGTTGGGGGTTAAATAGGGCAAATAGGGGAAAATAAGTAAAGCAAGCTGGTAAGACTACAGAAATTTGGGATTCGGTGTATATACTAGAAACCAAGGCCTCAGATTTCTTTCTAATATTTTTCAAACTCTACCACCTTCGCTTCATTATTAATGGGAATGATAACATTAAATTGAGATATTCACTTGAAAGTTAGTACACGTATGTATTGTAGTGACATCTGACTGAGATGACTCCATTGAGGTGGTAGGTTGTAAATAGTGGAAAATAAGTACGGTAAACTAGAAACTTCATTTTTAACGTATATGGTAGAAACCAACTCCTCAAACTTTTCTATGACATCTACCCCAAATATTATTAAAATTCTATGACCAATAATTTCCACATACTAGAGTGCAAATATAGTCAAGATGTTTCCTTTAAAGTGACTTGGACGAATAATCTGGATGTGGAAGTAGTGATTCCTTAGGCAGCGGTTTTTATTAAATATTTGTAACTCGCCTCACAAACTTGAAATTTCTTCTGCATTTATACAATTTTGAAGATCGATTTCAATGTTTGTGAACAGAGAGCTGACATTAATTATATTTTATTTAATTGCTCTTTACACACCCCTGAATCAAGGATTCTTGTAAGTAAATTCAGATATACGGGTTTTCACTTACATATGAATTTTAACTGTATTGTTTTAAGCAAAAATGTAAATGCATCCCGTTTAATTTATAACTTTTTATTTCGATCTAGTATATTTTGTTTATTTAATTATTTTTTAATAATTTAATATAATCGTGTTAGTACAAGAGGAACATGTTTATATTCCTTAGACACCAATAGATAAAAAATAAAATGGAACACAGAAATGGAACATAAACGTAAATTTTGGTAAAAAATTAGAGGTATTACTGTCACAAAACCACTTAGACAATATAAAAAATATATATCACATAGCCATATCACTGTTTAAGAATTCGTCCAAAGTATAAAATGCTTTTTCAACAAAGTAATTTTTTATAGAATATTTCTACTGAGTAAATGACAGCTTTTTTATGTGCTCAGGAATCTTGTTATACAAGGTGGGAGCATAATAGTTTGCAAAAAATGTTGTGTCTAGTAAAGTGTTCGTGTATCTCATCACGGGACTGAAGTGATTTCGATTTTTTTAACCAACAGCAGACATCTAAAAATGTACAATGATGTTAAAGTCAATATTCTCAGTTCCACAAATTTTAGTCTAACATCGTCTCGGTATACTAAACCTCCAGTAATTCTTATCGTTCTTCGTTGCAATTGAAATAGCTACTACAATTACTGATGAACTTACTGTGGAGTGTAAATTCCTTAACAGATATTTCTTGATACTTTTCTCGCCAGTTGGTCAATGTGCTGTTCCCAGGATAATTTAGGGTCTAAATGTATCCCTAAAAACTTAACAGAGGGTGAATTAACGAAGTCGCAATTTTTTTAAGTGAAAATGCATTGCATAGTTTGGTCTTCATTGAAACTTAATTGATCAGCATTGTCACTCATAAGATTATGAAAGGTTTATCAACAGTTGTTGTGTCATCTGCATAAGACAGGATATCGGTACCCGGTACACTGTTCATAAGATCATTTATTTAAATGCGGAATAGTAGCGGTCCGAGCACCGATCCCTGGGGTACACCAGATTTTACTATCATTTCTTCAGAATTCAAATAATTATATCTAAATAACTGTTGTCCATTCGATAGATACGATTGAACCAGACACAGTCGAATGCCTTACTTATGTCGCAAAATGTTACTACAAAGACACATTCGTCAAAACCTTGTGTGATTTTGGTGACCAGTTCTATAACAGCCATTTTTCTGTTACGCTTTGTTCGAAAATCATACTGTCCGAAAACCATACTGGCAAAGAAATAATTATTCTCGAAATAATCTGTTATTTGTTTAGCTACTAATTACTCCACGATTTTAGCAATCATTGTGATTAATGATATGGGCCTACAGTTGCCTGGATCTTCTCAGCACCCTTTTCCATATATGGGAATGATCTTAGGAATCTTTAGTGAATCTGCGAATCATCCCTTCTTAAACCACACATTAATTAAGTATCAGAATCAAATTTTTAATTGTCTTAATTATTTTTACATTGATATAGTTGTTTGCCATTAGTCGTCGGCCAATTACTTATCTTAACTTATGATATTTGCTCCTAATGTTTATATACCCTTTGTGGTTTAACTATCCGTGGTCCAGTCTTATGTGTAACTTTGAGTCGCCTTGATGGACCCCTGGGCGTTAAATTCGTGGATCCCCTATTACTTCCTTCTCTTTCCCTCATGTGTGTGGCTAGCTAATAGAATCTATTTAAGGCCAAAAATTAGGAGAAAAAAGGAGGATTGATATATCACATAGAGTTGGCTTTAGAAGAAAGATGGCTTTTAGAAGATCTGCACAGGCTGTATCTATTATTTCATGGATATTAATTACCATATGTTGAACTGAAGTTCGATGGTTGTTTCAACCCCCAAGGATTACTAGAGCCCTCCTTCTGTCATAACAATTCCTTGTCACTAAGCCCCCATGAAACTCATGGATATTACCATATGTTGAACTAAAGTTCGATGGTTGTTTCAACCACCAAGGATTACTAGAGCCCTCCTCTTGTCTTAACAATTCCTTGTCACCAAGCCCCTATGAAACTCGTGGATATTACCAAATGTTGAAGTAAAGTCCGATGGTTGTTTCAGCCCCCAAGGATTGCTAGAACCCTCCACTTGTCATAATAATTACTTGTCACTAAGCCCCCATGAAACTCCAAATTATTTCCCTCCAAACACGTATTACCGAGGATTACTACAAGAAAAGGTTAAAAAGGAATGACGTCGGGGGGTGGATGTTTTGTAATAACTTCTTTGACTATTTTTCAACCCCCAGGGATTACTAGAGCCCTCCTTCTGTCATAACAATTCCTTGTCACTAAGCCCCCATGAAACTCATGGATATTACCATATGTTGAACTAAAGTTCGATGGTTGTTTCAACCACCAAGGATTACTAGAGCCCTCCTCTTGTCTTAACAATTCCTTGTCACCAAGCCCCTATGAAACTCGTGGATATTACCAAATGTTGAAGTAAAGTCCGATGGTTGTTTCAGCCCCCAAGGATTGCTAGAACCCTCCACTTGTCATAATAATTACTTGTCACTAAGCCCCCATGAAACTCCAAATTATTTCCCTCCAAACACGTATTACCGAGGATTACTACAAGAAAAGGTTAAAAAAGAATGACGTCGGGGGGTGGATGTTTTGTAATAACTTCTTTGACTATTTTTCAACCCCCAGGGATTACTAGAGCCCTCCTTCTGTCATAACAATTCCTTGTCACTAAGCCCCCATGAAACTCATGGATATTACCATATGTTGAACTAAAGTTCGATGGTTGTTTCAACCACCAAGGATTACTAGAGCCCTCCTCTTGTCTTAACAATTCCTTGTCACCAAGCCCCTATGAAACTCGTGGATATTACCAAATGTTGAAGTAAAGTCCGATGGTTGTTTCAGCCCCCAAGGATTGCTAGAACCCTCCACTTGTCATAATAATTACTTGTCACTAAGCCCCCATGAAACTCCAAATTATTTCCCTCCAAACACGTATTACCGAGGATTACTACAAGAAAAGGTTAAAAAAGAATGACGTCGGGGGGGGGGATGTATTGTAATAACTTCTTTGACTATTTTTTTCGTTCTCCTCACCTAGAAAACGGGGGCACGACTTAACTCACCATACTATTGTGTTTACGTTCAGAAGTTGTGAGAAAACTATCAAAACCTCATGACATAAGTGATCACTATCTTAAAGTAGTTTTCAGTTTAATATCATTTTGATTGATTATTATTTTCACACGCGCCATTAGAAATGGATCAATTTAAAAGAGTTTCTATTAATTTTATTTAAAACAATCAAGTGAAATAATTAAAATAATAATAATGAACATAAAATAGACAATATCGACCTACATTTTTTCTTATCGTCCATAGAAACATTCGTGTTATTACAATGGGAGACAAGTATGTTTCATTACATACCTGTGTCCCCAGAGAATTACTTTATTTGAAAGAGGAGAGAATAAAACGTTTGAAAGTCAGTTAGTTAGTAATAAACGTTGCATGCTATAATCTGTATATTCAGCTTGAACATGTTCCATTGAGAAGTGATTTATTTTGACAGTTACTGCATGCTCTTCATCAGATAACATCTGCTCATGTCAACGAGTGTACCGAAAAAACATTAATGTAGAAAGTAGACTAATAGTTCTTGCAGACAATTTGTTGCCCTATTAAACAATCTATTAATAAAATCATAATAAATGTAAAATCTTTATGGGAGTTTTCTTCCAATATAGTTTGAAAAATATATTAATGAGCGTCCTTCGACAATGAAAAGAAGTTAATTTTTGAAAAAAATAAAATAAAATCCGAAAACGAAATTAATAAATAAATATCCTACCCTAAATGTTAACTACTCACTGATAATAGCAACATAGGTTGAGGAAACGCCCATCAACTAATACTAATACTAAACTGACATTTATCAGATCTACGCTAATACGTTTTCAATAAAATAATTGAAAATTTGTCACTAAAACGAAGAATTTATATAACTAAAAAGGAAATCCCATTATTTTAAAAAAATAGGTGAAAACATTATTTTTCAGCAGGAAATGATCATATATATTTTAATTTACATAAAAGACAGCTAAATATAATATTAAACCACGATGAATATTATCAATATATATTTTCAGGAAGGGGCTATTTTTTTTTCTGTTGTGTCGCCTTTACTTATCATAGTGAGATGGAAAACTATCGTCTAATTTCATTGATATCCTCATCCAAAAATGTTTAAATACGCTATGCTGCTGCAGTTAATACAAGTTTTCCGTATTCAAATTTGTGTATACAAATGAACATAGTCGTACCAATTTTCAAAACAGTTACTGCTATACTTCAACCTACCAAAGTATTATAAATTCAATTGATGCTGGCAGGATCCTGACTAGGATATTTTGTGATTTCAGTTGGTCTCTTACCTGTGTTTAATATAGCCTTCTCTTTAAAAAATTATGCTGCAATGGAATCAAGAGTGTGACCTTAAATTTATTTACATCGTACTTTAGTAATGCGGAACAGATGGTCAAAATAAATGTTAAAGGCATGGTGCAAAATCGCCATACAAATAGAGTTTACAGTAGGCGTATCCCAAGGTTCTGTTTTAGGACTCATATTCTTTGATGTTCATATCAATTAACTTCCAAATATATTAAATAGGATTACTATTGCAATGCATACCGAAGGTGCAGTGATGACATTGAGTGATAAATCGAACGTGATATTACAACATTTTTACTACTCACGCAGTTTTTTTAATTAAATACTGGTACCAGCACAGTATGTTATAGTTCAATGCATCTGAAATGAACTAGCTACTGGATACTTCCTATATAATTGCTAAGAGGCCAAATGTTAAGGGATGGGTGAGACGCAAGACGAGGTAAAGGGCAGAGCCGGATTACCGATATTACTATTTCAATGTAGGTATTATTTGTCAGCGGCGTCTTGTGAAATTTAGATTGGTAATATCTTGGTATCGAGCCATAGGACAAAAGGCATATTTTATATTATGACTAAGTACTAAGATAAAATAAAGCAAATTTGCGGAAAAAAATTTCCATGGAAATTTGCGAAAAAAGATTGAAAAATGAGTTGTTTTTTTTGTAAAAGACTTTTTGAATAGTTAAAAGATTCGACCTTTACTTGGTGATTCATGTCAACACTATATAATAATTTAACAAATATAAAACTAGAACTGTTTTTTTTAAATTTTAACTGATATATTGTCAACACGACAATTGTTTCGCTAAACATTAGCTTATTGGGTGATTGCTTGATTGAAGTTTATTTATCTTTCGCCAATTTACATTGGATACATACGTCAAATACAAAACATACATATATGAACACATATACATAAATATGTCACATTAAGAAAAGATATGAGTTATAACAAATATACTGAATATTTGGGTATTTTGTACAGCGGTAATAAATTCTTCTATTGAATAAAATGTATTTTGATGTAGAAATTCCTTTAACAACAATTTGAATCTATTCAGGCTGATTGCCCTATTCAGATGTGAGCACAAGACTAACGTAATACATCAGTAAGACGGTCCTGACTATTGTTTGCACGCTTTGGCACGCGACTTGAACAACCCATGACCTTCTGTCTCGCTTTATAAACTAAGAGACGGAAATGTTTGGTTTCATTTTTTGGTCAATAATTGACCAATATGGCCAATTTAATTAAATTAATTGAAAAATTTGTTATCATAGACAATATGCCATAGAATTAAACGAAAATGGTTACTTGGAAATTTTTGGGATCACTGATCACGAATCTGAAGTCCAATGTAGGAAACTCAAAATGGTGGACTGGAAATCGGGCCATTTTCAAGAAAAAATGGGAATGGATATCTTGGCCTTGAAAATCTTTACTCGGGGGTTTTCGAGGTCGCTGATCACAAATCAGAGAATCCAATTTACGAAAATCAAAATAGCGGACCGGAATAACAGTCCATTTCTCCGGAAAACTCGTATTCTGTACTTTTTTGGGCTGAAAGTGTTAACTCGCGGGTTTTTGTTATCTCTGATAACGAATCCGATGTTCAATTAGGGAGAATTAAAAACGGCGTACCAAAGTAGTATATTTTTCAGGAAATGCACGTATTTTTCATACTTTCAGCCCAAAAAAGTAAATAATATGAGGTTTTCCGGAGAAATTGAGTGTTCCTCCAATCCGCTATTTTAAATTTCGTAAATTGGAAATCTAATTCGTGGGTCGGTGACCTCGAAAACCCCAGATAAATTGACTCTACTTCCGATCCGCCATTTTGAATTTACCAAATTAGACCTCGAATTCCCCCGAGTACAGATTTTCAAGGCCAAAATACCCATTCTCATTTTTTCTGGAACATGACGCGATTTCCGGTCTGCCATTTTGAATCCCCCAAATTGGAATTCAGATTCAAAAACGTCCGAGTAACCATTTTCGTCTAATTCTATGGCATGATAACAAATTTTTCAATTAATTCAATTAAATTGGCCATTAACATTAGCTAATTATTAGAAAAAAAATGAAACCAAACATCTCCGACAAAAAATAAAAGGTACCGTTTTTTCTAAATGCCTTTCTGAATTCCGTACTTTTTTTTAGAGGTTTTCAGGTATTTCATGCTAAAATGACGCGACTATGAGGGTATTTTTAATGAAACTTATAGTTTATATATTAAGTTTCCCTTTTATTAAATATCTTGTACATCTATAACTGACTCGTTAGATATAACACACCAACAATTAGCATTCATTACCTGTTGACCAACCAACGATAGATACGATGAAATACTGTATAGGTATTGTAGTGATTCTTCTTAGGTTACAAGTTACAATGTTTTACGTCTATTTGATGCTGACATTTGCTTACTAGTTTTGTAATTACAACTTGTTTCTTACATTGTATCAATTTATTTATTCTAATGAATCCACGTGATATATATTTAATTCCATGTAATTTAAAAACGTGGGTATTGTATATTTTAACAATTTTATGTGAGCCCGAAGAAAACCTTTTAAGAAATAATATACAGAATATTAAGATGGAGTATTATACAATGTGTTCCAAAAGAGACGTATAAAATTCGCAACTTTTCTTCTGTTTTGCGTTCGCAAAAATGCTCAAAATGTTAACAATTTGACAATGACTAATATGATGTTCGAAACTCTTAATTACATTTTCAATTACGTCTGGTGTTATGGTTTGTATTTCGTCTGGGATTCGTTGTTGTAATCCATCTAATGCAATCAGTTTTTCTAAATTATTCATTATGATGTTTCGAAGTACAGTGTATCAATGTTTTTTATAGTACTTGGTGCTTTTATTTTTTAAATTTCATTTTACTACAGATAGATCTAGTGGATCTTTTAAGGATTGTCTGCAATAATGAATGAGGTAAGTAAAGCCACCCAATAAACAGGTTTTACTAATAACAATCCAAACATAGAAGAAATCAAACTTTTAGCAATAGATTTATATTTTTTCTTTATGAGGTTATGAGATAATAATGCAATTTTAATTCCATATTTAATCTCAAAGCATATGACGATGTGTCACCCTGTAGAGTACAAGAATTCCATCTTTAGAATCTGACTGTTTGATTTAGTAAATATAAGTATTATCCCTACAATTCAATAAATAATTTGTTGACACTCTGGTAGCTAAGAAATGGTAGGATTTCAGTCCAACTGACTTGCCTTACCAGATTGTCGTGATTTACGGTGGACAGATCTTTTGTGCCAGTCAAGTTCCTCAGATACAGACAGCAGCAGGTCTGGATTTTGGATTTTATGTGATATTTATGCTAATTTATAATTTAGTTGATATGTGATTTTGGAATTCGTGTTCTTCGGTACTGCCGGACTTTTCTTTTTGTTGTTATGTGCTGGAAATGATGGGATTTATTATGAGATTTGAAGTATTTATTACAGATTTGGAACTGTAATTTACTATAATGAAAACACCACTCGAGATATAAAGATGAATATTTATCGCAGTATTAACGTGATGAATATAATTAAAAAGTTGAATTTATACTCATAATATTTCAACGAATTTATTGTTATTACTGACGAAATTACCCAGATTAACAAAACCCAATTAAGGAACAGTACACAGTTGCCAGATATGTTTAAAAGCGCGTTCACCGTTTAAAAATCATAAATAGGTGTTTACTTACTTAACACTAATTATACCTAGAAGTCGGGTCGAGTTTAAAACGACCGATGTATGAATTAATGTTTCGCATCGTTTTCACTATCTCTTGCACACAAACTTAAAGCAATAGCCTAAAGACGTTGTCAATCTACCAAAATTCTTTCCCACTTCTTTAGAGGCGGAAATGTGAAATGTACACTGAGGAGCGAGAAACATAGTCATAAGCTCAGCGATTCTCAAACTGTGTGTTTGACGACGAATATTATATATTCCCTTGATCTAACACCACTTTAAATATGAAAAACGTCTTTATATGAAATATTTAAGTTATTTTTAGTGGTAAATAGTGGATATTCATCCGTCAAACGAACAATAGCAAACCACTAAGTCTTACAATTTTCTAGTATGTACAATGTACATACTATACATTTTAGAATATAATGAACATAGGATCACGTAGCTCAATCGGTAAGATACTCCACGAGTATTAACCATTACCCTCATAAAATTCAAGTGTAGTGTAATGTTTTGATTTCCTCCGGGAAAGCCTCCCGTACAAAAAATATGCATAGATTGCAATACGTGTCTGATGGACGAATGGGATCTGCAATAGGCTGCTGGGAGTTCCTTGCCGTACCAACGGCATGTCAGGCTGCTTGTTTTTACATTGGTAAACTAAGCAATCTGACATCATTTTATTTGTACACAGTATTTTATATTTATATTTATTTATATTTTTAGACTGTACATTGTTATATCTAAGAAGAAACTCAAATTGTTTGAAACTTATATACTTAAAAAAAAAATTGTTAAATTGGAAAATACTCGAGCAGCAATAAATGTAAATGGGGTGGTTGTGAGTTCGATCTCGATCCTCACTTCTATTTTTTTTTATTTAAGCTCTATTAAAAGTAAATAATTTTCTTTCTAAAATTTTTATTTTACTAAGCCGCGCCGCGAGCTTTGTTGAAACTTCATTTTCTCCAAAAATGTATCTTTTATTACTACTAGCGCGTGTTTATCTCTAATACAATCGACTTTCTTACGTTATATATTATACACACATGATGAAAGATGCGTCGAGTAGATAAATTGTTGTACTGTTTATGAAAACGCGTCGTAAATTGTTAAGTGTAGTGTTCAAGTATAGTGTTCAAGTGTTTTAGTGTTTATGAAAACGTGCCAATGCGTCGTTCTTTCAGAAGCGTTTAAATTTATTTGTTTTAAAATTATTCCTAATTTTTTAAATACATATTTTGTTAACCAGAATATTTATTTATTACGGCTAACAGAAAAATAATTATTACGAGCCTATACGAACCTATATCGTGGTTTCAAACCAGAAAAATGTTCACGATTACTTGGAGTTCCACAAGGATCAATTCTGGGGCCGTTACATTTTATTGTTCTTATTAATAATACAACACAGCTGTTTAATGTCTACTGCATGTGGATGTAATTAAATTTTACAGTGACATTCAATCAATCTCAGACTGTTTAAAAATACAATTTGATTGAATAAAATGATTGGTGTCATAACAATCATTTACCCTTAAGTATCTGCAAATGTGAAATTATTAGAATATTAAAATAATTGATCACTATTCTTGGAAAAAAAATTCACTACGTTAATGTATATCGTTGGTTTTGTATTTTTTTCTACATTCAAAAAAAATAATAAAACGTCATTAGACAATTGCTTATAATAAACTGTTTGTTAAATAAACAAAAAAAATGTTCTCTCATATTGTAGAGCAGGGAAAATCACTGAAAAATGAAAAAATTAATTATGTGCAATAGAAAATATTTTTTTAAGAGAAACTGTTTCCCTTAAAAGTCATAAAATCACCGACCCAGTGAAGTACAAGCAATAACTATTTTTTGAACCTGCAACAAATGCATTTGTTTTTAATAATGAGTTAAGTAAAGCAATGAAGAAATTATTAAAAATTCTACTTATTTTCGTTGGTTGGCAAAGAATATAGACACAATATTGTTGAAGAAAGAAAACAATTTTTTTCCAACGAAGATGTACTTCTCAATTTATTGAGCACATTAAAAATGAATAATAATTTGTGTATAGCATGTTAATAAAATATTCCATTAGAAATTTGCTGCATAGGGATTGAATAATATCTCCACGAAAGTAAAAAAATAGCGATTATTGTTAAACAATTACAAGCTGTTCAATACAGATGTAAGAGCCAGAAAAATGATTAATAGTTAAAAATCGCTGCCTAAGGAATCACTACTTCCACATCCAGATTTCCCATGTAAATCTCGTTAAAGGAAAACTTCATGATTATATTTTTACTCTAGTATGTGATTGAAATTTTAATAATAGAGTATTTAAGGCAGATGTCATAAAAAATTTGAGGTGTTGGCAACTAGCATATATGCCAAAAATTAAGTCTCTGGACTCCTAATAGCTTGCTTTACTTATTTACCACTATGTAGACCCCCCCTCAACGGAATCATCTGAATCAGATGTCAGTACAATACATACGTGCACCAAATTTCAAGTGAATATCTCAATTTTATGTAATCAATCACTTTAATAATATCTGAGGCCTGGGTTTCTAGTATATACTTCAAATTCCAAGTTTCTTTACTCCTACCAGCTTGCTTTACTTATTTTCCCATATTTATCCCTACTTACCCCTCTTTAACGAAAGCATCTCAAAATATAATCCAGTTTCAGATTTTATTTCATCAGTCCATTTAGTAATGGAGTGGGAGTGGTGAAGGGGAGGTTGAAAAATATTACAGGGTGTAATTAGTTTCGTGTCATTAAAAAACTGATGGTAGGGAAGGACAAGACAAACAAAAAAACCTTATATAATAATACCTTTATTAATCCAATAGATCATACAAGACGATATATGATAAGTAAATAATTGCATAATTATAAATAAAGAGTTTACATATTTGTGAGCTTACAACACAAAACAATAATTTTTCTATAATCTATTATATCATTAAGTATTCATCAACAGAATAAAAAACCTTTGAAATAAGATAAGTTGTCACAAATCTTTTTACACTTACAATATTTTTTACTTCACTGCCTAATTTATTGAAGAGAGCAGAGCCCACGTAATATGGGTTAGCTTTGTAGAGTTCCAGTCTGTGAATTTCATGCTGCAAATTCAAGCCATGACGTGTCGAATAATGATGATGCTCATTCAGCACGTTAAATTTAGATGGATCCTTTTTTACCAGTTTTAAGATTTCTAGTATATATAAGCAAGGCAGAGTCAAAATGTTTTGTTCAATATATAACATGGTGTCTAAAGCTCATAGTTTTGGAGAAAAAAAAAATAAACAAAAATTTCGCAAATTTTCGATAAATTCTTTTGAGAACTGCTGGAATATTGAGGTAGGTTTAGATCTAGATCTGATCTGAAGAAAACTATACTCTAACTCTCCCTTGTGCAATATTTTAGTTACTGTCATGTCGGTGTTTCGTTATGTACACACGTCCAACCCGCCGTTCGTTGTTTTTGTTATTTTTGAATTTCGCGTCATTGTGTATTTATAGTTAAGATTTATTATATTGACATACCGTTCAAGTTGTCAAATTCTTGATTACGTACAGACACAACTTACTTGTTCGTTCTTTTTGTATTCCTTTTTGGCTTTTGTACCAAGCTTTTATTTTATTTTTTTTTATTGACAACGTTAGTTGATAGTTTAGTGTTTAGTGTTGAACGAAGTGCGTATGTACTTAATTCGACGTACCGAACTTTGTATTGATACAGATGCAGAGGATTCTGAATCATTTGGGTAGGTAGTAAGCTTTTAACCCAGGTCACTCATTTATATTACAAATGTTAATAAACCACATTTAAATTTTCTAAATTATAAACAATCCAATATTTTGTTCCAAATTAAAAAACACACGTGTAAAGAAATGCTCTGCTTAAACCTCTATGGCCATTATTTGCTTGCAATTGTGCACGAAGAGAGAACGAATTATTTGCCTCTTTATACTTGCCTCAGTTCAGTTGAGGCCGTACATCAAAGGCGGTCGATGATCCTTTGACACCGCGTGTACCGGCCAGCACTTTTTTATGACAATTTAAAAATAATTGGGAAGTACAAGTCCATCGACCAAGAAAAGCAGCGGTTCTCAATAGTTGTCTACCATGATATTAAAAGGTTTTTTGTTTGTCTAGTCGGTCCCCATTATCAGTTTTTTTTTAATGAGATGAAACTGATTACACCCTGTATAAAGAAATATGAGGCCTTGGCTTCTAGTATATCCAACAATATTTTTTTTTACATAGTATGTAATATCTCAATTTTATTTTATCAACGCCATTTATAATGAAGCGGAAGTGGTGGGGTGGCAGTGTTGGAAAATGTTACAAAAAAATCTGAGACCTTGGCTTCTAGTATATACACCATATCCCAAATTTCTGTACTCTTTACGTCATATGTGAAATTTTTCGAAAAACTGTGAAAAATACACTCATTTTTATTAACTTAATTTGTCTGTAACTTTTACAATTTCTTTACTCTCCAGTGATTCTTTTTTTTCGCTGTGGGATAAAAATCTATTCTTCTTTTATATATATATATATATATATATATATATATATATATATATATATAAAAAAATACAAGGTTCCTGACCTGTTCCACAATTAATTGTATATGCACCGACTAACAAGGAAGTATATAAAGAATACTTATCTTAACTAAACTTCGATCTAAAAATTGCTGCTTAAAGTTCCATTATAATAGAAACCCGATGATTGAAACCAGTCCTTCACAAAAATCCGAATAAATATTGTAATTTAATTTTATATATTATCCCGTATAAGCCATTTGTGTCACCGATACCTGTATAATTCACCTCACAAAACAATTTATTTTAATTTATCGTCCGTTATTGTCGGCGATAAATTGGAGAATTAGAAATTAAAAATTTTCTTAGTAACCGTGCACCTTAAATTCATCTGAACGTATCAACACCAGCCACACCGCGGCTGGTTCGTTAATTTACCAGATTGATTTACGTCACCACATAGCATTCCTCACTACCATAAAATCAAGATATATTACAAACCAGCCAGGATTATGGAAAATTTACCTCCGACACACACCGAGAACTCCGCTCGCTTCCAATTTCAATTCATTCCCGCTTTGGCCTTTATCCCAGCTTTTTGAGGCAACATTTGAAAATAATTCTCATATTTGCTTCATTTTATAGGAAAATATTCCTTGAATATTATATAATTCATACATCTAAAGGGCAGGTTTAATAGAATGATTCCCATTTATTTTCGAAGTAAAGCCATTTGACAGGCGTCACAAAATCTGAAATGCCTGGAGTAGGGGATATTATAAGTATAATGAGGCTACCGGTAACCTTTGTTAGTTTTTATTATGCCAGCAGCATGCGTAGACGTAGAGTGATATTTGTGTGTGTGCACGAATATTATTCGAGAAGCGGTCGAGCTTTTGTGTTTGAATACACATTGTATAATTTTAAATACTTGCTAATAGTTTTTGTGTTCATGGACAACTGTTTCATATCAGGTGTTTCATTATGTTCGAATTAAATAACAAGGAAAAAGTATCAGAAGATGGAAATGAATCGTTTAATGAAACTAGAGATATTTAACACCCAAAGTACTTCGATTGAGAAGGCATCGGAAAAGAAAAAGGCAGGTAAACCTCAAAAAATTTCGAATATCTACATATTTCCCTATAATGGCTACTTATACAAGAAATTATACAATTTCTACATAGAATTATCAGCATATACAGTTGATGGCTCTACCAGAGATTAAATTAAGATTTCACTCTGGGTAGGTACCAATTTTGAAGTGATCAGCGCATCGTACCGATCAGTCTTTCTTTGAATTTGAATATAGAACGTTGAGATTAGGCTCTGTGACATTTATAATTTCAAAATTTTTTCATATTTTTCTGTGTAGGATGAATGGTATTGTAAAAGCACAATTAGGTATAATTTTTTTAAACATAAACATAAACACCACACATAGTAGACAACCCCCAAATCCAAAGCCTCTCATAGGCTGCCCGGATGGGGTTTACATATTTGAAAAAACGCAGACAACATCCATTACCCACCAACATTGCCAGTGCAGGTGATGGGGATCGAACCCAGTACACGTTAGGCAATGCGGTCGCCACTAAGACGCTTATCCGACTGAGCTACCTTGCCGGTTATATTAATATTATATTTTAATATTAGATGCTTAGCCTGGAAAGGGATTGTCTACTGGAAGATATAATAAAATGATTTCAAATCCTTTGAGGAACAAATTAAAGAATCTGAACCATCAATTTTCAAGTCTGTCATAGATTCAGGTAAGACTTTATTATAAATGAATTGAAAGTCTGAAATCAATTATTAAGTACTTACAATAAGACTATTAATAATTTAAGAAAAATTTCGGAATTCATTAGGTACTTCATTTTCCTTATAATTTATTATATAATGTTTAGTAGTGACATAAAATTAAATAGCTAAAATTTTCTTTAAGTGCATAGATCTAGTTCAATTTAACTTTATTAAAACCACGTTGTTAGAAATGCATAAACAAACAAATATGTTAGTAAGGTTAAGATTGGTTAAGTAAATTAAATATGGATGGTATTTTTTTTTTCTAGTTTAAATTACTTCTCATATTGCATGTAAATCACACCACTGCTGTGCTCTAGCAGCATCACTAAAGTATATTTATAATATGAATAATTGCAAGAAAGATTAAAATGTTTTATATTTATTTGTATGGGTGTAAGTATGTCCTAATAAAAATTCAATATATTTTTTTTTTAGTTTAGGAATACGACTTACATTTTTCTCCTGTATTTCCAACATATACCGTGCACTTCAGGATAAATATTACATCAAAAACTATTTATTTTCAGATTCACCCGCTCAGGCCCAGACTGCAACGTTTTTAACTTCCTCTTCTTCACGGAAAACTAAATTTAGGGAAGAAGTCAGAAAATTGAAACGAAAATTATTTCATCAGGAACATCAGTCGAAAAGGAGAAAAATACAAAGAGATGAATTTTTCCAATCTTGTGGAGATTACTTTTCGGAAGAACTTGTGATATTGTCAAAAAAAATGGCACCTGCTCTCACATACACATGAAAATTTGTTATTTTGGGGCACCCGAGACTTTCTTCTGTAACTTAGTCTATTTTGCGGTAACACTGGCAAGAGATATAAATATATATGTACTTTATGATTATTGATGAAAACTATTGTAATAACTTTTATTTGGAATAGGTATTTAGTTATCGAGATATCTAAGTATATTTTTGTTGATCTCCGTTTTTTTATATTTCATTCACAATAAATATACACTGTATACCCATTTTCATTGTGTTATATTGTTAACAATTATTGTATGTTCATTATGTATTTCTATAAATATATATTCTTGTGACTTCTGAGAATTAATTTTAAAAATAAAACGTAGATGGTTTATTCCTAGATGATATCGGAAAGTATTAATGTGAAAATATTGGAAACTATCGTTATTGTGCTGGAATAAAACGAAATACAATTTTTAATATATGGTTATATTTTTGTATGACCACTTTTCCACGTAAAGAAATGTTCTTTTAATTAATAAGATAAAGTAAGACTGGATATTTTCAGTTGGATGAAAATTTTTCAAATTCATATATTGTGGATTTTTCATGAAATATTGTTATCGTGAATGTTACACAATTATGAAGCGTTAAATGAAAACTATAAATAATGGGGATAGGGTTCCGTGAATTGGGACTTTTTTATTGGAAATTTCCTCTTCCTTAAGAATCTTTTTTCCGATTTCCGTTATCGCTTATAGTTTTTGAGTCATAAGCGAAAAACTAAACGCTATTTTTTTTCATCTTGTTTGTTTATATAACTTTTGCAATTTCTTATGTGCTAATAAAACATTTTAATACATTTTTCTAGACGTTATTCAGAATCCAATGAGCTATCACTCATATTTTTAGGAGCTATTTCAAGAATTAACACCTTTTTGAACTTGTGAATTAGACCATACCTGCAATTATGGGAGCTTAAAACCCATTTGGATTGAAAAGTTGCCTCGTCTGTGAATCAGTGTAGTAAAAAACATATTTTCTTCTATTGCTCCTTGTATGCAAGCACAAAACAAGAATCTAACATCAAATTCGCGTTCTTTAAGCATGTTGTTAAACTTTGGCTTGTACAGGGGTAAATATACCAGCATACCTACCATCATTTGTAAAAAAAAGAATTAAAATACAATTAAACATTATTGTTACTGCATGGGTGACTACATATAAATAGTTACAATGTTATAATTCGGTACTTGTAGTATAATCAAAGAGTAGAGAACCTATTAAGTATAATAGTAAATTAATGGAATTTGGAATTTTATTGGGCCCGTGTTATTAGAAATTGTTCGGTTTAATTTCTTATTTCGTTCCCTCGTTATATTTTCTCATTCACAAAATAATTCTGGGTGAAGGGCGGAGCTTAAACTATAATAAATCCAGAGGGAGCTCCTATCAGTGTAATATTTGAAAATGTGCGTTTGCACGGTTCCTTGCTATGCATGTTTTTGCAAAAAGTATTATGTTTTTTGAAAAAACAAAAATAGTACGATACACAGAAAACATAAATGAAGGTTTGTACCGAGTCCTTTTTCTCATATTTTGATTTTAAATATTAAAAAAAAATCATAAACTCTCGCAATTTACTGCAAATTAAAACAAATCTTATTAATTAATACTAAATTTTTTGAAAATATTAAAACGATACAAACCTAGATTGATATGTTTTCATCTATTTTTCGCTTGTACAAATCTCGTAATTGCAATGGTCTAATTATAATCTGTCGGGCACGGTGCGGCGTTTAAGACTAATTTATTCTGATATTTAGACGGCATACCCACTCTTATAAGGTATCGATACGTCAAAAGCTAGTATTTGTTTTGAAATTTACTTGAATACCTAGCGAAAATTACTAAATTAATCCGCATTATTCACTTTTAAGGCTTTTGAGGTAAATTATAATACGAATTTTGAGTATTAGTTACGTGATCTAAATTCGGTTTAAATGAACGATCGCTTCTTCAATATTTAAGCCTATCATCGGACAAAATTCCACAGAGTTCAAAATTACTGAAAATAGGCCACGATTGTCCTATTTTTTTTTTGTAAAAATGTTTTTTTTCCATTATTAATTACATTTAAAAAAGAAATGTAATATTTCTGTATTCTTTGCATTGAAATATTCCAAATTAACTCAAACTGTAAACAAAAATTATAGAAAAAAATTAAATGTTACATATTTTTGGAAAAAAATTAAAAACATAGCTGTGAGATGACAAATATTTTTCGCAATTTTGTGGTTATTAATCATGCTGAAACCCGTTCAGAAAAGCAATCGAATAAAAAAGTTTTTCATATGGTGCAGAATTTTTGGCGGACACTGTATAACCTATTATATAATTTTCGCATAGAGGTTTCACTTCAATTAAGTTTTCATGCACTAGTTCTTTATTAATTTTGTGTTAATAGAGTAAGTAAAGTGAAATGTAGAGTATTCTAACAAAATATAAATTGTATCCGCAGTCGATGATTTCCTATTGCGACATCTATATGTCGCACAAAGAGGTTAATCTATGATGTCGCATGTTGTACATGCAAAATTACAGGCTTATTTTAGGAAACAATTTAAAATTTTAACCTATCTATCTATCTATATCAGAGAGGATGGCTGAGGCTGCATGGCCATTCGCACAGAGTCATGTTGAGATTCTATATCTTAATGAGAGAAAATGTCAATGAAATAACTAAGTATTATAATTACAAAGAAAAAGAATCAATCAAATCTCAAAGAGTATTTCAATCATTTGATTTCTACAATATTATTTTACATATGTACATATGTACTTGGATTTTTTTTTTCACACATATTTTTTTGGATAAACAGCTTATTTTCCTTGTTTTTTTTCCAATTATTTTTTTCGATTTTTTCTGCTTTCATTTTTTTTCATTTTTTTTTTTATATATAAATATATTAATACATTTTTTTTTAATAGGGATATATAAGACAGGGATACTATTACGCCAAGGGGTTCATCATGGCGATTTGATACATACAGACAGAACCACGGACAGTTAAGGTTGATAGCACACTTGGTCAGACAGAGGGAATTTGTCTATATAACTGTTTTATATTTTTTTTTGTTTTTTTTGTTTTTTTTTTGCTGTTATTTTTTTTTTAACAATTACAAAAGTACTTGATTCTATTTTACAATTTATTTTTAACCATTTAAAGATACATCCTACATTTACTGTACTATTATTATCGTTGCTTTTCACTTTATATTAATTTTTTTTTCTTGTTTTTAATGTTTTATTTATATATGACTAGTTTATTACTTTTATGTTATGCAGCATGTCAGATTTTTATCTTTTCTTTAGATATGTATTCATAAATAGCTAAATACACGTTATAATTGCATTCTGTTAGTAAACTTTGTAGATTGACTGGTGTTAGAATTGTTAATTTGTAAATTTTGGTTAATAAATCGTTTATCGAATTTTGTCTTTCTGTACACTCCAGAATTAAATGCTGAGCCGTTCCTAGTTCCCCACAGTTGCAATTTGGGGATTCCGATAATTTAATTTTACATAAGTGATAAGGAAATAGTCCATGATTTATTCTTAACCTGCTCATAGTTCTTATGAAACACTTGCTGTTATATTCATATTTGTTAAACCAAGGTGAACTGTTGGGATTTTGATTTATATCCTTATAATGTTTGCCTTTATTGTCATTATAATAGGTGACCTGCCAGTCGCGTAATATTTTTCGTTTTAGTTTAACAAATATATCTTCCGGGGGGATCAAGTAATTTGTTATGCTTTGTTCCTTTAAAGCTGATTTAGCCAGTTGGTCCACTATTTCATTGTTTTTTAGTCCGCAGTGTCCTTTAATCCATGATATAGTTATTTTATTCCCTCTTATTTGTCACAATCTTAAGTTATTAATTATATTTACTATTAAATAATTTACTTTAGGAGTATGTAGTATGTTTGTTATTGTATCCACTGAGCTTTTGCTATCCGTTAAAATTATAAAGTCTCTTGTATCTTCCAAATTGCGTATGTACTTTGGTGATTCTAAAATTGCTATTAGTTCGGCGTTATAAATAGAAATCTCCTGCTCTAATTTGAACGTAAACCCTTTTTTTTCTTGTGGGTCATAAAATGCGCAAGCTGTTGCTTCCAAAGTAATTTTAACCTAAAAATAGATACATTTGAATTAGTTCTTGCTTTTAAAACACACTGTATATGATGAAATATGCATAATCCGTAATTACATCCATTCATCAACTTATCTATGCCTTCATAAACTAGCAAAACCAGTACGTGAACACCAGCCCAAAGAAAGTAGCTGCAACGCTGAAATCGAGAATATAAACACATAAACATACTGATTCAAGAAAACATCAAGGATCGCCAACAAAACATATAATTTCTTCATTCAACACACCTAATACCATGTAAGTCTGCGGTAGTGTAGATAAAGGAGAGAAGGCCTGTGCTGCATCGCGTTTGAAACCGCGTGAGAAGAGACGAGGGGACGCTATCAGAGAAAAGAACAGTGATGGCTGCCAGAGCCCCCCTCAGCGTTTGACAGATTTATTGCGAGTTTTGTGTAGTCTTAATATGACTTATGGACAGGAACCAAATATAATCCAACGCGTAATTTAGTTGGGAGGCAAAGCGAGCTGACGTTATATACAGTGTGTATTTAATATGAATACATCCTTGTATTTTCGTTATTTTTAGAGGCAAATAAATAACTTCGTGAACAACAATAATATAGTTTTATAAACTTTATCCCTTTAGGTATTTAGTTTAAGCAGTTTGTAAACATGGCTAACTACGACCGTTTAAAGAAGGCGAAATCACGATATTATACAGGGTTGGGCAAATGTGTGGAAACACCTGATTTCTGGCTAAACTATAAGTGCGATTAAAAAATACCCTTAACAAAAGTTTTTGTAGTATTTTTATTCTATTCAGTGATGTACTTTGATTTTCAACAGTTATCCTATTTTTCGAGATGTGACGTCATCGACAGTTTTTTTTAAATGGATAACCCTGTATATTTTTACATTTTCAGATAGACAATTTTTCATCAATTATAGTGATATAGGGTTTGGTGGGTGTGCGGCTTGTGGTTTCTTAAATATTAAATAAAATAGTAAAGCAAAGACATGGCTGTTTACATTTTAATTATTGTCAACAGGACTATCTGATAAAAAAATATTCGTTTTTTTCTTGCCATGCTTTTTGCAAACTTTCTTTAATCGAACTCAAATCATTCGTATTACTGTCAATTGAAGTCAATACTGTTAGAGAGTTTCGGTGTGAAATATTAACATTGTTTTTTAATTATGGCTGAACTAACTGAACGTGAAAGAATTACGTTGTTAATGATGGTTGGTTTTGGAGACAAGCAGAGATCTCTACAAGATCCATGCGATATTTTTAATGTAACATTCCCTGATAGAAATTCTCATATTTCAAAATCAACAGTTTCAAAGGTTGTGCAAAAGTTTCACGAAACGGGAAGTGTTAAAAATCGGCCAAAATCCGGTCGAAGTAAATCGGCTACAAATGAAGATATTTCACTTGATGTTCTTCTTAGCCTACAAGAAGAACCAAAAACTTCAGTACCAAAACTAGCCTTACATCACAATATTAGCGAGAGATCAGTAAGAAGGATATTGTCCAAAAATAAATTTCATCCGTATAAAGTACATTTAGTACAAGAATTAAATGAAGATGATCCTGATAGAAGGATGCAGTTTTGTCAGGAAATGATGGATACAATTGAAATTAATGGTAACTTTTTCAATAATATAGTCTTTTCCGATGAAGCGACATTTTGCCTGAGTGGTTTTGTAAATCGACATAACTGTCGCTACTGGGCTGATCAGAATCCTCATTGGATGGAAGAAAGTCACACCCAATACCCTCAAAAATTAAATGTATGGGCGGGGATAATCAGAGGACACATCACCGGACCATTCTTTCTTAGAGAAAATTTAAACTCCAATCTTTATTTACAACTTTTACGCGAGCAAATTATTCCAGTATTAAATCGTCTATTTTCAAACCAGGCAAATCCTGAACGACTCTCAGATGAAATTTGGTATCAGCAAGATGGAGCTCCGCCTCATTATGGAGTTGACGTGCGTCAATACCTTAATGAAATATTTCCACAGAGACGGGTAGGTCGAAGAGGACATATTGAATGGCCACCGCGATCGCCAGATTTAAGTCCTTTAGACTATTTTCTTTGGGGTCATTTAAAATCCGTTGTCTATAGGACCAAGCCTCAGTCGTTAGAAGAGTTGGAAGGTCGAATTAGGATGGCTGTTCAAGAAATATCACAGCATGCTATTCAAAACTCTTTACGAGCTTTCGTTGATCGAATAGGATATTGTCAGGCTGCTGAAGGTTTCCAATTTGAACATTTATTATGAATATTTTCTTCGTTTCTCAATATTAAAGTGCTCAATATTTTGTAATAAGAAATTTAATTATCATTAACTAATAAATATTTATTACACTTTATTTTATTATTTTATTTAATATTTAAAAAACCACAAGCCGCACACCCACCAAACCCTATATCACTATAATTCATGAGAAATTGTCTATCTGAAAATGTAAAAATATACAGGGTTATCCATTTAAAAAAACTGTCGATGACGTCACATCTCGAAAAATAGGATAGCTGTTGAAAATCAAAGTACATGAATAGAATAAAAATACTACAAAAACTTTTGTTAAGGGTATTTTTCAATCGCACTTATAGTTTAGCCAGAAATCAAGTGTTTCCACACATTTGCCCAACCCTGTATAGTTAACGAAATACATATAGTGACACGAATTGCAAAAAGAGCGGCGGTGTCCTTTGTCGGTCGCTTTGTCGGCTTCAACGGCTTTATCGGCATGCTTTTCAGTCGCCTCACTACATCTCTTACGTCTACTATACATAAATATTAGTTTTATAAACTGCATCTCTTGAGGTACTTAGCTTAGCAGTTTGTAAACATGGCTAACTACGAGCGTTTAGAGAAGGCGAAGTCACGATTATATGAGTATACAGGGTGTAATTAGTTTCATGTCATTAAAAAAAACTGGTGGTAGGGAACGACAAGACAAATAAAAATCTTATATAACATGGGGTCTAAAGCTCATAGTTTTGGAGAAAAAAATAAACAAAAATTTCCAAAATACTTGATAACATAGTTTGAGAACTGCTGGCATATTGGGGTAGGTTTTATTGCCTCGCGTCGTGTCGCACATACTCTGACGTTCGTGCAAATAAGTATGCCAACAAAGCAGTTAAAAGCGACCGACAGAGAACACCGCCATGTTTTTTGCTTCATCGCTGCCAAATTGTCTTATTACGCATGCTATACTCTCCCTTGTAATATTCTCAAGTATAGTAGACGTAATAGATATAGGGTATTAACTCTTAGTAAATATCAAAAGCGCCGGGTACAGCCAGGTATGCCGACAAAGGAAATAGCCGGCGCGTACAAAGGGTTTTGCGTCTTGCGTCTCAACCCGTCGACCGAATTTCGTTTGCGTATACTATAATAATTTCAGTTTGTGTCCTTAGTACTCCTTAGTTGATAAACAACGTACACACGACGCGACCTACCCGTTCCTTGGTTTTGTCTCTTGCTTTTATTCCTTTTGAATTTTGTGCTACTTATGCTAAGATTTACTTTATTGACTTATCGTTCAAGTCGTTAGTACTTAGTTAAGTAAGACTACTTCTCGTTCGTGCTTTTTGTGTTAGTTTTTGGATTTTGGACCAAGTTTTTCTTTTTGCTTTCTTTGTTGATAACGTTAATTCACAGATTTTGGACATTATGGGAGATTACACTTATCCAGAGCTCGCGGATATGCACTTGGTGTATGGAGAAAGTGGTGGAAATGCAGCTGGTGCTGATGAGCTTTAGAATTCCAACAGTGTAGGTTAATGTGCATAGAAACCATAAAAAATGATCCTAATTTACCAAATGTGTTGAACGGAGTGCGTATGTTCTCGTTAGCTCGACGTGCCGAAATGTGTAGAGGTGTAGATGGAGGTCATTTCGAACAATTTTTGTAAAAAATTCAAAAGAATTGTTCAGTTATTGGGTGTTACCTATTGGGCATTAAAGGTATGATTATTATTATTAGTATTCGCTGTCTTATTTTGATTTCTTTATTATTGTTTACATTGATTTTCATAAAGACGAAAGACTCGATTTTTAGTTTTCGATACCTGATTGGGAAAAATTATGCGCTCAATTCGTTAAAAAAATCAGATTTTTAATAACTTAAAATACACAACTATTTTCTGTTATCCTACCTCGGACGTCTAGCTGTTCGTTCCAATTTCATAAAATAATTACTAATTTTTTAAGCTTTTAACACAATGTTACAAATGTTAATAAACCACTTCTAAATTTTATGAATTCTTATAAACGACAATAAAAGCTACAATAACTTTGTTCCAAATTAAAAAACACATGTAAACAAATCCTATTTAAACCCCTGCGGCCATGCTATCCTTGCGTTGTGTCGAAAGAGAACGAATTATTTACATTTTCATAATTAGTGGTATAAAAAGTTCGGTACAAGTAATCCCATCAAAGTGCCGCACTTCTTCCGGCAGGAACACAAGTCGGGTATTACAGTTTTCTATTATTTCTAATATTCGGAACTATAACATCCACTGACCCTGAAAGACAGTGGTTCTCAAATCTTCCCTACCTTAACATTAAATTTTTAAACCTAGGTCAGTTTTTTTCAAAGTGCCCCTAGAGAAAAAAGTCATGTAGGTTATTTGTTTTTGTCTAGTCAGTCCCTATTACCATTTTTTTTTAATGACATGAAACTAATTACACCCTGGATACTAATTCCGCAAGTTCTCATACGCTGTTGTCTAGATTATGAATGGTTGAATGATTTCCCAGAAGTTCAAATTCACTAAGGTCTGAATCGATACCGCTGCCATTATCTCGAATCAAATTCTGAAAAATGAACCTCCATAAGAAAATATATGGCATTTTGGTCCAGAACTCCTGTAGCTTATCGTCTTATTAATTCTGACAGTCAACGTATACAACGAATTCAGAATTCTTGTGTTCGCCTCGTACGTGGTTTACGTGGACGACGGGCGCGCGCCAATAACAATGTTGGAAAGAGGATTGTTACATTCCTTGGTGTTATTTAATAAAATTGTAATTCTTAGCAGTCCACCGTATCTGTATTA
The DNA here is from genome assembly GCA_963583905.1 of Stenurella melanura. Taxonomy (NCBI): domain Eukaryota; kingdom Metazoa; phylum Arthropoda; class Insecta; order Coleoptera; family Cerambycidae; genus Stenurella; species Stenurella melanura. Next base: position 17,524,169 of record OY757312.1, on the reverse strand, counting down.
AATTTCGCACAGCTGTTCATAATGTCAATATTAGATTTAAACACTTAATTTCTTCTTTGCCCTTGCCCCATTCCACTACTATGTATGAACGAAGCTTCTTTTTAAATATTTATAAACTATATAATAAGTTACCATTTCCTCTTAAGAATACTACCGGATATAAATTTAAGAATGGTGTTAAAAACTAATTTTAAAAAATTACTTCCAAACATTTTAACTTACATCTTTACTGCTTCAACTTTTTCTTTCAAATACAAAACGAAGGGTATATTGCATTCGATCGGCACATTTGTAAAACCGGCAATATTGCTCGCAGAGAAAAAATTTTCATACCACTGTGTTGGTGATCGAATTCTGAACAACTTTCAAAATGTCCGACCATCTGTCCTTCCGTCCGTCTGTCTGTCTGTCTGTCTGTCTGTCTGCCTGTCTGTCTGGCTGTCTGTCTGTCTGTCCCTCCGTCTGTCTGTCTGTCCGTCCGTCACGTTTCTTGTAAGCACGATAACTTAAGAATAAAAAGTCCGATTATATTGAAATTTGGACACTAAGTTGGTATTAACTAGAGGAAGAACCCTATATTCTTTAACAAAATCGATCAATAAATAAAAAAGTTATTAATTTTTGTAATGAAAAAATTTTTTTTTTTTGTAATTAAACAAAAAATGTTTGAAACTAATATCATTTACAATAAAAAACTGCGAAGAATATACTATAGAATGTGCAACAATTATATAACAAGTGTAATAAATCGGCAAAGAGTATAATGGTTACCTTGTTTTATGATTTCGATTTCTTAATTTTCTATATGAATTTCACTATTTTAGGCAATTTCGTAAAGTCTATAACTATTTCCACATGTGTGCTGATGAACTTTTTTCCATTGAAGTGTTTAATGTATTTTATATACAGGGTGTAATTAGTTTCATGTCATTAAAAAAAACTGTTGGTAGGGAACGACAAGACAAACAAAAAAACCTTATATAACATGGGGTCTAAAGCTCATAGTTTTGGAGAAAAAAAATAAACAAAATTTTGGCAAATTTTCAATAAAATCTTTTGGGAACTGCTGGAATATTGAGGTAGGTTTAGGTCGTCGCGCGTGCCTTTGCCTATGATACTCAATATTTGTGTAGATAGCTATAAAATGTCGGCGGCCTTTGGCAATGCGGTAAATAAGATGAAAGACGTCGACGTTTTCTGAGTGTTTAGTAGATCTGATCTGAAGAAAACTTTACTCTGACTCTCGCTTGTGCAATATTTTAGTTACTGTGGGTGTTTCGTTATGTACACACGTCCAACCCCGCCGTTCGTTGTTTTTGTTATTTTTGAATTTCGGGTCGCTGTGTATTTATAGTGAAGATTTATTTTATTGATTTTACCGTTCAAGTCGTTAAATTCTTGATTACGTACAGACACAACTTACTTGTTCGTTCTTTTTGTATTCCGTTTTGGATTTTGGACCAAGTTTTTCTTTTATTTTTCTTTATCGACAACGTTAGTTGATAGTTTATTGTTTAGTGTTGAACGGAGTACGTATGTTCTTAATTCCACGTACCGAACTGATGCAGATGCAGAGATTTCGAATAATTTACTTAGGTGGTAAGCTTTTAACCCAGGACACTCATTTATGTTACAAACGTTAATAAATCACATTTAAATATTCTAAATTATAAACATTAATCCAATACTTTGTTGCAAATTAAAAGACACACATGTAAAGAAATGCTCTGTTTAAACTTCTATGGCCATTATTTGTTTACAGTTGTGCAGGAAAAGATAACGAATTATTTACCTCTTTATAATTGCCTCAGTTCGGTTGAGGCGGTCCATCAAAGGCAGTCGATGATCCAAGGCCTTGGCACTTTTTCATGACAATTTAAAAGTTGTATAATTGGGAACTCTAAGTCCATTGACCAAGAAAAGCAGTGGTTCTCAATTATTTTCTACATTAATATTAAAAAAAATATATTTAAAATTTTGACCTAGGTCAGTTTTTTTCAAAGTGCCCCTAGAGGGAAAAGTCATAAAGGTTTTTTGTTTGTCTAGTCGGTCCCCATTACGAGTTTTTTTTAATGACATGAAACTGGTTACACCCTGTATAAGTATTATAATTCTAGGTTAGTCACAGTTAAGTGAAAGAGCAGGTAATATGCCACCTGAATTTCGGCTATGTAAACAATCTCTGTTTGTTTAAAAAAGTCGTTTTATTATATCTCGCTTCGCGTTGAGTAATCGAAAAAGTTGATCAAAATGAAACTTTTAGCCCATCTATCGATATTCAGCGCAAAATTCGAACTTTTTAGTTATTATGTGTTGATTCATTTCTAATGTTGGTCATTATTTTCACTAGTGTGCCATGGAATCAAAAGAAAAGCGCTATGGCAAAGGTAATTTTATACTATTTATTTGAATAAAGAAAAATTTAAAATTAAAACTAAAAAATTAATTCTAGCGGATGTAATTTTTTTTTCACGAATCCACCATTTTCACATTATATAAAAATTAAAAATAAATATCTCATTCTACGTTTTTCGGTGTGCTTAAAACGAATTTCAGGTCAGGACTGACCCACCACCCTTAGATTTCACCCCAGCACACCCTAGCACCCCCCAAATGGTCAAATTTTCACATTATATAAAAAATTCAAAATAAATATCTCATTCTACGTTTTTCGGTGTGCTAAGAAGGAATATGGGGTCATGATTTACCCATGACCCTTAGATTTCGCCCCAGCACCCCCTAGCACCCTCCCAAATGGTCAAATTTTTACATCATCATATAAAAATTCAAAATAAGTATCTCATTCTACGTATTTCAATGTAATTTAATAGTTTTAATTTTGCCATATCTCCCCACTCCCCCCTCACCATATGGTTATATTTTGACCCTTGTAACGTTGTACCGGTATTAGGATATGACAATTTTTCATTTCTATGTCATGAAATCAGGCAACAGAATCATTCCTAGAAAAAAATGCTTCTATAGTTCTCACAGATAGTTGTTCTTTCCGCTATTTGCAAAATCCTATAAAGAATATGTTTCTTTAAATTATCCTATTCAACTAAAGACAAAAAACACCAAAAAACTTAAGAGAAATTTTCACATATACGTGTTTCGGTATTCTACAACAAACACTCTTCAGTGCTACTTCTTTCAGCGTTTCAGAACTGAATAGTCATTTATCAGGCAATAATTATTATTTTTATTTGAAATAATTACGAGTATATTTTGCTAGTAATATATTCATTTCCTCAGGTTCTATTTTAGAGTACTCTTACACTGCAGGGAATTTGCATTTGGATTTAGTTATATTTTATCATTATACATGTATTGATAATTTTCCGAAATCTATTTTGGATTATTCTGTTCGTTAGAACCATAAATAATTATTGCATAAATAATAATTATTGCCTGATAAATGACTATTCAGTTCATTTTAAACATTGAAAAAAGTAGCACTGAAGAGTGTATCCTTGGTGTGGAATATCGAAACACGTGTATGTGAAAGTTTCTAAAGTTTTTGATAAGTGATTTTTGCCTTTAGTTGTTTTTAGGTTTTGTTGAACAGAATAATATAAAATTAAAAGTAACATGTGTGACAGCTATGATGTACGTAATGTGCATACTTCTTTCTTATAATCCAATGTTGTTCATGGCATATAGCCAGCAAAGTATTTTGTTTAGAAAGATATATATTTCTGTACTCATCTATGATAAGTATTTTTGCTAGTAATATATTTATTTCCTCAGATTCTATTTTAGCGTACTCTTACATCGTAGGGAATTTGCATTTGCAGTATAAAGTGTACCATTTTGAATCTTTCACAGTATGTCTAGAATACTGTGCTCCTTTAGCACTGGTAGTACGAATTCCCCAAAACTCGTAGGGGCGATATAATAAGCTAAGGATATCAATACTTGGTACACGGTTGCTCTTTGATTATGTTTTCTTACTCGAAAACTACAAAGTGTGCCACTTTGATTTTTTCACAGTATATCTAGAATACAGTGCTCCTTTTAGCACTGGTAGTACGAGTTCCCAAAAACTCGTGGGGGATATGTAATAAGGTAAAGATATCAATACTTGATACACGGTTGCTCTTTGATTATGTTTTCTTACTCGAAAACTACAAAGTGTGCCACTTTGAATTTTTCACAATATATCTAGAGTACAGTGCTCCTTTTAGCACTAGTAGTACGAATTCCCAGAAACTCGTATGGGCGATATAATAGGCTAAAGTTTTTAATACTTGGTGCACGGTTGCTCTTGGATTATGTTTTCTTACTAGAAAACTACAAAGTGTACTACTTTGAATTTTTCACAGTATATTATATTTCCTCTATTTACCTCCCAAACCCTTCAACGGAATCATCTCAAAATATAATCTAGTTCCAGATGCTATTGTAATATATACGTGTACTAAGTGAATATCTCAATTTTATTTTATGGACTTCTTTAATAATGGAGTGAGAGGAGTGGTAGATGTTGGCAAATATTGCAGAGAATACGAGGCCTCGGCTTAGTAGGTGTACGCACCAAATAAATCCGAGGTTTCCGTATTCTTTCCAGCTTGCTTCACTTATTTTCACCTATTTACCCTATTTAACCCCAACCCTTCACCGGGATAAGCTCAAAATATAATCTAGTTCCACATCTCATGTCTCGATACGTATGCCATTCTACAGAAGACGTGCTCACAAAAAGGTTACAGATAGGCCGGCAGAATTTTTTTTTGTTCAAATTTAAAATCTCGATGTCTCATGATATTCTAAACATATTTCAACAACAAAAAAGAATTTTTTTACGATTATTATACTTCCACTCCACTACGTAGATGTGGAAGTATAATAACGAAAATACAAGGTCGCATCCAAGCTGTACTAAAGAAGACTCACCAACATGGTATCTGGTTTATTGGACTCGCTCCCGTGAATACAGTTTGATTTAATTCAGATTTCTGGGTTCGGATTTTAAATATACGATTTTATGACAGTTCCAATCAAATTAATTTTAATTTTAATTTATTCATGAGAATCATTAATTTTAATTATTTTTGAAGCCAGTAAATATTTAAATTTCATGCAACCCATTAAGAGGATTTGAGCTTGTTGTTTGTTTCTGTTTGGGTTATTACGAAAACAGTTTCGTCAATTGAATGTTTGATGCAACGAAACATAATTTAATTTAAAGTGAAGAGACATTGTTAAAAAAATGCTATATAGCGCATGACGTGAGCTTCATCAACTAATTTGGCGTCACCAGGAAATAAGCACCAACGATGCTAATTTTGTTGGACGTAAAACGAATTAAGTATATTGATGATCGAGAAACCGATTTGATTGTCAACAAATGGCTTGGGAGAGATCAACAAACACTATTTAAACTTTAATTACACTAGACATGGATCCGAAAAAAAGAAAGCTCATATTTAGTATGCCGTTTGACCACTACTACAAATGAACAAAACCTGAAAAACAAAAAAAAATTAAAATGGTGCGTGGCCACAATACAAAAAATCCGTAAAGGCATTTACACAGAACTTCCCTCTTTATTTGTGCATAGCGGTCACTCTAAAAAATTATTAATTACGAAATGACATTGAGAATAATAATCGAAATATACTTATCACTATTATTACAAACAAAATCTGATATCTTTTGGTCAAAAGAATATAGAGTGCTCATCTAACAGCATAAATTCAATACTAAATAACAGGTGCCTAATATGGAAGGCTTGCGCAAATTCCTTTACAAGTGTCCACTATATGGTTGAATTATTTCTTGGAATGACCACCCTGTACATTTTTCAATAAAAGTATGATACTTGCATATGCCAAATATTATTGCCATCTGTCACATTTTCAATTCCACATTCACGTAGTGGAGTGAAAGTATTACTAGTGGTTAAAAAATGTCATTATTTTTGAAATTTTTCAAAAATGTTGGTACAAAATCCTTTTTGAAAAATTTTCTTTATGAAATAAATTTCGAATGTCATGAAACGTGGAAAATTTAAAATTGAGCAAAACAAATTTCCCATCTTTCTACTGGTAAAAATTTTTCCAGTTTTGAAAAACTTTTTCTTTCTGAAATAGATTTAGAATGTCATGAAACGTGGAAATTTTAAAGTCGAGCAAAAAAAATGTTTCCATTTATTCTTGATGTAGTAGTAAAAAAATTTTCAAAAAATGTTTGCCTTTGAATTTTTTTTTTCTGAAATAAGTTTCGAAAGTCATGAAACGTGGAAATGTTAAATTTGAGCAAAATTTTTTTCCGTCATATTCTATTAGTAAAAATATATATTAAAATACTTATTTAAAAAAAATTTCTTAGACAAAATTATAAAATGTTTCTTTTTGAAAATTTCTTTTAGAAATAAATTTAGAATGTCATGAAACGTGGAAATATTAAATTTGAGCAAAAAAAATCGTTTTTCTACTGATAAGAAAATTTTCAAAAAGTTTTGAATTTTTTTTTTTCTGAAATAGATTTAGAATGTCATGAAACGTGGAAATTTTAAATTTGAGCAAAAAGAATTTTTTTTCCATCTATCCATGGAAAACAAATTAAAAAATGTTGATAAAAAAAATGTTAAAGTTTTTTTTTGAAACAGGTTTAGAATGGCATGAAAAGTGGAAATTTTAAAGTTGAAGAAAATTTTTTTTTATCTATTTTAGTGGTAAAAATGTTTTCAAATATTTTTTTCTGAAATAGGTTTAGAATGCCATGAAACGAGGAAGTTTCAAATTTAAGCAAAAAAAAAATTTTTCCATCTATTCGTGGAAAAAGCAAATTTCAATGTTGGTAAAAAAAAATCATTTTTTTTTTTTAAATAGGGTAGAACGTGGAAATTTCAAATTTAAACAAAGAAAAAAAAAGTTCTTCTATTTTAGTGGTAGAAAATGTTTCAGAAAAGGTTGGTGAAAAATTTCAAATTTTTTTTTTCTGAAATAGGTTTAGCATGTCATGAAACATGGAAATTTTAAATTTGAGAAAAAAAATTGTTTTCATTATTTATTCCCTTTAGAGGGTTCACCCTGTATATTTTCCAGTGAAAGTTTTACCATTTCTTCGCTGACAGTAGGGTCACCTACCTACCAAATTTGACTGCTCTCCGTCAAGTAGTTTTTTTTTTTTTTTTTTTAGTAAATGCACCAACAGACAGACCGACAGACTGACTGACGGAATTAAAAAACCTATATTTTCGTAATCTACGTGATCTGAAACGTCAAAATCCGAAAAAATCTTGGAGAGTGATTTTTTCTCGAATACAATACTTCCCTTCGGTATGCGAGGGAAGTAAAATTAAAGCTTGATATAAAGGATGGTCAAAATAAGGAATCGCTATTGAGAACATACTGAGTGGCTGTACACAACAAAAATTAAAAAAAAATTGATTCCATAGAAAGAGCTAGAGAAAGGAAGACGGACCCTATAGGGTAGATATTACAGACGCTTTATATACTAGAGACGTCAGATATATAGGTCATTCCTCGAAAAAATCGAAATCCTTGGACAAAAATTATATGCCAAATATGGCTGTTGTCTATTTGCATACTACTTGTTCAAACCAGGTCAGATACATACGTTTGATCCATTCTCGCTCAGAATAATCACAAAATGAAGAAAAAAATGATTACCAAATTGATGAATTTTTCTTCAGAATCAAAAGTAGAATTTTTGTTTGACAATATGTTAATCAGGATATAATATTAATACAGTTTTCAAATATCTAACGGGATGTTATAATCCGTTCAGTCGCCTTCTTCTACAACCAAATCTATAGATTTTCCATTATCTTGGATTCTGTGCCACTAAAATTTAAAAATTTATGTATACTATATAGAACATAGAAGCCCTGTTTTATTAAAAATAGTTTTATTAGCTGCTTATATTTCACCTCTGGTGAGACTCATTATCAGTTACAGCTTCACTTAAAATCCATCACTATATTTTGTTGACTCCTCACGATGTATTTGTGGATACGCTATTGTTCTTTGTACGAATGTACATTTTTATAAAAGGATGCCGTCTTTCTCTTCCTTTTATTCAGAATATTTTAGCAAACGCTTTATGATTTATGAATTATTCTAGTTGCCCCCCTTTTCTGTATGGGGCGTCTGATAGCACCGTGTCATCTGTCGTTGTTGCCCCTATGACTCATCGCTTCAACTAAGCGTTTCACCTATGAAATCCGTAATGACATCAATCCAACATAAAAACGAATTATATTGGCTGAACAAAACCTTTAGTTCATTGGGATGGAATTAAAAGGTAAACACTATCATAATCGATAACTAAGTAAACAGAGAATTATTCGAGTATGTTCAACGAATTTTTTATCTTTTCTTCTGAGCTCTCAATCTATTAGTCATTTTCATTCCTGCGTAAAAATAAAATCGACTTGCAGGATCCATAAAGCTTGCCAAAATATTGAGTACATGTTCAAAACTGTTCTATTTTATCTACCGTATCATAGTTCTATATACGAATTGACATTCAGTTGAGTCACTTGACATTACAAATATTTTCTTATGAATTTCGACGATTAAATTTTCAAATTCTTATCCAATGTAACTATATATTGGACTGCCTAATATTTCTGAATAAAGATAAAAAAAAATTATCATGAAACTATTAAGGCAAAAGGTCAAAGAAATATTTTATTCTTACCAAATTTCTTCTTATAACGAAATGACTTCTTGATTTATTAGAACTTTGAAAATTGATATAATCTTGGAGGAAGGAATGAAGTGAAATTTTTAATACAAACTTCAAAATAAAGAACTGTTTTGAAAATAAACCAGACTACAAGCTATACATAGAAATTTAGGATGTAGCAAATATAAGTCGAAATTTAAAAACGGCAATAGGTAGGGATGTAGGTTGTTCTTCTATTTCTTTTTATAATTTCTCACATAATACATGACCTGCAGGGTTACAGAAATTACTTCTTCTGTTGCATTAAGTTTTTTTTTTTATATGAAATTCTTTTTCAAAAGGTTAACTTCTATTCAGATAGACCGGACCGGAAGTAGTCAATTTCTCCAGAAGAACTCGTATTTTTACCGTTCTTGGGCTGAAAATGGGAATTCAGGGGTTTTCGTGGTCGCTGATAACGAATCCGATATTCAATTAGAGAAAACTCAAAATGGCGAACCGGAAGTAGAGCCAGATCCGCATAAAAACCGTGTATTTTTTTCTTTTTTGGGCTGAAAGTATATAAGAAATGCGAGTTTCTCTTGAGAAATATTCTATTTTCGCTAACTGGACATCAGATTCGTTATCAGCTATAACGAAAACCCCCGCATTCAGCCCAAAAAGGAAAAGAATATGAGTTTTTCCCGAGAAATTGACTATTTCCGCCAAAAAATAAAAAGTAATGTTTTTTCTAAACGTCTTTGTGCACTCCTTGCAACAAAAATTACGTCAGTTGACCCTGTACTTTCAATTTTAGAAACAAAATGCCAACATGACGCGACTAAATAGTTAGATGAATTGTGACTTACCATTCAATAAATCGGACTATTTGCAAAACAAAATCAGAGCAGCGTGCCAAGCTGTTACACCAGAAATGATTAGACCACCATCTTTTAGACAAGATTTGAGCATTGCATTACTGAAGATGGACATCAATTTGAGCATCAACTGTAATGATTTTTCTACTTATTTCGTTTTGTTTTTTAATTATACTGATGTTCTTTAATAAAATGTTTTAAAAATCCGTCTATTCATTTAACAACTCATATTGTCACCGTTTCGCGCAAAAATGCTGACAAATATGGTATCGTTGAATTTGTGTTAGAGAGGCCTTCACAAAAATGGAGTTATATACAGGATGTCCCATTTAAAAATTTGAAGTTGATGTCACGTGATCGGAAATGCGATGTTGCAACGAAGTCCTTTTATACCAAAAATTGAACCGCATTCCACTGTTTAAAATCACTAAATTTCAAAATTGTAGTTCAAACAGTTTTCGAGTTTTCGACTGGCCAAAATGTTGTGGGCCACCCTGTATACAGCACAGAATATATCTGGAAATTTCCAACAACCATCCATACCCTTCTACAGGAATCTAGCAAAGTCTCGATCCGCTTTCTGGACTTTCCTCCAAGTCTCTAGCTTCTAAACGTCTCAGAGATGGCGCAGAGGAGAACACACCAGTTGCGGCTCGTCAGGGGAGGCAGGGGAGGCTGAGCCTCCTCTTGGAAGAACCACCATATCTTCAAAAGTAATATCTTAAGAAATTTCCATTAGGTGTATCTCAATTTTCAATATTTTTTATCGTTTATTATTCATTAATTAATTTTCAGTTTATATCTAACATTTTTGTATTTCCTTTCCACAAACATACCTATAACGTTACAGTCCGGATAGTCTTTGTATGCATATTTCCCGGTCGGCCGGTCTTTTACTGAATGAACACTGCGGTTCGCTGGAGGCTAATACGAAATAGCTTCCAACTTTACCGCATTTACTTATAACATGAATAACCTTGAATTTCTTTGCGCTGTGTAAAATAGCAACACTTGGAATAGCCAAGTATGAGGCTAGCCTCAGATCTCAGTTCTTTATAGCGGATGTGCACAGGTCATTCAAGAGTCAGGTGATTCACAAAGAAAACGAACTGACGTCTGACAGTTGCGTTTAGCCGGTTAAGAACAATTTGACGCATAAATACATAAAACATTTGATAGGCGGGCTAGAAATAAGTGCTCTAGGTGAAAATATTCCCAACATGTCTTGTTGTCCAGACATGGTGGATTATTTGTTATTAAATGAATTTACTACTCTTATTTATGACGAAAAGGTAAGAACTAAAAGAAATGCCAGGCCTACACCAGCAATGCTTTCGTTAGTTTTTAAAAGTGGTAAACAAAACAGAGGGTTTTGTGATAACAATTATAAAAAAGTCGAGTGGTTAACGGCATCAACAGTTAGAAACAAATTATATTGTTGGAGATGTTTATTATTTACTAATGATTAATCCTCAATTTGGGGCAGGGCCGGGTTTAATAATTTGCAAAATTTGTCGCGAGGTTTAGAAAGGCACGAAAATTCCCAGGAGCACATTTCATCTTGCATTAAATTTGAAATGTTTGGTAAACAAAATATTGTAAATTTCTTGGATTCTGCACATAAGAGAGAAATAGAAAATGTTAACGAAAAGGTCCGTGAGAATAGGGAAATATTAAAGAGGTTAATAGATGCCGTTATATAGTTATCTTCAGAAGAAAATTCTTTCCGAGGACATGACGAAAAACGAGAATCGTGCAATAAAGGAAATTTCAAAGAGCTGGTAGATTTTTTAAAAACTTATGACCCAAAATTAGAGAACTTTTTGAATAACGCCACTATTTTTTGAGACAATTCCGGTAAGCTTCTGTAGAATGATCATTTTCAGCACTTAAACGCATAAAAACATATTTACTAGAAACAAAATGAGCCAAGACCGCCTTTCAAATGTATCGCTTATTTCAATAGAAAAACGTTTTTTGTCAGAATTGAGGAAACGCGATTCATTTTATGATGAAATAATCAACCATTTTGCTAGTTCCAAAAATCGCAGGTTACCACTCATTTATAAAAATATTCAGGCTTTAAAGCAGAGATTAATATAGGTAGTTGTTATTTTAGAAAAAATATTTATTTGTGTTATTTATTTTTTAGGAAATATTTTTTATAATTCTCCATAATATAGAGTTCCGCGGTTATATTTTTTTTATATAACTTCTTTCTCAAAACTATTTTAATTTCTATTAAAATTTATAATTTTACACGCCTGGCAGTGATAATGAATACAATTTTTTGTTTGTAGAAAAACACTTTAATTTTTTTACCAAAACTATTTTTATTTTAATTAAAAGTTATATAATTTAATTACAAGTGGGATAGTAGGACTCCTTTGGATACCGATACTCGAGTCGTAGGAACGAGAATTTCGTGAGAATGATTTTTTCATCTCATCATATTTTCTATTTCCTTTTTATTCTATTCTTTTATTAGTTCTATTCTCTCAAGTCGTGAATCGGTATCCTGGCGAACAACCCACGGCAAAAAAATTTAACGCGCCGTTGTAATACCTCAGGGGTGGTGGGGAAATGTACAAATTTTAGTCATATTGCACATCAGTTGTCTTTCAGAATATTAAGCCTCCTCTGCAGACAATATCACGAGCCGCCACTGGAACACACCACAGGTTTCCACAAAGTGAATAGAGATCTGAGGTGGGGATATATGCTAAATTATACCATCCTACTTATTAATGCCACCCACACCTAGGGGACGCTACTGGAGTGACAATATTGCTTTAAAAGCTGTAATGTTTTAAAATCAAATGTAGAGGAGGGGGGGAGTTTGGAAACGAACGTTCATGCAAAGAAGGGTCTCACAAATGTTTAGCGAGCGTATTTGTTATTGAATCCTTTATTTCAGTATTATGCTATCGACTGTCTCAATATTTTTGTAATTTGTTTCCAGATAAATGATCAGTTTTAGTGTCACATTAAGGTTTCAATTTTCCTTAGGATCGCACAATTTTTGTTCTCATCGTTTGTGCTTACACCGCGGAATATATGAAGAATATTGTTTTTGAGTTAGAACTTGTTAAACGAAAAAATTATTAATTTCTTATTTTAATTTTATTATTATTATTTTTCCAATAGATGTCGAGAACGAGAACAATGGTCGGTTCCTATTTTTAATACAGGCCAAGACAGAAAAAAAATTTTCTTTCTTTATATATTTTAACCACATCTATATTATTTATTGCAGATCAATATTTATAGAAAATTCAAGATCATACATACATAGCTCTATTAGCTCTTATTTCAGGATTAGACCAGTCAACGGAGCGCTAAAATAGGTAAAATCTGTAACTTGAGTGCCAGTGAACAGATTTTCTTGAAACCTTGTGCAATGTGTTTGTAATGAAGTTAATAAAAAAGTTGAAAAAAAGATTAGAGTAGAAAATGATCAAGAGGGGTTCCGTAACTTGTAAAATTAGGTCAAAAGTGAAAAAAACAAAAACAATATGTTTACCTTTTTTGGCCCAAAATAAGGTGTTTTTATTCTGGTGATTTTTTTCGAGAAATGCTTATTTTTCGAGATAGGGCCATTCGAAAATTCCTAAAACTGGGGCAAGGAAAATGTAAAAGTTGAAAAATAATTCAGGTGAATGTACCATTTTTCTTATTTGCAATTTTTCTGTAAAGTGTGTATTCACCAAGTTCAGCGAGTTCTTCGGGAAAAACGTGAAAAATTACCCCTTTCTTTGAAATTTTAGCGCTTAAAGAACATGCAATTTATTTTTTTTTAAATTCAGACGTATGTAATGAGGCCTTCTAAACATGTTTTGTCTCTTGGAATTTTTTTGTAACTTGCTGATTTTCCGAGTTACAGGCAGTTTTTCACGATAAATAATGTACCATATTTTTTGCATATTTTCGATTTAAAAATTATATTGAACCTTTAAAAATGGCATAACTATATTAGGTTACATATTTTTTTATAACAAGATATATAAATCACGCTCATATTTTGAATTTTCATTTATTTTTTAATTGATAATTTGCAAAAAATGTAGTAAAGTATTTATCGTGAAAAGCTGCCTGTAATTCGGAAAATTAGCAAGTTACAAAAAAATTCCAAGAGACAAAAAATATTTAAAATTCCTCAATACATACGTATGAATTTTTTCAAATTTTTAAATTACATGTTTTTAAAGCGCTACAATTCAGAAAGGGGTAGTTGCTCTTGTTCTTCCGGAAAAACTAGGTGAAAACGCACTTTGTAGAAAAGTTGTAAATAAAAAAAGTCTTGTATTTCGATGATACATTCACCTGATTTTTTTAGATTATTTTTTCAACTTCTACATTTCCCTTCTCCCACTTTCAAGAATTTTCGAATGGCCAAAAATAAGCATTTCTTGAAAAAAATCACCAGAGTAAAAACATCTTATTTTGGGCCAAAAACGGTAAACTTATTGTTTTTTTTTTTCATTTTTGACGTAATTGTAAGAGTCACGGAACCCGTGATAAAAGGGGTGTTTTCTACCCCTTCTGATCATTTTCTACTCTAATCGTTTTTTCAATCCATTCACTAGCACTCAAGTTAGAGGTGAAACTCCTCGTTGACTGGACTAGATGGTGTATTTTTTTTTATTAAATCCTATAATGCAGGATTTTATAGTACAATACAATTATGTATAAATATTGTTTAAGAAAACATACCTACCTACATTTAAAATTTATAAAACCATTCTCCAGAGATAGGTCTTGATAAAAGATTGATCTCTACAAGTGTGCTACCTATCATCTTTTATTATTTGTTTGAAAATACCTACATTCCTACATACCAAAATAATAAAAATTAGACAAACTTCTGTGGTTTTACACATGTACGTATTTTACTGTATTATTATTATGTTTCAAACATTACTGTCAAAATCTCCAAAAATACTTAACCAGTTTTTCATTCCCTGATTCATTATTTTATATGCAGAGACAACGGCATAATAATATGGAACATTGAAAGAGTTATAGAATTTAAGCTCCTCCCTTCAAATCGCTTGGGACGGCATTTACTTGGGAAGTATCGCCATCTGAAGGATACACTTGTAATCTGCCGCACTAGCCTCCTACAGGGTACCAGACTAGGAATCTCGGTATAAAACAGCTGATTGTTCTTTTATTGTGCTTCGATTTTCACACGAGCCCTCTATTATTCGTCTATTTGAATTGCAGACGGCATTTGTAGGAGACAATTGTACATATTTCTTTGTCCTAGACTTTTTATGCTTCACATTTGTATAAAAACACACAAATATCATACATACATCACACTATTTCTATTTGGGTGTAAAATCAATCAGCGAACAATAAAATGGGAAACAATAAATTATTATGTATTTCCATTTATAACAAAGTAGGTACCTACTTCATTATATTGTCTAATAAAGTTTGTACGGTAGCTTGATGCCTAGTGTGAGGTTAGGTGCAATGACCTTATATAAATGAGCCGATATTTAACGAAATCCTGTTGAAGACGATAAAATATTCACTTCTACCCAAACAATGTGCAATAATAAACACTTACCGATATCCTGACGGTGGTTGAAAACTGAATTCTATTGGTATTGTTAAAATATAGTTGCAAGCATCACGTTCGACTCGACATCACGCTACACTACACTGCGCACTGCCGGTAATGTAGATAGTAGATGGCAGAAAGTGCACGAAATGTGAAGTGGCCGCCTGGCAAATGAATTTAAATATTGGAAATTGCAAATTCGAAGGAAGTAAGCTATTAGGCACATTGCAATATTTCCCGTTATATCCACTGGTAAAAGAAATTGGTTAGAAACATTTTATTCCGGTAGATAAGTGGTTCTGTGCGGTGGGTTAAAAATTCTGAAATGTTTCGGTTGATTTTCGGGTTCTTTTGACAGTTTTGCATTTGTTTCTCCTTGTTTAGAAAATATTAAAAATAACCTTGTGACCGTTGTGATTAAAACTTGTGTTGTGTTTCAAACTTTTTTACCAATAGTTCGTTGCTTTTTAAACTTGTATTGGAGAATTGGAGAATGCCAATAAAGCTGCTACTATAACTAGGTATGTAAAATGTTTCTACTCTTAAACAAATATTTAAAAAATGAGAAGTCTCAAAACGAGTCTCAAAATCATTAAAAATTTACTAATGTAATACCTATATGTATAAGAAACTAATTTTTTTTAAATTACTTTCGAGTGACTAGTTTTTATAAACTTATTAAATTATTAACATTCACATTCACCTTCATCTTCCCTCCAACACATCCCGTTTTTAAAAATTGTAAATATTTTTTACAAAAAAAATTCTATGCACTATAGGGGTTGAATCGGGAGGTATCAGTTGCCTGGGTGGTAAATTCAGAAATTTGACATTTGAGTTGGGGTCAATTTTCGTTCAATATAAATTAAAGTGGAGGATTTCTTAACATCAGATAGATGTAATGATGTTTATAAATATATGTTTTTTAAATCTACTGTGAGAGAAAATTTTATATATACTTTATTAGTGTTGTTTTTACCAGTGTAAAGTTTGGTGTCAAGAACGTTGACATCTTTGTGAACCCATAAATTAGTGAAAATAAAGGCTATATTGGATTTTTTACATTTTTTGTACACATATAATATCAAGACATATTTTAGTAAATGTTTAATTAATATACATTCAGTTACAGCTAGGCAGTGACATAGGTTAGGTAGTATTATTACACTAGGTTAAAAGTTATCAAAATACACATTGATTTATGCCAATATATCAATCATATGTTAATGGTTTTATAAACCTATTGTAAAATCTACGTTTTTTGACGATTTAAAATATTTCCCTTCAACTTTTTATTGATTTATCTTACTTTTGTTAGGCTCAAAAGTTTGTAACGAGTTTAAGTGTTTATCACATTAATAACAACAATCAGAGGTTTGTATTATGAAATGCAGGAGTAATAGTAAATCTAATAAAAAGATAGGACTGTGAGATCATTTCAGTTTCCATTTAATTTAAATTGCGAACAAATATGCAACATAATACGCTCCGAATACTTTATCTAGCTATATACCTAGTTTGGTATCTGTTCTGATTCTTACAATTATAATTACAGAGGTTCAAAATATTGATAATGTACACAAAAAAAATACCAGTGAAGGTAAGTAAGCTAAAACACAACAGAATTTAAAAAATAACACACTTTTAACAGCATCGTCTACCATCATTGAACGTTTCAAATTATAAA
Organism: Stenurella melanura; assembly: GCA_963583905.1. Classification (NCBI taxonomy): domain Eukaryota; kingdom Metazoa; phylum Arthropoda; class Insecta; order Coleoptera; family Cerambycidae; genus Stenurella; species Stenurella melanura. The sequence continues at coordinate 17,507,392 of OY757312.1, read as the reverse complement.
TATTATACATAATTATAAGGGTAAGTATGAATAATAATAGTCTTATAGTTTAGACATAAATTTTATTTACAAGAAGGGTCACAATGGTTCATTAATTCAATGCTATATTATATTTTTGAAAAATCATCCAACGAAACAGTTCCAATCTCTCACTTTTAAATCATATAGGTTGGCTCCATTAATACATTTCAGCTTAGAAATGTAATGAGGGGACTCTTAAAATGTAGAATATAAATAAAATTATAATAAATTCACTGAAATTCACTTACCATATCGAAAATTAATAACTTTTGACAGTACGCAAGATAACACGCCGGTTGAAAAACACAAATAAAACACTAAATTAAAGTCAGATCAATAAATCGCGAAATGTATAATAGACGAAAAACTCCCAAAATTGATGTGACACAAAAAAAAACATTTAAAAAAGCACTACAAATTCTTTAAAAACTCGAATTAATCAGAAAGCACACAAATGCAAAACTAGGTTATTACCACCCAGGCAACTTTGGCGGCCATGTTGTGACGTCAGCTGCTACTGCTCTATTACCATATTAAGTCATGGGGAGGGCCAATTTACAAAAATACAGGGTTGGATTGATATCTGCGCCTGAAGTCCTGAAAAGAGACTTTAAGGGTTGTTTTGGGACGATTTCGGGGGGTAGCCGAGGTCAAGGACTTTTTTAGATGCCGGAATCGGTTTTTGCAAAAACTGGAATTCTCTACAATCTTACCGTTAAATTGAAAATGAAAAAGTTGTAATTGAAAATAGAATAGAAAATTTTCAAGAAAAATATCATTTAAGTAAGGGTAAGAACTTTTTTTTATTGATTTTACTGAAAATACACATCAGACGTTTCATTTTATTGCGAACAATTTTCTCTACTCACTTTTTAAATTTCCCATTTTAAAGAGGTGTTAGGACGCTGCAATAGACTAGCAGTGACGTCGCAGTATTGCCAACTGTCAGTTGCCTGGTTGGTAAATTCAGAAATTTGACATTTGAGTTGGGGTCAATTTTCGTTCAATATAAATTAAAGTGGAGGATTTATTAACATCAGATAGATGTAGTGATGTTTATAAATATATATTTTTTAAATCTACTATGAGAGAAAATTCTATATATACTTTATTAGTGTTGTTTTTACCAGTGTAAAGTTTGGTGTCAAGAACGTTGACATCTTTGTGAACCCATAAATTAGTGAAAATAAAGGCTATATTGGATTTTTTACATTTTTTGTACAAAAATGTAAAAAATCCAATATAGCCTTTAATATCAAGACATATTTTAGTAAATGTTTAATTAATATACGCTCAGTTACAGATAGGCAGTGACATAGGTTAGGTAGTATTATTACACTAGGTTAAAAGTTAACAAAATACTCATTGATTTATATGCCAATATATCAATCATATATTAATGGTTTTATAAAATCTACGTTTTTTGACTAATTAAAATATTTCCCTTCAACTTTTTATTGATTTATATCTTACTTTTGTTAGCCTCAAAAGTTTGTAACGAGTTTAAGTGTTTATCACATTAATAACAACAATCAGAGGTTTGTATTATGAAATGCAGGAGTAATAGTAAATCTAATAAAAAGATAGGACTGTGAGATCATTTCAGTTTCCATTTAATTTAAATTGCGAGCAAATATGCAACATAATACGCTCCGAATACTTTATATAGCTATATACCTAGTTTGGTATCTGTTCTGATTCTTACAATTATAATTACAGACGTTCAAAATATTGATAATGTACACAAATAAAATACCAGTGAAGGTAAGTGAGCTAAAACACAACAGAATTTAAAAAATAACACACTTTTAACAGCATCGTCTACCATCATTAAATGTTTCAAATTATACATATTATACATAATTATAAGGGTAAGCATGAATAATAATAGTCTTATAGTTTAGATATAAATTTTATTTACAAGAAGGGTCACAATGGTTCCTTAATTCAATGCTATATTATATTTTTGAAAAATCATCCAACGAAACAGTTTCAATCTCTCACTTTTAAATCATATAGGTTGGCTCCATTAATACATTTCAGCTTAGAAATGTAATGAGGGGACTCCTAAAATGTAGAATATAAATAAAATTATAATAAATTCACTGAAATTCACTTACCATATCGAAAATTAATAACTTTTGACAGGTACGCAAGATAACACGCCGGTTGAAAAACACAACACGAAAAAAACGTTTAAAAAAGCACTACAAATTCTTTAAAAACTCGAATTAATCAGAAAGCACACAAAGGCAAAACTAGGTTATTACCACCCAGGCAACTTTGGCGGCCATGTTGTGACGTCAGCTGCTACTGCTCTATTGGATCAAGAGCATCAAAAAGTGCATTGAACAATTCTGAAAAAAATTGAAAACATTCCTGAGATGATACCAAACTCTCTTTGCCTTCTGCACTTTTTGTCCAAACTTTTTCCTTTTCGAGTAATAAAATCGTAAAGTTCTAAAATGTTGATTTTTCCTCGCCGGCGCAGGACAAATAAGAAAAATGACAGTTTCAGAAAAAATGTTTCGAACAAAAGTAGTCTATTTTAAGTCAGACAATCCGAAAAATTGGGATTCCCATTTAAAAAAACGAATTTGATCTAAAATGACCTTAACCCTTCCACCCAATGTTAAAGTGACATATGCCATCGAACTGCCTCCATCCAAGACTACAACTTTTGTTTGAAACATTTTTTCGTAGAGTACTTATTACTTGAGATATTTTGAGTTTCAGGTTAAAGAAATCGGCCAAGTGATTTTTTTAACCTGAAACTTTCAAATACCTCGAGTAATAACCACTCTACGAAAAAATGGTTCAAACCAAAGTTGTAGAATTGGATGGAGGCAGTTCGGCGGTAACTGTCACTTTGACATTGGGTGGAAGGGTTAAGGTCACGGTAGGTCAAATTCGTTCTTTAAATGGGAACCCCTATTTTTTATTGTAAATTCGGATCGTCTAACTTAAAATAGGCTACCAACGTTTGTTCGAAATATTTTTTCTGAAATCGTCATTTTTTGTTAGTTATTCGGAGAGGAAAAATCAAAATTTTAGAAACTTACGAAAAAGAAGTTTGGGCAAACATTGCAGGAGGCAAAAGAAGTTGGGAATCATCCCAGGAATGTTCTCAATTTTCTTCAGAATTGTCCAATGCCTTTTTTGATGCACTTGATCCATTTGCAGCTTCCAACACATCTCCAAAGAAAAGAAATTTAAAAATTGAGTAGAGAAAACTGTTTGCAACAAAATGATGTACAAGAGACATCTCATGTGTATTTTCAATAAAAACAAGTTATAACCCTTAAATGATATTTTTCTTGAAAGTTTTAGTCTATCTTTAATTACAGCTTTTTTATTTTCAATTTTACGGTAAAAAGTATCTAGAACAAAATTGTAAAGAATTCAATTCCCTGCAAAAAAAAGTGTCAAAAAAATTTTTGTGAGACGGTTTTCAAGGTATAGTCCCTTCAAATTAGGAAAATTGAGAGAAATTTTTCCTACAGCCAAGTCACCCATATAGAAAGTTGTCTTGGGGTTGATTTAACATATTTTTCAACAAGCGCATGAAAAAAAAGGGTTGTTTTTTAGATAGATACATACAGACTGTCTATTTTACGAGGGCCACACCAAATATCTCGCTTAATATCTATTGTAGAAGAATAAAGTTTTAGAAACAGTTATCCCATTTTTTGTGAGCTATATTTCAGTAAAAAGAAATTTGAAATCCATAGCCTACTTTATGAGATATATTACAAAAACCTGAAAAATAGGAAAACCACAAACGGTTATAGCTTCCTTATTTGAGGAGATACGAAAAAAGTTAAAGGAATGAAAGTTGACGGCAAAGACAATAAGAATAATAACGTGTAACAAAAAAATCGAAAAATGCAGTTGGCTTTGACATACGCTATTGTGCAAAAATGAAAAATACACATCTCAAAGTAGGCCATGACGCCATTAATTCCGTTATTTTTTTCTCATTCCAACGATATAAAACATGTCACAGAAATTTTAACCGATAGTGTCAATATTTAATATTTTACGAATACCACAATTCATATAATTGAATCGTAACAATCAGCTGTGCCATAATAGTAAAAATTCACTTTATAATAATTATAATTCCGTAATTATTTATTACAATTTAATACAAACCAATAAATATCTCATAAATAAAAATACAAGTACAAAACGAACATCCAAAGAAAAAAACGAAAAACTATGTATAACAGTACTACCTACTACTATATTGAAAAGAAATTGTGTGTATTTATTTTTCTAACTACCAATGCTCAAATTGTGCACCATGCATTCTGACACATAAACGTGCTCTACGAGACACGTCACGCATTACATTTTGGAGCATTTCAGGAGTAATTGCCTCACATGCGTTTCGAATTCTGGTTTTGATGTCCTCAATATTTTCAGGGGCAGTTTGAAACACCTAGTCTTTAATGTAACCCCAGACGAAAAAATCCAAGGGAGTAATATCTGGTGATCGAGCTGGCCATAGAATGGGTCCATAGGTGCCTATCCAGCTATCTGGCATAACTTGATTTAAATAATTTGTACATATTACAGCAATGTGAGGTGGAGCCCCATCTTGTTGAAAATATGAATAATTTAATCTTTCTGCCACTGTTAATTCATAAAGAAAATCTTGAAATTCGTTTTGCAGGAAATTAAGGTATCTACGAGCGGTTAATTTGCCATCATAAAAATAAGGTCCAATTACTTTAGTCCCTAAAAGACCCAACCAAACATTCGTAGAAAATCTTTCTTGGAAAGCAGTCTCTCTGCACCAATCTGTATTTTCTCGTGTCCACTTATAATGCATATTTCTATTGAAAAATCCATTATTAGAAAAATTTGATTCGTCCGACCAAAGAATTTTGCTACATATCAGCGCGTCATTCCTTTTCTTATTTAATAACCATCTACAAAATCTTACTCTCCTTGGCTTATCTCCCTCATTTAAATGTTGAACTTTCCTCATTTTGTAGCATCGAAATCCGTTTTTTTTCAATATTTTTCTTGCACTGTCTTTTTTTATGCGACAGTTTCTCTGAATTTGTCTCAAAGAGGTTTCCTCATTTTGGTTAACATAATTCATTACTCTATTCACTTTTCTTACATTATCCGCAACATGCGCTCGCCTTACTACTTTTTTTGAAAATGAACCGTGTGTTTTTAGATTTTGAACTAACTTCCTAAACATAGTTCGATTTGGCTGCGGAGCATCTGGAAATCTATCTCCGTAAACCGTGATTGCCATCTCAGCGTCAAAATTGCACTGACAATAAATGCTAATCATATCGAATTTGTTATTATTGGTGTACAGGAAGCTATAACCGTTTGTGGTTTTCCTATTTTTCAGGTTTTTGTAATATATCTCATAAAGTAGGCTATGGATTTCAAATTTCTTTTTACTGAAATATAGCTCACAAAAAATGGGATAACTGTTTCTAAAACTTTATTCTTCTACAATAGATATTAAGCGAGATATTTGGTGTGGCCCTCGTAAAATAGACAGTCTGTATATATGTTTTTTTGGCCATTGTGGCGGTTTTTGCGTTTTGCTGCAAAACTATGCATTTTTGAGAAAATGTGACCTGATTCGATATTGTAGATCTAGCGATTCACTACAATTTTTGTTCTTTTAATTTTTTTGAAATTCCGCTTAGTTGCGCCGCTAGAGCGCGCTGAAGTTTATGTAAATGTATACATTTTGTTGGTGTTTTATTTTAAGCCAAAACTATGCATTTTATAAAAAAATATCAAGATATCAAAGTGTTCTCTGTTCTTTTGCAAAGTCGCGTGGTTTTGCCGCTAGAGGGCGAAAAACATTTTTTCAATACTCTTGAGCGGATAAAAAAATATATAGGCATCGTGAACGGCTGTAGTATTTTGCCCCTCCATCTCCCTCTACTCAATATTTTTTACCGGCTAAGCTAATATAGATGACATTAATAATAATAATAATAATAATAATTTATTGACCATCTTTTTGATACATAATATGTATATATGGTACGTCAGCTGATAAGTAATATGTATATATAATTTAATAAAGATAAAAAACAGAATGCATATTGGTACACACACAGTTAAATAAATTAGACTGTCACAATAACAATAATAAAAATACAAATACATTGAGGATGACATATACAAAAAGGCCAATCACGACCATTACAGCTGAATGCGCGTAGTTCATACTATTAGATACACCGTTCTGTCAACACCACCTTGTCTATAGGTGGTGTTGGTTCTATGCACAGCTGTTTAAGAAATGAACGATGGGTTTCAAAACAAATAATTTTTTTTTGGTCTCCAAATTTTTATATAATTGACGAGTACTCTAAAAAAATGTATAGTTTTGCATGTATATCAAAAATATATGCGCTACCTATATTTTTTTTCCGCTCAAGAGTATTGAAAAAATGTTTTTCGCGCTCTAGCGGCAAAATAGCGCGACTTTGAAAGAAAAACAACGAACAAAATTTGTCGAAAATTTTTTTATCCACAACTTTGATATCTTAATATTTTTTTATAAAATGCATAGTTTTGGCTTAAAATCAAACACCAAAAAAATTTATACATTTACATAAATTTCAGCGCGCTCTAACGGCGTAACTAAGCGGAATTCCAAAAAAGGAGGAGAACAAAAATTGTAGAAAATCGCTAGATCTACAATATCGAATCAGGTCATATTTTCTCAAAAACGCATAGTTTTGCAGCAATACGCAAAAAACCGCCAAAATGGCCAAAAAAACAAATATGTGTATCTATATCTAAAAAACAACCCTTTTTTTTTCATGCGCTTGGTGAAAAATATGTTAACACAACCCCAAGACAACTTTCTATACGGGTGGCTTAGTTGTAGGAAAAAATTTCCCAAAATCAGTGACTTTTCTTCTAATTTGAAAGGACTAATATAGGGGAAAAACCGTTTACACCTCCTTTATCAAGATGGCGGCCAAATGGGGGGGCTATCAACCCCGAAAACCAAGTTTTATACTCACACTGATTGATCCCCCAAACATCAAAACAAAAGAATTTTTTCCTATCCAAAATGCAAGATCAATGTAAAATTTAAATGGACTAATAATTAAGTCATTAACAAATAAACTTCAAATTAAAACAACAAAATGAAAATGAGGTTATTAGAAACGCCGACAATCTATCGATATTACAAGTATAAAAATTGGTGGATGTGGTACCTCGCTGGTTGAAACAGCTGATCGGTAAATTTAGAAACAACTTATTACTGGTGGTCGGTTAGTTTTGAAATGGCTCGGGAGGAACCGGTTGAGACCGATGAATATTGAAAAGGACCCATATACCCTTCAAAGGAGTTAAGTGTATAACATGTTTGTTGATAAGAATAACATTTTTGGATTTAGTTGAGTAATAATGTGGTTAGCCTAGGATATTTCTAGGTTCTGGACCGTAATCAAATAACGGTTCCTGTGCGGTTTTGGTTTTAGGTAAAACGTAAATACGGTTTCCGGTTCAGTTTCAGTCCAGGAAACAAAATGTTAAGAAAGTGTTCCGGTTCAATACCGGTTTTAATAAGTGAAATAAAGAATCCGGTTCCGGTTCTTACATGTTTGTCAACTATTTGGGTCGAGTTTCAAAGTGTTTTGGATTCCAAGGTTTCATAATAATTACAACATCATATTCTGTGACCAAAATTTTTATATGAGTCTCGATTCTATTCGTGATGGTAATATAAAAGAAAATAAGCGAAACCCTTGCGGAACCGGCTCAGACCCCTATATACGTAGAATACTCTAATATCAAAAGATCTCTCAGAAAATATAAATAAAAAAAATATTGTTACGTGTTTTCCACCTTTTAGGAAACACCCTGTATGAATCCGTGGGTTCTAAAATAATTTCAACAAGAGATAAACACTTTATTTAATAATTTACTGACTATACAATACTTCAAAATAACCTTTACACTTTGTTTACTTGATGTTATTTAACCTCACTTTTTATCGACCGTCACTTTAATAAACTTCGCTTTAGTAAACTTCTTCTCTTGCGCCGGTAATCGCGCCTTATATACTCTGAAATTACCTCTAGATTAAACCAGAATCTTCTCCCACCAGACTCTAGAAAAGTCCATGGCTCTTTCTACAAGTTTCTAGTCACTATTAGTAGGCATAGGCGTATCAAATTCCACTTCCAAGGGGGTGCAATTCATAACAATATTCTAAATGAGCCCATTAACAATCATTAATATGTATCTCTGGGTATGAGGCAGTTGAACTGAAGTCCACTTTTTTTAGAAATTCAGCTTCAATTAATTTGGAACTTAAAATAATATTTTCAGTTCAAAATTTCTTTAAACAGCATTTGTAAAAAACAACTGTAAAGGTATTTACACAGAACTTCCCTCTTTATTTGTACATGGCGGTCACTCTAAAAAATTATTAATTACGAAATTACATTGAGAATAATAATCAGAATACAGTTATCACTATTATTACAAAGAAAACCTGATAACTTTTGGTCAAAAAAATATACAGAGTGGTCATCCGACAGCAAAAATTCAATACTAAATAACAGGTGCCAAATGTGAAAGGCTTGCGCAAATACCTTTACAAATGCCCACCATGGTTGAATTATTTCTTGGAATGACCACCCTGTACATTTTTCAATAAAACTACAATAAGTGCACTCGTAGGTGCATATGCCAAATATTATTGCCATCTGTCACATTTTCAGTTCCGCATTCACGTATAGTACAGGAAAATTAACAATTTAGGATAACAAAAATTAATAAAAGGACCATCCCTGGGATTTAAGTAGGTAATAACCTGGAGAATGAGATGATGCATTCTTTGCACTTCCAAGTTCCGGGAAAATTCAAATAATTTGGAAAAACTCTTTGATTTTCGATATTTTTGCTCTAGCTATCAAAATAATGAAAAATAGAGAAAGAAGTTCCCAACAAAAGTTGTAGCTCGTCTTTTTCTACACAAAAAATGTCTTTACAAATTTTTGTCTTACTTAAGCCGTTTAGGAGTTAAATCGAGTTTTTCACTTATAGTTTTAAGCCGCTTCGAAATGCGCGAAAAATGAGGATTCTCCAGGAGTTTCGTACGACCGGGCTCATCGATCGATACTTCTTACTATTCAGAGCCCCTAAAAAAATGAAAAGAACATGAAATGTAGAGAAAGGTCTCAGCTTTAATGTGGAACTAATCACAAAATTCATAAAAAATTTTATCAAAGAGAGAAAGTGTCAGAAGATGGCTTAGTGAACTTTGTACAGTTGATCCACAGATTTATTTATATCTTTGCCGGGAGTCGTTAGAATGATAATTTATTATGCTTATGTATTCTTATATAATGATATACTAATCCAATTGACATTTTATTGCAATTACTTTTGTTGGAAAAATATGCCTTGCGATCAAAGTAGAGGGTATATTTCTCATCGATCAATCACCTCCAAATTTTGGAGTTCAATTCGCTATATCTTGAGTAGTAATAAGAGCTCAGTCTTAATTATTGCATTACAAGTACAATAAATTATATTCTTTCGATTGACTTTAGAGTTTTTTAAATGCGCGCAGTACTTTTTGAATTTGTCTACATTATTCATACACGTTCAGAAAATGCAGAATTATACAGTAAAACATATACAACTTATTTGTTTCTTAATATTCTTTAATGAAATTTTCACGAATTATAGATTAAAGTGCATGGAATCGAATCCATGCAGTCAAAAAGCACCCACTGTTACGGGAGAAATAGACAGGATGCATAAAACTCAAAGATGTGAATAAATCAACTGTATAAAGTTTACTAAGCCAACTTATAACACTTTTTTCTCTATGATAAAAATTTGTATGAATTTTTTGATTAATTCCACATTAAAGCTGAGACTTTTCTCTACATTTTACATTGTTCTAATTTTTTAACGGCTCTGAGTAATAATAATTATCGATCGATATGTCCGGTCGTACGAAACTCCCAGAGAATTCTCATTTTCCGCGCATTTCGGAGCGGTTCAAAACTATAAATGGAAAACTGGATTTATCTCCTAAACAGCTTAAGACAAAAATTTGTGAAGACCTATTTTGTAGAGAAAGAGACGAGCTACAAATTTTGTTGAAAACTTTTTTCTCTATTTTCATTATTTTAGCCGTTAGAGCAAAGGAACCGAAAATCAAAAAGTTTTTTCAAAATTTCCAAAATTTTTTTAATTTCCCCGGAACTTGGAAGTGCAAAGAATGCATCATTCCATTCTACAGGTTATTAACTACTTAAATCCCAGATATGATTCTTTTATTAATTTTTGCGAGGTTTTTACAACATTTTCTCTTCATTGCCTGTACTAGTAGTGGAGTGGAAATATAGCATTGGTTAAAAAATTTCTTTTTTTTAGTAGGTTTAGAATGTTACGAGACGTGGAGATTTTTTCCAATTTTTTTTTTTAATGCGTTTAGAGTGCCATGAAACGTGAAAATGTTAGATTTGAGCAAAACTTGTTCTTTCGTCTATTCTTTCTAGTAGTAAAAATATTTTCTTGAAATATATTAAGAATGTCATGAAACGTGGACATTTTAAATTTGAGCAAAAAAAATTTCTTCCGTCATCCATTTTGAATTTTGTAGTGGGCAAAAATTTGCAACTTTTCTATTTTTATTTATTTTCAAAAGTTCTTGTAATAGAGTTAGGAAATTTTAAATTTGAACGAAAAAAAATGTTCCGTCAATTTCATAGTGGTAAAAATAAAACTAGATTTTTTCCAAAAAAATTTTTATTTTTTTTTTTAAATAGGTTTAGAATGCCATGAAACGTGGAAACTTTGAATTTGAGCAAAACAAAAATTTCTTCCATCTATCCTAGTGGTCAAATTTTTTTCAAATTTTTTTTTTCTAAAATAAGTTTTTTTTGAAATAGGTTTAGAATGTCATGAAACGTGGAAATTTAAATTTGAAAAAAAAATGTGTTCATTATTTATTCCCTTTAGACGGACCACCCTGTATATTTACCAGTGAAAGTTTAACCATTTCTTCCCTGGCAGTAGCGTCAGCTACCTACCAAATTTGACTGTTCTCCGTCAAGTAGTTCATTGCAAAACCAAGACAATTTCTATGAATAAGTGTGAAATAATTATATTTGACATTGACTGAGAAAAACAACCTCACCTATCTATTAGCTAACTAGTATTGGAGCCCCTATATACTCTATGCATGTTTAAAAATGAATTATTATTTGTTTGCTTATAATTGTATTGAAACACATTCTTTATAGGATTTTGCAAACAGCAGAAAAAATAACTATCTACAACTAAAAGAAAAATTTATTAGCTAACTAGTATTAGAGCCTATATACTCTATGCATGTTTAAAAATGAATTATTATTTATCTGCTCATAATTGTATTGAAACATATTTTTTATAGGATTTTGCAAACAGAATCCTATAAAGAATATGTTTCAATACAATTATGAGCAGATAAATAATAATTCATTTTTAAACATGCATAGAGTATATAGGCTCTAATACTAGTTAGCTAATAAATTTTTCTTTTAGTTGTAGATAGTTATTTTTTCTGCTGTTTGCAAAATCCTATAAAGAATGTGTTTCAATACAATTATAAGCAAACAAATAATAATTCATTTTTAAACAGTGATAATAATATTGCCAAGTTTTGTTCTTTTCATATGTATTTTAAGACGCTGTATCATTAAAAAATAATAAAATGTGAGTAAAATTAAAAAATAAAGCTTGAAAATTATTGTTCCAACGAGAATTTTGAAAATATCGTCAGATTTCAAGTAAGATTTTCTTGTAATTGACTAAGATTACAGATTACAGCTTATGATTTAAAATATTCTAGATGATGGACGTCTTCTTATAATAGTAATTCAAATTTAAAAATTTTGTAAATATTATATTACAATAAAACGTTCATTTAATTTTAACTTTATTGATATTTTATTATTTTTTAATGATTACCAATATTATTATCCCTCTTATGAAATCCCGGATTACGGACAACTATGGTACGAAATTCTGAATTTTCAATAAGCAGGCTATTTTGGTCTAAAAAACACAGAAATTGCATTTAGCAGGTCAGAAGGAAAAACATCGGTGGAGAAACTAACTACTTAATGTGTTGAAAAAAAAAGTTATTTTTGGACCCATATACAGGGTGTCTCGCTTAAATGTGGAACAAGCTTATAACTCCTTTGTTTACTGACCGATGTGAACTTTTTTTTTTTAGTAATATAGTGCTACATAAACTCTATTGTTGAATAACACAAATGATTTCTGCAACGCAAAACGTGGCCTACTGCGAGATATTTTCAAGGTCAAAAATCGGTCATTCATATTAGCGATTTTTTTTTTCAAAAAACTGATTGTATATTCTTTTTCACCGTCCCTCTTAACTGAGTTCTTCAAAGTTTCATATAAATCGATTGCTGCTTTTGGACTTTATTATTTTTTTAAAGAATAAAAATTATTAATTAAATAAAACCTAAATAATTAATTTCTAATATCATTTTATTTTTTTCCATAATGAATATAAACAAAAAATAAGTAATATTACATCAAAAACACCTGAATATGAATATAAAAACTAGCACAACAAATTATACATTTTAAATCGAACAAAATTAAAAAATTAACAGGAGTAATATTTCAGTTTTACATAGGAATATAACACAATTTAACTTAAATATTTAAATAATCTAAATTATAGTTCCTTCTATTAAGTCCCCATTGGTAAAAATACATTTTTCTACTCTCCTTCTGTTATTAATAACAATTTTTCGCAGTTGCTGTCGAGTAATAGCACGACAAGCAGCGGCAATTCTGTTTATTAATTCGTCTCTGTAGCTGGGCGCTCCTTGTATACTTTTTCTTTTAACACACCCCATAAAAAATAATCTAAAGGGGTCAAATCTGGAGATCGAGGTGGCCACCCGATGATAGGGCTGTTATGCCCGATCCATTTGTTGGGATAATTCTGGTTTCGCCGGTTTCTCACAACTAAAGAGTAATATATGGAGGCTCCATCTAACTGGAAATATAAATTATTCCTTTGCTGAATAGGCATATCATGTAATGCTTCCCACAAATCATTTTGGAGGAAATGTAAAAATGAATTTCCATTTAAATTTTCTCGAAAATAATAAGGTCTAATTAATGTTTGATTTAGAATCCCACACCGAACATTAATTTTGTGCGAGTACTGTTTTCTATAGTTGATAACCCAATGTGGATTTTCGTTATCCTCAGCCCAAAATCGAGAATTGTTTGCGCAAACTGAATTTTCCCAACAAATGGATCGGGCAAAACAGCCCTATCATCGGGTGGCCACCTCGATCTCCAGATTTGATCCCTTTAGATTATTTTTTATGGGGTATGTTAAAAGAAGTATACAAGGACCGTCCAGCTATCGTAGACGAATTAATAAACGGAATTACCGCTGCTTGTCGTGCAACGACAGCAACTCCGACAAGTTGTTATTAATAACAGAAGGAGAGTAGAAACATGTATTTTTCTCAATGGGGACTTAATAGAAGGAACTACAATTTAGATTATTTAAATATTTCAGTTAACTTGTGTTATGTTCCTACTTAAAACTGAAATATTACTCCTGTTCAATTTTTTATTTTGTTGTTCGATTTAAAATGTATATTCGTTGTGTTAGTTTCTATATTCATATTCAGGTGTTTTTGATGTAATATTATTTATTTTTTGTTTATATTCATTATGGAAAAAAATAAAATGGTATTAGAAATTAATTATTTAGGTTTTATTTAATTAATAATTTTTATTCGTAAAAAAATTAATAAAGTCGAAAAGCAACAATCGATTTATATGAAACTTTGAGGAACAGTGTTTAAAGGGACGGTGAAAAAGAATATGTAATCAGTTTTTTGAAAAAAAAATCTCTATGAATGACTGATTTTTGACCTTGAAAATATCTCGCAGTAAGCCACGTTTTGCGTTGTAAAAATCATCTGTGTTATTTAAGAATAGAGTTTATGTAGCACTACATTACTAAAAAAGAAAAAATCAAATCGGTCAGTAAACAAAGGAGTTACGGGCTTGTTCCACATTTAAGCGAGACACCCTGTATATGGGCGCCCTGCAGGCGAATGGGGGTGGGGGGAGAAAGGTGTAACTTTTAGTATGTCATTTTTTATGATATCCCGAAGGCCTATGCTAATTTTTAACGTTTTCCGTAGAAAACTTCCCAGTTTATAGGTGCTTTGTAAAATTTTCAATTTTTGCTTAATTCTGAGTAAAAAATGGCCTTGTAACTTTTTTTTTGGACCATGGGAAAATTGTAACTTTTTGTACATGGTCTCAAATACTAATAACAAACGTGTTGCCGCAAAGTAGACGTTCTTTCGGTTGGATTAAGATCAATTTTTAAATTTGCCGCGCTTTTTCCTGTACCAGCATACAATTGTAACTTTTTTTTTATCAACTCAGAATTGTACAAAGTATCGTATACCGCAGTTGTTAGCAGGTATTCATTCGGTTCAAAAATATTTATGATTCCATGGCCCTGGGCCCAAAATCAAACCACTCTGGGGACTTGTGATCCGGCCTACGATGATTAGTATAATATTTTCCTCAGTATACCACAATTGTTAGCAAGTATTCAAAATAAGTTGATTTTGCACACTGGCTCTTAAGCTATATAGTTTTGACCCACTATGGGCCGTACGGCCGATTGAATTTGGGACATGCTTGTTGCCAACAGGGCAGAAAAGTTCGCTGATAAATAATCTGTAAATAAAAATCTATTTGGAGCTGTTGTTTTCGTGATATTAATTTATTGAATGCAAATTCTTTAATTGTCTATTTTAAAAATTCGAATTTTGCAATAAAAAAATTATTGTATTAAAAAAAAATTATTAATAAGTTCTGGAACTTCTTGAGTAAGAGCTTACATAATCTGTCTTTGTCTAATGAAGGTAGTACAAAGAGATGCACAATATGATAACTAGAAATGAATTTAAATCAATTTCCTATGCCTCATATAAGCAAGGCATTTTTTAAGGTACTTTTGTGTATCCTTATGGATACGCAGGTCTTCCAGTTGGATACCCAGTGAACATGAAATGGATACAGAAATGTGAATGTGAAGGAATATCGCCCCCCGCTCTTCAAAATTTTCACCGAGGTAAATATTCAATTTTAAGAAATACCTCCCCCCCGCACAGAGTTTTCTGATTTTTTTTTAATTACATTCAATTAAAACAATGGTATACGTAGATGTAAATAATGTGATGTCACAAAAGTTTGACTCCCTCCTCCCCTCTTGTCACACTCTATCACAGTTTATGGACCTCTTCCTCCCCCCTCAAAGTGTGACGTAATTAATGGATAGCCCCTGATTGCTGGTGGAAGTCGGCCCTGAAAATAGGGCTCTTTTAAACACATGGATACGCAGTAAAAAATCACTAAAAGATGCTCTGCATATAAGATTATTATTTTAGTGGTGTTCAAAATTAATTATATTGAAAATGGTATATTTCTGCGTATCAAGCAGCTGATTATCATAAAATAGAATTTTTATTAAAATGATTTTGTAGTTGAAAATATTATTAATACCTACCTACCTAGGTAGTAATTTGAACTCAGCCAGTTTTCATCTGACTGCTTTAAATAACTAAGTTTCAGGCGGGGAGGGGAGGAGGGGCCTTGAACCCCTGACCCGCCTTGTATACGCCCATGTCTATTTCTATTCAAATGCGAATATCTCTGATATTATTGATACAATCGAACTGATATTTTTCTCTGACGCTGTTGACATGTTATGCTTTATAATGACAAATAAATATTGGGCATATGTCATATCGCCAAATGATATATGATTTAAAATAAGTATTAAGGTTTTTCAAATGATTTTGGTATTTGAAGCATTTTATAATTAGAGAAGAATTTAACACAACCAACAAAAAATAATTCAATTGGTTTCAGCTGTAAATAATTTAACTATTCCCAATTTAAACTGTAAATAATTGAATTATCCCCAGTTCAAACTGTAATTTTTTTTAATTCCCACTTTAAACTGTAAAGAATTCAATTTTTTACTGCCCAATCTGTAAATAAATCAATTATTTACAGTTTAAACTGTATTTTTTTAATTCCCACTTTAAACTGTAAATAATTGAATTATTCCCAGTTCAAACTGTACTTTTTAATTTCCACTTTAAACTGTAAGTAGCGCGTATTTTCACCCCTGAAACACCCTTCAGGATCCGTGGGTTCTAAATAATTTCAAAAGGGGTAACCACTAACACTTTATTTAATAACTTACTGAAACTATACAATATTTTCCTTGAATAAAATACACTTTTACTAAAATAACCATCAACAATGTTCACTACTTTATATTTCTATCACCTTGGATTTCTAACCTCTCACTTGTCATTTTCAACTTCTTACTCCTCCGCCGTGAATTGCGTCTTATATATTCAACAGAATATACAGGGTGTCCGGAAACAAAGTAGAAAAAAATTAACTGAAGATTCCTTAGCCCAAATTAATGGGAGTTCTTCATATAACATTTTTCAAAATACCCCTTCGTTGTCAAGTTACAGCCCCTTTAAAGGGGTAATTTAAAAACTGTTATGATTTTTTTACTCAAAAAATAAAATTTCAACAAACACAATATTTGGCGTATCTATTACATTTATTAAAAGGCATCTTGTGAATTTTTTTCACCCCCTTGAGTGTCTCACCAAGGGGTAGAATGGGCAACCCCTAATATATTTTTAAAAATATTTTAAAATCTATTCATTTTACATTTCAGAATAAAATATTTTTTGAATCCCTTGTTCATTCTAAAACTTTTTTATCTCTTTAAAAAATGCCGTAGTACCAACCGTTTTCGTGATAAAAAATAAAATTTATGTTCATGCAATGGAGTTCATTTCAATCATTACTGAACGATAATGTTTTAAAACTTTTAGTAGGCTGCTAGTAGGCTATAATCGAATAATCTAAATATTCATTAACAAATTCTATGTAATAATAAACGTACATATTTTTTAATCAAATTGACAAATACTATATTTATTAATGGAATAATTTATGAAATACAAACAATAATATTAAAAAAAGTGAAACAATTTTGACAAACAAGAACATATTTTTCCAAACTTAAATTAACTGCTCAAAATGGCGCCCTTCAGTACGAACACATGTTTGTAACCTTCGTCTCAAATTGCCGTACAAGCTCCGTAGAATTAGCGGGGAGTTACGAATTTCGTCAGCAGTATTAAAAATGGTTTCCCTCAAAACGTCTTCATTTGGAAGTGGTGTAGAGTAAACGACATTTTTCATATGCCCCCAGAAGTAAAAATCTAATGGATTCAAATCCGGGGACCGGGGGGGCCATTTAATTGTAGCTTCTTGTCCTCTTCCAATCCAACGATTTCTAAAATATTGCGAAAGCCATTCCCGAACTTGTACGGAATAATGGGGACCCGCTCCGTCTTGCATATACCACATATCTTGGCGTAATTCAATGGGTAAGTCATCGAAAAGCGGAAACAAGTCATTCTGTAAAAAATGCAAGTACGATATCCCATTTAATCTGTGAGGTAACACAACTGGTCCAATTAAATAATCGCCTATAATTCCAGCCCAAATATTAATAGAGAAGTTGTACTGACATCGTTTAGCTACCACAGCGTGCGGATTTTCATCGTTCCATAGGTGCTGATTACGAAAATTTATAATCCCATGACGAGTAAAACAACACTCGTCAGTGAACAATACTTTTTTTGTGAATTCTAATGGTTTCCTTAAAATAGTTGTACAAAAAGCCTTCCTTACTGGAAAATCACGCGGGAGCAATTCCTGAACCCTTTGCAGATGGTAAGGGTGCAGTCCTTGCCGCTTCAAAATCTTCCATATTTTCCATCTACTTACATTAAAATGAAGAGCAGCCCGTCTAATACTCATTTCAGGATTCTCTCCAAAATATTCTAATATCTGTTCTTCTAAGACAGGTGCCACTTCTACTTCACGACCAGTATCTCGATTCCTTTTTTCAAAAGAACCCCTTTCTCTGAGCCGTATGTGGATATTGGTAAAAGTCGCCACATTAGGTGTAACACGGTTAGGAAACCTCAGGTTGTATTTTCTTTGGGCTGCTAGAGAGTTTCCTTTGCATTCACCATAAATGAAATGCATATCAGCATATTCTTCACTACTATAAATATGTCTAGGCATTTTAAAAGCTTACGACATAGAAAAAATAATGGTTTTAAGTAAGAAATAAACTATGTAATTATTTCCAATAATTGATATGAGCCTACTAGATGTGGTAGACCAATTCCAATAAATACTTAAATGTTAATACTACTGTCAAATTGAAACCTGAAGGCAGCCTACTAAAAGTTTTAAAACATTATCGTTCAGTAATGATTGAAATGAACTCCATTGCATGAACATAAATTTTATTTTTTATCACGAAAACGGTTGGTACTACGGCATTTTTTTAAAGAGATAAAAAAGTTTTAGAATGAACAAGGGATTCAAAAAATATTTTATTCTGAAATGTAAAATGAATAGATTTTAAAATATTTTTAAAAATATATTAGGGGTTGCCCATTCTACCCCTTGGTGAGGCACTCAAGGGGGTGAAAAAAATTCACAAGATGCCTTTTAATAAATGTAGTAGATACGCCAAATATTGTGTTTGTTGAAATTTTATTTTTTGAGTAAAAAAATCATAACAGTTTTTAAATTACCCCTTTAAAGGGGCTGTAACTTGACAACGAAGGGGTATTTTGAAAAATGTTATATGAAGAACTCCCATTAATTTGGGCTAAGGAATCTTCAGTTAATTTTTTTCTACTTTGTTTCCGGACACCCTGTATATCTAGAACAATGTATAACTCTAGAGCCATCTGCAGGTTTTCAGAAGAGATGGCGTGTATAATTTGTTGCCTAACCTTTTCTACTTAATTTTAGCTAGTAGTAGTCATGGGCGCAACACTCTCCACGTCTTAGGGGGTGTAATGCATAACAATTATATTATTTCCATTTTAGTACAGTACATAATTGAACTGGAACAGCTGTAACTGCAAATAATTCAATCGTTTTCAGTATTTAAAAAATGTAAATGCCTATATTTTGTTTTCTCTAAAACAATTGTTTTGTGCTGTGCTGTTGAGTGGTTTATTATAGCATAATGGAAGATGATGTATTATATAATTGTTTACAGTTTAAAGTGGGAATTAAAAAAAGTAGAGTTTGAACTGGGAATAATTCAATTATTTACAGTTTAAACTGGGAATAATTAAAATATTTACAGATTCAGCGGAAACCAATTGAATTGTTTACAGTTTAAACCCGGGAATAATAATATTTACAGTTGAAATTGGGAGTAAATCAATAATTTACAGATTTAACAAGGAATAATCAAATTATTTACAAGTTTATACCCACACATTACATCCCTAGGATATCCTCATTTGGTCCCGTGTATCCCAATCGAGGACAACATTCCTCAGGATATCCTTAGGATATCCCAATAAAATATATACAACCTGAGAATATCCCAAATGGGGATATCCTAGACAAATCCTGACAGGATGTCCTAGTAATATCCTGCAAAAATATTAAAAGCCTAACAAAATATCCACTGTGGGAATATCCTGGGCAAGTCCTAGAGTCGTCCTATTATAGGTATTATTATTTAGGAGATTTCAACAACAAAAATAATGAAAAGTACATATATTTTTTTGAGGCTATTTATTTATAGTGTCTTTTATTGGTTTGCAAAATTTGCTTCTAAAAACTTATTTGTTTGTTTGTTCTATTTGATAATCCCCTCCAGTACAAATAATTCATTAAACATGTATATCTTATTTAAATAGCAGTTATTTATAAATTGGTTTTAATACACTTACTGTGTTTTGAATTAGCCGCCTTTTTGTGACAAGTCGAAAGTTCTAAGAAATCTACCGGACGTCGATGTCTTTTCCACGTTCATTTTAAAATTCTGTCAACAAATAAGGTTACGTTAAATATTTCATAAATATGGCGCTGCTATGTTATATCTTTGTATTTATTATATCATCTAAAAGGGGAAAATGTGATTGGTTATCGTCCGCAGATGTTATTGTCAGATACGTAATCTTATATTTTTCTGAGCGAAGAGAATTTTTTTTTAATTCATTGTAACTTTTTAGCATGCTATGATTTTTTAAAGTAGTACATACCATCCCTTATAACTTCTAACCACCTTAAACTCTGTTGATTTTAATAATACCAAAAAAAGGAAAGAGATCGTTTTTATGTAATATTTCATGCTTTTACAATTTTTATTTGAAACTTCTTTTACTGTATTTTAAACATTTTGATAAATTTTGAAAAAACGCTTTGTTATATATTTTTTCACCCCTTCTCGGGGTTGAAAAAAAAATTCTTTCACTAATCGTGTTCAAATACTTCAAAGTAACATATCAAAAATTTAAGTATTCATCTTAAAATTTTGATTTCTCGACCTATTTCATTGGACTATATATAACCTCTATTAGTTTGGTAGATTTACTTTTAAAGCGATATAAGCCAATTGATAGATACCAATTTGTGTGTGGAGTTGCATTTTTATTAGTCATTTTACGTCTGCCGTTATATAAACTTGTATTCATTTGTCTTCGCTTATTGACTCAGTTTAAAAGTATTTTTTTTGCTGTCTTTAGAGATATCAATAAACCCTAAACGAACTGGGGATGTCCTATATAAAGTTCAATCAATGGCCTCAGGTTGTTCATAGTAAAGCCTAGGCATAACCCATATAAGAGCTGATGATGTCCTGTACACACCCGTACTTATGTCCTGAGGACGTCATCAGCAAAGCCTGAACTGTCCCATTTGGATATCCTACGGACATCCCTTTAACGGGATCTTCCTAGGATATCTCATATGTCCTGAAAAGTTGTCCCCAGTATGTTCTGAGGATGTTCTTGTGCTACATGGGTGTGGGAATGAATGATAAAAACGTCCGTGACCCTTCTACGCCTTCGTACTCTAAAGTCTAAATACTAGATTTTTTTTAACAAAGGACAAGATAAAGACTAAATGTGTTGGCATATGGCAACACAAGTAGCATTTAGTATTTTTAATACCTTTTAAAATGCTCATATTTCACATTTTATTGGACAGTTAGTTAGATCAACCGCGATTCTCTTAGATGGAGGTAGATAGGTAGTAACGTTTCAAAAGAATTATAAGCACCTCGTTGTCTGGTGAGGCAATATATTTACACTTTAGTTTTATATAAAGATTGTTGAGACTTATTTCATATTCATAAAAGAAATTAATTTTTCATAAAAATGCTGTATTTTGAAATTTTATACTTATTAATAATCTAATAAACTATAATATACCTACGAATAGTGGTCAGCAAGCAAGCAATAAACAGAAAAAAACGCCGTCCTTTCAGGCCACCGCCCGCCTGCATAATACAGCGCAAACAACAGGTGAAACGCAGCGAGAACCGGCAATAAACCACGAGGCATTCCACAGATTGACACATTGCACAGCATCTCGAGCGAGGCTAGCACTCGGCAGAGGCTGCTATCATAAAGAAGGCGTGCCATCCGCAAACCACACCCACCTGTCAAACTGACCATGAAGTTGCGCATTAGCATCCCTCGCAAATACTGTGAGATGTGTTCGCGCTAGTGACGAGAGATGACATTGCCGAGTCTCCCCTGAAACACAGACAGAGAAAGAGCGAGTCAAAACAACCGAGCAGCGTCGCCAAGTGACGCCGGCGCCTATACACAACCTGACGAAACGTTGCGCCGACGATTGTCGTCCACTCGCAGTGGTGGGGGTAACACCGCGCTTCTCGCTGTCACTCATTCAGTCCGCGGAGGCCTTGCATCTGAGGAGGACGTTTTCACCTGTTTAATTCGATCCGCAACGACTCTGATACATATTTTGACAAGCCTTGACGTTTCGTAAACAAGTGCAAGTGTTTTGACAATCGATCTCGCGCCGTGTACCGACTGAGTTAAGTGAGCCGACCATAATCTCATTGGATTACAGTTTATTTGGTACTAAACAATTCCTAAACTTTCAAGAAAAATGTATACGATTATTTGTGCTGTGCAGTGTTTAATATAAATTATAATAAAACGAATATTTTATTCTATAGTGATATATATGATGAACTAGTGGATCTTTTGATAAAATTCTGGTCAAGATTTTGCGGCACCTGAGAAGATTGGAGGTCCGATCTCCACCACAACCCACCAAAATGCCCAGACGTAAACAGGACTGCCCTAAAAGGATGAAATGTAAGTTTTTGTCCCGATCGGGGATGTTTTCAACTGCGCAAAGAAACGGCCGGCACCCGCGTGGGGAACATGTGCTTAGGGCAACACCGCAAAGTAGGCTGTCAAAAGTATGCATCTTCATAAAAACACCGTCTGATGAGTTTAAAACCAGCCAATATTATAGTAAAAGTTGTAATTTTTATTTTTATTCAAGTTTCCCATGTGACTAATAAAGGAAATTATAAACTTTCTATGTACTTTGTTTTGCCGCTATTTCATTTGGTTATAAATTAGTTTTATGTTTTACTATTGTATTGCCTCTGCAAGTAATTAACTTTATAAAAATGTCAATATGAAATACTACCGTGTTGAGTCAAAAAGCGGCATGTCCTTATTTCATGGCGCGGAAGAAAATCGCATAAAGTCGAAGCAAAATTGTAAACACTTTACACGGAACTTTTAGCACGTAAGTATATGTTGTATTTTGTTTTAGAGAATCATAGCTTACACTTTAAAGTCTGTCATTTATTTTTATTAAATAATTTTTGCTACAAGGAAGTACCTAGCACTTTCTCATTAAATAATTTAAAAAAATATTGTAAATATCACTTTAAAGTTACGTTGTGCTTATAGATACAATTTTCTAGCTAGATTTCCTACAAAAAAAACTGTAGTATTAAAGGTATGATGTGTACATTCAATTGTTGATAGTAAATGATAAACTCGTGTGCGCCAGTCAAAGAAGTCTGTATATCATTCGAAAAACTGAAGATCTGTAAAATGAATTTTCATCAAAGTGAAGATTGTTCTCACTTTAGGCTAAGTACGGCACAGAATAGGTCTAACTAATGGTCATATCGAGGATAATGCCACAAGTAAGAAAACCAATCACGTTTTCTTTATGCAAACCTCCCTATCAATGGAGCAGAAAGCTTACCAGTTTGTCTAACCGATGGAATATCCATAAAACGTATAATTAAAAAATGTCTAATGCTCTTTTTAACTCGAAGATGCTCATTTAAAAGAATAATCTCTGAAGAAGTCTTATGGTGGTAATCTTATACATTTTTAGATTTGTATTGAAAACATAATATTTACATGTTTTTTTCCATATCGTACAGTTGTAATTGTCTGCCCTCATGAAAAGAAAACTGTATATCTAAGAGAATGAAGCCTACCATGTAGTAGTGGAAGGACACAATCTCTTGTTCTAATGCCATTTTAATCAACGAAATTTAATTCGGACACCAAAAGTTAAACTAGTTTTATTAAATCTTGATAATATAAACATATTTTAATAACAGTATGAAAGTTTTCACGAAAACCTTAAAAAATCCTAAATAACTACTTGCTTTTTCTTCATATTCAATATTCAAAGTACCTAATAATATATTCTATTGTTGATCACTCTTTTCGAATTTACATAATGCAACCCTGGGTCGTAGAGTGTCTAAAACTTAGCAACTTTCAAACTTTCAACTAAGTTTACGACCAACAAATCGAAAAATATAATAACTCACATTAGAGGTTCTATGGATACAATCATAAGATGTAACTTCTTTATTTCACAATTCAAAAGACCATATATAATTGCGAAATTATTTGATTACGTCAAGGGTCAACCTCTTTTGAGGCACTATACATTTCCTTGTTTATGGTGCTCTGTCCTTATCACGAGTATTTCATAAGATCAGAAGTAACATTACTGTACATTATATTTCACAGCTGTTGACACCTTGCGTATATTCCACTTTAGCAAAGTACACCTCGGTAATATACTAGGTATAAGTACTACTTTGGTTAAATTTTTCCTTCCATTCTAACTTGGGGGGAATATTTTGTATTTACCTATATAACATGCTACAATAAGCAGACCTAATTGACAATCCTTTGCACATTAATTTATAAATGTTCTGTCATTGATAACAGGCAACATGATACAATATTAACTATTTGCCTTTATGGACCATATAAACACATAAACATAACTAGTTTTGTTATACTTAATTTGATATAGAGCCACTCTGATTGAGCATCTCTTCATGCATACTAAAACTACTGTTAGATGGTTTTGATTCATACGCAGAATAGAATCTTGGCGCAGGACCTAAAATAGAACTTTGGGGTACTCACTTTCAGTGGTTTAAAATAAAGACGAACTCAAATATAAATACTTACAGTCAATAACTGACGCACATATGCAAAACTATTTTTTAAACGTTTTTAGGACCTCTTTTAGACTACTACTGTAAGTATACCTACCTAGAATTTTGGTTCGAGCTGCATAGTTTTTTGGACATTATGATTAATTTACTATGGGTACAATTTTGTGTACAAAATTTCTGAATTCTGCATACTTAACGTTAAATTTGCGCAGGCTCAAAATAGAACTTTGTGACATTTATTTTATAAAGTTCGAGAAGTTTGTTTTTAAACAAACTTTGATCATTTTTGCTAAAGATTGCTTTGAAGATATCCGTTAAGCTAGGTTCTTTCTTCATAGTTATTTTCATAGCTTTGCACCTATTGTACCCTATGTGTGTAAAATTTAGAACCTGTGATATACAAAGATGGCTGTTCTTGAAAGTTGTTATTGTAAGTTTAATGACATACTATACGATGACAGTTATCAACTTTCACGATATCTATCTACCTTTACTCTTTGGAATTCTCATTATGTTGTTAATTAATACATATTTATTAATTTCTCGATTAATAGCTTAAATTTAATATTAAAGATTCACTTCAAGACGTATTTGATACATTTTGATCATTATGTCAATTATTAAAGTGCTTAAAATGTTTTAATGTAATTCTTTAAAACATTTATAATAAAAGATATTTTTCTACTATTCTGAAGTGCATTAAGATACGGGTTATGTAGCCCAGCAAAATAGCATTTAGATTGTTGTTTTTGTTGCGTTAAACTGTCACAATCATTGGTGCGGACTAAAGCGTGTTGTGTGGTGTGCATACACTGTCTATTGTGTACTGGGTTTGATCCCCAGCTCCGATACTAGCAATGTCAAGTGGGATTCGGTGTTTGCGTTTTTTCTAGAATAGAATAGAATAGAATAGAAACATTTATTTGCCATAAAAAACTGTTTTCACAGAAAACGGGTTCGTCAACTATAATTAGAGAAATATAAAAATAGAAAATATATACGTACTTATATGAAAGATAAAATAGAAAATATATGCAAACAACAGACGTACATAAATTGTATGTAAGTAACAAAATCTGTAACGATCTTAATGAATGAAATAATCTAAGTCTAAATTCAATGTGATGAATACAGTCTATGTCATTGATGAGCAGAATTCGTCAATGGAATAAAAACACGTTTCAATTAAATAGCTTTTTAGTTCAGTCTTAAATAACTTGTACGTCTTTACTAGTTTTAATCTATCTGGTAGTAGATTAAATAGATGGGCACCAGCACAGTACGGGGACTTTTTGTATTTCCTAAGCCTATAGTTGTGGATGTGTTTATCGTTGGCACTCCTTGTTCTATGATCGTGTACTGATCTATTGAGCCTAAATTTGCCGATATTATTAAGAACAAAACAAAGTAATTTATACATGTAGGTATATGCATGGTAATTGGTAGTGTCATAATTTTCTTGTTTCTAAAAGTGTCACGATACGTATGTCTATAGGGCAAATTGAAGATAATCCTAATTATTCTTTTTTGCATGACAAACACCCTGTTAATTTCCACAGTTTGTCCTCAGATGATAATACTAGGTATAGCTAAACACTGAATATACAAGAGAATAATAAAATAACATGTTATTAGGACCATTTCGTTAACTTCTTCTTTAATATTTAACATTCCAAATATACATTTAGCTAATTTTGTGCAGACACTTCCTATACGACCGAAGAAGTCAAGTGTTGAGTCTATGACGATGCCCAAAAACTTTGTGTTGTTGCTTGTTTCTACATGGTCAATATTAGGTAACAAAGTTGGCGTTGAAGCGGAAAAATAAAGAAACGCTGTTTTATTTTTATTCACTATGAGCGAATTTTTATCACACCAATTTTTAAATTCGTCAGAAATTAGGTATGCCTTCGATTCTAGTTCCTGTACGATATTTGCATTAATGACTACAGATGTATCATCAGCATACATGAAGACATCAGTCTGAGTTAGGAAAGATGGAAGGTCATTTATGAAGAATAGAAATAGTAATGGGCCTATTATCGAGCCCTGTCCCACTCCAATATCCATATTATATATATCTGAAGTTACGCAATCTAGAGAAACCAATATTTTTGTATTTTCAAGATAAGACATGGTCCAATTTAATATGTTGCCTCTTATTTCTAAGGAAGATAATTTCTATTGCAAGAAATTTGAATTTACGCCATCAAAGGCCGATGTTAAATCAAAGAACAGCCCAGCAACTTTTGTACTGTTATCAAAGTAATCCAGGCTGGCTAGTTTCGTAGATCTATTAGATCTATAACCATACTGGCTGTCTATAAATTTGTTTTTTTCTTCTAAATAATTATACACGTCTGTGGCTACTGCTTTTTCAGAAATTTTAGCTATATAACTTAGGATTATGATTGGTCGGTAATTTTCTAACATGTGATGATCATCTTTCTTGTGTAATGTGTGGTATGTTATGTTTATTACAGTACAGTTCGATATGGATTCTAAACCAATCTCTTAAACTTTTCCAGGAAACAGGCACTGTGAAATTAAGACAGTAGTGGTCGGCCAAAGAAGTGATTCCTTAACTTTCTGAAAATGTAAGGCAGACCATGGAAAAACCTTAGAATTTCTGACTGAAATTTTAAATGTGTAATTTTTTACTCATTTATGCACCACTATGAGTTTGGTAGCATTGCACCTTCATTATAGATACTATCTAAACTATTTGGGAAAAAATCTAGCTTTATACATATTAACGCGAAAAATCTGTCGCTGCCTCCCGGGATATAAGGTGTGTATAAAGTGGAGAATAAAAGATATCAATAATTATTTCCAAAAAATCATATAGAATAATAAAATGTTATTCAGAATATGTGGCACAAGATCGATAATTAATCATTAGACAATAGCAATTTATTATTGTCGACTGATAGAAATATGCAAATTGGACTACAAGTATGGTTGTAGTGAAATCAATAAAGCATAATGTACATGACTATTCGTACAGCGAATTACCTAGCCGGGCAGTATGTAGATTACTAATATCTATTGCCATAAAACAAAATGATTAAGACAAAGCAAAAGATAGATAACAGCAATGCTATGAAGCATTGATCACATTAAAAAGTATTTCTTTCGCCAAAAGACAAAAAGAATGTAAAAACTACGAATACAGAAACAATATCTATACCACTTAAGCGAAAACTCTATGCGCCTGCATATATAACACCATCATGCCAATTAGGACATTTTCATCTTTTGAATTATAATTCAAACGTTTAGACAGGATTTTTCACATAAAGCAATATACTCGTTAACGAGATAGGAGTACCGAGTATGTTCAGTGAAATGTTATGATAGATACAGGTAACCAACACCATTTCAAGTGTACTCGACTGCTAGGTACAGTTTTTGTATTTGTATAGTATCCTCCATTTCTTCCTGATCTCAAAATCATACATGTTTAGTTCGTTTTGTGATGTTCTTAATGAGGCCTGAAACTTTTCAAGTTGACAGTATCTATTCTCTAGCTGCCATCATACTGGACAGTATCATTAAATAACACGAGTCATATGCTCCTTCATGATTTTCTCATTTAGTGGGCTACCTCTGGTATTGATCTATTCCACGTCAGCTTGAGTCAACTCTTTTGGGAGTTCCAGTTATTGATCATCCCAGAGTTGCTTTACTAGGATCTACAAAATTCTTAAAGCCTTCCCTATTCTTTGCATCGGGTACCTAGGTCATTTGTAACTTATTTGACTCTTCTTCAAAATTTTTCTAGAGATGCTAACCCACCAGAATATATGCCTTATTTATGAAGACTTATTGGTTTGCAATTAATCTGATAATCTTACAACTTTAGAAGTAGTACAGCATAGAGTTAACATGGAAACAGAAAATGCGTTATGTTAGCTGTAGGCCTTAGAACTACATGGTGGATTTGCAATTTGAGAACACCACGAGGTTTCACTGTTCGTATACACATCTATCGAAGTTTCTTCGGGAGCTTCCTATCTATATAACCAATGATGAAATATATAACATCGTAGATTTTCTCGATAAGATGGTTCTTTTAATCTAGAAGTCAACAATACGTGTGATTTTCTAAGCCGCATTAGAGGCTTCATCTCCAAAGACGTTAAATTTTCGACTCATCGTTTTAGGCGGGATTTTGGATCTGAGGTAGTATGCAGATGTCGCTATAGCATATGCCAAGTTCAATTTTGTAGTTTGTCGGAGACGTTCTCTCACGTTCCCTTTGCGGACGCCTTCCGATGCTTTCGTAAACGCCTTTCGACAGTCTTGTAGACGCTAGTAAACTCATAATTCATTGAAGTCAAGAGGACGTTGTGAATAAGTACCGATTACACTAAATAATGTGAAGAGTAAACATCTCGATATGTGGTCATGTAAACCAGATGACGTCTGGAGCCCCTGGGAAGAAAAGAAGCCCCTCCCGGCGAGCGGAACAACATCCCTGAGTCCCGTATAGATAAGTATTCTTAAGATAAACATCGTAGAGAGTAGTTGAAATAGCGGGACTAGCGCTGGTGGACTGCTAGCTCCAGTATTTTGTAGTATTGTTTGCATTTTCAACAATAAGACATTATTATTTGACATTTACCCGTTTAGATAAATCATAATTCGTATTCCTTTCTTATTTATGTCATTATATTGTGTTTATCATTGTGTGGCCTAATCTAATAGATCCGCCCTAAAACGCCCCTCGCCCCTGGCCTCTCCGACAAGTTCATCTTCTCTCAGCAGCAAGTAAATGCTTCACTTAGTACTAAATCTAAGACAATTTTGAAATAAAGATCTAATCTACAATATTGTCTTCAATTCGTTGTAGTTATTTTTGTCGCTATAGGTGACCTGACTGCTAAATCCGAGGCTATATCGTTACCTGTATAGGTGCCAAATGTCACTTAAACGAATGCAAGGTAAAGTGGAGAAATGAATTCTTGAAACCGTTCGTAAATAACATCTCTAATTTCGCTTTGTTTATATCTCATGAGTGGTGGTGAGTGACTATTGGGTACATAAACTCAGAAAGATACTTCTGATTTAAGATGACGGTAAGCAGACTGATGACATTTTGTAACATTAATATTTGTACTAATTCAGCTAACACTTTCTCTACTCATCTAGGAATTTCTAGCAATTCCATACAAAATTTGGTACTGTTCTAAAGGGGGGCTATAGTAGTTACAGTTAGGCCTTAAAAACTTCTAGGGAGATATTGTCTAAAAATCCTGTACCTTGAAAATTTTCTGTATATTTGAAACATCCTTATGAATAGGCTCAAATGCGCTCGCTCCTATAGCAGATCGTTTGACTATATTTACTTGGCCATAGATTATTAACACTTTTTCTTTCATGCCTACCTGAAAGATGTTACCTTATATTTTATTTTATGTCTGTCTATATAGAGGACAAAACTGAAATAAACGTATGATAGATAATTCATCTGATGATTGTTAATATACTGTATGTGTAAGTATAGGGCAAACAGGGAGATCAATTATGATTGAGTTTAAGAACATAAGAGTTGGAAATATCGGTTACAAATTAACCGATGCCAAGTTTACATAACGAAATGTCAATTATCATGTTCTAGTGATTGATATTAAAATTGAGATATTAAATTGTTGGAAAGTTGAACAATATACATATAATATCTCTAGTTAAAAGCCTGTACATTTGATATAATTTAGAGAGCTAAATGAAACACGCAATGCTGGAAATAGAAGTGTGTGTGAATAAAAATATATCAAGTAAACCGTGTTATTTAGGAAATGGGTTTGATTTATTGTCATTTTTATTGTGCCAACGCTGCGACTCTATTTTTAATATCGTTTTTCATGTGCTTTATTATAAATTTTATAATATGATATGAGAGAGAATGGAACGACTGTTATAAATTATTTTGTTTATTATTGTAGTTACAACTTTTATACTT
Organism: Stenurella melanura; assembly: GCA_963583905.1. Lineage (NCBI taxonomy): Eukaryota > Metazoa > Arthropoda > Insecta > Coleoptera > Cerambycidae > Stenurella > Stenurella melanura. Next base: position 17,476,940 of record OY757312.1, on the reverse strand, counting down.
TTGTTCAAATAACATCAGTACGCTCGATGGAAAATTATTATTATTTCATAAATATGGCATAGGTATTTTTCGAGGTATTTTTAGTTTATTTATTGCGACGTATTGTTGATATTGTCGCGATGAATGATTTTTTGTTGCATATAGATATATCACGCATATGAAGGCTCTTGTATGTATGCGCAAATACTTCAAAATTAACTAACTAACGCGTCAAGTAACCCATGCAAATGAAAATGTAGTTCTTAGATTGGCGTGCTATTTAAGGCACATCTATTACTGTTGCTGCCAGTTAGCCTGATTGTAGAATTTGGTAATGATATTTTTTCAAGAACACAAAACTTTTATGCTCGAATCAGAAAATACTTGTGTGTATTCTGGCTCGGGTAACTGGAGTATCCGCCAATATCCGGTAGCACATGTTGGATTGTTTTGAGGAAAGACTTGCGCCCATTTTCGTATCTCTTTACTGGCGTCCATTTATCCAGTGGAGTCAGCTATCCTCGTAGAGTGGCATCCTGCCAGTGGCTTTTGACCAACTTTGATGACGAGTTCTTTGACATAATGACCATAATGGTTATTTCAGAAAACATTCGCTATATTAAAGCATCAAAGTAGGGTATGTGCATACTAAATAATTATTAGATATTGTACTAGAGGAATGCAAGGCATGCCAGTGAAGGATTTATTGACCAGACAAATGTGGAAGAGTGCTCAAAGTTGGTGCTAAGGCAGAAGCTAAGGCATTCTACCGTTGTGTAGAAACACCAACGGAAAGCCTTTTTTATCCTGTGTGACATCTTCAAGTTCTTAATTTAATTGATTCCTTACTTTATCCTAAAAATCATAATATTAATCAAAATTTGAATGTTCGATAAAACCGGAAAATTTAAAATCACCTTCCTGACAATTCAGCCAAGATGCACTTCCTAGGAACGGCACATTTATGTATATTTTTGAGTACCGTCCAGATATTTGTAGTATATTATGTGTAATAATCCTTGGCCGAATTTTGGCTCATAACGACCGGCAATAATTTAATTTCAGCTATAATCTGTAGCAAGAAAATTGTTTCCCAGCCAGGCTTGATCCTGATGATACATCCTAGGAAGAGAAGGAAATAATTAACACTGCACGTGGATAACTATTTGTTTTCCTTAAAATATGTTGGTTAAGGTCGTTCTAGGTAGGTGGAAATCTAGCTAAATTGAAATCTTTTTCGAGTGCTTGTTTCACTATAATTTTGCTGTATAACAAATATTTTTGGTGATTGATTTATGGCACCAATTTCAGTTTATACAAAGATAAAAGTCTCGACTTGCTTCAATCAGTTATTTTTTGTATTGGGCTGACTGAGAATTACCAACTTCTCAAAGATGGTTGATTTCTGAGGACTACCATAAATACCGTTCGCTTTTCCTTTCTGGAAAATATACGAGGTTGTATCGCAACCGGAAGGTATTCCATATACTAATTTAAGGTTCTGTATGTATGAGTTAAATTTATTTTGTCCCGCCTTTCTCTAATAATCGATTTCAAAAAAAAAAAAAAAAATAGTCCCAACCTTCGATTTAATAAATTTTATTGCTACCAAATTCGATTGTCGTAACATCCCATATTGTTCTCTTGTATTACTATTGTTTTTCATTCCTTCGTTCTATTAGCTTCTTCGCCACAAATTCGACAGCGTTATTTATATGAAATTAAAGAAAGAAGCATTTATTATACTGTAGATCTTCCTGGGTTACAGTCGCATTACTAAGGGTGTTAATCAACATTTTACCACTGAATCCTCCAACGACGTTTTGTGGCAAGTTACACAATTTCCATAACAAACTCACGCAGACATCATTGAACACAAAATAGAGAAATGCATGTGATTAAGCATTAAATTTACTATATCTTATCTTGCGGATCGTCAACAATGTGTTGAGTTTAATGGTATCAAAATTATCTAGTGTTGATTATGGACTGCCACAAGGCTCTGTTCTGGGCCCTGTGCTATTCATAATACATTAATAATATATTTTTTAATTTTGCTGCTGAAGTACTGCCAATAATGTATGCTGATGACATGACATTTTTACTCAGCGACAAAATGTTTCCTAACTTGTCCACTAATAAAAAGGAAGCTGACAATTTAATGAATAACTGGTCAAGAAATAACTATCTTACCATAATTAAGGATTCAACCAAAACCATAAATTTTGATAATTCTTTAAATTTTGAGTTCCAATTTCAAAATTTATCAAAACAGTTATCGACCTGTATTTATATACTATGGCAACTCAACAATAAAATTACAGAAGACTGCTTAAGAATAGCCTATTTTTCACAGCATAATGACATATGTAGTGATAGTATGTGGGTCATCATGTCGTTTGAACAAAATTTTTAAATTGCGAAAAATAAAAACCACCTGTTTGTTTTAAAAATTAGTAGATATTTATGAACATTTGAAACATATTCTTTATAGGATTTTGCAAACAGTTGAAAGAAAAGCTATCTATGAGAACTAAAGGAAAAACTATATATAAAAATATTAATGAAATCTTTGCATTCTTTCGATAACCTGACTTCTGGTTATGCTAACAAGTAAAAATTCTTATCTGCCATTCTCATTTTAACACTAGCATCCAACCTAGTCCCCTACGGTTAAGCAGGCTAAAATAGAATCCACATGATCCCCTACGATATGTAAATTCAGTTAAAAATGAGAACAAAGGCCTGAAATTAATTTATTTACGTACCTTGTCTTTAAAAATTTTTTCATTCTAATGAATTACATTTTCATAAAATCTCATTCAGTTTCTTGGAAATGCTTAGCCTTTGAAACGTTTTTCGTCCTTATTGTGGACTCATCAGAAAAGCCTAAAGCCACTCATAATGATGTTCCATGCAAAACTAAGACAATATCCATGAACAAGTTAAAAAAAATAATTATAATTGACATTGACTGATAAAAATCAACAGATCTACACCTATCTATTATCTAACTAGTATTGGAGCCTATATACTCTATGCATGTTTAAAAGTGAATTATTTATTATTTGTTTGCTTATAGTAATGAAACATATTCTTTATAGGATTTTGAAAACAGTGGAAAGAAAAGCTATCTATGGCAGATAAGAATTTTTACTTGTTAGCATAACCAAAGTCAGGTTATCGAAAGAATGCAAAGATTTCATTAATTTTTTTATATATAGTTTTTCCTTTAGTTCTCATAGATAGCTTTTCTTTCCACTGTTTGCAAAATCCTATAAAGAATATGTTTCATTACTATAAGCAAACAAATAATAAATAATTCACTTTTAAATATGAAAATTTGTATTATGTATTTGAAGGCAATTTTAAATAATTTAAATATCATCTCACAACAACAAATCAATAAATCAACGGATTAATGAGAAGGGAATCAATAACTAATTAATAACGTACAGACTTTGCAATAATTAGTATTTTACGCAAAGGCTTCTGCATAGGTTATAAAAATTGTGGTTATTTATTAAGTAAAATACTAATTGCTGACTTGAATTTTTGATATTTCCGTGAATGGTTTTGCAGAATGATTAACAGCAACAGAACTTTTGTAATGAATATTATGTAATGTTTTATCACTAACTGTTATTCTATGATCATCATTACAATCTGTCTCATTGGGATCATAAGCAATAGTATTTGCAATGGATATAAGACATAGTAAGAGTTTACCATTGACAAGCTCATTAATAGTAGTTTAACTCAATCTAGAAAGTTATTTGTGCTCTTTGTATTAATCCATATTAGATAGTGTTTGTGACTAACCCTTTATTCACACGCTTTTAGTTTAAGTGTTTAATCTGTAACTCTGCATATAAAAAAAATCTTGCAATTCAATTTTCGTCCACTTTCACATGTCGTATTGACTTGAAATTTTGCACATGTATATGGTTCGTATGATAATACAATTTGACATCTTTTATATAAAAATCCAAGGTGGCGGACAGTTTATCGTCATTTAATATACGATTCTTTTAAAATTTGGCATCTGGGAACTTTTGTGGTGATTTTTAAATTAGATATCGGCCGCCAAAGTGCCGAGGATTTCACTCCTCGAACGACTCGGTCTAGCTTCGAGGGCCATTCCTCCCAAACGAGAGCTCCCACGGGCTCTGTGACATTTTATGTCATGGAAAATCGAACGAGAAATCGAGTGGCGTAAACCGGAAGTCGATGAGGTCCTTCGTTTCCGAGATACGACTGCCCAAAGTCACCTTATGGTAAAAATCGAAGTGTTTCACCGATTTCCGAGACCATAACTCGAAAACACAACAAGATGCACAGCCGCGCCATTCGATTTGTCTCGCCTTTCTACGTACCCTTGAATTTTTTCAGATTTTTGTGGGCACTTTAATTTTTTTATCATGTACATCCTCTTTTGGCCGGTTTTCATGTGATTATTTGGCTCTCACGAAAAATTCTGGGGTGACGGGCCAATCTGACCTCAGGCTCGGAATCAGCGGCCAAAAATACATGGGGGTACATGGGTGGGTGTTCTGTAACAGAGTATTTTTTGTGTGTGTGGCACTGTTATTATGTTAGTAAACGTAAATGTGTGGGGAGCCCGATAAGTACAATTTTCTGTTTTTCTAAGTGTTTTGTGTGCCCGATGCTGGTTTTGAAAAGCGTGTTCTTCAATTTGTTAAAATTATTTATTTATTTCATACACATCCTATTAAAATTATTTGCAACGCTGTACCCTTTATTTTATGACAATGTACCAATAATAAAAATATCCTTTCTTATGCCCTTCTCTTGGTCTTTTGTGAAGTAAGTTGATGTGCACCAGTTATAATAACAATTTTTTTAAACGGGCCAGAAAGAAAATTTCATCTGGAACATATTAGACGTAGATATAAATCTGTCCACGTATTTTTTTTTATTGAAACAGCATCAGCTATGTCACCGTCACTCCGAGAATAACACTTTCATAATTTATCTCACAACTGTTCAAGAATCCTAGTTATCAAAATAAAAATGATTTATAAAATAGCTGCTGTAATATTTTCATCAAAAAATACATATCCAATTCGTCTTTTTGAAATAGCTGTATAAATATCTATTTTAAACTCTCATTTAAATTCGAAATAATTCAAAAAATTCTTTTGATTTTCCTTAGACATATATTGTTTTGATATTTACTTCAATGTAAAATTTTTCACGAATTTAAAATAAAGGTATCAAAAAATTAGAAAGGAATGTTTTGACCGAATTGAATTTGAATTTTCTATCTTAAAATCTCATACTTACACCACTACGTAAAAGCAAATGAATTAAAAAAAAAAATGAAACAGTTTGAATTGCTTCTAAGTAAACGATCACTTAAAATTATGAAATAAAAGCTCACCGCCCCGCCGTATTGGATTCGCCATTTTGAATCGTTAACTACTGATATCAGATTCAGTGTCGGCTACACAGAAAATGTCTTACTATTTCACTCCAACCGGCTCCCCCACCAGGTCACCTAATCTAGCTCCCCATGACTTCTTTCTGTGGGGCTTTTTAAAGGAAACCGCGTACAAACATGCGTTTGAACGAGCTAGTAATTTAGTTGAATTACGGGAAAAACTTTGTGCAAGCATTACTCCAAATCAACTCAATGATATGAGAGGTTCATTGTATAATCGGTTTGACTATTGTTTGGCACAAGAAGGCGGTTTGTTTGAATCCTTACTTCATTAATTTCTTGTTTGATAATTATTAGTTGATTTTAGTTTCTGAGGGTTATTTAATTTTATTTTAATGTTCTATTTTTGTAATTTAATAAGAATAATTTATTTTTTGATAATTACAAGTTGATTTTAGTTTCCGAGTTATTTAATTTAATTTTAATGTTCTATTTTCATATCGGTTTTAATAAGAATTTTTATTTTATTCCCATAGCATTTACGGCTAAAAAGGAAACTGCAGAAATGCTTTCAATAGAAGAAATTATTTGTCAAAAATGTGATAAATAACTTCTTCTCTTTTGACGAAGAGATATTTTCTCGTGTCGTTTAGAAAATATTACCTACGTCCGCATCCATCCTTAGTTCATGCCGTACTAAATTCAATTCATTGAGTGTCTCTACTTTCACGATTTATGAAATTAGGGGGTGTGGTCAATTACATCATTATTCCTATACCCTAAACTGCATTTTCCTAATCTGTATACTAGTAGTGCCTTAGATTTCTCTATAACATTTTTGAACCCCCCCACCACCTCCACTCCATTAAGAAAAGGGATGATAAAATAAAATTGATATTCACTTGAAATTTGGTACACGTATGTATTGCAATGACATTATCTGTATTACTCAATAGGTACACAAAAAATTGCATACGTATTATAATTAAATTTTATCCAAAATATTATTACATAGTTCGAAACGTGTTTTGCGTCTACAATTTATTATGGAGTTGTTAATTACTCTTTAAAATATCAAAATTGGCCGCAAATTCATATAATCTGCCGACAGACGTCCATTTGATGCATTTTTAATACTTTTTCAAAATTACCGGTTATTTTCCAACGTTTGGAACTTCAGCAACATGTATTTTTACATTTTTATTACTTTTCTAAAAATTTCCAAACAATTTTTTAAATGTTTATTCATTTTATTTTATCAGATCGAAGCTATTTCGTTCTATTTTAAATTGTGTCTCATTCTAACCCGAATTTTAACACCAGCCCCTGTGGAAACATGTAGGGATAGGTTACGCTTAGAAAAGTGGTTTATCAGTGAGTCAAGCAGCCGAAACATGATAGAGTATGAATGGTGGTGTTGAGCTTGGGCGAATGAATGGATAAGTGGTGTGCTGTGAGTACAACTCACGCACCCACTCGGCCTGCTGATATCGACCCGCACCACGCGGTCGAGAAACCGAGAAAATGCCACGGTGTGTCCTGGAATTGAAAACTCCGGCCAGCTGAAAAAACAAATTTCTTCCCAGTATCTCTCAATCTTTGAAGGATGACACGTGATTTAGGAGTACTTTTCATTTGCGAATCAACTATTGAAACCTCTACTTGTACAGAGAAAAATGTGTGTAACGTTATATCCTAATGAGCAAAATGCATAATTTTTTTAAACATCACAGATGAATAGACCACTAAAAAACATTATTTTTCCAGTATTTTATTTTTGTTTTATGTTCTAATTAAATATTAAAAAAATTATTTACTGCAGCTGTCAATTTAACTACGTTTAAATGGAGAAGTTTCCGCGCTACTTGTGTGTGACGTCATAGGGCACATCGCACCGACGGAAAACGTATTGTGATTGCGAATGTGTACACATTATTTATGTTGTGTTATGGAAAATACAAAGAAAAGTAGCTATAAATATTGTATTGTGCCAAATGTACAAATACTACAATAAAAACTCCCGAAAAGTTATTTTTTAATGTGCCTAGACGAGATAAAGTTAGGAAGAAATGGTGCAGAGCTATGAGACGAGACGACCGAAATGCAGCATTATCGTCATCCTCAAGATTATATTGCTGCCAGGATCATTTTGATGTAAATTTACTTATTAAAACTAATTATTTTATAATAATATGAAAATATGTACCTAACCCTAATATTATTGTGATAGTTTGTTTACATATCATGGTGAATTTGGTCACTTTCCTATTTATAGGAATACAAAAGTTTACTAACTTCTGTTAATAGGAACCTTGAATTAAAATGTACAAATGTATAAGAACGGTGGGAATAATAGGTTTGTTCATTTGTGTTGATTTAAAGCAGCTTCAAGCAGTTGAATAAAGATAGTGCTATCACAAGTAACGTGAGTGTGAGAGAGATAACGTGCTTCAAAGTTGCTATAAATCAACACAAATGAACAAACTGATTGTAACTTCTCGACATTCTACATATTATCCGGTTATATATTTATATATACCTATGTATGTCAACAGTTATTTTTACTATTAATTTACCTACCTACCTAAAAGTACGTACTTAGTAAGTGACGGGAGGTATTTATTATATAAAAAAGTAAAGCATTCTAAGATGAAAAATATTAATTAATATAACATTAAAACATTGCCTTGTTTACCTATTTTGAGGTTAGGTACATAAATAATTTGTTATATTTAACTACAGTAAAAGGATAAAAATGGGCACAATTGAATTAATGTTTAGAATAATGAATGACACATACCTTCCTTGTTGCTTTAGTACCTCCAATTTCTGCACTAATAAAATCAGTATTAGTAGCAAAAAAGTTTGTCATCATAAACACATCAACAACAGGCAAATTGCCACTCTGGCCCCGTAAAAACCCACTGTCCGTCATTTTTACCACTTAATAATTAAAATAAATAAATAAATGAATGATTTCTTTTATGAACATATCAATACACATTTACAAAACACAAAACAATTTACGATTTAACCCCTTGGCAGATAGACGACCATTAGACATTATGCCGAATGACGTCAGACCAATAGCGTGATGTTTTCAATCACGTGGATATGTTCCCACAAAATTTTGAATTTCAAAGTCGTTTATTTAGGCTACACATTTTTTAAAAACCTTTTCTTCATTACTTTCTCAACTTATATAACATATATAACGAAAAAATAATAAATTATTGCATTTCTAAAATTCATGCATGTTGCTCATTATAAAAAAATATACCCCAAATTGAACTTAAATAAAATTATATACAAAATATTTTTAAAACGAAGTTTTTATTTACAAAAATTGTACTAAAAATAAAAATAATTTTTAGTAAGTATATTACAAATAAAATCGTTGTTTTAAAAATATTTTTTTATGTACAATTTTATTTTATGCTTTTTAGTCTTTACTTCTTTTACAGACAGACAGACAGACAGACAGAGAAGACCTTTTCATTTGATACCCATGTCAGGGGAATTGTGAAGAAAAAAATTAATCCGCCGATTCTGGGGCATCCGCCATATTGGATTTAAAATGACGTTACATAGTTTATCGCATTTTACTCATTAAACCCTTTCATTTGATACCCATAAAGAGGGTTGTGAAGGAAAAGGTAATCCACCATCTCGGGATGTCCGCCATGTTAGATTTAGAATGATAAAAGATATACTATATTGTATTGTTGGAAAATATCAAAGCTCTAGCTTAATTGGAACTTGTCGAAATTTTGATTGCAATATTTGTAGCAGGCAGATAGAGACAGACGACAACAAAGCAAGTGAAATAAGAGCATTCAATAATAGCAAAGGGTCAGAAACAGTTTGCACAAATAAATAATATATTTTTAGAGTAACGATTTTTTGCAGTTTATGAATTATTATTTGCAATTTTTGTACAGTTTTGGAATCCACATAAATTGGATCACAACTGCACAAAAGTACATCATTAACTTGTGGAACAAATAATGTCTGAACAGAGTAAGTTAGTTTTTACAATCTGTATGACGAACACGTTTTTGATCGTGAAAAACTGTTGAAAACTCGGAAAATATGCACGTTACAAAAAAATTAGAAGAGACCAAAATTTGAAAGAATATTTTAACGTATTATACATTTGAACTTGTCCAGATTTTCAAATTTCATAGTTTACGAAATTTTTCATTTTCCCATAAAGATTTTTTTTCTTGTTATTCCGGAAAATCTTGGACGGAGTGCACTTTAGGAAAAAGTCATAAAGGAAAAAAAGTCTTGCATTTTAATAATACATTAGCTAGAATTTTTCTGGATTTTCTCTCATCACTTTCCATTCCTCCTCCACCTTTTTTGGAAAAATTCGAACTATACAGGGTGTTTCAGTTAAAAGTCCCCAGGCCATTATCTCTAAAATGAATAAAGATATTTTATTTTTGTAAATGGCAGATGATTGATACCAAAGAAAGGTTTAAATAACGGTGATTAGAATTTTTCCTCAACAGCACACAGAGATGGCGCTGCGATGCAAAACAATTTTTTGATGGCTGGAACCTTGAAACATAAGTCATGTGATTAAACAATAATTTGTGAATAATTTTGATGGTATAGAGAATTTACAAAAAACAAGCCGTTTTGGAGTTACATGAGTTTCTTTCATTAATGCCAGTACACGTGAATTTTGATAAATCCCTATAATTTATTTATTATTTATTATAGAATATTGGTTAAAAACACTTTTTTTCAAGATAAGGAAAGTGATACAATACACTATCATAAAATTATGTTTACCACTTCCGGCCAAACCGGAACTAACATGATGAACCAATATCCATATGTTCCTACATATTACATTTTTTTTCTAATAACGCTTCTAATAAAACGGCTCCCTAAACTTAAAGTAAGTAAGACAACAAAGAAAATACACACTAATTTAGAATGGTAATGAAAAATCTACTTAAGAGATATTAGTAGGCTTTGATTTAATTTTAAGTTTGACAGTTATTAAACAAAGTTTGTAGTTGGTGCATTTCAATCATAGTTTCAAACAGAAATAGTGTACTTAGAAACAATTCAAAGCAAATTAATCCAAATAAGGCAATAAAAAAAAATAAATTTAAAAAATGGTTAGATACACCAATGAAGATAAGTTAAATATGATTTTAATATACGGTGAATGCAAAAGAAATTCCCGACAAGCAAAACGATTGTTTTGTTTACGATTTCCAAATAGACCTACACCCGATAAAAAAACATTTATCATGCTGTTTAAAAATTTAAGAAACTGGGGTAGTTTTAAGAAAACTATTCGTAACAGAAATAGGCCAGTTAGAAACGATGAAAATACAGCCTTGGTGTTAAATAGTGTTGTCAACAATCCTCAATGTTCTCTCCGGAAATTGGCATCGGAAACTAATATGTCGATATCTTCGTGCCATAGAATATTAAAATCAAATAAATACCATCCATACAAATTAAAATTGATCCATCATTTAAGGCCTGGTGATTATGAACGAAGATTACATTTTCTAGCAGAATTTTCAGTTCTTTCTGAAGAATGCCCAAATTTTTTAAAGAATGTGCTCTGGAGCGATGAAAGCCGTTTTCACAACAACGGAGTTGTGAGTAAGCATAACTGCCGATACTGGTCACAAAATAATCATAGATGGATGAGAATGACCCGAAATCAGGTAACTTTTGGAGTTAACGTGTGGTGTGGAATATTAAATTCATATATTATTGGACCATATCTATTCCATGTTACTTTAAATGGAAGAAAATATGAGATATTTTTGAGAAATGTATTGCCAGGATTATTAGAGACTATCCCTCATAACCAGGACAATATTTGGTTTCACCAAGATGGTGCACCACCCCATAACTCAGTACTAGTCAAAGATTGTCTTAATGAAATGTACCCTCAGAGATGGATTGGTACTAATGGAGTAGTCAGATGGCCAGCACGATCACCTGACTTGACTCCATTAGATTTTTACCTTTGGGGGTATTTAAAAAGTGTAGTGTACATTGAACCCATTGAGGATATGGCCGATTTGTATAATAAAATATATGCAAGTGTTGCTGCTATAAATAGACATACGTTACAAAAAGTTTGCAATGAAGAGTTACTGAAACGGTATAATATGTGTATTCATGAAGAAGGGAGAAATTTTGAACATTTAATATAATAAGTACCTACTAATAAGAAAGAAATTAGTTTAATTTCATTTTTAATAATATTTCGATAGTTTTTAAATGTTTGTTTATAAAACTTTTGTTTACGTTCTTTACTGAATTGTTAATATAAATTTAGCCCATTCTAAATTAGTGTGTATTTTCTTTGTTGTCTTACTTACTTTAAGTTTTGGGAGCCGTTTTATTAGAAGCGTTATTAGAAAAAAAAAAAAATGTAATATGTAGGAACATATGGATATTGGTTCATCATGTTAGTTCCGGTTTGGCCGGAAGTGTGTGGCTAAGAAAAGGAGGTTTACCTCGTTATTTAAATATTGCCCAAGTGTTCAAGTGTGGGCCACCCTACGAGCGACGTGGTTAGCGTCACTGGTGTAACCTGGCTAGCACAGTAAAGATACGGAGAGCAAAAGGGGGTGGAGTTCAAAGCTTGGGCGCCATTGATTACTAAGGGTAATCAAAGAAAATTAAAGATATAGATAAACAAAAGACAAAAGTTACATATATACAACAGTACTATATTACAACAATATTATATTACAAAAAAGAATGTACTATCACAGCATCAACGATACTGTATAGTAAAATATCTCACAGAAATATATAACAAAATACTATATTACAACAACCGAAGTTCAAGATAAGCTTGAGACTTTTACGAGAGCCAAATTAAATATATTACAGATAGATGACTCGTAAATTGTCTCAATGATGAAACAAAAGTATATATTACAAGACAACAAAATACTATATTACAAGTTACTATATTACAATGTGCACCACGGCAAGGAAAATCTGAGGCGTGTACGAGAACCAAAAATATATTACAAAAGATACGTCTCGTAACTTTCACCTCAACACTAAAATCTTATCTTACAACAAAATTAAATAAACTTGAGATCTTTTACGAGACACAAAATAACTATATTACAAAAGATAAGTCTCGTAAATTTTATCTCAAAATTTATAAACATTAGACACTCTCGTTACAACAAAAATTGAACCACGACTTACTACATCAACAACAAAAATGTATTACAGTACTACAACAAGATATCAATCATGAGGAATCACGATAAAAGCAACTACGAAACAATACTACGGCGAAGTATTTTTGCGACAACGAATTCAAGATGTAAGCAACTACGAATTAATATACAACAATGGATTTAACTATAACAACGGATTTAAAATGTAATCTAACCAAAAATATAATAGATTTAGCTTGAATCTAATATTTTAAATGTAGACACTTTTAACTCTTATAATTCAACGATCATGTGAAAATAATCCCTTTTAATGGTTACAATGAAAAGTACTTATCTTTCATTTTGTTATCCTGATCCAGGAAATTCCTAGATACGGTCCTGTTCTCCGATGATCATGGGTTTAATTTCACACGTGGCCGTCTTAATCCCATTGTGAGGTTATGAAATCGTAGAAGATTGTCGCCAAGACAAAATGAAGAAAATCTCTTCGCCCAGAATATTTTCGTATATTCCAATTCAAAATGTAATATAGAAAGGTTGACTTCAAATGAATATTGCTGGCTTAGTAGAAACGTAGTAAGTCTTAGAACTTGAATGCATTAATCTTGCTCAAAGCAAATAATATAACGTGGAAATACATCGACGTTAATAGCATTAGACGTAATTAAATTTGATTAAGAAGTAATTCTTTATAGAAAATACTGATCAAAAAAATTTGTAAAAGAATAATTCGTTTATCAGAAAATTATAAGAAAAACTTATAATAAAACTTATAAGAAAAACTTTTAAGAAAAACCTAAAACAATATTTCAAATGTTAGATGATATTTACCGGTATAATAATTAAAGCCTTACCTCATGCGATCGTCACGAGGTTTTTCAAATTCTATTATCCCCTTTACAGGTCAAACGAAATTATAAATACGTCTTATCAGTTCAATGGTTCAACAAGAAAGAGTTTCACCCGGCGTTATTTAGTTGAAATACCGTTGCTCTTGCGCGATCTAGTATTTGCGAACTTCAACCGCTGACAGATGACGTACGTTCATCATAGTCTAAGCAGTAAGGGACTCTATTAGTACTAAGGTTGGTGGGAATATATTTCCGATAACTTATAATTTTTCTAATAATTATTAACAGTGTAACAAAGGATGCTATCGAGTATTCCGCATGTTACAATATCTCGCAGCCCCCCATAAAATATATATTTCATATATATATTTTTTTTTTATAAGAGATTATTTCCACATCATATAAATCATATATCAACCTTATCTTACTATAATACAACATAATACAATTTACATTTATAGAGGCAATTTACATAAATCCTAAGTACAACATATTATATCAAATAACACAGATAATTTGGTCTATTTATCACCATTCTAACAATTATTTACCAAATCAATGGAGGTATCGTTATGCATGGCCTTTAGGTCTTTTATATGATAACGACCAATGCTCTTCCCTTCTTCGTCTTCCAACTCATATATTATAGGCGAAATTTTACTAATTATTGTGCATTTAATGAACTTAGGAGCAAATTTAGCTGAAAAATAGTTACCAGCATCACTCAAAACATAGTTCCTTTTATAAACTATATCTCCTACTTCAAATTCAACATCTCGTTTCCTTAAGTTATAATATTTTTTATTTCGTTCATAAGCTAACTTTATTCTCCCCGCTACGTTCTTATACAGATCGGGTAATTTACTTAATTCGTTTACAATAATGTCGCGATTTGCAAATTCATATGGAGATAGGTTTCTACTTTTAATCTTACCATAATATTCTCCGTTCCAAGGGATATGTCTTCCAAACACTAGAAAATTTGGGGTATACTGTGTCACGTCATGCACAGTACTATTTATAGCACTCATTATTTTAGGGATAGGTAAGTCCCAATCACGTTGACTTGTCTTAATATATGACCTTATGGCGGTACCAATAACACGATTAGAACGTTCAACATTATTAGTTTGCGGATGATATTTAGCATTGTACCATATATTTTCTACCTGATATGTTGTTAATAATTTTTTGAACTCCTTCGAAGTAAACTGTGACCCATTATCGAGTACAATAGTTTGGCATACTCCAAAAATTAAGAAAACATTTTTCTCTAGGTAAGTACAAATATGCTTTGCAAGAGCACGCTTTAAAGGATGTATAAAAGTAAATTTGGTAAACCAATCAACAATAACTAAAATATAGCAATTTCCGGATTTTGATTTAGGAAAAGGACCCATTAAATCAATTGATATTAACTGAAAAGGATGTGACACATTTTTAGGATTACCCATCAGACCCATTCGTCCTAATTGACTAGACTTTTGTTCATTACAATTTCGGCAGTTATAAATAAACTTTTTAACATCATATTTCATACCTGGCCAAAAGTATTCTTCACATAAGCGATTATAAGTTTTATTTACACCTAAATGTGCCGATAACTCATTATGAAATTTTTCTAAGAGTTCTTTCCTCTTTATTTTTGGAATTACTAATTTCCATTGTTTTAAATTAGTATTAATGTTATGTTTCTGTTTTACATATTTATACAAATTATTACCGTCTACGTAAAAAGATGGAAATTTCTCAGGATTACTTGAGACATTTTTAATCATTTTTGAATACCATTTATCGTGTTGAGCTACATCTATCGTATCTAACTCAATTGGTGGTCTACTTAGTGCATCAGGGACTACATTTAATTTTCCTCGCCTATGTTCAAATTCGATGTCATATTGTGATAATTCTACAGCCCATCTTGCTAATCGACCAACTGGATTTTTTAAATTATTTAACCATAAAATAGATGAATTGTCAGTTATAACCTTAAACTTGGTTCCTTCGATGTAACAACGAAACTTAGATACGGCCATAAGAACACTTTTTAATTCTCTTTCTAAAATAGTATAGTTGCGCTCAGATTTAGTAAACGTTTTAGAAAAATACGCTATAACATGTTCATTATCTCCCTCGCCTTGAGTTAAAATGGCACTAGCGCTATGATCACTAGCATCGGTTTGTAAAGTAAACATTTTAGAAAAGTCAGGCTTAGCTAATACTGGAGTTGAAATTAAACGTTCTTTTAATATTTCAAAAGAATTCTGCGCCTGATCAGTCCATACTATTTTCTGACCTTTTTTACGACCTTTAATTACATCATTCAAGGGAATAATTAATTCTGAAAAGTTATTTATAAAGCGTCGATACCAAGATGCCATACCGATAAATCGTCTCACCTCAGTGGTATTTCTAGGGGCAGGATATTCAACAATAGCTTTGACTTTATCGGGATCACTATGTAAACCATTTCTATCTACGACATAACCTAGAAATTTCAAGCTTGGTTTGCAAAATTTGCACTTTTCTAAATTAATAGTGAATCCTCCAGATTTTAAAATTTCATAAACCTTTGTCAAGGTTGTGAGATGATCATTAAAAGATTTATTCACTATGATTAAATCATCAAGGTATACAAAAATATTACTATTGATGTCAGACGGATCAAATAATCTATCCATTACTCTTTGAAGTGTACTAGCACTTGATATTAAACCCATGGGCATTCTAACAAACTCAAATAGACCTCGGCCTATCACTCTAAAAGCTGTCTTTTCGCAACTTTCCTCGGCTAGTTTAATTTGGAAAAATGCTTGCTTGAGATCGATAGACGTTAGAAAGTGTGCATCTCTCACTTTATCTAGTATACTGTTTAAACTTGGCAATGGATAAGAATCTGATATTGAAATTGAGTTTAATTTCCTACCATCGAAACATAAGCGATACTGACCAGATGGTTTTTTCACTAAAATAACATTAGAGGCATAAGGACTCTTTGATGGACGAATAACACCTAAATCTAATAAACGATCAACTTCATCGTTCATATGTTTTTGCATATAAGGAGATAATGGAAATGCTCTTTGTCTAAAAGGTTGATTATCAGTTAAATTTATTTTATGTTCAGCTAAAGAAGTTAAACCTAACTTTGGAGATACTAAGTCTTGAAATTTATCTGTAACTTTACTTAATTGTTGTTTTTGACTATCGGTTAAATCATACTGAGCAGTTATAGAACAAGTGTACAACGTATCGCTTGGATTCAATAAAGAATTACTTGGATTAATACTGTCAGCATCATCAACTGGACTATTAGTTATATTTGACAAGTGATTTTTATTTTTATTTAATTCCCAAACTTCCTTTTCAAAATCTAAATTCAATTTGAAAGCTTTACAAAAATCTACACCTAAAATCATAAAATGGCGAATATTCGGTATTATTAAACATTTTAAATTGTGAGTAATATTTTTTAAAGTTATTGGTAAATTAACAGTGCCTACGACATGTTGAGATGTTCCATCTGCGGTGGTTACACACATATGATCTACATTGTAATCTACTTTGAAATTCATATCTAAAATGGTTTTAAAGGCAGAGCTTCCGAGAACACATTGATTAGCCCCTGTATCTAATAAGCCTGAAAATTGTCTGTCTTTTATAATTATATCCATATAAGGACGTGACTCGCCAATCTTATTTGAAAAGACGGGTGACACTTCGTTATGTAAATAGAAATTTTTGACAACGTTTAACCAAACTGACCAACAATTTTCTAATGAGAACTTTTTATTATTTCTACTCAATTTTGGATTACTCCTGTTTCTTCGATTTGAAATATAAGTATTACTGTAATTAAATTTAATTTTATTTCTATTATTTTTCAAACTACCTTCGGTCTTAAACTTTCTTAAACAGTGTCTGCCGAATTGGGCACTGTGGGAAGTCGGTTTTTTGACTTACACTTAGGACATTTAGGTTTTGTTACGTTCTTCATACCGCAACTATAGCAAAATATACCCTTTGGCCTTTTACAATTTTGATGTGAATGACCCTCTGTTCCACAGTTCCAACATTTTATGGTTTTTAAGGCATCTACTCCTATAATATTCTCACCTTGCAATAATTCTAACGATTGGTTCTCAGAATTCAAAATTTGACTGTTTTGTGCCTCGCTTGAACTTTCTGGGAATTGTACAGTTGGTAATGAATTTGAATTATATTCAATATTAAAATTTTCTATCTGGGAAGTGATTTCATTTACTTGAAGTCTCTGATTATTACTACTTGGTGGCCGATATGCCAAATCAGGTGCTAAGGTATTTGCAGTAATAGGTGGTGGATTTCTAAATTTTTGTGCTCTATTTCTAGCATCTTCTACTACTCGACATAAGTTTTTAAGTTCTGATAAACACGTAGGATTTTGTAAAGATATATGGTATTGAAAATACGGTAGTAAATTTCTCAAAATTACTTGTAGCATGAAAGATTCTTGGGGTGGATTAGGTAGTCGTTTGAATAAATTTTCCATTATAGCTATATAAATCAATGATCGCTCATTGCTACCTTGTGTTCTCAACAGAATTTCATTCCACAAGTCAATTTCAAAATCTACAGGTAGAAAAATAACTTTTAAAGCATACACTAAATCATCCCAGTTTGTAAATAAATTTTTGTTAGCTCGAAACCACTGTAAAGCGTCCCCTTCAAATAATTCATAAGCAAAATTTAATAGTTGTGCTTTATTTACACTACACATAGCACAAAATTCTTCTACTTTCTCAAGAAAACTATGTAAACTTTGATTAGAACCTGAAAATTTCAATCGTGTTCTGTTTATATATGAAATTTTATAATTTAAGTTTGAATCAATCTGACTCGCAGAAAAAGTGAGGTTATCTCTAGCTATATTCATGTTAGGATAATTACTTTGACAAGTTGTTGGTAGTCTTTGACCATATAACCCTACATTATTAGAAGTTTGATTGTTTAAATTTTGATGATTTCCCTGAGAACTTGGAAAACAGAAAGTACTACTAACTTGATAAGTAGGTTCCATATTTAAAGCATTGCTACTGTTGTGGTTAGGTAATATTGACCAAAAGTCAGAGGTTAAGTTATTTGTATTTGGGGGTTGTAATTGAGAATTGTTTACACCCTCATTACCATATCGTATGTTAGGCATTGAAGTTACATTTCTATTTACAGGCGACATATGGCTATTAAAATTTGGACAAGAAATATTTCCAAAACGTACATTTCTATTTATAGGCTCGTTAGTTTGTATATTATTTAGTACAGGTATATTATCATAAACAGTTTCGTCAGCTGTGTGAACGTTATTATTACTAACTAGATCCTGTTGTTCTAGTAAGTTTTCTACAGATACTCTATTATTTAAATTACTAGGACTATTTTGTAACTGAATATTTTCTGTACTTGAAATATGAAGCGGCACATCTAAATTTATTAAATTTTCATTAGTACCTATGTTTTGAGATATTCTTTGTTCTAATTGATCAAATAATAACATAAGTTGAGTCATAAGTTCAGCTTGCAAATTAGCTACTTGTTGATTAGACATCGGAAAATGATTTATACGGTTATGTACATGTAATAATTTAGTTTTTATCTTTTTATAATCAGGATGTCGAACATCAGAATTAAACCTAGATATCATACCCTCTAATATACTAATTTTTTCTCTACATATTAATGTTTCCTCATTAACATCTATCTGCACGGTGGGGTAAGAGACTTGGTCCATTCTCTCGCGTTGAAAATGTCCTCTAAGAATTGATCTTTTAACATTCATATTTCCATTAACGATAGCTCCTCTGATTCTCAGTTCATAGTCCAATTCATCTGAATGCAAGTAATTTACCTCCATATTGTATAATAATTATATTCTCACTAAAACACAATTTCCAAATAACGATCAGTAAATATCAGACAATTAACTAAATCATTAGTAAATAAATGGAATTTTAAAAGTATTAGTATAAATAAGCTAATATTAAATGTTAAAAACAATAACTATTTACAACTTACTAAAGCTAAGAAAATAAAAGCTAGCAAAACAGTAAAAGATAAAAGACAAATAGATAAATGCAAAAGATAAAAGACAAAGATTAAGATAAACAACAAAAAATAAAGATAGCAGACAAACAGTGAAAGATAGATAAAGAGAATTTTCCTTGAACTCTACTCCTTTAAAGTAATCAAGCCCCACGTTGGGCGCCACTTTGTGTGGCTAAGAAAAGGAGGTTTACCTCGTTATTTAAATATTGCCCAAGTGTTCAAGTGTGGGCCACCCTACGAGCGACGTGGTTAGCGTCACTGGTGTAACCTGGCTAGCACAGTAAAGATACGGAGAGCAAAAGGGGGTGGAGTTCAAAGCTTGGGCGCCATTGATTACTAAGGGTAATCAAAGAAAATTAAAGATATAGATAAACAAAAGACAAAAGTTACATATATACAACAGTACTATATTACAACAATATTATATTACAAAAAAGAATGTACTATCACAGCATCAACGATACTGTATAGTAAAATATCTCACAGAAATATATAACAAAATACTATATTACAACAACCGAAGTTCAAGATAAGCTTGAGACTTTTACGAGAGCCAAATTAAATATATTACAGATAGATGACTCGTAAATTGTCTCAATGATGAAACAAAAGTATATATTACAAGACAACAAAATACTATATTACAAGTTACTATATTACAATGTGCACCACGGCAAGGAAAATCTGAGGCGTGTACGAGAACCAAAAATATATTACAAAAGATACGTCTCGTAACTTTCACCTCAACACTAAAATCTTATCTTACAACAAAATTAAATAAACTTGAGATCTTTTACGAGACACAAAATAACTATATTACAAAAGATAAGTCTCGTAAATTTTATCTCAAAATTTATAAACATTAGACACTCTCGTTACAACAAAAATTGAACCACGACTTACTACATCAACAACAAAAATGTATTACAGTACTACAACAAGATATCAATCATGAGGAATCACGATAAAAGCAACTACGAAACAATACTACGGCGAAGTATTTTTGCGACAACGAATTCAAGATGTAAGCAACTACGAATTAATATACAACAATGGATTTAACTATAACAACGGATTTAAAATGTAATCTAACCAAAAATATAATAGATTTAGCTTGAATCTAATATTTTAAATGTAGACACTTTTAACTCTTATAATTCAACGATCATGTGAAAATAATCCCTTTTAATGGTTACAATGAAAAGTACTTATCTTTCATTTTGTTATCCTGATCCAGGAAATTCCTAGATACGGTCCTGTTCTCCGATGATCATGGGTTTAATTTCACACGTGGCCGTCTTAATCCCATTGTGAGGTTATGAAATCGTAGAAGATTGTCGCCAAGACAAAATGAAGAAAATCTCTTCGCCCAGAATATTTTCGTATATTCCAATTCAAAATGTAATATAGAAAGGTTGACTTCAAATGAATATTGCTGGCTTAGTAGAAACGTAGTAAGTCTTAGAACTTGAATGCATTAATCTTGCTCAAAGCAAATAATATAACGTGGAAATACATCGACGTTAATAGCATTAGACGTAATTAAATTTGATTAAGAAGTAATTCTTTATAGAAAATACTGATCAAAAAAATTTGTAAAAGAATAATTCGTTTATCAGAAAATTATAAGAAAAACTTATAATAAAACTTATAAGAAAAACTTTTAAGAAAAACCTAAAACAATATTTCAAATGTTAGATGATATTTACCGGTATAATAATTAAAGCCTTACCTCATGCGATCGTCACGAGGTTTTTCAAATTCTATTATCCCCTTTACAGGTCAAACGAAATTATAAATACGTCTTATCAGTTCAATGGTTCAACAAGAAAGAGTTTCACCCGGCGTTATTTAGTTGAAATACCGTTGCTCTTGCGCGATCTAGTATTTGCGAACTTCAACCGCTGACAGATGACGTACGTTCATCATAGTCTAAGCAGTAAGGGACTCTATTAGTACTAAGGTTGGTGGGAATATATTTCCGATAACTTATAATTTTTCTAATAATTATTAACAGTGTAACAAAGGATGCTATCGAGTATTCCGCATGTTACAAGTGGTAAACATAATTTTATGATAGTGTATTATATCACTTTCCTTATCTTGAAAAAAAGTGTTTGGTAACCAATATTCTATAATAAATAATAAATAAATTATAGGGATTTATCAAAATTCACGTGTACTGGCATTAATGAAAGAAACTCATGTAACTCCAAAACGGCTTGTTTTTTGTAAATTCTCTATACCATCAAAATTATTCACAAATTATTGTTTAATCACATGACTTATGTTTCAAGGTTCCAGCCATCAAAAAATTGTTTTGCATCGCAGCGCCATCTCTGTGTGCTGTTGAGGAAAAATTCTAATCACCGTTATTTAAACCTTTCTTTGGTATCAATCATCTGCCATTTACAAAAATAAAATATCTTTATTAGTTTTAGAGATAATGGCCTGGGGACTTTTAAGTGAAACACCCTGTATATCGCGTGCAAAGTCGAATTTGCAACCTTCGATATATCTGGAAAGTTGTCCATTTTTCGAACCTGTACCCATGAGAACTTTTGATCAGGGGCTCGAGAGGAATGAGATATATCTATTCCAGTGAATTTCACCGAGGCGGGGGCCACTTCCTACTTTGCCCACGAGAACTTTTGATCAGGATATTATGAAGTACAACACACATTTCAGCCCATTTGACTGCGCACCCTCTTTTCCATTTGTTTTATGCGGTGTTCTTTCCACGAATTATTGTTAAATACGTAGTAACAAATTAGGAACTAGGCTCATTCATAAATTTAAAATTCGATTCTTAATGGTGGTGGTTTTGAGTTACTTGGCTCTTGCTAACGTGAGGTAGACTGACAAAAATAGTCAATGCAGCCTCTACTCATCCTACTAGGCTAGTCTTAAGGCAGTAACTTGCCAATAGCTCCATCTACCATTATTCACTGTAATACTTTTCGAAGCAATGATGATGATAAGACGACTACCTTTATGCGAGACAATTGAGCAAATCGCAATCACTTAAATACCTATTAAAAATTAGGCCAGTCTTAAGGCTGCAACTTGTCAATAGCTCCATTTACCATCATTAAACTGTTTATATGACATCTGCCAACCCCACCACCACCTCGTTATTAAAGGGGTTAACAAAATAAAACTTTGATTTAGCATGTGTACTAGACCAAAAGTTCTCAAACATTTTTTAGTATTAGCCACCCCCCATTACCACCTTGGGCAGATGATGATAATATTTGAAATATTATATAATTAAAATTCTATGAGCAATTACTTCCATATACTGGAGTGCAAATATAGTACCAAGATATTTTCGTTTAAATGGACTTAGACGGGAAATCTGGATGTGGAAGTAGTGATTCATTAGGCCTTTAAATATGTATTGTCCATTTTATAATACGTAAGAATTGGATGGTTCATATAATGTAATAAAACGGAATTTTGTAATTAAAAGGAAGTCGTGTTATCTAATCGCTAAAATAATAAATTTGTTTACTTATTTGAATAGAATTTGCAATAACTCATAAAATTACGAATTCCGACAGTTATTATCTAATTATCATGACATTAAATAAATAAACAGAACCTTGATGTTTTAAATTTTTTACACAATCTTTTGTAACTAAATTTTGAGCAAAATTTAAAACACATCTGCAACATGTGATAAAATTCCATTAAATAGCCTCAAATCCGTTTGATTTGATAGCATCATAAAGCAATGCACGGAATTCTACATTCAATAAATGATGTACAGGGTGTCTCTTCTAAAACTGGAGTATTAAGGAGTACGAAGATTGTTCTTAAATTGGTCGAATATTTAGTTACTTAATAGAGAAAAACACTATTCTAAAGAAAATGTTTGCAGCAAATGATTGTTTCATTCAAAGAAATAAGAATCCCCTACCTCAAGGATGAGTCCTGAGCACATTACTATTTAAACTTATTATGATATGCCTTCAAGTGTAGACGACGCAACACTTTTTGTTGTTTTTCCTGTTATATCCTTTAATTTATAGTGGTCCTCTAAATTTGTTCGTTACTTAAAAAACAAATATCCTGTGTGGGATGCTCTCTCATATGTAGTCAACACTACATCGCCACCGGGATAGTTCATGCAGAGGTGGCGAGAATAGAAAAAAAAGCAGAAAAGAAAAATGAAGACAATAATATAAATAATATACAGGGTGTTGCATCATGAGAGGGACATAGCTTAATAGGAGGTAGAGAACATCAGTGGTAACCGGAACTTCCCATAGAAATGTCTCATTGGGCCTTCACTACGAAATTACAGGGTGTTAAATAATTTTTGGCCAAACCTGTTTTTTGTCATAACTTTGACAGGAAATGAAATAACGGATTCATATTTGGTACGGCTAATGTACAAACGAGCCCCAAGAGGTACATGTATAAAAAAAAATATATCCAGGTCCGGACTCACCACAATTTATGTTTCTTATTTGCATCAATAAAACATCACCCTGTATATATTTTTTTGAAATTTCGATACGATATTCGAAAAGAGCAAGAAAAAACAAACAAAATGCCCTATTTCATTTTTTTGTTACACCTTCGTGGTTATTTAAATACGTTGTTAAATGTGCAAGAAAATGGATTACAGAACCCTATTAAATGAGAGGCACGTGAAATAAATAGTTTTATAACTAAAATTTGCAAAAATTCTATTGAGCTTAGGTGGTCTGGGTGAATCCAAATTCAGGCACGTTTTAAAGGTCCATTTTGGTAAAAAACTGTGGTCCTAATAAGTAATCGGGTATGAAATAACAAAATTTTTAATCAATCACAGTAGGTTTGTTCAAAGTGACAGATAATAAAAAGAAATCTCCTAAACAGTTGAATAATTGTTTATTAGTAATTTAATGTGTCAATAATCCGCATTTAGTTAGTGAAAACTTGTGAAAATATTTTAACTATGCCAGTAAAATTTACAAACGGGGAATATGCTGACATAATATTCATCTATGGTTTCTGTAATGGAAATGGGCGGAAAGAGAATATCGGCTGCGTTTTCCTGGTCGTCGATGCCCTAATCATAAAACCTTTAGTACGGTGTTCCAGTATGCAAGACAACACGGAAAGTTTCCTACTTCTGCAGTTGTGGAGCGTGTTTTACAACAAGGTGTGCAGGAACAAAACAATATTATAAACGTAGTTCAAGAAAACCCAAATATGAGCACTAGACGAATCAGTTTGGCAACTGGTATTCCTCATTGGCGAGTATGGAGAACCCTAAAAAGAGAACGTTACCATCCATATCATATCCAGCAGGTACAGCGTCTTCAACAAGGCGACGATATCCCCCGCCTGGCATTTTGTCGTTGGTTGTCTAATCATCGCCCAGTCATTTACAGAACCTTATTTACGGATGAGGCACAATTTACAAGGGATGGAGTAAACAATTCACGAAATAATCATAAATGGGCACAGGAAAACCCACATGCGGTACGCCAACGCCGTTCGCAACACAGGTTTTCTGTAAATGTTTGGGTCGGACTTGTGAATAGACATTTGATAGGGCCACATTTTTTTGAAGAAAGATTGACTGGTGAAATTTACTTTGATTTTTTTCAAAACATTTTACCGAATATGTTAGAAAATATCGGTATAAGAGGCATGTTGTTTCAGCATGATGGGGCCCCACCACATTTTAACCTTCAAGTAAGAGAACACTTAAACAATGTGTATCCTAATAGATGGATTGGACGCGGGGGTCCACATGAATGGCCACCAAGATCTCCTGATTGTAACCCTTGTGATTACTTTTTATGGGGCCACTTAAAAAACGAGGTTTATAGCATTGAAATTGAAAGTAGACAACATTTAATCCAGCGCATCGTTACAACCTGCGACGAAATACGGAATAATCCAGAAATGATACGTCGAGCAATTGGTGACCTTTCTAAACGCGCAAGAAAATGCACAGAATTTGGGGGACGACATTTTGAAAATCTACTTTAGTGTCAATTACGTTTTATTTTTAAACACATTTAGTTATTGTTTTGTTATTTATTGTTAATTGAATGGAAAATATTTTATTTATTTAGATTTTAGTTTGTTCTCTTCCAATTTTTATTAAGTATAAAATGTTGATGATTTTCTTTATCAAAGTAACTGGTTGCTTAGGCCTAAATGGTTCAAATTATCTGTCACTTTTATTCTTTGAACAAGCCTACTGTGATTGATTAAAAATTTTGTTATTTCATACCCGATTACTTATTAGGACCACAGTTTTTTACCAAAATGGACCTTTAAAACGTGCCGGAATTAGGATTCACCCAGACCACCTAGGCTCAATAGAATTTTTGCAAATTTTAGTTATAAAACTATTTATTTCACGTGCCTCTCATTTAATAGGGTTCTGTAATCCATTTTCTTGCACATTTAACAACGTATTTAAATAACCACGAAGGTGTAACAAAAAAATGAAATAGGCCATTTTGTTTGTTTTTTCTTGCTCTTTTCGAATATCGTATCGAAATTTCAAAAAAATATATACAGGGTGATGTTTTATTGATGCAAAGAAGAAACATAAATTATAGTGAGTCCGGACCTGGATATATTTTTTTTATACATGTACCTCTTGGGGCTCGTTTGTACATTAGCCGTACCAAATATGAATCCGTTATTTCATTTCCTGTCAAAGTTATGACAAAAAACAGGTTTGGCCAAAAATTATTTAACACCCTGTAATTTCGTAGTGAAGGCCCAATGAGACATTTCTATGGGAGGTTCCGGTTACCACTGATGTTCTCTACCTCCTATTAAGCTATGTCCCTCTCATGATGCAACACCCTGTATATGACAGATATTCAGATATTGTAAAAATATGATTGCATCATTAAATGTGATCAAAAGCATATTTGTTAATATTAATTTATTTTTTATTTACAATACATAAATATTGTGGGTCAATACCCCACAGACATTTTTCACAACTTGACACATGCAGGCATTCGCGCAACTAGGAAGCTAGTTGCGGCGCATTATTTCTGGACGAGAATGAACAAGGACTGCGCTTTGTGGGCTAAGACGTGTTTAAATTGTCAAACTTCGAAAATACATCGCCATACGGTAACCCCGCTTGCGAAATTTCCAATACCGTAAGTGCCGTTTTGACCATTTGCACATTGATATAATTGGGCCTTTTCCCCCATCGCGTGGATGTTCTCACATCCTAACCATGGTTGAAAGATTCACCCACTGGCCCGAAGCTGTTCCCATATCAGACACTTCTGCTGAAACAGTTGCCAGGACACTTTTTCAAAATTACATTTGTCGTTTTGGTGTTCCGCTTTCGATAACCACGGACCAGGGCACACAATTCGAATCGAATTTCGTGAATTTGCAAAGTTTTTAGGTTTTAACCGTATTCATTCCACATCATATCACCCACAAAGTAACGGGATGGTCGAGCGTTTCCACCGCCCTTTAAAAACTACATTGCTAGCACGTGCAAGCTCTATACGCTGGTATGACGAATTACCAATAGTCCTTTTTGGTTTCAGAACAGTTCCAAGATCTGAATTAGAATGTTCTTCCGCTGATCTCCTTTACGGTCAAAATTTACGTTTGCCAGGCTCATTCTTTTTACAACCCAATTTCGACGTGAATACTCCTGATTTTGTTACTAAAATTCACTCACATTTTGACAACTTGACGTTTCGAAATCCCAGGCATAGTTATCTCCGAAGAGTTTTCGTTAGTCCTGACTTGTCTACTTGTGATTATGTTTTTGTCAGACAACATCGGATTAAAAAATATTTCACCCCACTGTTTCAGGGGCCCTTTCGCGTAATTTCTAGAACTGACAAAGTCATTACTCTGTTGATGCGTGATAAGAATGTCACTCTCACTTTAGATCGCTTTAAACCTGCGTATGTTTTAGGGGATTCTGTTGATTCGCCTGTCGCCACTACCAAAAAAAAGGTTAGGTTTAATACTGATTGTTTGACAGGCTGAGTTTTTTTTCTTACCGGGGGAATATTATGGGATGCTCTCTCATATGCAGTCAACACTACATCGCCACCGGGATAGTTCATGCAGAGGTGGCGAGAATAGAAAAAAAAGCAGAAAAGAAAAAAGGAGACAATAGTGTAAATAATATATATGACAGATATTCAGATATTGTAAAAAATATTATTGCATCATTAAATGTGATCAAAAGTATATTTGTTAATATTAATTTATTTTTTATTTACAATACATAAATATTGTGGATCAAGACTTCAGGAATCGTGTGTCCCTTTGCTTATCTTCAATATTTGCTTTTTTTTCTGTCGCCATAGGATAGCTGGAGTATATGATTTTTAGGTTAATGGTTGGCTGTATGGCTAATGGCCGAATGCAAAAAACTAATTCCGTTCATTTTATTTTCGATAATTAAATGTGCCGAAAATACTAATATTGGATAAAAGTGAAATATTGTATGCTATTCTTTAAGATATACAGTAGATGTAAATTTTTGGATGGAACTAATTCCCACAAGGACGGGGTTTGAATTTTTTAAGTTCGTTGTTGGTATCTTTTTGACATACTGAATGTCTAGAAAAATCTGAGTGGGCCAAATGCGAGTCTTGGCTGCGATCTTGAAAACATAAAAAAACATGAACTGTCACTTGTGGTATTAAATTAAAGATAATTTCATGTTGAAAAAGATTTTGATATTGGTTTAAAAAAATTAAAATAAATAAATGAATTCACTGGAAATGCTTTCAACTCTATTACCAAGGTTAAAGAGGATCAAGCTATCACAATGGAGATAATAAGAAAAGGTATTATCATTGACGGAGCTATTCAACATATTGATGTAGGACTGCTCACCCAGAGAATGCTGCTATGTTTATCTGTAAATTCTGATCTACAAAAATTAAAGGAGAACTTCACCTATGAATTATCTATACTTCCTCCGTCCCTATTTGATCCAGAAAGTTAGTTATTGAGGAAACGTGACAAATCATTATCGAAGAACTTGGGATGTCAGGGCAAATAGTTTAAATTACATGCTACCTGCGGAAAAATCGTATGTCCTTGACAGGGTTGCACTACTCACAAATTGCCATGGTCAAAAACCGGAAATTTTTTAGATGTGTTACAACTGCATAGTAGTCATTAGACTGCCCACAAAATAATAAACTGCCGTGTATTTTGGAGGCTCATTAGGGAAAAGTTTCTATATGGTGTAATTAGAAGATCCCCAAATTTTGATGCAAAAATTTTTATCGTCGCAGAACACTTATAACCCATTGAGCAAACGTGAAAAAGAGCAGAATTACTGAATTTTCTGCACTGATCCTATTTAGAATCTTTCGGATAGATGCGGAAATAGCCTGCTTTGTACATTTGGAGAAAATTGATACATTATGCCTATGATGGCTATGCCATCTCCAGTACAAAGGATGCAGAGCATCAGATACGCACAAAATAATCATCACAAACAGTGAAATTTACTGAGAGTTCTCGACTTCTTATTTATAAGCAAAGGACCCTTTCCTTCTAATAATGAAAACAAACAGTGCTTTATAACCATGCTTGAGAAACACTTGGAAGCGAATGGCGACATTCTGAATCATGCTACAGATGATGCCTGACACTGTTATCGTAAAAGCAGCACTGATCTTGGCAGATGAAAAGCATGTAGAGTACTTTCAGAATCTTACGAACCGCGAAATGTGCAAAAGGCGGAGTTTATTCTCATAAGTACATTTTCAAAAGATTGACTCGGCTATCACAGAAATTTAATAGAATGATTTACTTACATATTGCACAAATAACTAAATAAAACACACTACTATGTTTTGTATACTTTGTATTGTCAAGCAGTGAATCAAAAATGAGTCATTTTTGATTCACTGCTTGACAATGGCTTTGTAAGTCGAAACTGCAGTCGCAATTTTTATAAATACATAGTGGTAGAAAACATAGTAGTGTGTTTTATTCAGTTATTTGTGCAAAATGATTAACTACCACAGAGTAACGGCCCCTTCAATCAATTTTTTACTTACATCTAATATATAGTCTGGAAGATCGTTAATGAACATCAAGAAGATTAGGGGTCCAAGGACACTCCCCTGGGGGATGCCAGAATTGACCTCAAATTCTGCCGACGTTTTGTCATGAATTCTGACCAATATTTTGCGGTTGTTTAAAAATGAATATATCCATTGCTGCAGTGAGCCCCGTATACCAAGTTTTGATAGTTTTTCCGCGACAAAATTGAAGTTAAGACTATCAGAGGCGCGGGATAAGTCAAAAAATAACCCTACTATATAATCTTTTCTTTCCATTTCTATAATTTAAAACGACACAAGATTTATTATGATTTTAAAATTTTTTTCTAAATGACCAAAACAGATTCTTCTAGACTTTTGTATGCCAAAAAGATCAACAACAAATTAAAAAATTCAAACCTCGTCTTTGTGGAAATTAGTTTCACCTATCACCTATGTTTTGCATATATCTACTGTACATTAATCTTCAGTTCTGGATGTAAAAAAAACAACTTAATATACTCTTTGGCACTAAAGATTCTTTTTATCATTATCACTTATGTGGTTTATTTAAATTACATTATGATAAAAAGTTTCTGTTTTAAAATAAAATCTATTCTATTCTACTCCATTCAATGGATACTCACTAATAAAAATTGATGGCATTATATTGTTTTAATGATTCTTCATTTTATACTTTTATGAAAGCTATCTTGGGCGCCCCTGACTCTAATTTCAAACTGTCTAATAATCGTTTATTGCCCAAAAGACTATTGGACCTTTTAAGATCGTCCAAAGTGATCATGGACGGATGTTCAATCTCGAACAGACGGCTAATTATTTGATACGTAATTTTAGGGTAAAACAGATCGGCTTTTTGTTGCTTCCTTTTTAAGCTGGAGTCTGATTGGTTTTGATGGTTGATTCCATGTGAACAAAAGACATTAAATTATGATGAAGGAAACGTTGCATAAATAACGATATGGATGATAATCAAGTGGTAATCTGGAGCCATAAAACTTTTTTGAATTTAGAGATTTGAAATTTTATTACGTGATTAAAGAGGCTGAACGCAAGGATGCACGGCGTAATATATAATTTGCAATGTTCAATTTTTCAGAAATCTTGATTGCCAGAGGAAGTAAACTAAAGTTTAAGTGTATGATCTAGCAAGTAATTATTGATCCAAATGTGTATGTAATCGGTGATGTTTATAATAATAATAATAATACTCATAATATGTTAATTCTTACTTTAATCACGGCATACTGAGCACAAAATAGCTACTTAAAAATGTCGCATAAAATAAGCAACATATAGTGACAATAAGAATTAAGACATATGAATAAATTTTGGGTATTCCATTTAAAAATCTAAGTGTCAGCTTGCCACCACCTAGTAAAACACCCTGTACAGGGGTACTTAAATCCAATCAGGGGTGCATAAAAGAGGGGACTTATTTCTCCCTCAAATTTTCTAATGTAAATTTTCTGAGATTGTCTCTTCGAAATACCATTTCTTGGCTACAAATACACAAAAAAGGTTATCTTGTTGTAACGCCGTAAGACCAACCGGTTTCGAGAAAGGGTGTAGGAGAATAAGCGTGGTAAAATTGTAGCATTTGAAAAGGCTACATTAATATATGTATGGTTAAATACAGTAAATTAACCCATTAGTTCATTTGTTTGAGTGGAGAGGTAGGCAACCCCTCGTACTTCAAAGGGGCATAGCAGGTCGCATATCTGCAATTCTCAACAAGGAAAGAAAACATGTTTTCTTTTATGTATTATTTTTGAGACAGAGGTGTTACTCACACGTTCTTGTTGTTGGGATATTACACAATGGTGTAATTCAGTCTTTATATTACAAGCCCTTTTGTTGGCGCATTTTCATTGGCTAGAGAAAGTGTTCTCTAGATGTTCAAGTTGGCAACACGGAGAACTGTCAAGCAGATTTCCGCCGAGGATAGGTCTTTTAGACAGCCACGAGTGAACAGCGGCGGTTCTGATTTTGTGTGGAATTTTTGGGTTTTACATCGTTTACACTGAAAAGGGATTTGATTGATGTACCCAATGATCCTCACCGCCTTGCTGTGAAGATTTTGTGAATTTCCAAGAAGGAGTTCTGTTGGTTGCCATAAATCTGATCGCCACGTGTCTCGTGAGGTTATGCCATACTCTCTGCATGAGGTGAGCTTTTATTTTACTTAGTTTGGTGTTCTATTTAGTTCTTATTTATTGTAATTATTACAGAGTGTTTTGGAGGGGTATATGTGTTTGGAGAGGCATGTATTTTTGGAGAGGCTTACAATTGGGATGAGCACATGTTTGGTGCTGTAATTTTGGTTATGTAAGGGGGCCCAGTATTGTTAGAGGAGTAATAGGAGGAAGTCTATTACTCAGACATTTGGTTTTATGTGGGTCCTGCTGACGTCTAGAGAAGTTTTGGTTGGAAAGTTGTTCGCAGCAGTCTCCAAGAGATTTGGGCAGAGCTTTGGGAGTGACACGGAGTCGCAGTTGCAGCCAACGTCGAGAACACCTAGAAAAGTGGTGACGAGTCCCGTTGCAGTCGTCACAGAAAATGCCAAGGCCTTAACCAGGTTTTTTGTTCATTTTAGTCAAATATTTTAAAGAAAATATTATAGTTTAATTCAGTGGTTTTTGTTCGTATGTTGAAGTAAATTATACCACACTATAAATCAAGCTCTAAAGTTTATGTGAAGAATGATGATACATTTAAGAGTTTTACTGTAAAACACCCATGGTACCGTGAGATGTTAATTCACCTACTATTATGTCACACATATAATATTCAATTCATGGTAAATCTTTAATTCGTCGTTGTAAGTTATAACTCATAGTTGCATATTGGCAAACTCGTAGTTGCAAGAGAATCTCAGTCAGAGATCTAAGTTTGAATTCAAATCAAGTTTTTTGGTCAACTGTATAGAATTTCTTTCATACGTATGAACCACGATTAGGTAAGGTTTGAAGTTTTTTTTTTTGTTTTTACTCTTTACTGTTGTACATCTCATGTGTGTTGTAATAAATGTCTAATGTCTGCATGTTCTTATTATTTGCACTGGTACTCCTGATATTTGCTTAAATTTTGAGATTTAATAGAGTAACGTAGAGTTTTGATATTACAGATATGTTTTGAGAATTCCATCGCATGCTTGCTAGTAACTTAATTTTGTTCCTGGCTGGCAAGATTATTTAAATCATATTACGTAACACACAGCCGGTGGCGCCCTTTTGAGTGTCCGCACAATCCTAACCCATGGCCCTATGCTCTCCACCAAAAATCGGCTGCCGTTCGCACCGATGTAACACGTTTTAATATTTAGGTATTAAAATAGGTTACAAAATGGCCCCAGAAGCGTTTCAACCTAATTCGGCGCTAATAGGAAAAGAAATGATTTTCTCGAGTTGTAGCCCCGCGTCGCCACTGGTAAGCCTTGTATCCTAATAAGTATAGTTTTTCGTTTTCATTTTTAATCTCTGCAAATTGTGCGTTAATTATTATGAAAGAAATTGACGAAGTACATGTAATTTAAATGCATCTTAGAAAAAAAAAATCACCTGATTTGGCTGCCTCCTTTGATTAAGAAAAAAATATTAAAAAATTAGAATATGTATTTTCTCATGAAAATAATGATTCACGTACATAAAACTTTTACCAAAAATACAATGTTATGAGCAGTTTAATGTAGATTTTTTTCATATTTTAAGAAGTGGTGCGCCATAATTAAAAAAAATAAAATATACACTATAATGTGTTATACTAGTTTGATCTATGCATCCAGCGGCGCTTAGTCATTGAAACTTTAATTATCTATCAATATGGTGTCGTCTTCTACTGATAATTATTATTCATTGCACTGACTTTCATTGCAATGCATATGTAGCTCAGAGTTAAATATTAAAGTTGTCGGAATTTAGACAGCTCCACGATTGAGCCATACCAGACTAATCCTACATTTATAAGTTTGAGCAAGTTTCAAGTTTTTTTTTTAATTTAAGTATTTATTTGCAATTAATTATAACCGGATATTCTGAGAATTATGTAATTCGGTAGCTTTTATTTATTAAATAAGGATAAGCCTTTCTTGAAATTCCAAGTAATTTGCTTGCACCGTAATTCATGATTTTTTTGGGATTCTTATTATATTAGTTACAAAAAATATAGTGAAATAGAGAGGGGTCATCAAATAGTTTACCTATTAAGTAGCCGAAGCCGCCAATATGACACTTACAAATATGCAGATGCCGCAACCCTCCTCCGTGTGTATTTTTTTTCAATGCTATATTTTCTGATTGGGTTTAAACAACCAATCATTTTGTTATTACTTTTCGCAAAGTTAGAGATTTTAGAAGGAAAAAATTAAGATAGACAAATTTAACAGTTGTATAGTTGTGTATCATATTATAGTCCACCATTGCTTGAACTTTCATGATGTTGTTAGAGTGTATATAAATATATCACAGTTGATATAAGGAGTAGCATCAGAATTTTACTGGTAAGTTCTAAACATTCTGAAATATATCATGATCATGAAATTTTATTAGTGCTACTCTATACCGTTATTCAAATATTTTCATTATGCTAGCACGCCAACTCTGTATGTCTCATATAATTAATTTTTGACTTCTTGCCGATTTGCAAACTAGTGGAGTAGATCTGGCAGAAGAAAGGGGGTGAAAAACAAGTGCCTTTTTTCAAAAAAAACTTTTTTCCCTTCTTATAGAGGACGACTTCCACCACCCTCCCTCCCCGTCTCCCCGATCGCGCTCAAACTGAGAAAAACCGATTTTCCAAATGTTCCAGCCCCCCCACCCTCTTCGTCAAATAGATCTCAGATGTGAAAATATCAGGAAAGTCGGGGAAGTCGTCCTCTATAAGATGGGAACGTTTTTTTTTTGAAAAAAGGCACTTGTTTTTCAAATGCCAGATCTACTCCACTAAATGTCCTATTTAACCACGATAAACAATTTTTTGAATGAGAACGAGAAAAGTATACTCGGTTATCTGGAATTTAATAATTAAATGTAATGTAATGTTTGGAAGAACTGAGTTACAACTTCTGCAGGAGTGTTTAATTTATATGTTCCTTCATTAAGATTAGTGCAATGCATATTACATATAAAATAACACAATAATCTAATTAGTTACTTTGAGAATCCATATGTTGGGGAAAAATTATTGGATATATTATACACTGTTTAATTTTTTTTTAATTTCTACAGATACTCTGTATCAACATAAATAGTATAATATGCCTCTCGAAGTCATAGTGACTGTTTTTAAAAATTTCCTTGATGATAGAGTAGTGATGTTATATTACGATTAATTAACTAACTTTTTGAAGATATTTATACTTATACTAAAAATTTGAAAAAAATCTGCAATACACTACCAATAACAATGTATTTTTGGTAAAAGATTTGTGTACGCGAATCATTGTTTTCATGAAAAATAAATATTTTAATTTTTTTATATTTTCTTTTTATTCGAAGGAGGGTTACCAGTGGCGACGGGGGGCTTCAACTCGAGAAAAACATTTCTTTTCATATTGTCGATCTACTGACGCCGAACTGGGTCGAAACGCTCCTGGGGCCATTTTACCATGTTTATTCTGCTACACCCTTTGAACCTAAAGAATTCTTCTTGCGTAAACAGAATTTTTTCAAAAATGAATATCACTCATTTTGAACATTTGATTTAATTTGTTAATTTTTAAAATCTGTTGAGTCCTTTAATTTAGTAACAATTTGTTATTTTTCCTTAGTTTATTAAAGAAAATAATAAGTGCGATTTCACTAATTTTGGATGCCCCCTTCAGAGGCCCGCAGCGCCTTTATGAGGGATTTCCGAACTCATGTTTATATCAATTTTATTTCATATTTTTTTATGTAGAATCACACCTAGGAATTAACGACTGCTAACCTGAAACACCCTGTATATTTAAAATTGATTTTAAAATATTTTATACTTAATCTCCTGCAATTAATATCTGAAATATTTTTAGATATAATTGCTGTATTTATAATTTTAATAATCATCTAGCTTGATTAGAGGGCGAAGTGTACGTCGGTAGATCGTGCAGTATTTTTCTACTCATATAAGTATATACTTTTGTTTTTTTTTTCTTAAAATGTTCCACAGTTTGCATATTTAAGTACTGATTTACTTCTAGTCTTCTCTTTATTTCGTTAATGTGCTTACAAAATATGTGACGTATGAACAGACATAGGGAAAGTCATTTTCAAAGTGTTTCGGAATTCGATGATTAACACGGTGATGAATGTCTTCTTTGCAATCGGCATCAACGGTTTTAGAGGACTGAGTAGTAAATAAATGTATAGGGTTAATCATTAGATGTTAACCCCCCCTTCTCCGCCCCTTAACCCTGTTTTTAGTTTTGAAAAAAAGTTAAGTACAAAAGTTGTGGGGTTGTATCTATATATTTTTTAGAAATAACAAGAAAAAACAATAGCCTGCGTAAATCAAGTGATACAATAAATAAATAACTTAAAAAAAAGTAAAAGACGCTCTTTTAAAGCGTGGGAGGCGTTCAAAGTACTTGGCAAACGAAAAAATCTTAAATTTTTAAATTTCGGCTATACGTTCAAAATCTGCGCTCTCGAAAATTCCCAGATATCGACTTTCAAACTAATCTGACCATAAATTACAAAACTTATCCTTATAAGTTGCAACGTCAAAAATCCCTAGATACCTATTTTTAGTTCAATCGGATATTAATTGACAATAAACCGTCCGCCATTTTGGGAACTCCATCTTGGATTTTTTATAATCCTCAGATACCGACTTTCAGTCGAATCAGACCATACACGATTAAAATTATTCTCCATATTCCAAGAAAATCTTGTTAATATATCAAACTAACTAGTTTTTAATTTACAGCAAAATCCATTGGTTTTTTCATACATTTTTTGCTTTTATAACAATTTATGAACGCCGTACGTTTTTAGTCTAGTGACGCTCCGAGTGTCTTGCGCAGTAACGACTTGTGTGTGTATATAAAATTCAAAGAGCGCTGGGTACTTTTTCGGATATTTGTGTAGACATATTCGTTTATGAATATTTGGCGAACACACCCTCCACACATAACATCGCTGTTTGTATACGGCAAAATTTCAACACAGTGAATATCCGTTTCCTTTGATGTGCGTCTGTTTACCGACTCGAAACGGAAACGTTTCATGTTCGTGCCAAATATCGAATATTTGTGCACGAACACGAATATTCCATCCACACTTGCGTATATTCCAACAAATAGAAACCGTTCGTATACAAATATCGAATATTTGTGCACGAACACGAACATTCCATCAACACTTGCGTACATTCCTACAAATAGAAACCATTCGTATACAAATGTTTGCTATTTGTAGAAATGTACGCAAGTGTGGATGGAATGTTCTTGTTCGTGAACAAATATTCGCTATTTGGCCCTAACACGTTTCGAGTTGGTAAACAGACGCACATCAAGGGGAACGAATATTCACCGTGTTGAAATTTTGCCGTATACAAACAACGATGTTATATCTGGAGGGTGTGTTCGCTAAACATTCATAAACGAATATGTCTACACAAATATTCCTAAAAGTACCCGAATATTCGTTGACGCATGTGTAGAGCCGCCGTTATGTGAAGAGGGTATGTTCGCCGAATATTTATAGACGAATAGGTCTACACAAATATTCATAAAAGTATCCGAATATTCGTGGATGCATATGTGGAGCCGGTATTAGTGTAGCGACCTTTTATCTTTGACCGTTCATTTATTGAATTGGATATTACATGGGTCTAAAGAATATTAGTGTTTTAAGATAATTAAAACTGATTTTAGTGGCGTGGAGGGGTGATTTCCAATACTCAGGAGAATTTGGGTAATTCTTTCATGAATTGTTAAGATAACGGTTTGGAATATTTAATAAAATTAAGATATGTTTGGGGATGAGCGTAGGGGTAACTTCCTATCTAAAGGATCTTGTCTTTTATCATTGTTTAATTGACATGAACTTGAGAAAAAAAGATCATAACTACGCAGCTTTATATTGAGGGGAAATCATTAAATACCGCAACAGGCAGTCGACCATGGTAGCAAATTGCTTCCAAACCTGTCATTTTGCGATCAACCAAACTCTGATCTGCTATTACTGTGTAATAAAATATTTTATGGGAACACTTATAATACTTCGAATGGGAACATGGGCAGCAACCCAAGTAATGTTGCCACATCTCTCACTAAAGTACCTTTTATAATTATTTCAAGTTGTGGGGAAAATGAAAAATAAATCATGCTTCTTTCTAGCTTTGCAGTTTGATTCCATCGTAGGTAAATACAACGAACGATTGCATAAAGACCGTGGCTGCTTGGCAACTTTGAGAGAGCGTGAGTTTTGTGGTTATAAAACTGCGACATGTAAACCTGTGAAAGTAAAAGCGGAATCGGTAGTTTCTTATAAGAAAGTTGCATCTTTGCAATATGCTTGTCGCTAATGCGGTTTTGTCGATTGCACTCATACTCGTAAATAATTTTATGCTTTATTTATGTCTCAAGTTTATGGTGTAAATAAACAGCTGTCAGAGGTTCTGGTTGATACTTTTTATTTTAATGCATATATTATTAAACAAATCTTTAATTCCAAGAAAGAATACCACACTCACTACTAGGCATCACTACGTTTCGCCTTAAGGTGGCCATTCCGTAGAAAGAGACATCCGATAGAGATATATTTATTATTTTTGCGCATAACTTTTTTTTCTTAGTACGTATATTTAAAAAACTATAAGAGTACCTAAGTAGAACCATAACAAGACTATTAATATGAATTTTCGCTCAATAATTTCAGTGGTTTGCAAAACAGCTAGATTTAAAACTATCAAATAGGAAGATTAACATAATTTTTAAATTTAAATCTAGCTATTTTGCAAACCACTGAAATTATTTAGTGAAAATTCATAGTAATAGTCTTGTTATGGTTCTACTTAGGTACTCTGATAGTAATGGCCAAAAATAGTAAATATTTCCCTATCGGATGTCTCTTTCTAGGGAATGGCCACCTTAAGACAGATGCTCCGAGAGAATCCGTTTTCTTTTGAAAATTACAAAAAAAAAAAACTTTCTTCTGCCACTGTATTAATAGTGACTTTTTGTTCGTCATTATAGCAATAACTGACTTTTATACACTTGTGCTTGAAAGAGATATTGTTTTAATTAAGCACTTGAACGTAAAAATAAACTTAGAAAAAATATTATACCTTTTTTATTTATTAAAGTTACACACTTATAGTACAGGAGTAGGTGGCTTTTTCGGCAGGTCATCGTTATATACCAAGTATCAGATATCTTTTCCAAAAGAAAAAATTCAGATTTTCATCGTATATTTTGTCTCAGAACTCTAAACTCATCACTACAAGCTCCTTCTCTTTTTAAAATGTACATGTATGCTCATTTTACAAGAAAATAACCTTCCAGAAAATTATGGGGTAAATAAATGTACTACAATCCTTTGTTTGATTGAAGGATATATGCTAGAAGTCTATTTTATCGAGATCTATACTCGATAAAACGAATTATTATTATTATAGCGCAGGCAGATCTGTAGGATCCGCAGCACTCAGGCTAGTCAGCCCATTGTGCATTCGCGACGTGTAGAATCTTCTAGAAAAACCAGTGCTCTCCACAAAGGATAGCAGTCTGTTCCAGGGTTGATCCTGTAATTCCTCTGCCTGTAGAAATTGCCTGTGGAGATGCCTATACCTTGACTTACTTAAGGGTGCGCAACTGCCTAGGATATGAGTGGTGGATTCATCCTCCACTCCACACATCCTTTTCAACCCCATTGTATGAAGATGCTTGCTTAGAGGACAGTGTCCTGTTACTAAGCCTACTATCCGCCTCATTTTTTCTCTATCGAGCCCAAGCAACCACTTAATGGTTGAGTCAGTCGAGAACCCCTTTACATGAAGCCTCGACTGCCACCATTCCAGAGGCCTGAGTTCAATAGTTATTGAACCTTGCAATGGCCCAGGCTCGTAACTCTGATTGAATCAGACTTCTTGCCATATCGAAGGCTGGCTCAGCGCCAGGGAACGAAATTATTCCTTTTCTTTTTTTATAACTCTTAAATACATACGTATTGTAAATAAACATGTAAGACCTGGCCTGATTAAAATTATGGTCCTTATTAAACCTAGGCATGAGGAATGTAGATATTATTTTTTATTTAGCTAAATTATATAAATAGTAGTATGCATTAAAATATTCTATTTTGCCAAACTTTTCATTTGACTTGAAAATTTATCGTTAATAAAAAATTTGTTGAGAGTGTGACGACAAAAATTTGAGATAGGTTTTACCTCCTATTTTGTCCTATACAAATTTCATATCAAGTTTAAGAGAAGTCACATACAGGGTAAACTATCGTATACGAAGCAATCCAACAATTTTTTTTGAAACCGTCCCTGGATTTTTAAAATTTTGGATATGTGTGATGGTTGCTAGGCAACAATGTACATTGTTGTAAAAAATGAGGCAAATCGGTTTAACCGTTAGAATATCATGACCAAAACAATTTCTGGACCAAATTCATAAATCACTCTGTATGATAGTAAAGAATGGGAACAAACGCTTTTTAATGGTCACTTGGTATTCGTCTTATGTGCCTCTACTTACGGTAGAAGTATGTGCAGTTCCTCATGACTCACCCTGTATAAGTAAAAACAAGTGACTTTTTTTGTATTTTCGTAGTTCTTTACGGTTTTCGGATTTCGGTTTCAGATATTATCTGAGACTAATTTTTTTTTTATAGAACGATCTTTGATTTTTTTATTCAAGCACGAAGTCATGATATACTACGGATGAGGCAACAAATGCGTATTTTGTTAAAAAAAATAGTTTTGCATTATAATTTCCATGTTTCTTAGGTACATTTCTAAATCACATTGAATCCATTTTTAATATTAATCTTTAATTTTTACTTATTAGTTGCCCATTTGTTTTTGAATTGGAAAACGGCAATTGAAATTAATTACTACACAAACATTAACAAATCGATATACAGGGTATGCAAAATATTCTCTCAGATCTCTTTTTCACTTGAAACACGCTGTAAAAAGCTCTTTTAATGCGATACAGATAATAATAATAATCAAACTCTTACAGCAAGTTAACATAGGTCTTGAAAAACAAGTGAAATGGACACACTAATATTTATAGGACGTTGAAACGAGAACACACCCATTACTGGTAAAAAAAGTCGATGACGATGGGAACTGCATA
Source organism: Stenurella melanura (assembly GCA_963583905.1). Taxonomy (NCBI): domain Eukaryota; kingdom Metazoa; phylum Arthropoda; class Insecta; order Coleoptera; family Cerambycidae; genus Stenurella; species Stenurella melanura. The sequence continues at coordinate 17,436,099 of OY757312.1, read as the reverse complement.
TTAAACCTAATTCAATTTCTTAAAATTAAAAATCTATTAAATATAAGGCAGGGCCTACAACAGGAAGGTTTCGACTGGCAGCTGTCACGTGGCCCATATATTGGGCTGATTTACGAATACAAAAATATTCCCCAGGTCAAAGTAGTTGGGGTCTGCATGATATACAGAGCGTCCCAAATGTTCTCCGATTTATCTTTTCTATCTTTTGCAGATTTTAGTTTTTATTTTGCTTTACTTCGGCAGATCAAATTTCTCTCGGGGCCCTTCCTTGCACTCCCACTATAAACGGCATTTACCTGGAGAACGGTTAATAAATAAAAGTTTCTTACAGCGAGCTAATGTAGATTTTGGCAAGCAGGCAGAATGGACGCACTGCACTGATGCAGGACGTTGAAACAAAAAGACAAATTTTGGGGAAACATGAAACCATCTCTGGACGCAAGCTGGCAGGAGGAAGGTGCACACTGCTAGATTCAGAAACAGAAGACTCAGAAGAAGAATAAACAAGAAAATGACACTAGAGGGAAACTTAAAAGAAGCATGGAAACTTAAAAGAAGCATGTCACAAACACCTACACTTCCCATCCTACATTCCAACCCCATGCGTTATGTGGCTCTCGCTGCTGGAAACAAGCACGTCCCATATCCAATCTGGCATACATAGCCGGCCCAGCGGTATATAGAAATATCCAGACTGGCTATCTTGAAGTAGCAGCAATGCCTACCATACACTGGCTAATCAATCAAATCAATCATTAGTTGACCATTTGTTTTTTTATGACAAAAAATACTCTTTATTAAAGTAAAAACTTCAAAGCATCATATTGTAAATAGTCCTAGTTGCAGTTTTGCCACCTAAAATCAACAGTGCATATTTGAATAATATTCAGTTTTAATCACGAGAAGATGCCAACTTAGCTGACGAGAGGCGCGTAGAGTATTGCCACGCCTCCTAAATGCGAAATAAAACTCATTATGCCATGTAATTAACCTTTTACTCTTACATGTGATATTACCAGATGAGCCAGGATCGAACCGCAACGTTTGAAATGTACAATGATTACATTATTAATACACCGCATCGCATTAAGGTACATCAAGGCATATTATTCACGACGTTAATAACATCTGGTATTACGTTGCACAATGCATTTGCCGAGGGATAATTTTTGAAAGGGTTGTTTTGCAGCCGTGTCAGTTATTAAATACTGTCACCTCACGCCGCAGCGCTTCCGAGAGCCAGTGAGGCGATCAATCATCTGTCAGAGCCTCTGAATTGTCTCACGTTGAATACACCTAAGCAATACTTTCGCCGTCTTTTTTCATTCCGCACAGTGTTACGCGCGACTGGTTCTGTCTAAAATAAAGAGGTGTCTACTATGATAGAGCCAATTTATCAGGTGTCAGGGTGACAATGGTCATCAGTCTGGTCGCGTGACGTTCTAGAACAACTGCAGCCCACTATCTGCTGGCCCGCAAACGTTATTTTCGCCATTGCCTGACCCCGCGACATAAATATAAACTACGATACAAGTAAAACGTTCTTTATTAGATGTTTCACATATATTGTTTGTTCTAGTTGTGAGTGGCATATACTGCTCAATGGAATTAACATGTCTTTTGTAGTAAAAATTTATTCCATCAATTATTATTTAAGTGCGGTAATTTTAATTCCAACAAGTACCTACACACGCAATAGGTAAAAGAGATATTATAAATGGTTATTATTTTCTTCTTTCTAGTCTATTTGTAATATCTGGAGTGGGACTTACAGAAGACTTAGGGAACCCTGCTTTGCGCAGTTAGTATTATGCTACCATCATGCGTATACGTAGAGTGATATTTGTGTGTGTGTGTGCGTGATGTCATGGGAGCAGTAACATTTGATTCTAGTATAGCCGCAGAATAATAAGCAATAAGAATGGAATCTCTCAGAGTAGGAGAAGATTCGCATATTTCAGGACGAGCATCCAATTCGCCATATTCCTGGAATGGAACAACAAATAATCGGGTGTTCTTTTGCGGATTATGACTCTATATTTATAGTCTACGACCTTGAAGATCTCCAGATAACGATTTTCAGACGAATCGAACCATAAGTTACAAAACTTATACGCCATATTGACGCCGCCATTTTGAATTGTTAAATTTTAACCAAACACTTATAATCTGCAATCAAAATAATTACCAGATACCGATTTTCCCTCTGATCTGACGATAAATGATACAACAAAACTGCCAAATGACAATAAACTGTACGCTGAGAGGATACAAAATGGGAGAAGAAGATGTAAAGGGAATGTGCTATGCCGACGACGCCGTGCCTCATTGCAGAGAAAGAACACGACTTCAGAGACTCCTACTCTCATTCCACCACCGTACAGCTAAATCCATTAACTTGTTAATATTTTCCACAAATACAAAGTGTATGATAACAAGTAAAACACCATTGAGATATAAACTGAAGGTAGATGGAGAAGTTATTCAGCAGAAAACGAAATTTAAGTATTTCGGGGTGGAAATATCGGGCTATGGTGATGTTGATGCAGAGGTAAGGGAGCAAACAACGAAAGCAACAAGAACAGCAGTGTGTTTAGATAATACAATATTGAGCAATAAAAACAGGAATTGAGGCAGGAGAATGAAAGAACATCGTAGAATTACTGGTAAAACTAATGTTTCACTTCTTTCCCTGTCTAATAATTTAGACAGGGAAAGAAGTGAAACTATAAGAAATCCGTGAAAAATAGAAGGCATTAGTGGCTGGGTATCAAACACAAAAAAAAAGAGTGTAATGCATACATAAATAGGATGGACGATTGGAGAATAGTAAAAAGTGTCCAAGATAAATCAGCACTAGGACGCAGAAGAGTAGGGCAACCTCGAAAAAGATGAAGTGACAACCTAAATGCAGAACAAGCAAGTGACGAAGAATAAACAGGCGATTCGCCTAGAGTCAAGCAGGTAGAAGAAGAAGAAGAAGAAACTGTACGCATCTTCAGATTTTTTTTATAAAAAATGTCAAATTATGTTGCCATGTAAACCATATACATGCGCAAAATTTCAACTCAGTACGACATCTGAAAGCGGGTGAAAATTGAGTTTGAGCAAATGTTTACGTATAAAAATCAGTGTGGCCGGCTGTAAGCTGTAGAGTATATCATGATCATCATCTATAGTGCTACAACCCTGTGTGGGTCCTGGCCTCCCAAAGTTTCCTCCTCCATTCGCCCTTATTCCTTGCAGCTGCTCTCCAGTTTCCAAATCCAATTTTAAATGCGTCTTCTAATACTCCGTCCTTCCATCTGAGTTTTGGCCTTCCCTGTTTCCGTCTCGCATGTGGCTTACCATTCATTATTTTCTTTGGTATGTACGTATCCTGTGCTCGTTGTACATGCCCTGCTCATTGCGATCGCGAGGTCTTTATCTTGGTTATAATGTCAGGCTTTTCGTACTTTCTTAATAACGGATAGAGTTCGAAATATCTGCGACGCGATATTCCGTTTTCACATGTTCGTTTAGATATCGTACCAAAAATTCTTTCGAAGATTTTTAGAAGGTCAGCGTCTCCCGTACTAATTGCCTATGTTTCCGCGCCATCGGTGATAGAGTGTGTACTCTAGTAATAAACTCCATTAGGCAAATGTGGAGAATATTTACATGGTTAACATTATCTCTCAATTTTTCGTTCTCCTTTTTATGCTACGGTCGGGGTGGGCTTCTTTTACAATGTTCTTTCAGTTTGCCTTCTCCGAAGATAGCTTCCTCCGATTCCTCACTCACATGACTCTCAAGTCCTCCCCTACATCGTCAACCTACCTCTTTCTTGACCTGCCTTTCACCCTTTTCTACCCCAGCTTCTTGTCTAACGCTGTCTTTGCTATGCATGTCTCCCCCATTCTTTGTATATTCCCTATCCATGTGAGCCTTTGCCTTTTTGTGAGCCTCACCATATCTCTGATTTATTCTTATCCACCATAGAGAATTGTCAGAGAGCCCAGTAAACCTAATAAAAATGAATCCACTTTTACATCTGCTAAGCTATACCGGCCACGCTCGGGTGCAACCTCATCTGGATTGTCTCGGTCATCTTGTTTGTTCACTTATTACACTGTTCGCTCATAACACTTTGCAACTCTCAGCGAAACTTATTGTTTACCCTATTTTTATGTTCTTCAGTATGTGTCCTTGGACATTCTGCGTCCTACCTCACTGATAAACTTAGTTTTCTAGTCTAAAGCACTAGAGTACAGACATTTTGGCATCGAAAAAAAATGTCAAGTCTCGTGTTGTCATGCGATAGGATATCACGGAAAAAGGGAACAAAAGCTCCCTTCAATCGAGCAACAAACAAGTAGGAAAGGAATCAAGAAAACTAATTAAAACATCAAAGATGTCCAGGCGGTCGACATCAGCCGGGTGGATGGAGGTGAACCGGCGCTGCTGGGAGATTGAAATGTCCTGTGACGGGCTGTCCGTCCGTCACATGGGGGGGTGGTTTGGGGGGGTGGAATTGCAGGGTGTTGTCGCTGCCCGGGCAGACGTCTTTTGACCTGAGCGTGCATTGCTTTGAGCCACAGACTGATCGATCGGCGGCATGACGCTGACGCTGACGGGAGACGGACAGCTCAGAAGTGGGATACTCCGCCGCGACGCTGTAGGGTACATGAGGCAGTAGCGTAACTAACAAGTAGTTCAGGTGTAAGGCCGTTTCTAAGATTTGCCATGTAAATACTAAAGCTGATGCCTTTCCAAAATACAATGAATCTTTTATTTTAGAGTAACTATTCACAATGGTTTCTCAAGAAAAGTAAAAATAAATTAACCACCATGCCAATAGATTTAAGCAACATTTCGTTCTCTTCGTGAATCTATAGCTGATTAATATGATGGATCAGAAATTTGGATATTTTGTACAATTTTATAAAACTTTACCAGATTCTAACTAATCTAGGTATGTTTTAATTGAAATATTCCTAAAAGCAGTAGGTAACAATGAGCGACACCACTGTTGAATGGCATTACAGGTCTAGTCGCTGTTAGCTCGAGTTCAATTCTCAGCTGTGGCAGATGGCAATGTCACAGGAAATGGTTGTTTGTGTTGATATCTATGTCTCCTGGTTGAATGATGAAATAGTTAGGACTAAACTTCCCAGGACGTTGATATAAGAAAGACGTAGAAAGCAATCTGTGTGCATAGTGAACAAAAACTTTAAAAGAAAATCTACATGCTCGTTTTTGTACGAAATGGAAATATTTCAAACAATTCCATCATTCAGTGATCTAGACCAATATAATTCCTGGCTGTATCTGGCTTATCAAACTGTTACACTCATACTTAACAGACACAATGCTGCCAGTGTGTGTAAATAATCTCTCCAATGAGCCACTTCCCATCTATTCCGAATGCAAAACTAGACATGTACGTCGATGACATCTCATAGTCACAGCAGCGCCCAGGCGGTGAACTTGCTGTTCAAAACGTACATGTCTATGGCCAATGGAAGATAAGGAAGAAATCGGAGGCCAATAGTTGTCTCTCAGAATTTTATGAATAACAAAATTTTGCACTAGACTGGTGTTAATGATTTTGTTGACAATTGACAGTTAAAAGAAAAGAAACTGTGAAGTATCTGGGACTTCATTTGGATATCCAACTGACCTGCAGCAAACACATAAACGAGACGCAAAGTTTACTCAGTGTCTAGGAATCTGCACCCCTCTGATGGTAGGGAATAGCAAACTAAACAGACGCAAAAAAAGTTGATTTATAGGTTGGCTATTACGTACGCGGCGTTACAGCACATGGATCACGATAATAAAGAAACTCAGAACACAACTTTCTCCACCGCAGATACACCTCCGTCAGAGACTGGTAAGTCTGCAGTATCGACATCGTTCCACCTGCGGACTACATTAAAATGATCCGTCAAAATTGTATCAACACAAATTTGGTGATAATTCGCTAACAAGCAACATCACGCAAATAAGAGAGCATAATGCAAATTTTCGTAATAAACACAAATTACCTGACTAGCCTCTTTCTTGGCATCCCATATAAGTTTCTCGCATTTCAGCAGTCAATAAACTATACCAGTGCCTTACCATTTTTTCATGCTTAAAACTTTAAATATTGTTAAACCGTCTGGACGTTCGTTATACACCATGCTCTAATAAATTTACTGCGCACTATAATTACTTTTAATTATATCTCGGATTCGCTGCCCTCCAGCCCTTCAATTGTCACGGCGCCCAGTTACCATGGATGTTAATTGTTGGCTTGGATCAGAACGCAAGGGCTCAAATTGATTTTGATGACGAATACATTTGATTTGATTATTCAATAGTTTACAAAATTTTGTCGGTTTGAAGTTTTATTTATATCCATTATTTTGTGAAATGGGTACTAGTAAATCCTTTCCAATATGGTAAAGACTACATCAACATCGACTAACTAGTAGCAGAAGTAAACTAAAAGAATGTGGAAAGATGTGCACGAAAGCTTTTCCCATTTTACACTATGATAAGTATCATTACGATATTACCGCCCAGTAATATTCCATAGTAAGCAAAAGTATGATAGAATTGACGTAATCTACTAATCCGAAATGAGTGAACAAATCTCCCGACTAAGGCAGTATTCGGCAACGTTTTCAGGTTTGGAGTGTCAGCTTCATATTTTGGTGTCACTGATCGACTTTTATGCGGAAGTATGCAGCCATTAATTGTTAAGTGATTAAATGATTAGACTCCTGGCAAACACAGAAATGTATGGGTGTGGCTTGAGAAAGCGATGCGTTCTGTCTCCCAATAGTTTATTGTACATATTCAATAATGACTTATCCTAGTTCTTTCATACATCGGCAATGGGTTAAGTCACCATTGCACTTTTTTCTTGCGTCAAGGAAGCGTCTAAACATACAATCGTCATTCGACGTCTTCGGATATGGTGGTACTGAATTTTTATTAGCTCTCACGATCTCCCAATTTACGATACAAATTTTGCAGTATAAAATAGCCAGTTATTTAGTTTTCAATTGACTTGGTAATTACAAAAACTGATGTAGGAGTTGATATATCAACAAACTCCGTGTCAAAATAATAATTTATTACCTTGTTTTGATAGTTGTATGTGTATATGCATATACCACTATCACCAATCTTTACATATTTGTAAATCTGTATTCCCAAACGCATTGAAAAAACTTCGTTAGAAACGTTCTTATTACAATCCAGGAAACACTGGAATCACTCGACATCATTTCGCCAACCATGTTGGTATTATCTGGACATAATTAGTTTAGTAATCTTTTAAATTTGTTTGCCTTGGAAATCAAAATGTAAATACCGAAGTATTGGCGATGATGAATGAATGTGCGGAGAGGGTGGCAGAGGAAGAGGATATAGGAAATATATGAGAACGAATGAAATAAGATAGAAAAGAAGAAGGAGAAAAAAAGAAAAAAAGCAAAGACCATACAGGGGGTGATGTATCTTCTCACGCTAGTTTTGGTGAGTGGAGTTGGAAGGGGGTTTCCTTGGCGGGGGTTTGACTAGATAGGGGGGAAAGAGGCCTGGAAGCAGCAAAGCAGGACAGTCGTTGCTTTAATTCATGTGGAACTCAAACTACATATTTGGCATCTATGAAATTACCATCATTCATGTTCCTTATCGCCTCTAAGTTGGGAACACATTTGGAATAAAATCATTTGACCCTTGGGCTCCTGGAGAATTCGAATGGTAATTATAAAAAAAGAAAACGACGGTATTAATATTAATATTATGTGACGCTATAATTATTCTCAATTAAACTGAAAATCAAGTTGCGCCACTGCTACGAAGGGGTCAGGGTAGAAGGGTATGCGACGCTATGCACCCTCCACTGACGACTGACCTGGGAGAAAATGCATTGCATTGTCTGCTATTATTGTCTCAATGGGAAGATCGAGGAAATTTTTCCGTGTACAATCAATAATCATTATTGTATGACGTTTGAACTTTGGTATCCAATTATAATATCCAAGCTGGTATTAATAAATACTCATCCATATTATAATTTAAACGTCTTAATTGATAGTTATTTTGTTTTGACATGATTTTGGTTTGTAAATGATGAAATACTATGAAAAGCAAAAGTTCGAAACTTTAAACATTTTTCTCTGGAACAGCTTAAACTATTTTGCTGGAAACTATTGCAAACCGTAGAACGTGACTCGGCGGTGGTTCTCTATTAGTTTTATCAATTTATGTCCAGTATAATGTGAGAAGAAATTGAAAAAAGTATTTTCTGTTCTAAAATATATGTAAATATGGCGAATGCGCCCGCGGATAAATATGTGTTAGAACGGTAGTTAAGTATTTTTGATGCAGCTGATACTGAATCTGATGTCAAATGTTAAATATTCAAATTCAATGGAGCTGCCACAATTGTATAACTTTTGCAGATTTACATGTGATGTGGGGTAACTAAAAAAGGCCAACAGAAATTTTTCAAAAAAAATGGTTCACTTTAAAAGAACGGTCACGAAGAATCATGAAATAAAAGTTTGTGAGAGTTAAAGGAGGTGACTTAACGGTGCACCAAATACTATGCCTCTAAAGTTTGTAGAGAGGAATTATCTGCTATTTTCCTTTCTTTGGCGTTAGATTTCTTCCTATATTTATGTATGTTTTTTCTTATCATGTATATTAAATAGTCTTTTTAATTTTATTATTATGGGCTCGATTTTATTACTACTACTAGTAATGGGGTGGTGACGTTTTAGACAAACAATTTTATATCGCTGAAATGAAGTCTACTACCCACCAAGCACTAAAATATGACTTTACGTCGTCATAAACTTCGTGTTTATTATGTTATGTAGCAGTGTGATTTTCTCATAGACATCTGTAAGGGCGGATTAGAACCACAAAACGTTTGTAAAACTTGATCTCTGATTCTTATTCATTCATTTCATAACGCCCTTCGAGACAATCGGCAACCGAGGAAAAATAACGGGCCCATTTCAACCGGTGTAATAAATTGATCTAATTCTTGAGTTTTTGTCAGTAGTGAAATACAATTTTTGAAGTGTGACTTCATTATGTAGTTATAGCAGGACGTTTTGAGGTGAATGCAGCGTTTTCTCCCTCCAAAACACAAACAAAAAATCGTAACATTCTCTACGCCCACTGAGCAAACTGCGCATGCAACATAATGCCTATTCGTTGGCAATTCAAATTCAACGATTCATTCGCATCTCGCACTTTGACATGCCGCGGTACACCTGCAACATCATCAAACCGATTTACGACATGCTTTTCATATACAGATTTAGCAAATTTAGTTTAAGTTACGTAAACTTGTTTCTGCGCAGATAAACCACGCCTTGTCGTAGAACAATGCAGGGCATTGGTATAAAACAATAGCGCCATCGCTTGACCGCGTCGAGTTGAGAACAGCGCACCCATTCTGCTTTTAATAGCGTAGCTGTTTAGACGTGTGTGAATAAAATAAATTAATCTCGTTATTAAAATGCTTGCATAAGTTCATACATTATTAAAAAATTTGGGAATTTCGGGTGTGTCGCGAATTATTGTAAAAAATGCTGTCAACCCGATCCCCGTCATCAACAAATGAGCGAAGAACGTGAAATTCGCCAAAATAATGTCTGTGCACTTGTTGAAACTAGTGAAACTTGTTCTAGCAGGCGAATTGCTGATGAAGTTGACATGAAGGAAAGAACCGTAAGAAATATTTTGAAAAGAAATGGGTAGAGTTGTTTTAAAGTTCAAACAACGCAAGAAATATTTCCCGAGGACAATTTCAAACGGATGAAATTTTGTGAAATCATGATAAATAAAGTGAACGAGAATGAAAACTTCTTAAAGAATATATTGTTTACAGATGAATCATCCTTTTTATTACATAGGAAACACAATCCATCCGTAGTACGATATTGGTCTCGGAAAAATAAATATTTGAGTGTTGCTGTGCGAACTCAGTATCCTCAAAAGTTGAACGTTTGGACGGGAATTTTAGACAATCATATTATAGGCCCACTGCTCATCGATGGCAATTTAAATGGCAATAAATATTTAGAGCTTTTACAAAACCAAATAATTCCTGCAGTTCAAAATCTTCCTGTCAACTTTGGCGACATTTGGTTTCAACAAGACGGCTGCCCAAGTCACAATACCTTAACTGTTATTAATTTTCTGAAAAGAACATTTCCCAATCGTTTAATAGCTACGAGGAGAATGATAAAATGGCCCCCAGGTCACCTGATCTAGCACTCCCTGATTTCTTTCTGTGGGGATTTTTAAAGGAATCCGCGTACAAACATGCGTTTGAACGAGCCAATAATTTAGTTGAATTACGGGAAAAACTTATCCAACTTTGTGCAAGCATTACTCCAAATCAACTCAATGATATGAGAGGTTCATTGTATAAATCGGTTTGGCTATTGTTTGGCACAAGAAGGTGGTTTGTTTGAATCCTTACTTCATTAATTTATTGTTTGATAGTTATTAGTTGATTTTAGTTTCTGAGGGTTATATAATTTTATTTTAATGTTCTATTTTTGTAATTTAATAAGAATAATTTATTTTTTGATAATTATTAGTTGATTTTAGTTTCCGAGTTATTTAATGTTCTATTTTCATTTCGCTTTTAATAAGCATTATTATTTTATTCCCATAGCATTTACGGCTAAAAAAGAAACTGCAGAAATGCTTTTAATAGAAGAAATTATTTCTCAAAAATGTGACAAATAACTTCTTCGGTTTTGACGAAGAGATATTGTCTCGTTTCGTATTAGAAATTATTACATACGTCCGCACCCATGCTTAGTTCATGCCGTACTAAATTCAGTTCATTGTGTGCCTCTGCTTTCACGATTTATGGAACTAGCGGGGCGTGGTCAATTACATCGTTATTCCTATACCCTAAACTGCATTTCCCGAATTTGTATGTATTCTTAATAATTAAGGTTTGGTGCTTTAATTACTTTACAAATGGGTAACAACAGCAAGTATTATTAAAAGTATGACACTTGTTATTTTAACTGGTGATCTATGGGACTACACAAGTAACAAATAACTGGTGCGGCTACGCGGAATTCACTTTTTCGCATGACTGAAAATTTTTTGTTGATCAGCGAACTTCCCTTATGTGAATTTTCCGAGAAAACCCGTAATGGCGTAATGTCAGGTACTGTTGGGCTTATAATTTACTATTAACCTACATAATTAGAGTACAATCGTTGCAACCATTCTTGAGAAAATCAAGATTCTCGAATTTTTCATGTTAGTAAAGTAACCTTAATTTTAAGGGTAGGTGGAAAATTAAAGAATCATCTGGGATATATTAATGGACTCTTCAAATTGACTATAAACGAGATTTGTCGATTGGGGTTCTAGGCAACACAGACATTTTTTCTAAACATTTTCTTTCATACCTAGTGATGTAGAATCAAAATTCATCAGTACTCGAAGTCGAGTCACTCAATAGGGAAACTCGTAATATCATTTTGCTATCTCATAGTGTTACGGAATAATCAAAATTATTCGGGAATCTAATAACTACATGAGCTATAAAATAATAGGTAAATCTGCATGGTAAAACATATGACCTCATTGAGAACTCAACTAGCAATTTGATGTTTTGTAGAAGCTGAAAAAAATGTTTAGAGAACATTTTTTATAAAACAAAATTGTTGATATAAACATTTTTAAAACGTTTATACAACCCTTATAGATGCAAAATGGGCACAGTTTATAAAACAAAATAGTTCTTTATTTTTTTTTTACAATGGCTCTCACAGGTGTTATACATTAATTGTATAAACGTTTACATAGGATTAAAAAAATTAGTAGACGATAATTATAAAATTTTCGAGATAGGACAAAATATCTCTATAAGCATTGTGTTATTATTTCCATTGATATTTTTTTGTTATGGACAGCAACAGTAACATAAGTCATTTATTTTTTAAATGTTTTTGCAGAGAATAATAATTCTCAAAATAGTTTTAAAATATTGCAAAGGTATATAGATTGTATGGGACATGGCGAAGTAACTAACATGTTTGGTGTAATATGAGATAAATGTTACTGATTAAGACTTCGCTTCGCCACCAGCAAAGCGATTTTGGGCTGCGAACGAAATTTTTCTGTGAAATATGTGGTACATATACATTGAGATCTTTGAGCGCTCTCAAAATAACGAATATTTATCAAAATTAAAAATATAAAGTGAAAATAAAATTTTTGTATTCGATATTTTTGTGGTATGGCACCAATTCTGTTTTGCAGATAACATATTTCACCATAATAGATTGTTGCTAAAATGGTTATATCACAATAATTCTTATTTTTCAACTATTTTTCTTTTAAAGTCCAAAATGGCCACTTTACGGATAGTTCAAACATAAATAACATTATGGCGCCCGTCTTATAAATCATATTTATAACCAAGAGGACACTTATAAAACAAATATATTTTTAGAAGAATTGTTATGTATCAATTTTATTGTAATTAGACAAGGGCGTATTGCAAAAAGCAAAGGTAATTTCCATTAATATTTTGTTCCGAATAATTTTGCCCCATATTGCCTGTTGATCAACTACAAGAAGTTCAAAAAACAACGGTCAGCATGAAATAAACAAATTGCAAGTAGTATTTAAATCATATATTCCTCTATACTTTCATATGTTATTATTTTAAAAGCTTTTATTTAGCTTCACTTGAAACAGTGTAAACAAATCTTGCAATCAAAATTTCGACTAGCTCTAATGAGCTGGGGGCTCTTCCTCTAGCTATCACTAACTTACTGTCCAAATTTCAATACAATCGGACTTTTTGTTCTTAAGTTATCGTGCTTATAAAAGAAACGTGACGGGCGGACAAACAGACAGACGGACGGTCATTTTGTTGTTCAGGATTCGATCACCAACACAATGATATGAAATTTTTTTTCTCTACGAGCAATATTGCCAGTTTTAGAAATGTGCCAATCGAATGCAATGCAATATACTCTTTCGTTTTGTATTTGCGAAAAGTATAATAACCATTTTACTTGATTTATTTTGAGACATATATTATTTCTATCTATAAAGTATATTATTGCAGCAGTTTTGTATAAAAACAAATTATCTGTTTAAATTATTTTGTGCGTATGAACAATTATTTCTGCGTCTCTTATAAAGATTCAGTGTTTTTAATGATCTTCAAAAATATATAACCAAAATGAATCTCTAGTGATAAGCAAACGTCAAAGGGAGCAGAAATTGCTTAAAAATAAACAAGGAAATGCAAAACTACAATAACACAGGCCTGCATTTGATAACATTTTCAAAGTTGATTTAAAAATTTTAACTGTTTTTTGGTAATTGGGTAGCACTGATTTCAAATCTGCTTTCAGTTTTTTTGTATCACGTAAGGTTATTTTTCAAACCAGCAAAATCAAGAAATTTAGAAAAACACGATTTATTTCATTTATAAGCTAGTTTTATAACATATTAAAGAGAAAAATACAAAAACATACAAGATATAGACATTGAAACTATTTGGAATAGTTGTTTATTCTTTACGCTTCTTAAAAAACCGTTTTCTTTTTTCAGAAAAGCTTCTTTTTGTTGTTTTTCTGTCATATTCAGCTAAAGGAAGATCTCTCCTCAATGTCCAACAGTAATCGGCCATCATTTTTGTGTCACAGCGCCCCTGGTATCTTTTTTCCACCTCTTTAATATCTTGATGAAATCTTTCACCTTGCTTGCTCTTCACTCACGTCCCCAAGATTTTCCGGGAAATAGTCCAAATGGGAATGTAAAAAGTGAATTTTTATGCTCATATTGCAACCAAGAATCCTGAATTTTTCCAGCATATTTTCAACGATCTCAACATAGTTTGTGTCTTTATAATTCCTTAGAAATTTATGTACAACTTCTTTAAAAGCATTCCATGCATGTTTTTCCTTATCATCCATTACATTTTCAAATTCTCTATCTTTCATCAAGCTCCTAATCTGCGGCCCTACAAAGATTCCCTCCTTTAATTTTGCCTCTGACAGAGCCGTAAATGTGTTACACAAATATTTAAAACAATTTCCTTCTTTGTTTAATGCCTTGACAAATTGTTTCATAAGTCCAAGTTTTATGTGAAGTGGTGGAAGTAAAACTTTTTTAGGGTCAATAAGACTTTCGCGAATTACATTTTTGGTTTCAGGTGTTAAAGTCTTTCTTTGTAGCCAGTCTCTTTTTATCCAATGCTGTTCTCGGTTCCTGCTATCCCACTCGCCCAGGAAACATGGAAATTTAGTAAATCCAGACTGCTGACCCAAGAGAAGGCCTAAAATTTTTAGATCTCCACACAATTCCCAGTTGTGATCTTTATATTGTATTCTTAAAAGCAATTTCTCTAAATTTTCATAGTTTTCCTTTAAATGAACTGAATGGCCGACAGGAACAGAAGCAAAAACATTGCCATTATGTAAAAGATGTTTTTAATATTTTTTTCTTTTTTTTGGGAAAAAAAAATTCTGTGGGTGATGGAGCCCAATGGTATTTAATTAGTTATTTCTATATAAAAACTGAGCTTAACAAACAAAAATCACGTCATCACAAATTTCATGCAGGCCTGTGTAATTTATATATGCGCATATGTTGCGTCACTTGGCGTATGCTAAATACATTGCTCTGCCATCAGGTGCCAATAGTGAAAATGACCACTCAAAGATATGAATATTATTCTGAAAATAATTAACAAGTACAGCCACCTAAATAGAAATTTTACATGGAAGACCGGTTATTATCGTTAAATATCAAATACTGACATAGATCGAATACATAATGATAATACAATTGACATTTTCTGCTTCTGGGTCCCGCAATCTTTCATCTGAGGCCACCCTGTGACCCATTCATAAAGTACGCCTTGCCTTGCACTTACTTAGATACCACACCAGGCGGCTTTCCTAACAAACACACATTTGTAACTCATGCACACTTTTACGGCCTTAGTGTGTTTATTTACATCAAGTGACTATGTTTGTTTATTACCTGTCTGAATAGCGGCCGCCCTTTGTTAATAGAAACCGGAGGACAGGTCAGAGAGGAAAGCTTTTAGACCATTTTAAAATCGTAAAATCACCCAGGAAATCACAAACCATTATTTTAAAGTTCATTATGCAATTTTAAAACTAGAATTAATAAGAATACAATTATAAGATCTACTATAAACTAATTACTGAAAGATAAGTTGTGTAATAATAATTGTTCGATTTTTTAAAATAAAATATTCAGATTACTAACAACTTCCTTGCCTTTTCGCTATTACATTTTCATTACTCCTATCCCCATCCTACATTGTTAAACATCTCTAGATGTTTTTAGTGCTAGTAGGAATCGTCTCTACTTCAAGATTACCTATGAATCCTACCATCAACATTGAGTCATATAACTCATATATAGACAGACGGACGCGGTTATCAGCTCACTCTGGTATCCCAAGTGGAAAATCGTCAAATTGTTCGCTTTTTGACGCACTAAAAGTCTAATAAAAAATGTTTTTGTACAATAAATAATTTTTTTATAATTTCTATAGACCTTGCATATGAATTTACAAAAAGTGAAATTGACCATTTTTTATTTTACGCCTTACACTGATCACTTTTCTTCGATGGTTTTTGAAAAATTCGTGTCGAAGAAAAGTTGTCATATGGATTTCATGGTGTCGGTAATTGATTCCTGAAGCATTTTAAGTCAAAATATACACAGTGTGCCAGTTGAAAAAATTGAGTTGAGTTTAAAAATATAACAATTTGAATAATCGTGGGAAACACCCCTTAGAACTAGGTTCAACTTTGTACCCCCAAGATCTTCGTTGTCCTCTGTTTTATACCTCGATATATTTTACGTAATTTATATACCAAATAATAGAATTATAGTCAAATCGGGATATGACAGATATAGAAGTTGTATAACTATATAATTGTAGATGGGTTGCAAGACTAACGGGCATATTAAACTCCAAAAATTTGTTATAATATTACATTTATTTATAATAAATTGCAACTTATTCTTCTTACACCACAAATCAAGCCTATCAAGATTTTCCTGATGGATAATGCACTCTTAAGTAGAGTTTATCCTTATATAAATTGTCATATCTGCGTACAGCGGATGAAGAATATTAAAAACATTAATAGCGTTATAAATAAAAATGTTAAAGAGCATCGTTCTCAAGATCGATCCCTGAGGAATAACAGATAGGAGTTCAAAGTTGATTGAGATACAGCATCTGTAACGTATTGTAATCAATTGGACAGATATGGTTTAAAAAGACTTAGTGTGTTGTGACAAACTATTTATCTAGCTCACGAAGCAATAGACTATGATCGAGTCTATCCAAGATTTTGGAGAAATCAGTATAGACTTCATCTACCTGCCCCTGATCATCCATAATAAACCTCCAATATATACTGAGTGGTGCAATTTCTAGAGAGTTACTTGATTGATAGAATTCAATTCATATCTTATAATGGATATAAATCTGTTCAATATCGAGCCACGCCAGGAGTACCCCAGGGATCAATACTTGGACCCTTTTTCATTAATATTTTTATTAACGACGTCAGTGATCACTTAGACGTATATTTCTTAATATATGCCGATGACGTCAAGACGTTGCACAGGATTAATGATTTTAATGATTGCGAAAAACTTCAAAACAACTTAGCTAAGTTAACGGCTTGATGCGATGAATATGATCTTCACCTAAATGTTGGCAAGCGCAATATTATGAGTTATATAGTCCCCAGTTATATATAATTATAATGTAATGTTAATGGCGACACGCTGAACAGACCGTCTACGTTCAAGGATCTAGGTGTAACTTTTGATAATAAATTAACCTTCACTAACCATATTGATGGTGTAATTTCGCATGCATACAAAATGTTAGACTTCATTTTGCGTAACAGCCATGATTTAAATGATGCGAAAACCTTAAAGATGCTTTATTTTGCTTTCTCTCGATCTAAGCTGGAGTATGCTTTGCTTTTCTGGCAATCTGGGTATAATATTCATAATGATACATTTGAAAATATTTAGCGCCTCTTCCTGAAATTTTTAAACCGGAAAACTGAAGGTACATCCACCAATTTGAGCTTCTCAAAATCAGTTACTTGAAAAATTTGATATTACCAGTCTTTCCGAAAGGCGTGAGTCCTTTGCTTTGCGTTTTCTAGATAAAATTATGCTTAATAAAATTGATTGTAGTGAAATATTAAGCCAACTGAAGGTTTATGTCCTACGGATTAATTCTCATCATTATCATAGCTTTTATTTATCCACTCCTAGATTTAACGAATTAAAGTTTTCTCCTCTGTTTAATATGTGTAGTAGATATAAAACTCATTGTAGTGAATTGGACATATCTACCTAGCAGCGAGAAATTTCATCTACTGTCGTGCCGTCTAATCGCCTTCATAATTTCTATTAGTATTTCTTAGTTAGGTTAGGTTAAGTTACTTTAGATTTCCAACCTTCAAATGGTGTTGGATGATGTATGATTGAATAAATAAATAAATAATAAAAATAAATAAATATTAAATTTGTCGTTGTTCAGCGACCTTTCGATGGTTCGCTATATAACATTTGACTTCAGTCTTGCAGTTCAAAATGTTTTAGAAGTGCTAATATTTAGAGCAACTGTTTCTATTCCCATTCAGTACTGCATCATAGTTTTCTAGTTTTTATCAACTTCTTTAACATCTGTCGTATAGTATCTCTATTATTAATTTCGAATTTCAGGCTTACCATTACAGGCCCTCTACCTAATTTGATTTATTCTAGTCGCATAGCCGTAGGTTAAATGATATTTATTTACTTTTATTGAACCATTTATGGAGTTGTTAATTAAACTAACATTATTTACTATAAATAAATAATGTATTATAAATAAATCATTTACATCATGCCTGTCAATTAAGATGAAGTAGTGAAACAATATTTTCAATAATTATAAAGTGATTCTAAAATTCAATAACTAAAAATTGTGGGTCAGCGCTCATGTCCATCGTTATGAGGTATTCCTTGTCGGTATATTTTATGAG
This sequence comes from Stenurella melanura, assembly GCA_963583905.1. Taxonomy (NCBI): domain Eukaryota; kingdom Metazoa; phylum Arthropoda; class Insecta; order Coleoptera; family Cerambycidae; genus Stenurella; species Stenurella melanura. The sequence goes on along the minus strand of OY757312.1, from coordinate 17,418,004 downwards.
TTCCAAATTGACTTTGGATATCCTATACATGCGGTTTTGAGGAAATCTGCAAAGCCATCGACGTCTGAGTTCATCATTTAATATCGTATTAGTTGGACCCAATTTAATTTATTTTTATACACATTGGACCAGTAGGATCAATATTTCCTAGTAGTCTAGGAAATGGCGTGCAAATTCGATGATGAAAAGTTACCGTCTTGGTATGGTGAGAGACTATGGAGGGGAGGGGACTTTTTAAACGAAGGGTTACCGGTCAGTGCGTGGTAGAGGGAATTAAAAAAAGTTCCTTAAAATTCTCTCCACCGCGCACCGACCGGATTTTTCGTCTGCCAGTGTAATTGGCGTATGTCAAGTTCATCAGATATTGGCAACTATTCGTTTAAAAAAAAGTTCCACCCCTGTATATTCTCCCACCACACCAAAACATTTCAGAGAGAAAGAAGTTTCCTAATTATAGGCTCTCTTCGATTACCAAATTGTCAAACGGTAACGTTTCGTCATCGAATTTGCGCGCCATTTCCCTAACTAGAGGTTTACTTTTGATAAATTTCTTTACAAACATTGTAAATTCGTGTCTGCTTGACGGTGTTTTTCCTAACAGCTGGAAAATTTCTCGCGTAACACCTTTGCCAAAAATGAAAGATGCTTTGTCATATAATGATCTTCGCCCAATAAGTATACTTCTAGTTCTATCTAAACTCATTGAGAAAATTATGTATTACCAGATACAAGAACACTTGAATACTTGCGACATTCTGCCCCAAAATCAATCTGGGTTTCGCCCACGCTTTAGCTGTGCTACAGCGCTGTTAAAAATAACTGACGATATCATTGGGGCTACAGATCAGGGTAAAACCACGGTACTGACACTTCTAGATTTTTCGAAAGCCTTTGATACAATTAGCCACGAAATTTGCTGTCTATTTTACACTTCGTTGGTTTTTCGGAGAGTGCAATTAAGCTTTTAGGTAGTTACTTAGTCAGTAAAGTTCAGTTTGTAGAAACTGATATAGGTCAATCTCCCAGTGTAGTGTATCATGTGGTGTTCCGCAGGGCTCAATACTTGGCCCACTTTTGTTTAGTATGTACATGTGTAATTTAACGTCCTGCCTAAAGGAATGCAAACTAGATCTTTATGCAGATGATATACACAACTTTATTATTCATTCTTACCAGATAATGTAGATGTAGCAAAGAATATTGTAAATGATGATTTGAAACGCCTGGTTGCATTCTCCGAACGCCATAAATTTCAGGTGAATTCAATTAAATCATCAGTTTTGGTATTTGGCAAATGTCGACGACAAATTGAGAATGAGTTTGTAATTAAAATAGGAAACGAGACTTTACAATGTCCGCAAAGTGCCAAAAACCTAGGACTAGAATTAGACACAGATCTAAGTTTTAAAAAAGATATAAAGAAAAGAATTCAAAAAGCCTAGTCATTAAAACAGTCCCTTAAAATAAAACTTAGAGACTATCTTGTTTTAAGTCACTTTAATTATTGTGATGTTATATATGGACCGTGCCTAGATAAACTAGACATTAATCGAATAGAACAAGTTCAAAAGTCGTGTTTGCGGTTCATATATGGCATCAGAAAGTTTAAGGCAGTGCCATATAAATTAAAAGACTCGAATTGGCTAACCATGCAAGACAGACGAAAACTCCACTCTACAGTCTTGTTTCATAACATTATTTTAAATCAATGTCCTCCTCACTTGTATCACAAAATAAAATATAGAGCGGATGTCCATACCTTAAATTTAAGATTTAAAGGACTCATTACACCGCCACCTCACAAATCTGCAATGTTTAAAAGATGTTTTACATATAATGTTTATGTTCTTTATAATAATGTACCAGAATCCTTGAAATCATTAAAACTAAACTCATTTAAACATCACTTTAAGAAAATTCTTTTTAATGCCTGACATTAAACTTATTTATTACGTTCTTCCTCGTATTGGCTGCCTATCCTATTTTTTTCCCTTTCTCTATTTTCAGATTAAAAAAGATTTTAGTTTCCTTTGTTACGCGAGTATGATTTTGACTCGCTGTATAGTGTTCATGTATTTGTAATGGATCTGTGTCACTGTTGGAGCTGAACTTTGAATATAGGTAGAAGAACTCGTGTCACAAAAACACTCGAAATTGTGATTAAATAAATATCATCTATGGGGAGGCATTTATTTCATCCTGAGCAAATGGCACCATATTAACATTCCAGTATAATCGAAGTAATTTTGAAGACGTTACACTCATTACCCAGACTTTCTCTGATTTTTTCACGTAATATTTTCCGCTAATAGAAAAATGGTGAAATGAGTAATGCGTATATTTTTTCTGTCGCTCAAGTAATACATAAGTTTTATTTAGCAATTAACTGTAAAGTAAATTACTACGGGGGCGTAACATGCCTTAACAGTTAAAAAGATAATATACAAGTTTGCTGCGAACGCTATATTAAACATCTTGTTAACCATGACGGAAATAATCAACGACTTAAATTGATTTTGAAATACGTGTCACCTAGTCAATAATTAAACCACATCAATCACCGGCCTTTCATTTCGAACGGTCATAGGCTCAATCCGGTCTGAGGAACGAGCTGCGTCTGATAAATCTTCTTAAATCTGAAAATTATATTAAACAGGGTAATGCTATAAAACAATATAATAATACTTATCTAAAAAACCAAATACAATGGTATAAAATTAGTCACACGACTAGACCAACATTTTAATGCCCTCTGATTATGGCATAATTAAAGGCCTAAAATAATAGGAATTATTAAACTAAAAAATAATTTAAAAACAAAGACAACTTTCATATAAAATTACATTATCAGAAATAACCTGAAATATGTACATTCAATATGAATATCTATGTATTAAATTTTCAAATAAAATAATTATTTTATTTTGCATTTTCCTTATACTTTGATGAACTATGTATAGTGATTAACAAATTCTGACCTTCTCTTGTACGATAATTATGATTATAATTATTTGGCAAAAGTAGATTAAAATAATTTTTTATGTAAACGGGTACTTCTAAAATGTAAATATAACGTAATGTTAACAATTGTAGATATTTTTTTACATGATTCAAATTTACATGTTCCTATAATATAACGAATTGCTTTTTTTTGTAACCTGAATAATCTTTCGGATTTATGAGTCGAGCCAAAAAATAATACCATGTGACGATCTTGAAAGTGTGCATAATAGTACGTTAACAGTGTTTGTCTACTAGCTAATTTTGATGATATATACACTGTGTAACAGGTGAAAAAGACTTTAGTAAAAAACACTAATGCGTATCCCAATTTAGGGTATTATCAATATGTACCCTTAAAAATGTTGTAGTATCTGTTTATTGTATAGATTTACCCTCTGATTTGATTAGATGAATACATGTGGAATTTCTAGGAAAAAATATAATAAATACTGTTTCATAAATCTTTAAGAACAATCTGTTTTAAAATATTCACCATATCTCACTATGTTATCTTGCAAGGAAGTTAAAGCTTTTGCATAGTTTTTCCGCAACAAATAGGAATTGTCGTCAGTAAACATGATTAAATACTCATCAGAGAAACTCGGTGGGTCGTTAATATAAAATAAAAACAACAGAGGGCCTAGAACGGACCCTTGTAGTACGCCAAATTCTATTATTAGTTTATTCGATTTAGTATCATTAACTTCTACTAATTGGAATTTATTTGTAAGGTATGATGTCAACCAGTCTTTTGTTTTACCTCTAAAGTCGTATTTTTCTAGTTCTTTAATAACGATTAAATGATTTATTAGATTGAAAGCCTTGCTTACATCCATACAGAGTCCAGCACATTTATTGTTTTTATTTAAATTTTCATAAAGTTTCGCTAAAAACCGTATTGCCATCTGGGTTGAATGTTTTTTTTTTTACGAAAACCGTATTGAGCATTTGACAGTAATTTATTTTTTTCTGAAAAATTTACAATTCTTACAAATTTACAATGTAGTGAAAATTTGATGATTTAATTAGCTATATCAACATGAGATACCAATCCTATATAAATCCAAAAAATATGTAGGAAATAGGATACTGAATGTTTACAAAGGTATTAAAGCATATGGCATACCTTTCCAGTAAACAGATATTTTAAAATTAAATTGATAAATAAAAAGAAACGTTCACGACTTCCTTTCTCCCGTTTGATAATTTTCTACTGTACCTTCCCTTCCAGAAATCTACATAAAGCCGGCTAAAATACCACTTAACGATATGTGTATTTCCCGACCCCATTGATATGGAGATGCGCCTTATGGGCTATAATGTGCTTGAATGGGCATGGTGGCTAGAGGCACGAGTTCATGTCGACACACTCAACAGTGCCCTTAGCCGAAAAATCGTGCCTCTCTATTTTCATCCTCATCCTACAGCTATTCTCGTAGCCTGCTTTATTTTCTAGTCCTTGCAACAAACGCAACAAATTGAAATTGATCATCTCTCCAGACGAAAAGCGAGCCTTCTGTCGATGTGAACGTATATTAGTAATGAGGATTTTATTGAGCTGAGCAATTTGTTTTCTGTGTAATAACAGTGTCAGAATATGTGTCACTTTAAACAAAGTTGTGTTTGATAATAGTGTTTCTCTTGCTTTATAATCATACAGCTACTTCTAAATATCGAACGTATGTCTGGTGTCAACTGCAATTGGTATCATGGGCGCCGACTAGTGAGGCTAAAGGGCTAGCCTCTGCTTTAATCTCTGATAATATAAAGATTTTTCTAAAAAAAAAAAAAAAACACTTTATTGACAAGTTTTTTATTTCTAATAGACAATTTAATTAATATCACTTATTCCAAGAGCCAGTAACACCCAAAAGTTTGTTGCATGTAAACTGACAGTCATTCTTATAGGCCGATTCAGAAAGGTATCGAGGTAGGTACTCTGTTGAAAATTATAAAGTGTTTCCTATTAACATTTTCTTGTAGTGGGGATTATTTAAAACTCTACTTTTTATACAAACCCTAACCGAAAGGTATTTGTGAAATATCTTTAAGTGAGGAAATATCAGGATTTCTGTAAAATTACCTGCTTGCTATACAGGAACGATTCCATGTAAAATTCGAAAAAAAACCTAGGAACATACCTAACGAATCAACTAAAAAGGAGGTAAACAGTAAGGGAAAGAATCAAAACAGCCTGCAGAGTCACATGAGCTTTACTACCCTTCATGAGGACAATAAACCACCATGGTGCCTAACCAAAAAGATATACACGACCCATAATGCCTACGATGATATATTGAGTCAAAAACGCAGCAACAAAAAGGCCAACAGAAGAAGCCTGAGAAGAGCTGAAAGGGACATTATCCAACTGCTAGCAAAAACAGGAAAACCACAAAAACGACAGAAAACGTCAACATTACTAGAGGGAAGAACAATAATCAAAAGAATAGAATCATACGCAATGAAATACTGGGACACATCCAAAGACACACTACTAAAGAAAGCGCTGCGACTGAACAGCAACAAACTGAAAATAGGAAGGCCATGCTACACATGGATAACAACAATCGAGAGGATTATGAATAAGCTAGGGAAGGATTATACACACTGTGAAAAATCGGCACAATAAAAAACGGAATACAATAAAGAAATATCAAGGATATACACACTGCCAGACTCAGTAACAGAAGAAACAGAAAACTCAGAAGTAGAATAGGAGAGATGATCACAGACAGAAACTGAAAAGAAGCATCTCACAAAAACCTGAAAGTGAAAAGAAGCACGAAAACTTAAAAGAAGCATCTCACAAACGCCTAAACTTTCCATCCGATAAAGACAGAAGGAAAACAAGAAGAAACATCTCACAAACACCTACACGCTCCATCCTATACTCCTACCCCATGCGGCATGCGGCTCTCGCTGCTGACAACAAGCATGTCCAATGTCCAATCCAGCGTATGCAGCCGGTCCGGCGGTATATAAAAGCACCGGGGGTTTGTTCCGGCACACGGTGGGATGATGTGGAGCCGCATGAATATGTAATAGACGACCGGGCGACTGCAGATGGTTCGGCGGGCGATAGGGCTGCGTGGTGGAACAAATCTCCATGCCCCGGAATCAGCAGCAATGCCCACCTTACGCTGGCAAATCCATCAATCAATCAATCAACAAAGAATGGTCAGAATCCCGTTTCTTAGCAGTTTTTCTTAAATATCTCTGGTGTTATAATCCGTATTGCAAAAAAGAAAGAGACACAAATTATTCAAAATGAAATTGTGAAGGTACTTTTTGGTCAATATGCCAAATCGTAAAACATGAAGATATTGTAGGGGGCCATTTTGAAACAATTGATGATAACTTCAACAATAATGCACATATTCTAATGAAACTTTAGAACAGTATGCCCCTTGTGGTGTTACACCATCAAGCCAAGTTTCAAGTTAAAATATTTACAATAACTCCTAAAAAACAACTGCAAAATTTAAAAAAATTGTATTTCAGATTATAGTTGTTTCTATGTCCTTTGCGGTGGCATAAACAAAAATATATTTTAATTTTTTTAAGACCATTTTTATTCAATTCTTCCATTTTCTTTTTTTTGAAGAAATGAATCTTACTCTGAAATATTTTGCCCAAAAAATAAAAATTATTGGTATATATCTTAAAAGTACATACAAAACGAGCAATAAAAAAAGTAGTTTTATCTCCGGCAATTGAGACCCTAGATATGACATTTTATTGCATTATGACCATTTATAAGCAAGCTAATAGACATAATTACTTGAACATTTTTTCGGTTTTAAAAAATTTAAAATTTATTTTTGTTTATACCACCACAAAGAACATAAGAACACCTATAATCTGAAACTCAAATTTTTGAATTACGACTTGATGCCCACAAACAATCGACGATTCGATTTTCGATTTTGCAATTGTTTTTTAGGAGTTATTGTAAACATTTTAACTTGAAACTTGGCTTGATGGTTTAACACCATAATAATTCAGGCTTGATGGTTTAACACCATAATAATTCAGACTCAAAAATGGGCATATACCTAAACATATTATTTTGTACCAGTAAGAAATGCCGTGGTGCCAGATATCCAGTGAGCTGAAAAATGTTCTTTTCTACAGCATTTCAAAAATGACTGAATGAATGACGCATTCCTAACCTACTCATTTGCGTAAATCAATCGGAAAAGAATTAACGATAATAGTCAGAGAAACTAATTTAAACACATCATCGCGTCGACGCATCAGTAGTTAACACTTCCATTAAGAGTGGCCGCCGTTTGGTGGTAATTTACCTAAATATTTAAATAATTTCCTTTAACGGCTTCAAAACCGGTACCGTCGGTGAACCAGCCAGCAATAATGATAGTCGAGTTAATGCGGGTTTCTTCTTCGGGACCCAAAAGAACATAACTGATTTTGATGAATTTTTTTTTTAATGTTTGTTATATTACATTATTTGAAATCAGAGAGTTTCCGGCCGTCGGACTCAAGTACTTATATTGTTTAAATAATTACAAAAATGTTACATTTAATTTTTGTATTCGATGATATTTAAGTGATTTTTTGCGAATTCAGTATCAGAAATAATATTTAAGTAAAAAAATACCAAAATTTGTACTGAAAAATATTAATTTTCAACCAACGATGGAGGTAAATTATACAGGGTGTTTCGTGGGTGACTGACCATACGTTAGTGAGGATCATAGAATTCTGAGACGATTTCGACATGGCTTTTATTATATCCCTAGAACCCGCCGTTTATGAAATGCAGCGTGGTTTCTATTTTTTCCAAAAATTTCGATCGGCCATATTTCTTTAAGGAAAGGATTTTTTTTTAACTATCACCTTGTATATAGATTTTGGTAATTTTCAATACCGAACATAAAAATACTCTAATAACGTATTTAAATCATGCAATTTGTTTTTTGATACACTTTTAATGCTTCGAAAATTAACAGAGTTCCACAATTAATCAATTTCCAAAATATTTGGGAGCTTTCCGGCTACAGAAACATTAAAAATTACATAGGTGACTTTAATTTTGAGATAAGAAATTGAATTTTATTCTCTGTTACAATTTGTCACAATTTTTGTATCAAATTTTTAGTTTAATTAATTAAAAATGATTTTATCAAAAACAATTACACAAAATTAACATAACAAAAAAAGTAGAGAGAATAGGTTTGCATGTAAAAAGCCAAAGTAGGCCTTCGTTAGACCTTGAAGTCCTTACCCAAGCTTTTAAAAATGTAGCCATTAGATCGCACTTTCCAAATGATAAAACTTTTGCCTGAAACATTTTCCCCGAAAATTCTTTATTTTCAATTTCTTCGCATCTGTCAACTAAATACCCCGTCTGGTATAATAAATTTTCAAAATGTCTCTCTTCAATCTCAACACACTTTCTTGTGCGAATTTGTAAATTATTTATAGCAATTCTATTCATATGTGGATTATTTCCTATTTCAGTGCATTTCCGTTCTATGCGTTCTCTTAATTCCTCTCTGGTTGCAACGTCGGCAGCACAAACTTTTTAATAGAAATATGTATTCTACAGAAAATTACAATAAACTACAAAAATGATCAAGGCACAATAATTTAAAAAAATCTTTATTTTGGCAACGTATTCGTAATGAGCCCACCAAAAACTCTCTAGGTAATACTTTCTCGTCGACATTAACAAAGAATATTTTGCTCCAATGTAACGACGTTCTAAATTTTTAAAATTCAAATATAAAGTGAAATTTAAATGTTCCCATATGAAACTGTTAGGCATTAACCTCGAACTACTATATATAAAACAAAAGTTTGAACTTCATTGTACCAATGTTCTGTTTACAGAAATGTTTAAAAACTCGATGCAAAGTCTTCTTCACACAAAAAGCATAAAATGTTAAATGCCTGTGTAAATTATCGGTTGTTTATCTTTAGACGTTTCGAAAATATTCATAAAAAAACATTTTCATGAGAATAGGGATGTTCACAAAAAAATTAAATCCTGTTTAAACATCATAAAATGGTTTAAAATAGTCTTATAATAATATCCACAAAGTTTTACAAAAATCAACAAATCCGTTCTATGGGAAAATCCCTAAAGAAATACGAATATTCATTTGACTGGTGTGACGTCATGTTGCTCATAGTTAAACCACATATGTTAAACGCGCGCGAATATAGTGGCTAGGCTTTCATGCCCGTTTCTTATGAGAATTGGGGATGGCAAAAAAATGTAAAATATCGATATATGAATCATTTGATACATCACAAGGCTCAGATCAATATAATCGATATATCAACAAAAAATTATCGATATTTCTATGTATCGATATATTATGTAGATTAACATTTAATGTCAAAAATTAATGAATATGCGTAAGGTACAACTTCGGAAAGAGGGAGGTGGCATTCTTTACAGTACAATATTTATCTCGACTAAAATAAATTTCGAAGATCGGGGGTGATATTCGCGCAATAAAATTTTTATCTCGATTGAAATTTCGAAGTGCGGGAGGGTAATATGCAAGTTGACCCTTTTCGATATATTTAGAAAAATATCGATATTTCAACCCGATATATTGCAACAAAAAAATAGTATGAATATATTCATGGTATAGAATTAATATATCGATATTTATTTTAAAAATCGGGGACCGATTTTTAAAATAAATATCGGTCTCCGCATTTATCAAAATCGGAGACCGATTTTGATAAATGCGGTTAAGGTAACAAAAGTTTAAAAAAAATATCATTGGTTTAAAAAAGGACCAAAGCTTCTTTTCTTTTACATTTTGTGACACGGGCATAAAAACCTTTTCTGGGTTATTTACTGATGTATTTGTACATCCAGGGACAAAACAACACTTGTTTCTATTGACTTTCACACTTCTTGAGTCTCCCATCATTACAAAAACAGAGATAAAACAATACTGCTGAAACAAACAATCCATATAACGTTGGTATACGAGTTCCGCTGAGCATTGTGACATCACGCGCGCTACTCTCACTGCAGGGATCGTTTACTAGCCTCGTTATATTCGGAGTTTTTATTTTTAGTTTATTTTCAAGAAAAAAGGTTTTTGGGCGTTTTAATGGTTATTACGTGCTTCTGTAGCCTTAGAACTATCATTTTTTATTACAATTAAAAAATAGAAAACATCCCTATTACTTGAACACCCTGTATCTCGGAAACTAATCACTTACCGACCCATGTTTATAGGAACTTTTTTTCTTATATTGAAAAGTTGTATTACTTATTGAAGTTTGGCCTATGCACACCCTGTATATGTGTACCAAATTGCAAGTCAATATCTTAAACCGTTCCAAAGAAAACGTGTGCACAAAACAACAACATTTAAAGAATAGTTTCATTGAAATCGGTTCTATTCTTCTGGGTTCCGACGATTTCTTGGCATCACGGACTCGACTATAAGACTATAAACGTAGCAGAGCTAGTGGTAGGAACTCTAAGAAATAACCGTGCGGTCCGTTTAAGTAAATACAGTCGTTATAGAGGCGCGTAAATGCCTATTGTCATAACATACGAGTGCCCCCCGAGGCCCTCCTCGGTTATCTTGGCCGTGTTTAATACAAAAACCTGACATAATGAGCCGATCGCTGGCTTGGGCCGCCTGTCCCCGCCTAAACGTTGTTTATCTTCTTATTTACAAGTGCTCTTCCTTATCTTTATGCCTGCACTCTCCATCTAACCGGTTACAGAAGAGTAGACGACATCTCCATACCTCACTACACTTGAATTTCACCGGTCGGGTTTATTAAAATTTGGTAATGGTAACGATTAAATTTAATTCGAATTGCGTTTCCTTCAGATATAATTAAGATAAGTGTAGCGATAACGTTTCAAAGTGCCTCCAATTAGATTGACTTTAATCTCGAATTTTGATGAAAAATATTCGAGTTTTTGTATTCTAGGTGGTCACTCTCTTATTGTGAAAGATGCATATGCCAAATATTTTATAAATACTCATATGTTTTGGTTAATTTAAATATAACTAATAACAAATAATGTATAGACACTGAATGCAGCATCCAGATAATAAATTTTCCACCAGTCTAATTGGTATATCTCTATATATAGCTTTTACTCGCATAAAATCTTATACCTCAAGGGTCAGTCTTAGGCCCACTTTTATTCAGCATGTATGCTTCTGACATTACTTTTATTTCATGCGATTAATATTATGCGGTGGACCGTTAGACCATAATTCCATGGGTTTTTGACAAAACAACGTGCGACAAACAGAGAATTTTACAGGAACCAACTTATTTTGTAATTGGCGTTATTCTCAGACTAAAATTATTAAAAATGTTTGTAACACTCTTTTTTATCAATAGTAATTGAATTTTAGTATAAAATTTGAAATAAGTAAATATTTCCATTAATTATTGCAACTTAAGATAATTTGTCAGACAAAACTTTATTAAATTTTGTCGCTTAAGATTTGCTTTTTGCTTGGAATATTAAAAAGAAACACGCGTGAAAAAAAAGTATTGTAGGTACATACTCGAAAACTGATTGTTTTAACGCGAACAACTGTGATATAGCTCATTGATGTGCGAGCTTAGTGAGGAAAATATAAATCGACTAAAAAATAAATAAATTTTTTATACATATTTTGATATTAGATTCATATTGAGCATTACCAAATATACCCTTTTCGCCTGATTTGAAAAAGTATTTCTCATACTAAGTAGGCCATGGAAACACGTTATGACTGCCAGAAATCAAATAATTATTGATAATGAGAAAAGCCTATATCATTAAATAAGTTTTTCTGACAAAATTATTTGGTAAATTTTAAATTATTTATTAGGAAATTATTTTAATTGATATAATGGCTCAGAGCTTTACTATGTAAGTCAAAATTGTACTGGGTCGATTAGAAGCCAACATTACTTTCAGAGCACCTACCGATGTGTTTAATTCTCATTTCCCTAACTGTCGGTTTATTAACCACAATACGATTGCGCAGATTAATAGAATATCTGGCAAAACGAATACTGTATTAGGTTGGTCAGATCTGGAGTACCTCAAGGTTCTATATTGGGATCACTCTTATTTCTAATTTACAGGTCTGACACCTATTCTTACATTGAACACTGCACCAATTTATGCTGACGATACGCTGCTTTATAGTTTTCAGAACTATAATCTTGGAGTTAGATATTTTAATGCTGATTTCATAACAATTTATATTTTACTATAAGTTATAATCTTATTTTACATGCATATTTTCCTCAAAAAACTATAACTCACATTTAATCAGTAATATGTCAATAAAGATGAATAATAACACTATATGTTACAAAAAGAAGTTAAAAAGCTTATTATTTTTTATCATAGATTAGAATTTAAACAACCCAGTTAAAAACTATCCATTGTTAAGTATATTCAACAAAAATTGTAAAAAATGTTCAAAATATGTACTGTTCTTTTAGTTTTAATTTACGTACATACGTACATATAGTGTACGTAAAAAAATTAAGAATTACAAATATTCAAAAATAGGTATTATTTGGTTGCTTACTTTTATGAATCTTAAGTATAAAATGCCACAAAATCGGATTCATGTTGTCAACATAAGAAAGATATAAAATTACACGATGACTTCACATACATCTACTATTTTCCTAAGTTATTTTATGCACAATGCTATAAAAATAGGAAGTGACTAATCATCCGGGATGAATAGTTCGACTCCTAATCGTCCGACACCTCCCGGATCAACAGCTCTGTCGCTATTCGTCCGGTATCGGCTGATCTGTGGTACTTTTGCAGATAGTTGAGACGCGATAAATTTTAAATTTCGTGGGTATACATACAATTCGACCAAAGCCTATTATTTTTTAAGCTGCAGCTGAATATCAACCTCAAACTGAATTGGATTAAATACCTATATCAAAATTAGGCAACAAAATCTGTAAAACTTTTAATCATTTTTATTTTATTTTATGCATTACATTTCAAATATTATTTTCCTCCGTCCGATCATGCACATTTGTTTTCCTAAAATGTTTTTTTAGGCTATCTAGCCTACAAATTTTTCGCAATTTCTTCGTTGGCACTGTATAATATCAATTAAATATTACGTTAGTATGTCAAATGGTTTTGTAGCTGTATCGCCAACATGCAGACAGACTGACGGAATTAAACTGCTTTCTTTTTCATTATCTACGCGTGTTCTGAAACGTGATCCATAAAAATCTCAGAGGGTGATTTTTCCACGAGTACAATACTTCCTTTTCCTTAATAGTTGGTCAAAGTCAGTGAATGTAGAAAATTATAAATTTCATCAATTATTAAAGTGTGGGACCAGCCTGCATGATATCTTGATGAAAAATATGTTTTCACATTCCTCCCCCCAAAGTGATGTGAGGGCGGGGGCCTCTGCAACGGAAGCATAAGAATGTGACTTATTCTTTACATTTGGGACACACTGACAAATCGATGATCAATCACATAGGTAAAATCCCAATTAATGAATTAATGTCGATATTTCAAATGAGAAAATTTGTATTACTATTTTACCGACCACTACCGGGCGAATAGCGACAGAGCTGTTGATCCGGGAGGTATCGGACGATTAGGAGCCGAACTATTCATCCGTGACTCCCAGATGATTAGTCACTTCCATAAAAATATTTAATAGTAAATAATAAAATAAAAAATAAATTACTAAATCCATAGTAGGTAACTTTCAAAAGTATCGTAAGCTGACTTTCAATTTCTGCCGTGTTGTATTATGGTTTGTTTAAAAGTGAATTATTATTTGTTTGCTTAATTGTATTGAAACATATTCTTTACAGGATTTTGCAAACAGTAGAAAAAATAAATATCTATGAGAACTAAAAGAAAAGCTATGTGTAAAAATATTAATGAAATCTTTGCATTCTTTCGATAACCTGAATTCTGATTATGCTAGCAAATTAAAATCCCAAAATAAGTGTGTATAATTTCTTATTTGAAAATTTTCATTCAACAACTAGCATCCAAACAGTTCCCTATGGCCATGCAAATTAAACTAGTATCTACACAACCCCCTCGGTAATGATGATTCAGTTAAAAATGAGGACAAAGGCCTAAAATAAATTTATTTACCTACCTTGTCTTAAAAATTTTTCATTCTAATGGATTACATTTTCATGAAATCTATCATTCTATTTTCGGAAATGCTTAGCCTTTAAAACGTTTTTCCCCTTATTCTGAGCTCATCAGAAAGGCACAAAGCCACTCATAAAGATGTTCCATGCAAAACCAAGACGCTTTCTACGCAAAATCCTATAAAGAATATGTTTCAATGTTATGGTTTGAATCTGAATATTTTCTTAATTTTTTCATTACGTCTTATATACGTACCTGCAGATATGTAAATTATGTTTATAAAGCTGTGTTTTAGATTAATTATTTCTACTAAATTTAATGAAGATCTTAAAAATAAACAAAAAATGAAAAATGGTTTTATTCGATAAAGGCAAAGCCAGTGAAACATTTTTTCAATGATGTGAGAGGATTTTTCATGCTGCTGAATGTGAATCTAAAATAAAAAATTTTATGAAAAAATTTACATATTTACTTGTAATCGACCCTAATTTTTCCCACTAGGTTCACAATAACAAAATCAATCGTACTATAACAATTATATTTTGAGTCTATAGTTACCACCCTCTCTGAATATAATTAAAAGACAATGGTTGGGAATATATCTTAATACTGCCCTGTCCTACACATACAACCGCCTGCAGGTCTTGTGCAATAAAGCTTTTTTTATAATTTTTCAAAGGGTGAAATAATATTCTAGTGAATCCTTTAGCAGTGTCTATTTCGCATTTACTTATTTGTTTAATCCAAATTGATGAGGAACCCACTCTAATCACACATGCTTAATCCTCCAAAATACCTTCTAGAATACCATTACTTACGAATCTTACGACTTTGTTTGTAACTGATCTCATGGCGCACACCACACTAAATATAATTTATTACACATCCAAAGACGACGACAATATTTTAAACAATTTATAGAGTTGGTCCTGGGACCGGGTGTATGCATGCTGGGAGAATGGTGATGTATACGTCCATCGGCCAATAATTTAAATACTATAATGCTCCACTCGCCTTAAGTTATGGAGAAGAAAAGACAGAAGAACAGCATAGAATGGGAGAATATACGTTATAAACCAGTCTTGATAATGTGACACCAATGGACAACGCCCGTCACTGCTACTTCGCTCTTTAGCACCGGTGATGATGGTTAAATTGAGGACTTTTGTTTTAAAATAGACACTGCTGTACAGTAACTTAGAAGTTGTCAGAATATTTGCTTTATTTCTGTTCTACACACGAGGCCACGGGATATCCACATCGCCATATACACCAAAATATAATTACAGAATAATATGAAGAATAGAATCAATAGCATACTTTGATTTCTTGTACTTATACAGACTGTCTATTTTACGAGGGCCACACCAAATATCTCGCTTAATATCTATTGTAGAAGAATAAAGTTTTAGAAACAGTTATCCCATTTTTTGTGAGCTATATTTCAGTAAAAAGAAATTTGAAATCCATAGCCTACTTTATGAGATATATTACAAAAACCTGAAAAATAGGAAAACCACAAACGGTTATAGCTTCCTTATTTGAGGAGATACGAAAAAAGTTAAAGGAATGAAAGTTGATGGCAAAGACAATAAGAATAATAACGTGTAACAAAAAAATCGAAAAATGCAGTTGGCTTTGACATACGCTATTGTGCAAAAATGAAAAATACATATCTCAAAGTAGGCCATGACGCCATTAATTCCGTTATTTTTTTCTCATTCCAACGATATAAAACATGTCACAGAAATTTTAACCGATAGTGTCAATATTTAATATTTTACGAATACCACAATTCATATAATTGAATCGTAACAATCAGCTGTGCCATAATAGTAAAAATTCACTTTATAATAATTATAATTCCGTAATTATTTATTACAATTTAATACGAACCAATAAATATCTCAAATAAAAATACAAGTACAAAACGAACATCCAAAGAAAAAAACGAAAAACTATGTATAACAGTACTACCTACTACTATATTGAAAAGACATTGTGTGTATTTATTTTTCTAACTACAAATGCTCAAATTGTGCACCATGCATTCTGACATATAAACGTGCTCTACGAGACACGTCACGCATTACATTTTGGAGCATTTCAGGAGTAATTGCCTCACATGCGTTTCGAATTCTGGTTTTGATGTCCTCAATATTTTCAGGGGCAGTTTGAAATACCTTGTCTTTAATGTAACCCCAGACGAAAAAATCCAAGGGAGTAATATCTGGTGATCGAGCTGGCCATAGAATGGGTCCATAGGTGCCTATCCAGCTATCTGGCATAACTTGATTTAAATAATTTGTACATATTACAGCAGTGTGAGGTGGAGCCCCATCTTGTTGAAAATATGAATAATTTAATCTTTCTGCCACTGTTAATTCATAAAGAAAATCTTGAAATTCGTTTTGCAGGAAATTAAAGTATTTACGAGCGGTTAATTTGCCATCATAAAAATAAGGTCCAATTACTTTAGTCCCTAAAAGACCCAACCAAACATTCGTAGAAAATCTTTCTTGGAAAGCAGTCTCTCTGCACCAATGTGTATTTTCTCGTGTCCACTTATAATGCATATTTCTATTGAAAAATCCATTATTAGAAAAATTTGATTCGTCCGACCAAAGAATTTTGCTACATATCAGCGCGTCATTCTTTTTCTTATTTAATAACCATCTACAAAATCTTACTCTCCTTGGCTTATCTCCCTCATTTAAATGTTGAACTTTCCTCATTTTGTAGCATCGAAATCCGTTTTTTTTTCAATATTTTTCTTGCACTGTCATTTTTTATGCGACAGTTTCTCTGAATTTGTCTCAAAGAGGTTTCCTCATTTTGGTTAACATAATTCATTACTCTATTCACTTTTCTTACATTATCCGCAACATGCGCTCGCCTTACTACTTTTTTTGAAAATGAACCGTGCGTTTTTAGATTTTGAACTAACTTCCTAAACATAGTTCGATTTGGCTGCGGAGCATCTGGAAATCTATTTCCGTAAACCGTGACTGCCATCTCAGCGTCAAAATTGCACTGACAATAAATGCTAATCATATCGAATTTGTTATTATTGGTGTACACCATAATTACTGATATAAAATTTGTCTTAGAACTCGACAACGCAACATACAACATACAACAGTGACAATCTGTCAAATTTATTAATAACTGTATACATCGTTTTTCACTAATTATGGCACAGCTGATTGTTACGATTCAATTATATGAATTGTGGTATTCGTAAAATATTAAATATTGACACTATCGGTTAAAATTTCTGTGACATGTTTTATATCGTTGGAATGAGAAAAAAATAACGGAATTAATGGCGTCATGGCCTACTTTGAGATATGTATTTTTCATTTTTGCACAATAGCGTATGTCAAAGCCAACTGCATTTTTCGATTTTTTTGTTACACGTTATTATTCTTATTGTCTTTGCCGTCAACTTTCATTCCTTTAACTTTTTTCGTATCTCCTCAAATAAGGAAGCTATAACCGTTTGTGGTTTTCCTATTTTTCAGGTTTTTGTAATACATCTCATAAAGTAGGCTATGGATTTCAAATTTCTTTTTACTGAAATATAGCTCACAAAAAATGGGATAACTGTTTCTAAAACTTTATTCTTCTACAATAGATATTAAGCGAGATATTTGGTGTGGCCCTCGTAAAATAGACAGTCTGTATATGTTTCTTATCTTGTGTAACGAAATATATCAAAGAATTTTTAATTTTTGTTGCAGTTGCTGCAGATCGTGAATATAGGAGTAATATTAAGTACATTAGGCCATAGGACAGGTAATTAAGGTGAAAAGTTTAAAATCTTACAGAATTTAAATTTGAACATGCAAGGACATTGAATATTCTCACTAAATCTCTGGAATCATAATCGATATTTTATGAATAATGTTGCATAGAAACATCTGAAAATTTAGTCAATTATTCTTACTTTATGTCAAAAATCAATCGTGGTTTAATATCATTTTAATTACTAATAACGCGAGCGAATTTTATCTGCAACACTCAGATCTGTCGGTTCATTGTATATTCGAGACGTTCAGGATCTCCTAGAAAAGATCAGTACTCTCCACGAAGGCTATACTCTAGTATACTTTAACTTGGCTGTACAGTGTGGCACCTGGGGTACTATACTTAATGCATGGGACGTTCTTCTTCAGTTTCTCTTTTTTACTGAATCTGAAATATTATTTGAAATCTGAGTAAAAACTTACTTGAATTTCCTAGGAATCTTGTAATAATTCTTTACCAAACTACATTTCACTAAGCACTAATCCTTGGTCACACACAACGACGTCCACACAGAGCGCACGAAAAAATTGTAATGGCGAATGACGAGTCGGCGAACGACGAGGAGCCGGGGACCAAAGCTTTTTGCTTATCCGCAATTTTGACGCCGCCATTTCAAACTATGAAATTTGGACTAGAGAATTTTACTCTGCATCCTCGATAATCCTCAGATGTTGATTTTCAGTCGAGTCAGACGATAAATGATAAAATCTATCCACCATATTGACGCCGCCATCTTGAATTTTTTAGTTTTGATCACATGTTTGTAATCTGCGACATCATGAATCCCCAGATACCAAGTTTCAGTAGGACCGGATATTAAATGATAATAAACTACTTGCCATCTTTGAAACGCCTTCTTGGATCTTTTTATAAAATATGTCAAATTTTATTGTCACATGTACCATATACAAATGCCAAATTTAAAGTCAATATGACATCTGAAATTGGGTGAAAAGTGTGTTGTAAGATTTGCTTAAAATGTTACAGGTCAAGCTAATAGAGGAGTGTTAATAATAACTCACTTAGAAAAATTGAATACTCTACAACTAATGCTCTACTATAAAGACATTACCGTGAAACTAAAGGCTGAGGCGTTAGAGGGCAAAGTTTGTCGAGAAGTGTGAAGTAGAATAGAAGAATAGAAGTAGAATAGAAGAATAATGAATAGTAACAAATGTTATAGGAAATTTTGTCGGCTTTAATTTTGAGTAACATTTTAGCTACGATGCGGCGTTTTCGAGATATCAGCGAAAACCCAAAAAAGTGACCTTCAATGTGCTCCCTGCCCCCCGTAGATTCGGAGACTTTTAGTATGTTTACCTCCTAAGCATTCCAAACACAGCCCTGAAATCAAAAATTCTGTTTTTGGACATATCCTCTACACCCCACTTTTGAGCTTTGGGCGTTCATTGACTGGACTACAAGCTAAACTAATTTTTTGTTTCAGAAAAAATTATTCGAACAAAAGTAGTCTATTTTTAGTGAAACAATTCAAATCTGCAATAAAAAAATAGAGGTTGCCTTTCAAAAATACGAATCTGACGTTGAATGACCTTGAAACCCTTCCATGCAAACAAAAAATTTCAAAAAGCCTCAGTGACTCCCTATTCCAGATTCCTTTTTGAGTAATTAAAAAAATTCAAGTCGGTATCTCAAAAATTGAGTTTCATAGCGGATTTTGTCCATTCTCCACCCTGTGGGTCGATCCAAAGGTTGCTTCTTCGAACTAAGCTATGTTTTTGGGCTGTTGTTTTAACTTTGTGTGTAAGAGAAAAGAAATAGTATTCGCGCTTATTAACTCATACAGAAGATAAGTTGGATAGCGCTCTTTTAAAAGAAACCAAGTGCCATTTGAAAGTTTTTAGTAATCATCATTTAAACGGCTAATAAAGAATTTATATCCAGTTATTTGCATGCCAATTTACTATTGATAAAGGAAATAATATCAAGCTCGAAATTTAACTAGTTGGATCTTTTTATAAGATCTAAGTTATAGTTTTGGCAACAACTTGATGTCTCTTACTTAAAAACTGCAAGATGGCGCTTGGTTCCTTTGGAAGAGCAGTCTCTAGCAATCCATTGCAGGGTAAAAGCGACTTCTGCGTGGTGCGCAATTGCATAGAATATGAATGATGGTTGCATCCTCTACTCCTATCGAGCCCAAGCTGCCACTTTACGGTCGAGTCAGTTGAAGGACCCTTTACATGCACCCATGCCTCATTCCGGGCTTGAGCCCAAGGCCCATGGAAATGAGTTTATGATCCTTCTCCCGCCAGACGGTCTGCTTCTTCGTTGCCCGCCACACCACCACGGGCACCCATATAAATTTGACCGAGTTATGTTCATAATGCCATAATAATTTTAAGCATTTCCTTTGCAGCCTGTCCAGCAAATTGACACCTGTAATAGCCATTCCAGATGACACTCAAGTTTAGAAAATATAAAATAGCCATGTTGTTAATATTCAGAGTCACTGTAAATTGTGGTTAGAGAGCCAAGAGTTCTACAGAATTCTAGACACTAAATTATTAATATATGGTATAAATGAGAATTCCTTATCAAATATTACTATTCGTATGAATTCTTCTACGTTGTCAAATATAATAAGAATGGCTTTAGTTGTATAAGATATGTTACATTTACACAAGTTTAAGATATACTTTCTGTTTTTGGCGCTATATATTAACCTAAGCGTAGCTGTAGCTCCCCGCAACCAGGGCCCGTATATTCAGATAACAACACAACAACCATTTCCTGCGACATCTGCTGTAACTGGAACTCAAACTCAGAAGAGAACAGCAAGTAGCCTTGTTGTCACACTCAATCGTGATCTAACCTACTGCTACCATCTCAGTAAAATACTAAAGATGCTATAGAAATGCATACACTAGCCAAAATTCAAACCCAGGACTTCGTGGTCTCAAGCCATGTAAGCACTGAGTCACTGCATCAATAACTTATTGTGACAAAATCAATAAAAATGTTCAAGAGACCATTTTGTAATCCGCAGGAAGGAGGAATTAATTTCAAGTTTTTAAATATCGTCAGCGTAAATAAAATTAAATATGTTACAATGTCGTTAATATATACGTTGAACAAGATTTCGAGGACTGATCCCTGCGGAGATGTTGCAATGTATTCAATAAATCTGAACCAGTAATACACCACATAATGCTCCTTATTCAGGTTCAAAGTTTTCTTAAGGTGGCAAGAAACAATTGCTGAAAAAATCAAAGAATGCTTGAATTATGTTACTGAGATTATTGATTATATGGCATCAGATAATCAAGAAAAATAAGAAAAAAGTTTAACTAATCATTGAAATAAGCATGTTTTTGTTTTCACACTGGTACAAATTTAGGAATGTTGGCGAAAAACAACCCCTGTCTAGGCTATCATTATCATTTTTTCATCATTGAGGCACAGACGATAATATCCGCACGCGCTTTAAGCATTTTTGTATAACATATTCTTATCAGCTTCCAAAACATGTAACTGTTTAACACTCATTTCAGCTTTCTGCTATATAATCGAAAAAGCAGTTCTTTGAATATTATGGTAAAAGATTTCAGGAAATGGTGGGTTCCCCAAGGCAGTGTTTTGAGCCCGCTTCTATTTCTGTTATATGTACCTGAAAACTTTTAGCTCTGCTCTTGGCGGTGACGTCTCATACAATAAAAAATGTAATGTCTGATTCTCAACAAGGTAAATCTTTTTTTTAAATATTTAATTAAAAAAATCTGGCAACGAATCAAGAAACCACGTTTCTAGTGTAATTGTATCCTGTTAGTTTCAGTTAAAATATCTTGCCCACTTATTAAGCATATTAAGCATCAGCAATGTTTTTTTTTTAAATATGTAGGTAATTCAGACAATCTTGCAACGAATCAAGAAACCACGTTATTAGTGTAATTGTATCCTATTAGAGGTGTTTCAGAATCTCATGAGCCGCGAAATGCGCAAAAGGCGAAGTTTATTCTGAGTTATAAGTATGTTTTTGAAGACACTGGAGGCTGTCTTGCTGTATACATAAACAAGAGCTCGGGATAAATTGTGAACAATAAATATAATATTTTTAAGAAGTGTAACTGAGTCAACAGGAGGGATTATGTCTCTGCGCATATAGAGGTCACAGCTCATGAGGTTTTAAAACACCTCTAGTTTCAATTAAATCCCCCATGGAAAAGACCAACCAGATGATTGAGAGAAGAATGAATGACAAGGAAATGAGACGACGAGAGAGGATGCAGGCGTCCATCGTTACGGATAGCCTGCAGACTCTTGAGAGGTTCTAGAAAGGAGCGGTGAGAGAAAGAGAGATAGTTGAAATAAAATTGATAATCGAGAGAATGAGGAGGGCGGGAGTTGAATGTATTATCATGTGGAGGAGTAATAGTGGGAAAAACAGAAAGAATAAAATGGTAAATGAGAGTGCAAAAAGGGCAAGGATGAGAGAAGAAATAGAAGGTGAAGAAATTTGGATTGATAAGAGAGGGAGAAAGGCAAGAACGAGATAGAGAGTAATAGAGAAAAGGCAGAAAAGATGGGAAGATGGACAAACTGGAAGAATCCTCTTCGGGGTATGTCCGGAAGTGGGTTACACTGCCCTGGGATTACCCTTTAAAGGAATACAGGTGGTGACAGGACACGAACATTTTCTGTGGTACCTCAAGAGGTTTCGCCTGAGGGATGTGGATGGCGAGTGCGAATGTGGAAAAGGAGAGGACAATGGTGAGCATGTGAGGTTTGTTTGTGAGAATTGATAGGGAGGTAGGAAGAAGGTTTATGAGAAATAAATGGGGTCATCTGGAGGTACGAATGAGGGAAAATAAAGTAGTATAAGAGAAACAAGTGGAGACATGGAACGAGTGGGCAGAGTGGATGAAGAATTGCATGTGTGAGGGTTGCCTTGCAGGTATTATAGATATTGTATATGTATACAAATATATATAGACATTTTATATGATAATAACATTGTAACATAGGGACTAAGTTTTGTTCAAAGCTGCAAGGCGGGGGAGCTAATAAACTAAAATTTCAATCAAAATATCTTGCCCACTTATTAAGCTTCAGCCTAGCACAAATGAGCAAGTTAAACATTCAAACTGACGAATCCTATTGGGCTGGCGTAATTGTATAACTTTTGTAGATTTTCCACGATCTATCTACATCGAGCGCCGAAGAAAACTGCTTCCTGAGACCAAGTTTTATGTGAAGACGTTTCAAGAGTACTCTTGAAGGATCTACCAATGGATTCACAATGACACTTTTGCTCCATTTATAATGTCTAGAAGAAGTGTGAATCAATTTTCTTTAAAAAAAAACTAGAATTTTATCACATTCTAGTAAAACTTTAAATATAGAAATTGGCTTACCTACTCAATAATATAATCAAACTCCTTAACCGTTTCTTTTTAGTGAATTAGAGGAGAACAAGAGCTAACTTTTAAAAACTAATGTCAAATTCGTCTTCAGCACCATCAAAAATATTATGATTTGATACTCTGTTCGCTCTCACTTGCAACTTTTTTTTGTGTCTGTGCTGGTCTCATTGATGTACTTATTTTGACGCATCTTATACCAATACGTGTTTGATCTATTGGATTATAAAATGTTGTTTATGTATTTAATAAAAACTTGATACTCCTTACAAGATAGAATCTACTCATTATTGTCAATATTATTAAAAAGATTTCACATTACACACCTTTTTTTTTCAAATTAGCACTGGTCGACGCATTACCAAAAGTACGCCTCATTTTCAACTACACCACCTAGGCCAGAGTCCACATTGTAAATTTATAAACTTCCTACGCGGTCAAGAACACTGCTGGGGTTATCGATGGACCATGGTAGACATGCTCTCGAGGGCGATATTGTCCAGAATTCTCATAAATACCAAGGTCTTATTACATTGGCTTCTACACTGACACCTTTTGCGCCAATAACAGGGAAGTGTTATCGCCGCGACAAAAAGAATATTTTATTGTAACTGCACAGATCTCGTAAATATTCGATTTAAGTGTATGCAAGTGTCTGTACGACACTGCAATAATCTTTGATCGGCTGTGGCGCCGCAGATGCGACAAAAAATTATTTGTTGGTTGTTAGGTATGACCGTCGAGTAGGTTAAACATTTGTTAACACGATGTTGAGTATCAAAATTCACATACCGTCAATAAAAGTAAAACTATGTCCTTTCATTTTTCCATTTCAGTACCACAATCTGTTCTTAATATTAGCCATATAAAAACAAGCAACAAAATGTAAGCAAGCAAATCGTGCTACTTTCATAGCACATTTTAACGAAATTATTAGTACACAATCCAGATAGTAAGTAGTAGTAGAAATATACTTGGACGGCCAAAAGCAGATGACGGTGATGGTGGGTCATTTGTATGTCTAGGAAAGACATACTTATGGACACTTAATCCACAAACAAGTGTATTCACTGCTGAACTGTACACAATTTTACAGGTTCTTAAAGAAATTCGCCATAATTGATTGATTGATTTGCCAACGTAAGGTGGGCATTGCTGCCAATTCCGGGCATCCAGTTTGGAGGTTCGTTCCAACACGCAGCTTGGTCATCCGTCGAACACGCCCAACGGACGGCTAAACCGCGTGCTGGAATCAAACCTCAGATGTTTTATATACCTCCGGATCGGCTGCATGCGCTGGGTTGAACATTGGACATGCTTGTTGTCAGGAGCGAGAGACACATGACGCATGGAGTATGAATATAGGATTGGAAGTGTAGGTGTTTATGAGATGCTTCTTTTAAGTTTCCATCTGTCATCATTGATTGGGAAGTGTAGGTGTTTGCGAGATGCTTCTTTTTAGTTTCCATGCTTCTTTTAAGTTTACATCTATCATCGTCTCCCTATTTATTCTTCTTCTAAGTTTTCTGTTTATTCTGTTTCTGAATCTAGCAGCTTTAATTTTTATTCTTTATTTTTATTTATTAACCGTTCCACAGGTAAATATTCATTTACGGTGGTAGTGCTGGGAAGGGCCCTATCTCGCGGTAAAAAAATAAAAGCTCTTAATAGCGGGTTATGACAAAGAGGTCCGAGGGAATATTTTGTATTGTTTCCTTGAAACGATCAGTTTCAATTTCCGTTTTACAACTCCGCTTTTCAATTCCGGGTATTTTTCAATTTCATTACACTACACGACTTGCACTCTTGGTTTCATCTTTACAGATGTTGTTAAGTGGGTACTATTCACTTCACTGTAGATAAAACTTCACTGGACCCTTGCTTTTTCGATGCACTTTTAGTCACTTTTACATTTCAAGATGGGACCGAGTCATTCATATACTATTCACCATACTTTATTATTAATTACTAATTTTGCTTGAGTTCAAACTTATATTGCGTGAAACAGAATTGTTTTAGCCACAATACTGTATAATTTTTTTTATTCGCTCAAAGTTTGACCGGTCTTTAAGAGATTTAAAGTGGAGCGACTCGGCACACGCCTGGTCGACCTTTTCTCATCATAATCTCGCCATAATCTTATGAAATTTGGGTTTCGGTGGATTTTGATAAAACCGGCGACATTCGGCAGATTGTGTTCCACGATCAAAAGTTCTTATGGGCGCAGTCTTTCGATACTTTCGTGGTTACAGGGCGTAGAAGTAGCTAATTTTCAGTATAAAATAATAGGACTCCCACGCTCCGCAGCTCCGAATATTGAAATGAACGGACTAATTGTATACACAATGTAAAAAACATTAAAATATTAACACAATCTAGAATGTGACTTGTCTTAAATAAACCATAATGAACGTACGCGATACTCTGCTTGTGCCTTCATGAGACCCTATAAAATTACGACCATTTCATAGGGCCTCATAAAGGCAGAATATCGCTTACGTTTATTAAGGAATAATTTAAAAAATAATGATTAATTCGTATTCTTTGGACAATTCTGGAAACGGGTCTTATGTGCGATTTTTATATCACGACACTAACGATTCTATCACTCTACGAAAATATCCGATTAAAGTGAAATGTTTATTTTGAAATTGAGTATAAATACTGTCAATATCCGAAAAACGAATTTTAAATGAATTTAGACCAGTGGGGTCAGTACAAGCTGTTTGTGCCCCCTTCTGCAACTCCTGCAAACGATCATAACAAATATCGCCTAGACTTTTATTTTGTTTTATCTTATTTGCTGCCATATTGCAGTAATTTATGGAATTAGCAAATAAAAAATTCTAATAAGTACTATTTAAATATGCAACGCCAATAATGATTAAATACACCAAATAAACTGTACAAAAAAATGATTTACTAAAGGCGAATCCACTTATACTATGTTTGTTATTAAGAGAATAAAACACTCCTATATTAAATATAAATCTATGATAATAATAAACCGAATAAGAAAAGGATTTTATTTTCGAAAGAAAATAAAGAAATTCAAATAATTATATTTCTTACACAAATAAAATAAGTAATTCAAAAGAATAAAAGTAGGCAATTAAACTGACCACAAAACGTTAGGAATTTTATGAGCGCAAAACTATTTATCACTGATAAGAAGTAAAGAAACGAAATGAATTCTATTTAACTAGCAATAATAATATTTGGTAATGTTCAATAAATAAATCTTAATTAGTATTAATAAATAATCCAGCTCGAAGGACCATAAAATGTATGATTTCAACTTAGTTTTTGAAATATACAAGCGACTGCAGTGAGAAAGGTGCCTTACCGTAATCCTCGGAGGAATGGCTCGATGGGGCAGGAAGACAGCTCCTTCTTCACTCTCCAACCAATTGCTTGAATTGCCGAAGATTTATGTACACTACACTGATAGTTGTAATATTTAGTAGCACTTATTTAATTTGAAAGTACTCGAAGTTTAAGTTAATATGATTATAATAATAGGCAACGTACCGCGATCACTGTCAATATATGATTAATTCGCTGATCGATTCGGTTTACCTCCGGGCGCTGTCGGACCTATTTGGCAGGTATACTAATCCCACTACTATTTACAATAAATGAAAAGAACAAAAATTAAATCAACATAACTAATGCCAGTTAAATAAAAAAAATATATTTACACATTTACAAAAGGACGAAACACCGGATATCTTCAAAAAACAATCCAGTTCCAGATCTCGTTATAATATATATGTGTACAAAATTTGAAGTCAATATCTTAAACCGTTCCGGAGAAAACGTGCAGACAGACAGACAGACAGACAGACGGACGGACGGCCAGACAGACAGGCAGAATTTTTTTCGCTCAAATTTAAAATCTCGACGTTTCATGACATTCTAAACCCATTTCAAGAAAAAAAATTATTTAAAATTTTTTTGCGATTACTATACTTCCAATCCACTACGTGGATGTGGAAGTAAAAAGGCCTTTTACCTATAACAAATACATGGGAAACTTCATGCTCTCGAAGGCATGTGATAATCAACCGATATTGTTCAAATTTGGAAGAGGTATTTTTTTGTGATTTTGAACAAATAAGGAGGGCGGTGAAACAAGAGAACTTTAAACTGAACGTTTTGTGCCACGATAGTGAATATAGTTTTCAAGTTTTTATGTATAAGTTAGTGTGTTTGTTATTTGCACATTCTCTTATTCTATTTCTATCGAATGTCTGGTTTATGAATTGCGAATATTTAGAGAGACCTTAAGGCCTACAAGCTCGATTTCAATAAATGTCAATTATAATGGTAAACTGAACTGAATTAGAACAACGTATCGATGAAGTCATCATTTTTCAAGGCTTTGCCATCAAATTTCTTTGCAGTTTCATGTTTTATTTGGTGTCTTTCAAGAAAATCAATCTGACGGCTAGGTACTTAATGAAGTGAGCTTTCAGGATTTGAAAAAAATGGGAACAAAATCTGACATTTAAAATTTTTTAACATTGTTCTACAGAGTCTTAACAATTATAGAAGGTTTCAGGTCAATTCAGTCACTGGACAAAGATTTCTACGTTTTGGTATTTTTATGGCTTTGTTGTTTAAGTATACTACTTGCAGTGTTAACTTTTAACCCACCGAAATTTTAAGTTTATGAAAACCCGGCTGCTGCAATCTTATCAACCACCTTTTAATAATGCAAAATATACTTTCTTGTTCCCCAAGTCTCCTGTACAGTATACACATACAGTTCGATATTCCAGTATTATACCATGGTTACCCCTAAATAATCGATGTCGAATTAGTTAAAACACGTCCAGCATACACCCCCACAGAACACGATGTCACAAATCAGTAGGACATCATGAGCAACATATGTCTTGAATAATATACTGTATTGCAGGGAAACCGAAAGCAGGCCCTGGGACGTGGAAACGTCACACCATCACTCACTCAACTGACAGACAGACAGACCAGCTCAGCCGTAAATCAGTCGCACCTGAGACAGACTACAAGGCCCAACTGTCCTGATAATAGAGACATATGCCGCATAATTGTGCCTTAATTACCATACGACTACGAACCATCGAGATACGTGCGGAAGATTGCAAAGTGTAGTTAGAAATATGCGAATTAATGTTTTATTTATACATTCGCTGGTGTTTATTTAAATTTTGGTTTTGGATAATTAAGTTAATGTTTGTAGAACTCAATAAAATCCGTGGTGTTAAATGTTAGCGTGTTTATGAAATTTGCTAGATTTTGAAGGTTATACAGGGTGATATCGAATGCACCTAAGTTAGGGTTTCTCCAAAGGACTTTAAGATTACAGCAGTTTTTCAACGGAATGTTTTAGGTGTTTTGGTAAGGATTAAAGGTCCATATACCCGGACATGCAAAAGTGATGGCAAGTCATATATATCTAATAATTTTCTTTTTGAGATCTCCTGCCACATATATCGTACTTTGCTCATCCCAGGAATTAACATAATAATAAAATTATCCAGCGTAATAGTATGTATCTAATGTATCGGATTTTTTAAAATTGAAATACAGAAAATGTCATGACCTAAATTATTAATGATTTCTTATTAGACCTATATCTCTACTAAATAAAAATAGGTAATATTAAATGATGCTTTGATATATTTAACTATCCAACGATTTTCTTCATTTTAACAAAATTTTATCTATAGTAGGTATATGTTTACCGTATGGTTTGTAATACACGTAATTGAAATACATAATTGAGACATTAGACATTTTATAAAAAGTTATCGATTGAGCATATCTATAATATGACGTACAGGTCAGTTACAATGATTAAAGAGTCATGAATATTACATATCTTTAATAAAAGAACAATTACATGGTTGAACCTAGTCGATATTCTTATAATCTATCACACAATGTATTTTTGCTTTCCTTGAAATTTTACAAGAACAAAAAAATATTGCAAAGGTCTAATATCTATGCTAAATAATAGGTTACATTATATATGTATTGCAATTATATTATTGTTGTCAATCTCGATTTTTGCGCGTTTTAACACTGAACTGTGGTAAAAGTTCACAAATATACATATAGAGAAAAAAGTATATATGTTGCAAATTCTCGCTTTAACGGTGTCTGACTTATCTAAAGAAAGTTAAAATTTTGAGTTTTTTTGAAATGGTTTTCTAGCCTAAATATGATGACTGAACTTCGGTACATTTTTATTTTGATAACTAAATGCTAGAAGATTCTTCTATTTCTAGTTTATAATTTTAGACAGACTTATTTGAAGTAACTGAAACCTGTTTTAAGTATTTTTATTTTTCGCCAATTACAAGAGGAAATAAATAATGGTGCCAAATATAGAAGTATACAATTTCTTCTATATACAGGGTGTAATTAGTTTCATGTCAATAAAAGAACTGGTGGTAGGGAAGGACAAGACAAACAAAAAAAACCTTTTATAACATGGGGTCTAAAGCTCATAGTTTTGAAGAAAAGAAATAAACAAAAATTTCCAAAATACTTAATAACATAGTTTGAGAACTTCTGGCATATTGGGGTAGGCTTTATTGTCTCGCGTCTTGTCGCACATGATACTCTGACATTCGTGCAAATAAGTATGGTGAACCTAAGAGATAATTAGGCCGTGACGGGGTTCATCGAAAAGCATGCCGACAAAGCAGTTAAAAGCGACCAACAGAGGACACCGCCATGTTTTTTGCTTCTTCGCGGCCAAATTATCTTATAACGCTTGCTATACTCTCCCTTATAATATTCTCAAGTAATGATTTCAGTTTGTGTTCTTACTTGGTAAATAACGTACACACGACGCGACCTACCTGTTCCTTGGTTTTGTCTGTTGTTTCTGTTCTTTCTGAATTTTGTGCCTTATATGTTAAGATTTATTTCATTGACTTATCGTTCAAGTCGTTAGTACTTGGTTACGTAAGACACTACTTCTCGTTCGTGCTTTTTGGATTTTGAACCAAGTTTTTCTTTTTGTTTTCTTTATTGATAACGTTAATTCACAGTTTAGTGTAGTGTTTTAAAACGCAGATTTTGGACATTATGGCAGATTACTCTTATCCAGAGCTCGCGGGTATGCACTTGGTGTATGGAGAAAGTGGTGGAAATGCAGCTGGTGCGGAAGAGCTTTTCGTTTAAAGTTCCTTAATCGACGTCATCCTTGTGCTCGTACATTTGCTAGTATGGACACTTTAGAACAATTGCAACAACGTATTTTAATATGCATAGAAACCATAAGAAATGATCCTAATTTACCAAATGTGTTGAACGGAGTGCGTATGTCCTTAGTTCGACGTACTAAAATATGTATACGTGGAGATGGAGGTCATTTCGAACAATTTTTGTGAAAAATTCAAAAGAATTTTTCAGTTATTGGGTGTTACTTATTGGGCGTTAAAGGAATGATTATTATTATTATTATTGTTAGTATTCGCTGTCTTCTTGATCTTTGTTACCTTGACCAAAGACTCGATTTTTAGTATTTGATACGTGATTGGGAAAAATTATGCGCTCAATTCGTTAAAAAAATCAGAATTTTTCCAAACTTAAAATACACAACTATTTTCTGTTATCGTACCTCGAACATATAACTATTCGTTTTCCAATTTCATAAAATAATTACTAATTTTTTAAGCTTTTAACACAATGTTACAAATAAAAGCTACAATAAGTTTGTTCCAAATTAAAAAACACAAGTAAGCAAATCCTATTTAAACCCCTGCGGCCATGCTATGCTTGCGTTGTGCCGGAGGAGAAGGAATTATTTACATTTTCATAATTAGTGGTATAGGGAGTTCGGTAAAAGTAATTCCATCAAAGTACCGCACTTCTTCCGGCGGGAACACAAGCCAGGTATTACAGTTTTTTATTATTTCTAATATAAGAAACTATAACATCCATTGACCCTGAAAAACCCTACTTCTCAAATGTTTCCTACCTTGACATTCAAATTTTAAACATAGGTCAGTTTTTTTCAAAGTGCCCCTATAGGTTTTTTGTTTGTCTAATCGGTCCTTATTATCAGTGTTTTTTAATGACATGAAACTAATTACACCCTGTATGTCAGCATAATTATGTTTCATATAAATGTTTTATTCTTATATTTGGAATTGATTTTTAACTATGTTTACAAATAAATACATGTTCGGAAAACTTCCATATTTACTGTAATAGTAATACAGCGCAAAAAAACTGCAGCATCTTGAGAATTTGAGATCTCTAAACTGAGTATGGTTATTTTTTAGGTACAGTTTGCTTATCAAAATATTGTCTAAATGTTATTTGTGGCATTATCTTAATTTCTTTCCTTCTTCAATTCTTTGGGAATTTCACTACCACATGTATGTTTTCTTTCTAAGCGGTGCTAGGGGAATCTACAAAATATGTCACAATTAACCAGTATGTTACTGGTAAAAAACCTCTACGCCCGTGACGTTTACGTCAAAGGATCAGTTAAAGGTTGGTTTTGATAAATAAACAACACAAATAAGTATAAAAACTTGAAATTAAATATTTCGCCGACGTTTCGGAAATCTAATCTGTTTCCTTTCTCAAGGTTTTTTTTGAAAAATCTTTTTTGCTGTGTATTTGTCATACACAGCAAAAAAGATTTTTCAAAAAAAACCTTGAGAAAGGAAACAGATTAGATTTCCGAAACGTCGGCGAAATATTTAATTTCAAGTTTTTATACTTATTTGTGTTGTTTATTTATCAAAACCAACCTTTAACTGATCCTTTGACGTAAACGTCACGGGTGTAGAGGTTTTTTTACCAGTAACATACTGGTTAATTGTGATATATTTTGTAGATTCCCCTAGCACCGCTTAGAAAGAAAACATACATGTGGCAGTGAAATTCCCAAAGAATTGAAGAAGGAAAGAAAGTTTGCTTATCAGGTCTGCCTTTAAAAAATGTGTTATGGAAGTATCAACAGATTTCGCACAAAAAATCCTGCCTGCAAAATTTATTTTTAGAAAATTTGTTCTTACACTTTATTGGAATTAATCTTGTTTATCAAATGTTTTCATCGTGCTACAACATATATTTCTTGCAAAATGGACGATTAAGCAAAACAAAGGAGAAGATTATCGAAAATTTTGTGTGTTCGATTTTATCCTTTACTCATCCATCGGCATCGGCTTACGTTATACTTATCCTGCTATGGCCCTTTCTAGGGTTATACTCGTCACGGATGCAACTTGATATAGAGGTGATCTATATGTAATTGAGGTATATCCACTTACTTTAAAGGCATCCTGCATATATTCAAACTACAAAAATATTACAACTGATGAAAGTAACAGTACCGAAATAAGAATTAGAAATACTTTTTCATCAACTCATCGTTGCTTTACGTCCACACTTTTATTAATTTTCGGTAGCTCATTGCAATGGGTGTTGTAGACATTTAGGCTAGATATAAAAAAGCATAATTACCAATTCACTAGGACGAACACCTACTAAAAAACTACTTGAAAAAAAAAACCATCGTTATAAAAAATGTATAAATATTTCACATAGTCACGAAACGGCTATTGCTTACTAGTTTTATTTTATGCTAAGTTGGAGTAATTTGCATATTTTTGAATGTTTATATGTCCACAGCTGCTCTTGAAGAGTTTAATATACTTCAGATGAATTAAAGTTATCATATCTACACTTCGCCAATATCTTTATAAAATTTATGCATATTTTTTATAAAACTATAAAATGACAGTTTCTTAATAGGACACCAGAGGCGCCATACAAGTGTGCGAATGATTGATATACATTTACAGTATAAAGATTACGAGAAAGGTTAACCCGTCTGTCAGCATGAAAATACAGTTGAAAGGCCGTATCATTTTATTACATAGAGTTAGAAACTGTATTTTTCTAGAAGACTATGAGGATGTAGACTTAAGTATTTGATATTAATTTCAACTCGATACCTTTACCCGTTTCTGAGGAAACGGTCTTAACGGACAGGCAGACAGACGGACAAGGTGATCCTATGAAGGTTCCGTTTTTCATTTCGAGATGCGGAACCCTAAAAATGATTTTATTATTGGTAATACTTTTTTAAATATATTTTTCTTTTTTCGGTTGCTGCCTCTTCCCAAATATTGTATACAAAAATCGGTAAAGGTCTTTACACAGAACTTCCCTCGTTATTTGTGCATGGCGGTCACTCAAAAAAATTAATAATTACGAAATAGCATTGAGAATAATAATCGGAATATAGTTATTGCTATTATTACAAAGAAAACTTGATAAGTTTTGGTCAAAAAAATATACAGTTTGCTCATCCAACAGCAAAAGCTCAATACTAATAAACAGGTGCCAAAAATGGCAGGCTTGCGCAAATACCTTTACAAATGTCCACCATGACTGAATTATTTCTTGGGATGACCACCCTGTACATTTTTCAATAAAAGTATAATAGGTGTATATGTCAGATATTATTGCCATCCGTCACATCAATCCAACATTCGCGTAATGGAGTGGAAGTATAGTGGTGGTTAAAAAATTTCATTTTTATTTTAATTTTTCAAAATTGTAAAAAAAAAAATTTAAATTTTTTCTTCTGAAATAGGTTTAAAATGTCAAACGTAGAAATTTAAAATTTGAGCAAAAAGGAAAGTTTCCGTCTATTCTATAATAGTGGTAAAAGAACTTTAAGATTTAAAAATTACACATTTTTTTTAAATAGGTTTAGAATATCATGAAACGTGAAACTTTTAAATTTGAGTAAAAAAGTTTCCATCTATTCTAGTGTTAATTTTTTTTCCAAACTGGTAACAAAATGTTGCAAAATTTTTTTTTCCGAAATTGGTTTGGAATGTCATGAAACGTGAAAATTTAAAATTTGAGCAAACCAAATTTTTCGTCTATTCTATAGTTAGTCGGGGCAAACTAACATAATTTTAATCAGAATACGGAAAAATAGAAACCAGAACTAGCCCAACGGGAAATGGTTGGGGGGGTTACTAACATGAAAAAAAAAATAAATGCAGTTACTGACCTTGGGGACTAACTTAAAGAGGGGGGGTAAAGTGAAAAAAATTCAAAGTCAATAGTTTGGATGCGTATTACGAGAAAATTTGACGTCGGAGATAAAAATGTTCAACAGCAAAGTTGTAGGTAATAAAAAGATCTTTCATTTTTGTTAAGGGTACTTTTCATCATAACCTCAAAATTATCGAGAAATTTAAAAATTTTCCAAAAAATAATAAAATTTTCGTTTTTATATTATAACTTTTATAAAAATTAATGAATTGTTATGAAACTTGGTGAAAAGATACCTTTATATATTATAAATAACCAAAAAAATTTTCAAAAGAAAATAATGGAAAATTTTTGATTTTGAATTTTTTCAAAAAAAAAAAGTCCTTTTTTCAGACGAAAATTGTATGGTGGAAAATCATCGTAAATAGATTTTTCAAAGCTCATTTTGTTTGTTTTTTCGTCTACTTTTTGATAAATCAGAGACACAATATAGCTTCTATTTAAGAATATGCTAAAAATGCAAAAAACGAAAAAAGTCAATTTTGAAAAAAAAAATTTTCAGTAATTGTTGATAATTTTGTTTAAATTTCAAAAAAATGTTAAAATTAATTTCACCAATCGATTCTACGTGAAAAAATATTTAAGAAACTGTATTTTGTTGTTAAAAATTACTCCAATATTTAGGGGTGGTAAAGGGTTGCTTCTGGAGGGTGAATAAAGTAATGATCGTTCTCATGCAATTTTCGGCTAAAATTGACGTTAAACAAAAAATTAGTAATCAATAAAAGTTGTAGATTTTGAAAAATTCTTCAAGTTTTGTAGAGATCATTTTTACCATAACCTCAAAATAAAAAAAAAATGCAACAAATGTATTTTTTTACATTTTTTACTTTTTTAAACTTTCTTATTATTTCTTTTCTTCTTATTTTTGTGTACTTAGTAGACAAAATGTGTGGTTGAATAAAAGTATTATAGTAATGATATTAGAAAACTTTAAAAATTAGAAAAAATATATGGAAAGATTAACGCGCATGATCAGAACTAC
Source organism: Stenurella melanura (assembly GCA_963583905.1). NCBI lineage: Eukaryota > Metazoa > Arthropoda > Insecta > Coleoptera > Cerambycidae > Stenurella > Stenurella melanura. The sequence continues at coordinate 17,382,600 of OY757312.1, read as the reverse complement.
AGACAGTACACCCATCTCTCAATCATATAGGCTCTATGGGTCGTGCAATAATTTCATCCATCTACAAATGTAAAAATAGTAATATATCGCTCGATGATTTGAGATTCCAGCGATATAAAATTTTGACTGCAAAAAAAACGTTTAAATTAGAAAACTTGCCTCCAACTGTTGGCGGGGGAACGCAGCATTGTTATAGAGTCTATTTTCAAATCCAAACGTGGCTTGGAAATAAACTTGATCCAACCAAGTGGGGTTGGAGAGAAGTTATTCACTCTAATTGTAAATTATTAATGCCTCGCTTTACGGAAATGCCAATTATACCAGAAACCTTGTTAAAAACAGTCTCTTGCAGTTACAAAACGACTTGTTCTACGAACAGATGCGGATGTAGAAAAGTTGGTTTACAATGTACAGATCTCGGCACGAGTTGTCAAGATTCTGGTAATTGTTGCAATATACAACAAGTTTCAGAAGATGTAAGCGATGGTGAAGACGAAGAGCCAAGTCCTCAAAATAATATAAACAATGAGGAAGTCGAAGATGATTTTGAAGAAGAGATGGAGTGTAAAGATTCGCAGTTTAGCGAAGAATCGGAGGGTGAAGAAGAAGAACTGATTCATGTAAATAAAAGAAAAAGATTAGTGTAGTTTGCAATGTGTATTTTTAAGATTTAATCATTTTTTTTATAATAAAAAGTTCTTTTTTTTAAGTTTTGATCATATTTTAACAAAATAAATACATATTTTCCTCATGAACTTCCTATGAGTTTCCTCAAAATCTTGAACATTTTTTCCAAATACAACTATAATACTTTTATTCAACCACACATTTTGTCTACTAAGTACACAAAAATAAGAAGAAAAGAAATAATAAGAAAGTTTAAAAAAGTAAAAAATGTAAAAAAATACATTTGTTGCATTTTTTTTTAATTTTGAGGTTATGGTAAAAATGACCTCTACAAAACTTGAAGAATTTTTCAAAATCTACAACTTTTATTGATTACTAATTTTTTGTTTAACGTCAATTTTAGCCGAAAATTGCATGAGAACGATCATTACTTTATTCACCCTCCAGAAGCAACCCTTTACCACCCCTAAATATTGGAGTAATTTTTAACAACAAAATACAGTTTCTTAAATATTTTTTCACGTAGAATCGATTGGTGAAATTAATTTTAACATTTTTTTGAAATTTAAACAAAATTATCAACAATTACTGAAAATTTTTTTTTTCAAAATTGACTTTTTTCGTTTTTTGCATTTTTAGCATATTCTTAAATAGAAGCTATATTGTGTCTCTGATTTATCAAAAAGTAGACGAAAAAACAAACAAAATGAGCTTTGAAAAATCTATTTACGATGATTTTCCACCATACAATTTTCGTCTGAAAAAAGGACTTTTTTTTTTTGAAAAAATTCAAAATCAAAAATTTTCCATTATTTTCTTTTGAAAATTTTTTTGGTTATTTATAATATATAAAGGTATCTTTTCACCAAGTTTCATAACAATTCATTAATTTTTATAAAAGTTATAATATAAAAACGAAAATTTTATTATTTTTTGGAAAATTTTTAAATTTCTCGATAATTTTGAGGTTATGATGAAAAGTACCCTTAACAAAAATGAAAGATCTTTTTATTACCTACAACTTTGCTGTTGAACATTTTTATCTCCGACGTCAAATTTTCTCGTAATACGCATCCAAACTATTGACTTTGAATTTTTTTCACTTTACCCCCCCTCTTTAAGTTAGTCCCCAAGGTCAGTAACTGCATTTATTTTTTTTTTCATGTTAGTAACCCCCCCAACCATTTCCCGTTGGGCTAGTTCTGGTTTCTATTTTTCCGTGCTCAAATTTAGTTTGCCCCGACTAAGTAGTGATAAATAGATTAAAAATGTTTTCAAATTTTTCTAAAAATTTTTCAAACACATTTTTAAATTTGTTTGAATAGTTTTAGAATGCCATGGAAACGTGGATAGTTTAAATCTGAACAAAGAAAAAAATTCTATCTTAGTGGTAACATTTTTTAAAAATAGTAAACAAAATTTCTAATTTTTCTTTTAAATAGATTTAGAACGCTATCAAACTTGGAAATTTTAAATTTGAAGAAATAAAAAAAAATCCATCTATTTTAGTGGTAAAAAAAAATTCAATAATGTTGGTAAAAAAAAATTTCAAAAAATTTTCAATTTTTTTTTTCTGAATCAGGCTTACAATGCCATGAAACGTGGAAATTTTAAATTTGAAGAAAAAAAAATTATCATTTTAGTAGAAAAAAATTTTTCAAATTTTTTTTTTTTTTTATAGTTTTAAAATGCCATGAAACGTAGAAAATTTGAATTTGAGCAAAAAAAAATTTTTATAGCTTGGTAAAAAAATTTTCAAAAATGTTGGTGAAAAAAATTTTCAAAATTTTTTTTTTCAGAAATAGGTTTAGCGTGTCATGAAACGTGGAAATTTTAAATTTGAACAAAAAAAAAAATGTTTATCTTGCTAAAAATTTTTTCAAAAATGGTGAAAAAAATTTTCAAATTTTTTTTTCCCGAAATAGGATTAGCGCGTCATGAAACGTGGAAATTTTAAATTTGAGCGAAAAAAAATTATTTTCACTATTTATTCCGTTTAGACGGTCCACCCTGTATATTTTCCAGTAAAATTACTACCAGTTCTGCGCTGACAGTAGCGTCAACTACCTGCCAAATTTGACTGCTCTCCGTCAAGTAGTTTTTTAGTAAATGCACCAACAGACAGACAGACAGACAGACTGACGGAATTGAAAAACCTATATTTTCGTAATCTACGTGTTCTGAAACGTCAGAATCCGAAAAAATCTCGGAGGGTGATTTTTTCTCGAATACAATACTTCCCTTCGGTATGCGAGGGAAGTAAAAATTAATGTATTTTTTCTGGCTCATAAATAAGTTGGCAGCTAGGGTTGTATAATTAACCTTGGCCAACTAGTAAGTAACTTACAAATAATAAATATAAATATAAATATGACAAGACGCTTACAAATATGAAAATAAATGGACATGAAAGTTTTATTTCGCTGTAAAAAATTAAAATCATAGCCATGTACCGATCACCTTCTACGTGTCCCTTAGTTAACAGCAATTTAAATTTGTTCTTGAAAAACATTAAATGCGGTTCACTAGAAACAACTGTTTTAGTAGAAAGCATAAATATTAATGCAAAATCAGAAGTAGCAGCATTTAAATATGTCGGAACATGGTTTTATTCCTTACGTCAACAAAGCAGCTAGAAAATATGGCAACCGAACGTCATGCGTTGACCATGTTCTTGTCAAATGCAAGGCGCTATAAATTAATAGGCCCGTCATTTTGATTATAGGTTTTGTAGAGCCAGGTAAAGCCTCATGTGAAACTTTAACATAAATTAAATTAATTTTCCCAAATCAAGTTAACTCTAAAAAATGGAATTTGATACCACTAACCATTCAAAAGTGTTAACTAAATTTAAAGAATAATTTCTGGGCAAATTCGCGAAAACTTATGGAGAGCTGCCAATGTCTACGACAAACATTTACAAAAAACTGCAAAGATTATCCTAGTATACTCCTATACCGGGTGCCCAATATTTTGGTCGTTTTTGTATTTAAAAATTTGGTTTTTGGTACAAATAAATTAGACAATAATAGGCTACTTTTAGACTAACAGGAATGTACTAACAGGAATGAAAATATCCGGTTCAACCGGAAGTGACATCAACTCTTTTTTCGTAAATGGAATGACTATATTTTTTTGATAGTTTCTCATTAAGCATAAATTTGTAAGTGCAGCAGTTTTTTCAGATGTAAAAAATTACAAAAAATAAGTAAGACACGAACAACTTTTTAATTTTTTCAAAATGGCTGCGTCATATGAATGCGATGTAAGAAAATTTTTAAGTAGGCTATGGAAATTATTAGTAAGGTTGTAGACTTGTCTGTAAAGCAGAAAATAGTTGTTTAATTACTGATAGGTACCAGTATTTTTAGTTTTTTTTCTTAAAAAAAAACGGAATTTCATTTTCATTTCCGTAGGGGTATTATGGAATTTTTATTAATGGAACTGTGCTATTTATTTTATTAATCAGAAATAATGATTCATAAACTATATTTTTTTCGCCAGTAATCATTTCTTAACGATATCCTTCGTAATAACAGAAGTATTTTTAAAAAGTAAACACAAATTAAACACGAAGTAATTTTAATAGGTATAACGTTACAACCATGAATAAATTACCAAGTATAACAAAAACCTAAATTATAATACCTAAACCATTATAAAAATTGTTCAAATTGTTCACCGTTATGATTAACACACAGAGTAGCGCGACTTATCGTTGCACGTCTAACATTCTGTAATTGTTGAGGCGTTATTTGTGCAATTTCGTGTCGAACTCTTTCTTCCAGATCTTGCCTTGTGGTTGGAGCAGTCATGTAGACTCTATTTTTCAAATGCGCCCAAATGAAAAAATCGAGTGTGGTTAAGTCAGGCGATCTTGCAGGCCATCTGACTGGACCATGGGTCCCAATCCAATGATCTGGAAATAATTCATTTAAGTAACCCCTAACGATAATATCATTGTGTGGTCCAGCCCCGTCTTGTTGGAAGTAAACCTCGTCAATATTGGTATTGGGAATTTGAATAATCTGTGGAACTGTTATATTTTGGAGAAATTCTAGATATCTTGGTCCAATTAGAGTTTCGTTAAAAATTATTGGACCTATGATATGGTCGCCCAGTACGCCTAACCAAACATTAAAGCCAAACCGCTCCTGAAACCGCCCCTGTCTCATAATGTGAGGATTATCAATTGCCCAATATCGAGTGTTGTTTCGATTAAATAACGCAAGGTTTGTAAATCTCGATTCATCAGTGAACAAAATGTTGTTGATAAAATTCTCTTTTCTTAATTGGCGTAACTATAACCAATTACAAAAGGTTATTCTTCGTTGATAATCATTCTCATACAAAAATTGATGCAATTGATATTTATAAGAACGATAGCCGTGTTTCTTTAAAATTTTTCTGGTTGATTCTTTGGAAACTGGTAATTCATGTTCAATTTGTCTTATCGAAATGGTTGGGTCAACATGCACTAAAGCTAATACATTAATTTCCGTTTCTTCATCTACAATAAATCTTTCTTCAATTTCTACATTATGTTCAGTTCTAAATTGTTGCTCCAACCGGGCAAAATAGTTTCTCGGAGGTTGTCTTCTTTGTGGATATCTCCGTCCATACAGACTTTGTGCTCTAGTTGCATTACGTCGAGTCTCTCCATAAATAATAATCATGTCAACTTTTTCATCTCTTGAATAATTTTCAGCCATTTTATATTCATTTTTTTGTTTATAACAACTTTAATACACTTGCTTCAGAAAATTAGTGAGTAAGTCAAGACTAATTTGAAAAAAAAACTAAAAATACTGGTACCTATCAGAAATTCAAACAACTAATTTCTTCTTTACAGACATATCCACAACCTTACTAATAATTTCCATAGCCTACTTAGTAATTTTCTTACACCGCATTCATCTGACGGGGCCATTTTGAAAAAATTTAAAAAATTGTCGTATCTCACTTATTTTTTGGAATTTTTTACATCTGAAAAAACTGTTGCACTTAGAAATTTATGCTTAATGAGAAACCATCAAAAAAATATATTCATTACTTTTAAGAAAAAAAAGTTGATGTCATGCATGATATTTTCATTCCTGTTAGTCTAAAAATAGCTTATTATTGTCAAATGTATGTGTACCAAAAACCAAATTTTTAAATACAAAAACAACCAAAATATTGGGGTCGTACATTGACTCGTGGCCACCCGGTATACGTTTCATATAATTGTTGCGCATGCTGCATAGCAATTATATGAAAAGTGCAGTAAATCTACGAAGAGAATTGTTTACTCTCGTTATATTTATTATTAATTGTCATTTAGTAGTGCATACTTCGATGATATAGTTGAACTATACTTGAGATAAAAACGAAGCAAAGGGAGACATTAATCACATGCTCGCAAAACACGCTACAGCATTTCAAACTTAATTCAAAAATTTTGACAATGTATAATTAATCAACCCTCCTAGTAAAAAATACTCATCTGATATGACTTGTTACCTAAATGTAACATGTTATGATGTGGAGACGTCATCTCGTCACGGGCTCTATTATTTAATGTAAACAAAGGCTTGCTAAGAGTCGAGTGCGGCTCGGTGTGTAAATGAGTTAAACCGCCTAATTAATATTCGTTTGCCGCGATCGTCAGTTTACAAACGTAAACCGGTCTCCGTTTAACAACACAACACCTCATGGGTGTCCCGATGAAGGGGATATTTCGCTAATTTACAATGCTCAGAATTCGAATACTGAATTAGCAGAAAACTGTTCATGCATATTTTTACTGAAAAATGAATAAATTGTGATCGAACAGGTTCATGCGTAGTTGAAGCAGGAAAAATATAGATTGATGCTTTATTTCATAAAATAGTTGTTCGTGAGGTGGGAGGCAGAGGGTTCTAAACGCCAAATAGAACATTTTTTCATGGCAGCAAATATAGGGTTTGGAGTACTATAAAATGGTGGTGTAATACAATGTAGTTTAAGTAAAGGGGCCGTTCATGCCAATTTCTGACCCCCTATCTTATGTGACACACTTTGTCACGCCCGCCTGGTCCGGGGGGGGGCACCCCCTGTCTGTCACGTCACACAACTTTTATGTAAATTAATAATATCAAGGATGCTGATAATAAATTATATTAGGCATAAAATTATTTCCTTGTATTGTGACGTAAAATTTGCTTGAGACCCCCCCTCCATGCTTTTTTATTTTCCATCTGTCATCATCGGGTGGAAACTGTAGGCGTTTACAAGATGATTTTTCTTCGTTTCCATGCTTCTAAGTTTTCATCTATTATCATCTTATTTATTCTTCCTCCAAGTCTTCTGTTTCTGAATCCAGCAGTGTGCACTTCCTTCTGCCCGTTTTCGTTTACTTCGTTTGTCTGCCAAGAGCATTCGCTAGCCGCACGGAGCTTTTTTTCTTTTATTAACTGTTCCACAGGTAAATATTCATTTACGGTGAAAGTGCCCTATCTCGCGATATCCACACCATATATTAGTTTGTTTTTACAGTAATTATTTTCATTGAATTTATTTATTTTTTTTATTAAAAATTACGATTTTAAAAAAGTACTTGGTACCTTGTGGAACTCTATAAGGTGAAATATTGGTTTTAAATTGATCTAATATTGCAATAGGGGCCATTTAACAAACACATTACCTTCTTGGGGGCCGGGAATAACTGAAAATGTGACAAAGTGAACGATAGGGGTGACGGGGTGCACAAAAAGTAAACATTCTCAAAAAGTCAACAAGGCATGTTTTTAAAGTGTAATTTTTAAGGTTCTATGTAACCCTTTCCTCGTATCTGTCTGCATGTCACAGGTGTTTTTTATTCAGAAAAAAGTGCTTTTCGGGAAGTTCAACTATATGTGCATCGGGGCTGAAAAATTTTTTTTCCCGCATCCCATCGAGTGGAGCTTCGTTGAACAGATCTTTGAAAATGAAGAGATTTCTTAGACAGATCTTCGTTTCAAAGTTAAATAAGAAATATACGGTTTTCTTTCGGAATCTCGAAATTTGCAAGAAAATTTAAAATTCCTATAACTTTTGATCATTCAAAGATAAAGAAATACAAATGGTAACTCATTTTAATGAAAATTTAATACTCCACAATGTCTACTGTGAGGACGTTGCTGTAGAAGTAAGGGCTGACAAGCTAGAAGGCAAAGGTTGTCGGAAAGTGTGAGGCAAACTGAGTTTTTTGAAAATTTGCTATTTTCGCTAGTGTATATTTCGAAAGCTATTGGAAATCAAAAAAAGTATAGTAATAATTATAAAGAAAATTTTGTCAGCTTTCATTTTAATGGTGACCTTTTGCGTGCCTTCTTGCACCCCGCTCACTTCGTAGGTTCAGGACTCTTAGTATGTTTACTTCCTAACTACTCCAAGCATAATCCTGAAATAAATGATTCTGTTACCGACCATGTGATCTACACCCCTTATTTGACTGGACTATGAACTGAAATTGAAATATGTTTCTTCAACAAACCAATCGGTTGAGTCAATTCTATCAGAAACTTACGTATGAGGAAAGCTGAGATTTCAGAGAATTTGTTTGTTATATGTATAAAAAAGTCCACAAAATTTAGTTGAAAAAAAATCGTTCTCATCTATCCTGTACTTACTCTGCTAAGCCTTCTCATCTGCTTAGAAAGAAATAAATAATGTTGGGACGTTATGTTGCTTTACTTAAAGGGATATACAAAGGCCGGTGAATTTCAAATTTCTCACTAAAAATAGAGGATGATCGTATCATAGAATATGTCAAAATTAAAATATCAAAGCGACTAGTTACAACAGTTAAAAATATTGAAGGTTCAATACGGTTGCTTCCACAATTATAAGACTGGTTTTAACTACAGATCACTAACTTCAATATAAATTGCTGAAAAACTTCTTAATGTAGGTATCCCCATAAATAAGTCAAGTGGAGTAATGTCTGGGGAGCGTGCCAGCCATCCTATAGCACTAAGATGCCCAATACATTTATTACTAGTCTCTAACTCTAAAGGCACCAACTTTGCGTTACGCGTTCAAATTTTATATCTAAATGTATACTAATATTGCAAACATCTTCCCGTAACATTTTTAATCTCTTATCAAAAAACTTATACTTTACTCGTAGTTCAATTTCACATCTATTTTATCCATTATTTCGATATTCTGACTATTACTAACGATTTCCCAGAATAAACAAAACTTTTTATGGAGAATAACTGTTTCTTTTAAAATGCGAAAGTATACACAATATATTTTTTTAAACTTTGTACTTAAATACTCTATTTTATGAAATAGAACATTGGTATCTAATTCTTTCCTGTTACAACTTCCTGCTTCCAATGACTATAGTAGGGCCAATAAGTCTTGTCAGTAGAACCAGGGGCGTGGGGACTTTCGAATTTCATAAATTCGCTTGTATGTAATAAAAGCACTCGGATTGTGTTAATTATGCATGAGATACGTAATGTCTTAAATTTAAAATATTATGCTTAAGTCTGGCAACATTATCTCCACGTATTATAGCAGCATTAGTAGCGCAGCCGCAAATATTGGTCCGTTGCATTAAAACCGTTACTAGTGTAGATATATATATGTGGCGCCACTGATTGCGGTAGGTTGAGATCGTTTCACGTTTGTTTATGATAGTTCCGCAAATTTCATAGTAGTTGAATAAATTATTGAGTATAAAGACACCACATTCAAACATTTATTCTATTTGGTCGATTTTAGCAATTACACATAATGACCTAGTCCTGGTTTTCATCTCTGGTAGGCGGATAAAACTTAATTTGTTTCTCTGAATTATGTGGGATTATACAGGGTGTCCCCGAATTGAGTTCCCGGACGAGAACATGTGATTCCTGAGTTCATATTGGATCCATATAATCCAACTTACCTTAGTCCAAAAATGCATTCTTGAGGAAGTACGTCCTACTAAAGTCAGACAGAGAAAAAATTTGTCAATAATTTCAGTTGTGTTGGAGGTAAAATTTTAGAATTTTGATGGAAACTGTATCTCTATAAGTACTTTATGTAAACTTGAAAAAACCAGGTATATTTTGCTTCTCCGCGACAGGTTTCCTGTTTCACGAGCACCTATGACCTATAGAGAAAAAATGGTAATTCTTGACTTTTGGTACAGCTCCCATCAAAATTAGAAAATTTTATCTTCAATATAACGGAAACTATTGGAAAGAAAAAAAAATCTGTCTCACTTTAAGAGAATGTACTTCCTTAGGCATGCATTTTTGGACTGAGGTAAGATGGGTTATATGGGCCCAATATGAACTCAGAAATGACAGGTTGCCGTCCTGGAACTCAATTCTGGGACACTGTATAGCAGAACGAGGTGCCGCTTAAGTATTACCTAACAGCTACTATCCTTTGACCACAATACCGCTGATTTTTTTGCTCTACTGTCTACACTTATTGGCTCTAGCATAGCTTATACTTTAAGTACAATTTCCATAATCATTGCAGATGTTACACAATAGGAAAACTAGATGCTTTTAACCTTCACTATCTGTTACGATACATCTAAACAATTGATTGTTTGAATCTGTCGACAGTTTATAATATGTTAATTTTCATTGAAGATAAAACTAATTTTAGAAAGCCTGATTATCTTGAAAGAAAACTCTTGTACGAAACACCGCTAGTTTTGCGGCAAAGTGCACGAAACCACTCCTTGAAACAAAGTGATTGATAATTTAATAAATAATAACAAAAGGTCATAGACTTTATTGTCTAATGGCAAACATTCTTCGAGTACTTATCCAGAATTAGTCATGCGTATCTGTGATGAATATCTCCTCTGAACATACAAATCTAATTATATTCTATTATATTCTTTTGATAATTTTTTGTAGATACAGGCGCAGGCAGGGTATTGCTTTGCAGTGCGTTTCAGGTTCATTAGGTTTGTAGGTATTTGTAGAGCATGCCGAATAAATTGGTTCATTTAAATAGCGTGTTGACTTTTTAATCTTGTGGAAGGTGGGGAGTAGGCCAATGGGCTTAACGGGAGCTAGAGGCTATTGAACAGTATTATTTGGTGTGCTTCAACTACGATAGAGTCGATAGAATCTGAAGGACAATATCAAATAAAATATAAAGGTAAATGTTTCGTGAATTTGCGAACTTGCCCTTTGATGAGATTTCATTTTTTAATCCTCTTTTTATGTCCACATTTGTATCGATAACACTCAGTCATGAAAAGAATATTTTAGTTGCAGTATAATGCTATTCGCTATAAGTAAAGCAACAAGTTAAAATGTCAGAACCATCAAGTTTGAAGTCAGCGTTGGCATTAATAAACCATCCAACGCAATCAACTTATAGGGGGTACAGGAAATTAATTTAGGACCATTTTTGTTGTTTAAGCCATTTATATAGCCTTGTATTTTCATTATTTTCAGAGGTAAATAAATAATTTCTGGTATAACAATAGAGCTTCATAAACTGCGTTTTATGCAAAGTGTCTAAATGCGGCCTACTTCGACCGTTTGAAGAAAGCAAAATGGGCGGTAATCTTATTGTAGGCAAAACGTCACTCAAGAATTGAGGGAAACGAAATTGTAGACGAACTAGCAAAAAGCTTATCTGACTTAAAACCACTCAATTGGCTAGAGCTAGGAGATATGAAAGCCATTTTAAAAAAAGAAATTCGAGAGCACTGAGAAGCAGACTGGTTGGAATTTGCATCAACATCAAGAAATCAGTACATTACCTTACCACAAAAATTACCACATATTGATGGAAATCTCCCAAGAACACTACCCTTGACAATATCTAGACTAAAAACTAATCACACAAGATGTCCCTCACATTTGAAAAAAATAAAAATTATTAGATCTGATATATGTAAATGTAATAACTACTTTAATGCTAATCTGAACCACCTAATATTTAATTCCTTGGATTATAACCTAGAAAGAGAACGGTTTATTACATCCCTTATTCGTCAAAAGATTCAATTTCCTACTAATTTAGAAAATCTTTTGTCCATTGAAAATGATAACATTAATAGGATAATATACAATTTTATAAAATCTGCACGCATTTTAATTTAAGTAATATTGTTTGTATACATTTTTCTTTTTTATTTAATACGTTAGTAACAGCATGAACGTAGATTATAGTCGTAGATAATAGTCGTTGTAAAATCTAGTGTTTATCCTTTATCCTCATGTTTAACCCCCTATATCCGTGGTTATTCCTGTGATTGTGCAAGTGTTGACAGACCCCTAGACTCATCGTGTCCCTGTGTCAAATCCCCCCCCCCCCAAAATAATAAAAAAAATTAAATAAAAATAAAAAAAAGTTGAAATTAATTAGCAGTGGTTAGTTAAGTTAGTAAGTTAAATAAAAAAGTTACAGAGTTCCATTGTATGAATGCCCTTTTGAATTAACTGGTATGTTTGTAATTAAAACAATTTAATACTTCATTTTAATTAAAACAAACGGTAAAAATTTCTGTGGCTAATCGAACTGGTTTTCGGAAGCCAGACCACTTCTTCAAAAAAAAAAAAAAAAAGGAAAATCGCGATATCTCGCTTTGTGGTGAAATCGAATAAAAACTGGGTGTTCATATTTTGTTTCTAATTCTGGTCATTATTTTCACTAGTGTGCTATAGAAGCAAAAGAAATGCGCTGTGTCAAAAGCAATTTCATAATTTAATATTAAAACTGACAAATTAAATTCTAGAGGACGTAATCTTTTTCCACTAACCCACCATCCCCAAGCAACATTTTTAGTCTTGTAAACAACGTAACGACGTCGTTACGATGTAAAATACAACTTACTCTTAGTCATGACGACCATGTTACAACCCTTTTATGACCCGATTTGGACGGTTTGAAAAGGGTTGTCACGACTTTTTATACAACTTTTCTATGACTTAATTGGATGTCATAAAGAAGTCGTTCCAAGGTCACGACAACCTTTATTAGGACCTTCATACGACCAAATAGTGTTAGGGATTGAATGCGGTATTGTCGCATAAAGGTTGTTATATAGTCGTTATAAGGTCACAACAATCTAATCTGACTTCGATATGACCTATGGTCTGATTCTGTACGCATGCGTGTTTGTGAATTTCGTTCAAACACGACAACAGAACATAACGAGTCAGCATGTACTGAAAACATTTTGCCTATACGTATGTCTTGTATTAATTCGTTTACAATACGGAAAATAAAAGCTCAACAACCAAACTGCTAATTATGAACCATGTGTTATTTAAGAAAATGGGAAATATTTAAATAGATTTCTAGCAATGTTATGATGCCAAAACTGCTGGGGATTAATTTTTACTGTAAAAGTGTCGAAGATACCCCAAAAAACATAACGCGCCCTCAGAATAATGAAAATTAAAGAAAATTTGAGAATTCAAGAAAAATAAAGGATTTTTAAATATTAGTTTCAATGGGCTACAATGTGTACACATTTGCAGAGAATAACATAAAATACCAAAAAACACATTTTCTAGTCAAACTTATATGTAAAAAGCTTACAAACTAAATTTTAAGTTTTAGTATTTTTGACTGTCAAAGATGGACGCCAAATTTGGTTGAAATTCCAACAGAAAATATGGCTGACACTGCTTATGACCTAATAGTTATAAATTTGTATGTGAAACTACCAAGCAGATATAAGACTGTTTTTAAATTACTCTGAAGTCATTTTATATTTTAGTTATGAACATAGAGTCTTATTCACCATAGAGTAGTAACGATAGACTGCCCGTTCCCGTCACTCAATTGTCGTTTCATATGATTATATTGTCATTTTGCATGCTTTAAACTACCTTATGTTAGTCTGTTAGTAAAAGTAGGAGAGTGAACCTCTCTTACTGTTACAAAATTTAAAGATGAATGTTACAAAAGATTGATGTAAATAGAAACAGCCAGGAACCTATAGAAGGGCAGTTAAAAGAAATGTAGATAAAATACGCAGTGACAATGTGGTTACAGAAGAAATCTTTGAGAGAAACTCGATTGTTGGTCTAATTAAAAACAAACCAAATTAACCCGCCTGTGGTATTAGACAGTATCGATACTTTTTTATATCGATATTGATATCGATACTTGAATTAAGAATCGAATAAATATTTGATAAAACTAATCTCTATTTTTGTTTTTATTTTAGCCTTGAATATCGATCAATACCTAATCGATTATATTTAAAATACTTTCTGACGTTTATGCAATTATCAATAGTACCGAATCGAATCGAATAGAATAAGTATTTCGAATAAGCGCTAACATTGACATTTGATATTTTTATTCACGAATCGTATCGGGGTCGTATGAACCTCTATGACAACTGTCACTTTTTTGAGTGTAGTGTTTATGTTTATGGGTTGTATTGAGATCGTATTGATTATTGGTATAACTTCTGTTACTATTATCAATATTTGGACGCCATGTTTTCATTTGTGGGTCATATGGAAGTCGTATTCAAAATCAATATAACCTATATACTTTATGACTCCCCTCCGTTTCAGGTACTATATCCTGTCAAGGTCCTATATTAAAGTCTTATCATGTTTTTTAATGATTTTAGTATAACTATCTTCCTACAAGGTCATCATGAGGTCACATTATTTTATTTAACGACCTTTATACAATTATATTCGTTAAGTCGTGTTAGGCGTTTTATTGTAGATGATATCAACCTCTTTACAACCTCATAACGACCTCTTAAAGACCATTCACCGTAGCGTCTAATTAGTCATCTTATACATAGCATATAACCGGCATGCGACATGGAATTTTGATAGTCGCGAGTATAACTTTATAACGACCTTCATACGATCTACAGTCGTTAACATTATTTTAAAAACCATTTTACGACCATTGTACAACTAATTGGGCATGTAGACTAAAAACTATAACTCAAAATGTTGCTTGGGTCAATATGGATGAACTTTTGAATACATGTTCGATTGTTCATAATTCGACTGCGCTGATTTGGAGACAGGCTTCGATTATTTTGGCACAAAGTTCGCCACAATTTTGGGGATCTTGTTTTGTAAACATCATTCTTTATTACAAAAATTAAAATCCAAGGTAGTAACATTTGAAGACCTCGGTGGTTAGAGCTCAAAAGAGCTGTTTGTCCCTAACCAGTGCTGGGGAAAATGTACGTCTAATCACTATCAAATTAGTTGTAGACAGAATTATGAATCGATGCTCCATCTAATTGGAAAAGCATTTTTTATCTCACTTCTAATGAGAGATTTTCAATTGCTTCCAACAGGTCATTATCAAAGAGAAGTACTAATCGGGCTGCGTTTAAAGTTGTGTGGGAAAAGAAGAAACTAATTAATTGATCCCCCCCACACTACAGGTTGACCTTTTCCGAGTATCGGTTTTTACAGTTGAATACCTAGTAAGCATTTCTTGTAGCCTAATATATCTGCAATTTTGAGAAAACACTGTTTCATTGATAGTGATAGTGATTGATAGTAGTCAGTAAACATAATTCATAAAACAAATTTTGGCCAATTAAGAAGTTTCCTTAGACCTAATAACAATAATCTAATCTTTTATTTTCATCACCTTCCATCAAAACATGTAGGAATTTCGGCTTAAAGGACTTTATATTATGACGAATAAAGCATTTTCTTACTCGGGATTTTGAAGAATTCAGTCATACTAACAAATTCCTCACATTTTCATTGGCTTTTTTTTACTGTACAACCAGTAGCATTAACAGATTGTTTAACGGTAACTAGGGTTAATTATGTATTAAGCTTTAGTGAAAATTAGATTAAATAGACTAAGAATTGAGCAGCAAAGATTACAGAACCATCTGCTAGTGCAAAGTTTAAACAATAAAGTGTTTGTGGTGAGTTGAAAAGGACAAAACGGACTGAAATGAGCAGGAGGATATCAGGAAAAAACTTCGAACATCAAAATTCATCAACAAATAGTGAAAATAAAACTTTGGAAAATCAAGATCAAAATTTATCAGGCAAGTTGAAATTCAGGACAAACGTCAGAGGCTGACAAATTAAGGAATGACAACATAATTTTTTGGACTAATGGCAGTGTCTGGGAATTGAACCAGCATGCCCAGAAAATAGAAAGTTTCTTGATAATGTAATTAAATCTGAGAAAACAGTTGAGAAGGGGAAAATCAACAACAGTATGTTATTTGTGGCATTATCTTAATTTTTTTTCTTTCTCCAATTCTTTGGGACTTCCTGCCACATGTATGTTTTCTTTTTAAGCGGTGCTCGGGGAATCTACAAAATATCACAATTAACCAGTATGGTACTGGTAAATAACCTCTACGTCTGTGACTTTTACGTCAAAGGATCAGTTAAAGGTTGCTTTTTTAAATAAGCAACACAAATAAGTATGAAAACTTGAAATTAAATATTTCGCCGACGTTGGTTGCTAATGTTAAAAGAAGAACTTAATAATAATAATAATAATAATAATAATAATAATAATAATAATAATATTTATTTTCCTTGTAGACAAATGCATTTGTATAGGAATAGTCACATTACTTAAACTAACTTATGCTACTTATGGACATTTTCATAAAATTCTCCTAATGTATAAAAACACTTATCTGTCAAGTATTGATTCAGCTTCACAAACTTAACATTGTATAAAAACTAAAAAAACTGTTAACTATATCAACAGTTCTGTGTAAATAGTAAGTATCTATGGATATTGAATATAATAAACATTCAAAAAAGATTTTTCAAAAATAACCTTGAAAAAGGAAACAGAATAGATTTCCGAAACGTCGGCGAAATATTTAATTTCAAGTTTTTATACTTATTTGAGCTGTTTATTTAAAAAAGGGAAATTTAATAGAAATAATAAATGAAAGTAATCCAAGAAGGAAGAAGACGATTAGCAATCAAGTCATTATACAAAAAGCATAACTTACCTGGTCATTTTTAACAAGCAGACAGTTTTCTGCAAGATATCAGCAAATATCCAAGTAACATTCAACCAAAATCCAAAGCAAGAAATTTAAAGCACCTGCTGTAGCAAAAATTATTCATCTGCCACTAAAAATAACGAAAATACAAACGTGTATTCATGTTAAGTGTGACACACCGAATTATTTACAGTATTCCAACCAGTATATGTAAGAACCGTAGGTTGAGAACGAAATCCGAGGCCAAATCTCTGCAGTTCTTCTTCGCCTTACATGCATAATTGCCTGATTGCCTCTAATCTTTTTTCCCGCACAATGCAACCCTCTTAATTTAGTTCCTTGTCCTCAAATTAGCTGAACAAACTGCGGCGCAAATAAACAAGTGCAAACAAGAAGGGCAAATTACAATCAGCACCAGCTTAGTCCTGATGTTTTCATATCGGTCCGAAACCTGTGTACTTAAAACTAGTGGACACGGGATCGGGCGTTAGGGATGAGAAGGTCGATATACACGTAGAAACCTGCCCCCCTTTAATGAAGTTGGAGGGAGGTGAATTGCCATCATCCACCCTTGGCAAATATACTGCATATTGAGGTATTAACATTTATCGAGTCCCGGGCCATCAAACTCCGACGCTTTTACGTTTCTTCGACACGTACGCCGTTCTCACACAACTATCGGGATAAATTGGGATCATGGGGAAATGCCATTTTTACATTATACACTTTCAGTGTAAATAGGGGTATCATCGTATTATTTTTAATATATCATATCGTCGGAATCGAGGTAGGTACTCGCATAACTTTTCAGTGGGCCGATGATTTCGGTATTTTAACTCTTTGCGTTGAGTGTTCTATAAAAATGAATTTTATTGCTGGAAACGTTATATAGTATACAGAGATTTATTTAATATGTGGACGCGCAAACGAGGAGGGGTGATGAAAGAGGTTATTTCCAATCAAAATACCCCTATATTATGTGATTATCCCCAGTGGTGGTTTAAAAGTTACTTCAATTCTTGTATTCCTTCCTGAAATCGAGTATTGTGTCAGTAGGAGACAATTTTTAAAAAATATGTGAGTTGTTCGGTTGTTCTTTTATAAGTAGGTTAAGTGGGTGCATATTTCCACTAATATCATTTGCCAACCCGGGTTTTCAGCGGAAATATGTACTATTTTCCATTTTACCATGTTTTATTTTGTTTAACCATTTTACAATACATTCTTAAGCTAAGTATTATATTTATTGTCTATAATTGTTTATTTGTGGCATATTCAGATTTTCTTACTTTTTGTTGGATATTTTGCCACTGAAAAATATTTAAAAATTTTAATGAAATGAAGCTATAGGTAGTTAACGTTTCGGAAGAAAATCTACTACCGTTCTCAAAAACTTTTTGGCCGTCGACCATGAATGACAGTTCGTTGTTTATGTATGTCCATTGTCCATAGTCACGTGAGACATTAAATTTTATTTATCTTATTTTTACTTACTTCGTTTCTAAGGAAAAACATTTTTTTGGGGTTTTTGAAAAACAAGATTTTTTCGGCCCTAAGCGGAAACTATTCTGGCATCCCAAGCAGCACAATTAGTTTATTTTACCAATTTAAAGCCACAATGACCTAAGATAGTTGATATAACGTAATTGCAACCATTACTTTCAACTTTAAAGGCATATGGACTTAATAGTAATTAATTAAGCAATATTTAGGTAATATTTTTTTAAGAAATGCCTGATAAAGTCACATTGACTTTAGTGTAATTTTCAAGAAATATTAACGTAATCGTTCCTTAAAATTCAACTATAAAGTTAAAGTGCATATTGAGGTCAATGTATAAGAAAATATTACGTAATTTTAGATCAAGTTATTAACTTTGGAGTCGCTGACTTTTGTCTGGATAGAATCAGGGAAATTTTACCAATTTTTAACATAACTGTAACCTATGTTTTGTCTTGTCCTTGTAGTCAGATTTTAGTGAAAACTTTAACCTCATGGTCACAACTAGTTCCAATTTTAGGTAAAATTTACATTAATTTTATTTCCCCACTTACCTAGCATATGTGTTTAACCAAAAGGTAAATATTACTTTATATAATGTCCTAGAAGTTAGTTTTACTTAAAAATAGAATTAGGTCTCTTCCCTGGAAGGCAAAATTACGTTTTCATTGTCTAAATTACTTCAAAGGACTAAAATGACTGTATTATGTTGATGCCCCTCCCAGTAGTGTCAACTGTCAAAAGTTGTTTCTTCATTTTTACTTTAATGCTCGGAGTCATGGGGTAGTGTCACATTTTCCATACAATAAATTTTCAGATTTTATGTTGACAGTTGTTGACTTGTTGACCACATAAACAAGTTTTAATATTTAATGTTTTGAAATATCGTGCGTCGGAAGGCAAGAGATCGACACGCCACCTACAGTCAGATTACGGAAATTTTACTTCCTGACGTTTCCTCATATTAAAATCTCGAACCTAGTTATTCATTTTTTCTGGAAATAAAAACGTGTCATTATTTTTTGTTGGATAACTTGAAAGGGAGAAAATCCGACTAAAACCAGCTTTTTCCACTAATTGGTTTAAGTATATTTTTATAATTTTACGCATGAATGACACTATGAACTAAGCCCACGTGACCAACGCATGTATTTGTTTTGATCTCAGATAAATAAAAGACATATTTATCTGATGTTTTAATCACGGCCGTCTCTAGAGACGGCCATGTTTTAATACTCTTTTTGCTTTTTCTAACGAATAAACAATGATTATTGTTCTACTTACCTTGAACCTGATGGCAAACCAGGACTGGGAAGTATGACCAATTTAGTTCTAAATGAACTTTAAAGACTTTACAATTTTGAAGACTACAAAATTATTTTAACCTATATTGGTCCCATTTAACTTTAAAGTCAATAATATAAGTTTTAACGACTTCGACTGTAGGAAAAATGTTAGTGAGGTCTAAAATATTGGGAAAGAATACTTTGAAGTCGCGCGGTACTATATGCGCCATATTTTTCAACCAGCTGTAGGAGACCATTTTATAATGAAATTTTGATGAGTGATTAATTGAAAAAAATCATTAATATAGGGTTATTTAACAGATATCAAGTACAATATTAGCATATTTTATGCTCCAGGAAAGTCCTGCAGAGCAATTTTAGAGGCTTTTACAAATATTTTTGAAACACATTGAAGCTGGAAAAAAATGTTTTCTTTAAAAACGTAAAATACTTGAGGCGCTTTTAATATTCCGAGGTAGAATTGATATATTTACAATGAAAATTGATTGGCAGCAAAAAACCACAGAGGGGAGAAAGGTGGACACATTATTTCACAACTGTGTCTGACATTATATGATATACTCCTACTCCATCATTATGATAGGTGTTTGGTTTCTATTATGTCTTATGCTGCTGATGCCTTATAAGTAAATAATTATCATTGCTGTAGATAAAACCTTATTAGTATGAGAAAGAATTACTGCAGTTGAAAAAGGATAAGTGGTTTGGTAGATATTACGTAATAATGGCCACAATTAAACACAATGTTTACGTTTAAATTACCTGTTCAAGGAAATATGTTCTATAACTTATAGGTCATTATAACTGAGTGGCCTTATTTAAGACGTATTACCGACATCGTCTCATTCCCCATTTACTTATATTTTACGTATATTTTAAGTCAATTAGGTTAGGTTAAACGGGAAAACAACACCAAAACTAGGTCTACATTACGTAATTAAGACCTAAGGTGCTACTTGGGATGTCTAGAAAGTACGTGTATAAAACTTGGAGACCAACTTATATATATATATTTTTTTTCAATAAAGCTTTTAAATACTATGTTGCTTTTTATTATTATTAAACGGTTTTATTTAGCTTAGGTACTTTGTTTGTGTCTTGTGTGGGTCAAATCTAGTAATTGAAATTTTACCCCCTTCCTGTTGACAGATTGATCTGAAATTTGGTACACACCTTTAGATCTGATAACAATATAATTATGTATATTCATTATCATTGTAAATCCAAGATGGCCGCCGTCACAAAATGGCAGATTACATTTTTTTCAACCCCCTCAATATATCACGAATTAATTACGAAATGTGTTTTTTAACTTACTTGAGGCACCTCCAAAAATAATCCGATGGTCTTCAAATATTATACACATACTTTCTAGACATGCCAAAATACCACTCCACTTAGGACCGAATAAATTTTATTTTAGTTTTTTTTTTTTTTGGTAGGTAGTTGGTGCATCTGAAGGGATTGTTCTAAGATTGAGAAAATGCTTAGATACACAATTTTATCTGAATAGTCTGAGGATGTTATATTTTAGATATGCAAAAAGGCAAAATAATGTTAAAAACGCAGATTCTTAAAAAAATTAACGCATACGTAACAAACTTTGATACATTAGATTTAGTTGTGTAGAACGAGTGTTTTTTTTAATGTGTACTTGTATAATTTTTGCAAAAAGCATTTGTTTATAAAAAACACTTTTTCGGACTCCTTTGCATAGGCTACAACAGTGAAAACTATCAGAAAAAGTTGTTCATTTAAAGCAGACTCTAATATGGCACAACACATAGTTATTCAGAATAGATTTATTTTATCAATCTTTTTTTATAAGTCGTGTTTGTTAAAAAATACATTCTACAAAATCTTCGAGAGTTAAGGTAGCTGGTTTATCAGAGGTAAAATAAAACAAGCAAGATGATGATTTTTATTACTTCTTAAATGCCACAACAAATTTTCGAAATTTCTTCCATGGGCCCGAACACATAATCGGCATCGCTGAATAAAATTTCATTTCATTAGCCGGAACGCCCGTTCATTATTACTAATCACATTGGTGTCTTCTATTATCTTTTGCCTCAACTCTAGTTCAGACTGAGTTTCCTCCACGTAGACTAGTTCTTTAAAATAAACCCATAAAGAGAAATCTAATGGGTTCAGGTCAGGTGATCGCGGTGAAAAAGATCTCCATCAGATTTGCCATTTTGAAATTTATATCAAATATCTTATCTTTGTTTTTCTTTTTCAGGTAAGTGCTTGAACGAGGGGATGTAACGTAAAAATTAAAGTGTAAGTACAATATGACTCGATTTCAATATCATACCAAACTAGATTGCTTTTGTCCCAAATTTGGAATAACAATCTTAGATCTAACAATAATTGTTGTGTTCGATATGTTAGCAGCGTCTGACTGCAACTTTCATTTGTGTTATAAGAATTTTATTATACGTACTTCAAAAATGGTTTAAATTTAAATGGATATCTCCTAGTCCAAGTTCGTTCGAATATAAAAGACACATTTGTGTGCTTAATCCTGAACCTTCTTCGTACCCGTTTGCTTTAAAATTTAGTAAATCGTATTCTATATAAAATTCACGGCTTATACGTCTCTGGCGATAGCTCTGTATGGCGAATATGACTCAATTTCAATAGGTAGTATTGGACCATTTTATTTATAGATGTTCTAAATTAAGAAAAGAATTTAACAAATTTTATCTTGTTCGTAATAGTATGATTAAAAACGCCTCAATACAGGTTTGAAATAAAATTGATACTTTTATAATCTACGTAAAGTTCTTCCGATCCATCCTGAAGGACATTGTACAATTGTACATTTAGTACAGGCAATGAAGGCAAAATGTTGTAAAAACCTCGCAAAAATTAATAAAAGAATCATATCTGGGATATAACTGGTAAATAACCCGTAGAATGGAATGATGCATTCTTTGCACTTGTTCCGGGAAAATTCCAAAAAATGTGGAAAAACTTTTTGATTTTCGGTTTTTTTGCTCTAGCGGCCAAAATAATGAAAGTAGAGAAAGAAGTTCGCAACAAAAGTTGTAACTCGTCTTTTTCTTTACAAAAAAGGTCTTTACAAATTTTTGACTTACTTGAGCCGTTTAGAAGATAAATCGAGTTTTCCACTTATAGTTTTAAGCCACTTCTAAATGCGCGAAAAATGAGAATTCTCCAGGAGTTTCGTACGACCGGGCTCATCGATCGATAATTCTTACTTTTCAGAGCCCCTAAAAAAAAATTAAAATAACATAAAATGTAGAGAAAAGTCCCAGCTTTAATGTGGAACTAATCACAAAATTCATAAAAAATTTTATCAAGGATAGAAAGTGTCAGAAGATGGCTTAGTGAACTTTGTACAGTTGATTCACAGATTTATTCATATCTTTGCCGGGAGTCGTTAGAATGATAATTCATTTTGCTTATATATTCTTATATAATGATATATTAATCCAATTAACATTTTATGGCAATTACTTTTGTTGGAAAAATATGGCCGCTAGAGCAAAAAAACCGAAAATCGAAAAGTTTTTCCAAATTTTTTAGAATTTTCCCGGAACTTGGAAGTGCAAAGAATGAATCATCTCATTCTCCAGGTTATTACCTAATTAAATCCCAGAGATGATTTTATTAATTTTTGTTACCCTAAATTGTTAATTTGCCTGTACTAATTATACAGTGTTAATATTTAGGTATTTTAGTGCGCGTAATTAAAAGCCTTTATAATCCAGTTAAAATGCGAGTTTTGCTGTGAAAACTACCCTTAATTAGGGTATTTTTGCAAGATTCTTAGTAAACTGTATCCTACGTGTAAAAGTTTGTTGAAATACAGTTTACTAAGAATCTTGCAAAAATACCCTAATTAAGGGTAGTTTTTGCAAATTTAAGGGTGCTGGCAATACTCGAGACCCGTAAATTTGTATTCAAATTTGTTAGTAATCCCCTAAAAAGGGGTGTATTTTGCAAATTAAGGGTGAACGGACAGAGTCCAGCCCTCGGGACCCCGATTTTCGGATTCAGCGACCCAAAAAACGTACCGGTAAGGTACGCTCGTTTTGGTTTCCTATTTCACGGCCCCCCCCTCGCATTTTAACTGGACTATTAGTAACATTTTGCTTATAAATTATGATATACACAGCATATGTAAAGCATTATAGTGAGAACGCCTTAAGAATTAGTCGAGTCAAGTCAAGTAGATGAAATAATTTCGTTAGATGCCTTTTCTAGTAACCGAGATGTGTCAGATTTCGTCTTTTCTGATTAGGCTATTTTCAAATAGAAATTATAAACCGTTTTTTGCACACTCCTTAAAGAGGTGTAGCTGGAGAGGAAAGGTTTATTTTGAAAATTTTTATATGAAGAATCCATTGTGGCGTACTTACCAGCCTTTTAAAAGTAAGCGACAACAGGCCGATAGCTTAGTTAGGATTGTGGATAAGTTTAGTTTGCTTTTAATAGGAAATTAGTTTTGCATTATAAATAGTTGCTTAAGGTATTAAATAAGCTAAGTGTGGGCGCCAGTCGACAATATCGACAGAAAGGGGGAGTAAAATAGACAAATAAATTTAAGACAAAAATATTTAGTAATCTAATAAATTTAAGAAAATGTAACATATACTGTATACCGGCATAAAGTTTGGTAGTAGTAAACGACACAAAGAAGTAAACATAGTCCTTTAAAACTTATCAATGGAATACCGCACTCATGACAAATCTTTAATATGTAACGATAAATAAACGACACTAAAAAAAGTGATATAAACGTCAGCCTCGATGTGTCTATTTGAAACACACTATAAGTTCTACTCTGATTTAGGTATCCCGTAAAAAAGTTAAATACAATATGGTAATCTGCACTATTATCAATATAACAAATAAAAAATATAAATATAACAGCTCAAATCTTATTTGACACAATATGCATTAAATATCCCCAAAAAAACACCTGTTAGATGGTTCACAGAAAGGACACAAGTACTTAGGCATTCATGTTTAAAATCCAAAATTACCACAATAACTAAATTACAGTTTTGTTAAACGAAACTTTTTTTTTTTTTATTATTCAAAATATTCAAATATAAAATCGGTACTCATCTGGTAGATATCATTGCTGTTCCATCATAATTCACCCTGTTTGTAACAATACCAGAAAAAGTGGTCCTAATAATCTGCCCTTTTCTCACATGATGCCAGCAACAATTTGTTCTTCAATTTTGCTCTTTTCTTACGTGATACCAGTAAAACTTATCCATAAATTTTGCTTTTATTTCATGATACTCGCATACAATTTTTCCTTACAGTAACAAAGGAGAAAGTGAAAAGTAAAGTAAAGAAACGAAAAGGCCTTAACTGTTCTTAGGCCTTTCACAATCACCACCAAAATTAATCTTTACTATGTAATTTTGTGATACAAATATTTAATGAAGTAGATGTTAATCACTCCTCACAATTTTTTCGCTTTTGTCTTTTTCTGGATAACTTGGTAGCCAAAAAAAAGACGCGACTTTTTATTTTGTCTACAGCCCTTATTTCCAGGGTTGGCAAAAATTGTTTTTTTTATTTTAATCAAAAAACACGTTTTTTTTAATTTAAAACAATTCAATGTGTTTTAGACATGGATTTTTAATTGTTGAAAAAAAACATGTTTTAAACAATAAAATATATGTTTTTAAACAAGCCATGCCCTTATTGCATCATAATAAGACGAGGACGATACTTGACAACGGCTCGGCCAATTTGGTGTAATAAATACGTCAAGTTGTCAATAGTGCAATAATTTTTTTGGTGATTGGTTATTGACTACACAGGCACATAAAAAAAAGTCGAGTTGTAGAAGACAGACCTAAGTATTCCCATGAATTCTGACCTGCTGAACACGAATCCGATGTCCGTTTTGCCCGATTGGCTCTTGCATTCTTCCTAACCTCAAAAAACACCGTAAGAATGCCCGAAAAAACGAAAATCTGAAAAAAATCAGGAGTACATAGGATGGCAATAGAAATCAAATGGCGCAAACCAGACATCCCTGCGGCCCTTCGTTTTCGAGATAGAGCAGCTCACCGGAAGGAAAAAAATTGTTTTGTTCGCAATTCTCGGGGCTCTATATCGGAAACCAAAAAAACTATAGAATTCTAGTTTGCGCCATTCGATTTCTCTCGCCATTCTACGTACCTCTGAAATTTTTCAGATTTTTAGTTACACTCTCATTTTCTCGGGCATTCTTACGGTGTTTTTTTTTTTTGAGGTTAGGAAAAATACAACAGCCAATCGGGCAAAACGGACATCGGATTCGTGTTCAGCAGGTCAAAATGCATGGGAATACATAGCTCTAATTTCCCGCACTCGACTTTTTTTTTGCTATTAATCGCTTTAAAATTAACACTTAAGAAAATAAATAATAACGGTATATCTTCTATATAATAGTAATATGTTTCGTTCGTTGTACTTATACTACCATATTATTATAACTAGTTGTATTGCATTACATAAAGTTCATATTTTTTTACTTTATTATTTTTTTGACCTTATCAAATACAACGATGTTCCGAAAATTGTTCATCAAACACTGAAAAACGCATTGTGTTTAAAACAGGTTACTGTGTTTTAAACACTTAAAAAACATTTGTTTAAAACATTTTGTTTTAAAACTGCCAACCCTGCTTATTTCTCTATGAAAGTATGTGTTCACATTTGCAAACTATACGCAACTCAATATATACCATATACGTACATTATTCAAGCTAGTAATTATTTTAATTTATAGTGATGAACTTAATCTCAATTTACACAGGGTACATGCAGAAGTGAACCGTCACACCATCTTCATTTTTGATAAGGAGTTGGTAGTTCAATTTTTTGCACGTTATTACGAGGGACCCTGAATACAATGGCCTACATTCAATTGGTACACAATCGCAACTTCAATCTTGACAATGGAAGGTTTGCTCAATTTGAAACATTCAGAGGATTAATGTATGATAAACAATCATTTATTACCAGTTTCAAGCCCATATGAATCGGGCTATTTTTGGGGTCACTCTTTGAAATAAATATTTTTGTCCGGTTATAATATATCTGTTCGATTAATTCAGAATTGCGTAATAAGCTACATATTCGTTAATTATTTATAAATTTTTCCTCTGCGTTTCTTTAACTGTTTTGCGGCAGATCTAATGATTAAAAATATGTGAAATATTTTATATGAAACATTAAAATTCCATTATCTTTTAACTAATAATGATTAATAGCTGATGAATAGCATAATATTTCAAGCAAAATTAAGAAATATACGCCATTATATCCGGAATTTTCCATGCGTGTACCATCTGTTAATAAACAGTAGTGTCACACTTAATTCCAATAGGTATATGTTATAGAGATCATGTAGTAACTTGGTTAAGATGAAAAAATGCTTTCTACTAAAAGTGTCAAGCTTCTTGGGCGGCCAACATCACATAATTGCCAGTGGCTAGCGCGACCTCAGGTAGTCTTCCAATATAGTAGTTAAATGGTAGATCATTAAATAGACATTGACGTGCATATCTATTTTATTTGGTGGATGTAGTATTTGCTGCTTGGTGGTATTTGCTTTTTATATACAGAATGTCCATTTTATCAGGGTCATCGAGAATATTTCACTTAATATCGGTCATACAAAAAAAAAAAAAAAAATCCACGAAAATTGAGCGGACTTTTATAAGCTACAAAATGGTTTGAAGACATTTGAAATCCATGGCCTACTTTAAGAGTTCTGACGGAAAATGTCTAAGCAAAATATCTCCGTTATTTGAAGAGGTACGACGAAAATTCTAGACAAAAATTTTTTGCAAAACAGACTACTTCGAGATTATGTCTAAATTTTTCCAAAATGCTGTATTTTGAGATTTACTCTTCAGGGTGTTAAAAAACTGTTTTGAAATGGGTAAGAAATAGTGGCATTAAATAGAGTATTGTTCTCCCTTTTCAACGATATATCACATGGCATATGTATTCATTGGAGCTAAGCAAGTAAGTATAAAAACATTTACAACAAAAAAAAATCAGTAAGTTCTTCAAATCTTTACTATAATCAAACATTAACACAATTAAGAATAATAAAGTAAATTCAGCTAACAAAAAGCTCACAATTTACAAGCCGAGGACAAACCAAGAAGGATGACTTTTTGTAGGTGACTGTTGGAAAAGAAGTGCACCGAACCATTAGTATATAGTAAGATATTTTAGTCCGACGAGGAAAATGTTTCTAATAGTGAATTTTTTAATCGTAATATTCGTTACAAATGCATTTCGGAAAATGCACACTGGTATAGACCAACTGGGTTTCAAAATCGTTTTTTCAATAAATGTGTGGTTAGGTATTTTAGGCACTGTTTTAATAGGTACATCTTTTTACTTCAGTGGCCAAAGGTACCTAAACTTTTTGAGGGACGAATTTAATGAATTCTAAAATTTGAATATTTTCAACAACATGGAGCTCCTCCTCCACAATTCCCGTATTTGCTTAGATTATTTAGATGAAATTTTGCCTCAATATTGGATGGGTACCAATGGATTTATTCGATGATCCCCTCGTTCTCCAGATGTAACCCCAATTGAATTCTTCCAATAGAGGTATATTAAAGATAATGTGTTTTCGACACCGCAAAATGTAGAGGACTTAAAAGCTAGAATTCAACAGGCATGTAATACAGTTACCCCCGAAATGATAAGTAATGCTTTGAATGCAGTGCCTCGCCGCGGTCGATTGTGCACGAGAAATCGCGGTGGACATTTTGGACACTTGATATAACATTTTAAAAATAATTTTGAATATTAGATAAATATTAATGTTCTGTGTGCTATACTGATTCATTTTTATTATTAGTTTTTTTTTGTTAGCTGAATATACTTTATTCTTTTTAATTGTGTTAATGTTTGATTATTGTAAAGATTTAGAGATCTTACTGAATTTTTAAATCGTTTTATTTAATCATACTTCTCCACGGCAAGTATGATGCTAGTTAAAAATAAATATTGGTTTAATAAATGTTTTTAAATTACTTATTTGCTTAGATTCAGTGAATAAATATAGCATGTGATATATCGTTGAAGAGGGGGGAAAATACTCTATTTTATGCCACTATTTCTCGCCCGTTTCAAAAAAATATTTTAACACCCTGAAGAGGAAATCTAAAAATACAGAGGTTTTGGAAAAATTTTGACGATACTTCATTGAAGTACTCTGTTTTGCAAAAAATTTTCGCCTTAGAGTTTTCGTCATATCTCTTCAAATAACGAAGATATTTTATTTAGACATGTTTCACATTTTCTATATTTTCCATCATACCTCTTAAAATAGGCCATTGATTTAAAACGACTTTAAACCATATTGTAGCTTATAAAAATCGGCACAATTTTCGCTCCAACAATTTTTTTGCACGACCGATATAAAGTGAGATATTCTCGATATTCCTGATAAAATGAACAGCCTGTATATGTTGTGTTCACGACGTTGAAATAAAAAAATCGAATTCGAATTTCATCGAAAAAATCCAATCGTTGGTAACACCAAAAACTCACACCTTGCAGGTTATTTAGACCAATAAATGATATGTACGTAACATTAGTTCATTCGTCAAATTATTATCATTCTACTAATACATTAAATCATTAAACTCTTACCTGTTGCTACCTATAAGTTGCTTTCAACATCGCCACTTGATGTCAAAGAGAGTACAAGGTTATGTTCAATGTGTACTAACTTTAAACCGTTCTATGCGTCGGTATCTATCACCGCTTCCATTTTATAGTAGAAAAGATAGTAAATAACTTACTTATTTTATTTAAAAAATCGAAATTGCCTAGTCTACCGACATGGTAAATATTTTTTTCCATTGAATGAATGGCTAGAGCGACTATAGCTATTAGCACAGTGAATGGTAAATAATCTATATTTTAAATTAGCGCGCATTTGCGCAAACTTTTACTGAATATTATTTAAAACGGCCAGAATTATTACCATACTACATTAAAATATTAGTCGGGAAGTGTCCGGAATCTATCATCATGGTGTATAATGCAGATGGCTTTAAACTGTAGCCTCCAAAAGAGATAACAATTATTGCAACTTTTGAATTTTTGTCAGCTTTACGCGGTTTTGGTCTCACTGTAAGATGCCGAGAACGAGAGTAATGGCTCATAAAAATTCTTGAGTGTGTTAAAAAGAGCTGAAGTAGATGCGTTAAAGATTGCAATCTCCAGTGTGTGCCTACATACAGATCAACTGAGAGATATAGAAGTAT
Organism: Stenurella melanura; assembly: GCA_963583905.1. Classification (NCBI taxonomy): domain Eukaryota; kingdom Metazoa; phylum Arthropoda; class Insecta; order Coleoptera; family Cerambycidae; genus Stenurella; species Stenurella melanura. The sequence goes on along the minus strand of OY757312.1, from coordinate 17,352,961 downwards.
GGCAAAACAAATAACAACATTACACAAATCAATCTTAAAATAGTGCCTCTTTGTAGAGTAGAATCTGCCTGTTTAGAAAAGCTATAATTAGTATATATTAATCAGTTAAAATGACAATTCTCACAGAAAGTGAGCTTTGGGGCCCAGAACGAGAATAGAACAGACACCCATCAATAATATTTTTTTTTCTTGTTGTGTTTGACCTAGTCAGTTTCAAATTTCAGTCTTTAAGCTAAGATGTTCCGATGAGGAACACTAATTTCGAAACGGATGCCGTACGCGTAGATTTAAACGTATATTAAAGTATTAAATGTGTCAGAATTTTAGTTATGTAGTTATTTACTGGATACACATCGGGGTAAATTCTTCTGTTGATATGATCCTTATCAATTGACAATGAATAAAAGTCTACAGTTTTGTTTTCACTTAGTAAAATATATATTGTGTTTTGACATGTCACATTTCTACTCGTTAGTATCACACACTTTCGTTGTAATTGCATTTTTTTACTTTGTCGGATACAACTGTAAAGTTTAACAAATATGTAAAAGTAAACTCACACATCTTACCATTTTTTGGCAACAATAACCGCAAAGAGGGAGGACAATATAGAACGAGTGGTTTAGGAAAAACCATGGTGAAGATTGATTGATGTCACTAAGGAACTTTGGAATGGAACTTTGGTAAGATCGCACGCCTAACAGGCAACCACGACAGGTGGTAAATTACTATGAACAAACATGCCGTACAGTTAAGGAAGGCAAGCTATACCAATGTATAAGTTACATAACGTCTGTCATGATGTTGTGAATAAGAAAATATTAACATCAAATTCCATTTTACGCCTGTTTTCTCAATAAGCTAAGTAATGTCAATTAAACTCATGTTAATCAAAAATAATAATGTCAAAACTAATTTTTTTTTGGTTTAACAACCTTTATAATGAGCGTTGAATAATCCTCTTCTATTTTTCTTGTTTTGTTAATTACGTCACTTAGATTTATTGCAGTTTAAGCAGTTTCATTTGCTTAATTGGGCGATTTTGATTTTACCAATTAATAAAATGTCACCGTTCCAAACCTGTTTATGAACGAGTCCGTTGTAAAGTATTTGATTTCATCTCGAATGTGACTTAAAAAGGAACAGTTACAAAAATTATTAAGCAAACAACCTCGTCACGGTCTAGGATTAATTAGTCTGCGACAATAACATTTCTTCAATGAGATTTATTGCTAATGGCAGTGGCGTAGTCAAGGTTCGAGTTTTATAAAAGTAGTTTGTTAATAAGTTATTACATAAACATGATTAACGTCGTGTTTTCCTATACCTACTTATTTACCCAAATACGTCCAAGGGTAGGACTTATACCACCCGATCTAGAAACTTTTAGACGTTCGAGTAAAATTTAAATTACACTATATTTTATTTCAGAAAGAGGCTAATAAAATAATGACCACACTACCTGGTTGATATATCAATCAATTCTCTATAGCGAATAGCATGGTAGAAGATAGTGCTAGTTCAATAAGTGTGTGCCCGAGAATTCATAGGGAGATAATTTTTTTTTTTAAATCTGATCTGTTGATTTGCCTACAATAGGTACGTTAGAGAGGCTTTATCTCAACCAAAGAAGTCTGATATTCCTCAGGGATCAATCTTGGGACCGTTACTCTTCAAAATTTTTATTAATAACGTTAAGCTGTCTCAATTTACCGCATCTGTTGTACGCAGATGTTACGAAAATTTATATAAGGATGAACTGTACTCAAGATTGCATTATTTTCCAGAATAATCTCGATAGGCTTGATTTGTGGTACTTAAGGAAAATATGTGATCAACAAATGAACGTTATGTTCTAACATATCCTTGTAAAAAATTTATTTAGATTTTTTCATGTAATACTGGCGACTACTTAATAAACCAGAATATATAAAAACCTTAGGGGTAGTTTTTTCAAATACCGATCAATCAATTTTAGCTACGAATAGAAGTTTATTAAGCGCAATTCCCGTAAATTTTGTAACCTTTCTACAACTAATTTGACATAAAACTCATATGTCTAATCTCTAATTGAAAATAATTCCATTATTTGGTAACCAAATTACTAAAAATCTATTGAGGTAACAGAAAGAGTGCAACAAAGGTTTGCAAAGCTTTTGTCGTACAAAGAGGATAAAGTGTAGCCTCCTATTGGCTACCCACATGATTTGTTACCTGAAACACAACTATAAATCTAGAGGGCAGAATATTTATTAAACTAAATATTTCTGTCAAGCTCTTCTATAAATCCTTAATTTATAAAGGTAATAACCGGATTGCAAGTCAACAGCTGTTCTCTGAACTATGTGTCTGAGCGCTGGATTACGAATTACCACCAGGGCACTTTAAGTGTAAAAATTACATTTTACCACAAAACGTTTGGTTTGAAACACTCCGTTTAGGGCTATTTGCAGACGGCAGTTTCAAGCTGTTGGCTCTCATCAGTGCACGGTAGGTCTGTAGCGACTGCTTATTTTTGTTGCTATCCACCCCCCTTTAAAAAATGTTCCGAGGCCTAGTTTATTCTGTGCCCATTTCATCAAGAGTTTTTTTGGGTCGCTTTACGTATCCCTATATTTCGTCACATGTATTTTTCTAAATATCGTGTAATCATTACAACATAGTCTTCATTTCTACCGAGAATTTAATTATTAATATAATAAGAAAGTAATACTGCCTCACAGTGCCCTATATTGAGTTCCGAAATATTTTATTAATAGGGGGTCCACCAGACTAATATCAATACTGGGAGTACTAAAAGGCGGTTTATCAAGGCTTAGTGGGAGAAATTAACTGTCTGTTAATCACAAATTTAGCTAAAGGTCCATATGAACACGAACGTGACTTTCGTTTTGGTCCTATTCGTGCACAAGAACACTGCACAATTAATTTTGGTATCATTTTATTTTTACTTGGTTCGGCGAAAAAATAACACCCTGTATCGATTTTACGGGAATAATTAAAAGTCAAAAATTCTGGAGTCACAATAATGATATATTACGGTTCACGTTCTAACGATACATTTATTTATCACTAAGTATGTTTAAATTCATTAATTATGTTGATTGGTAACACTTTAGAGTAGAAATTTGCCTTTGGTTATTGTTGTTTTTGTCGCGTGGCTGGATTCCGAACTGACTGACTTACTTGACTTGACTCGACTGCGTTGAGCGCGTCTCGGTTTATATAAGAAAAATCAAAGCTGCTGGAAGTGTTCGAGAATCGAAAATTCCAGGCGTTCTAGTCATTCTAGACGTTCCAGATTGTTCGCGTTCCCGAAAATTCGATCAGTACCGCCTCGTTCAGGGGGAGTGGCTTGAGTATACTCTCCAGCAGCGAAGGCTTGCTTTTCAAATTATTCTAATAATGTAAAAAGTGTTTTTTCTAGCTCGCGGGCTTTACAGAGCGACAGAGGGACGTTAATTCTTAATTTTGACAATATTAATTACCCGATTTAGCTTGATGGGTATAATATTTATGAGTACTTTTAAAGCTTCCCAATTCACTAAAACATGTCGCCTGGCAAAGCAGCCTCGGAAAGTCTGTACACATATTAACCATAGATTAATATAGATTTGCCAGTCAGACAGAGAAGCTGAAATTTAGAGATAGGTACAAAATACTTCCAAAGTAAATGTTCACAGGCATGTGCTCCGTGTGTGACGTCTTTTGTTTTGTTTACACCTTGCTTGTTCGTAACCGTTCCTTGTATAGTGGATTTTGTGAGTCGGACGAAAACCTCTCTATGGTCTGATGCAACCAGATTCCCCTTCCCCGTTTCCGTGTATGCTGAACCCCGTTGTGTTGGAATTTCTCGTTGGGATGACCCACTCCCCCTAGAACCACCCCCAAGCGGAGGTTAACGCGTATTATAATTGTTTGAGGGACTTGGTGATCTCCCGTTTTCGCAGATGCTGAACACCGTGGTGATGGTGAAATTCCTCCCCGGGGTAACCCAACAACCCTCCAAGGCTTTGACACCAAAGGAATTACGCCGGCTGTCTTATCTGTATACTCTATAGTTTATCTGAGCAATAATAAACCGGGCTTAAGACGTGCTACGCCACTGCATCTAACACTTAAATTTATAGTAAGGGAAATTATTGTAAACATTCAAAAGGCCAGATGCAATTGGAGATCTAAAATTTTGATGAAACGATCTCCTCCGACAAATATATTTCTAGAAACTTAACTGCAGTGACGATTAACAATCTCAAGTGACACATTTCGTATCTATTTATGAATCTCGCATTAACATTTCCGCGTCTAACAGCCTCTTTGTCATAAATCTATCAAAGAATATTATAATTAAAAACGAGTATTGTGTTATTCCCGACTGTTTGTCACGTTTAAATTCAGAAATATGACACAGATGTCCTATAAAGCATTCGCGCAACGCCGTCATTAAATTATTTAAATAATACCGATAAATTATAATAGTGCTCTGTTGCTCAACGGTTTCCTCTACTCCGACGTTTTAATTGCAGACACAGGAGCCTAGATGAAATCATTAGAAGATCGTAAATTTATTTTTATATTTCAAATGCCAAAGATACGTTTATTTCTCAGGTTTTTACTCTTTTATTATAGAAATGAGGTATAATTTGTCTCACCTTTATTACATTTAGAGCTCCAATAGCTGTGGTCCCAGATCGTACAAATACTGACAATGAACGAAACAATTAAAAAAATAATATTAAAAAAAAAGAATTCTGATATAAAACATACAGTGTAGTAATAAGGGATTTGAGAATTCACTGTGTATAGACGTATTGTAGGACGCTCCCGAAAAAAGCGCTAAAAATCGGTTAAAACTCCGTTAAACTCGATAAAATTTAAGCCATCGGTAGGCCAAGAAATTCCGCGTAAAATGTATCACAGAAAAATAAAATTCATATGGAATTAATATTTGAAAATTACTAGTAGAGTGTTTTTTTAATGGTACCAAAAATAAAGTACAAAACTGCAAGTGCCAGTGCCTTAGCTGACCGTCGACGGAAATAGACCCATCAACACGCAAGACCCTTTCAAGTTGTTTATTGCGGTAGAGAAAGCTGAGCAATAAATATTTAGTGTCAAGTGAGTGACATGTGAGTGCAAGTATGGTATGATTCCTACGTAATAAAGAGGGAAGCTGCCAACATATGCACATAGGCGAAAAAATAAGTTCTGTTTATTGGTTTATTAAACATTGTCATATTGGGCTTATTTACGAATACAAAAATGTCTCTCAGTTCAAAGAAGTTGGGGTCTGCTTCATATACAGAGTGTTCAAAATGTTCTCCTAGATCTCTTTTTTATTTTTTCAGATTTTACTTTTTTTTTGCTTTACCTTGGCGGATCAGTATACAGGGTGTCTCAAATGTTCTCTCGGGGCTCTTCCTTGCACTTCCAGTGTAAATGGCTATTTACCTGTGGAGCGGTTAATAAATAAAAGCGGGCGGGACGAGGTGCACACTGCTAGATTCAGAAACAGAGTACGATGAAGAAGAATAAATAAGAAGATGATGATAGATGGAAACTTACTTACACTTCCTATCCTATATTCATAAAATCATGCGTCATATGGCTCTTGCTGTGGGCAACAAGCATGTTCCATATCCAATTCAGCGTATGCAACCAGTCCGGCGGTATACCTATAAAAACCTCCTGATTGATTGTCAGGAAGCACTGACAAATCAATCAATCAAGCAAGACACACAATGTATTAATAAGAATTTTTGTATAAAAATTGTGTAGAATAACTCTTATCTATTTAGTAGCTGGTTATATAGGCAGAAAAGTAAGAAAAGGTCTCATAAATATGTGGCCAAAAATTTTTCCTAAGAGAGCTACGACCTCTGAGATGGCGCCTAAATAGCGGTTCCTAGTTCCTCTGAAGTGGTTTCTTGAAACACCAAAGCACTTAAGCGCCAGACGTTGCCAACAGGTTTACGAAACACGCGTCGCGTGTAATGTTCAAATCCTTTAATGTTTGAAGTACGATTTCGGAGACATATTTCAATCTCCTCCAAGATGTTAATTTCTTCTGATTATCTCGACTTTTAGGTATTCCTCTATATCGTGGTTAAGTGCTTTTTTAACAGTAATTTTGCATTTCATCCGTTAGTACCGTTCTTAGCGGCAGTGATCTGCATTACTGTTTTAGGTGAATATGAAAACATATTTTGTTAAATAAAAAATTTTCATTATCTTTTTTTTTAATGGACAAGTAATTCTATATATACTGTTGCATACTGGAATAGGTTTCATAGTAGGACAATTCAAATTTTACGATTGTAATGACATGTATGTTTATGAATAAACTAGAAATATCCATCTAGTGCCCTCTATCGACAACTATAAATATCCCATCTTAAACTGCTCAGTCTATCTAAAATTGTCATATGTACTAGTATAGAGTATCAAAGTTTTTGTTTACTGGGTGACACTGATCGGCATAAAAGTTTTATTTACTAAAATTAAATTGTGAGTGCATCGTGAGTTCGAAACAGAAGAAGGAGTAGTTCCAAATGATTTTGTTCTTGTTCAATACCCCTTAAAAAAAAACGAAACATTATGTTTGACAAGTAGAGAAAATCGGAGGTGTTGAAAATCTTGTTAATTTTTTAAGAGGAACTGACAAGGCAATTTTTTTCCCAGGTAAAAAAGACGAAGACTTAATTTTGAAAGAAGACAGTTACTAACTTCCCATGCCGTTTATAAGAGGCTGAGCAGAACGAGCCATTAAACAGTTTTGTTTTGATTATGAAGTTGCTCTATATACGTCTGTTACTCTAAAATATCTTGGTAGGCGAATAGGAAAGTTACTATGAGAAATATACTTCTTATATTGTTTCATCCTAAATATTACTTTGTAAATTACTTATTTAAAGTATGTCCCAGTATACACATGCTTTGGTCCCACTATGAAACCATGGTCTGGTGCATAGTGGGACAACCTTTTTTAACCCTTTAAGCAATATTTGACCAACTTTTAATACTTGTTTAAATTATTTTTTATATTTCCTATGTACTTAGTGAATTAATAAAACTGAAAAAATATTAATATTCAAATTTTTACTGACTATTGGAAAAATATTGTCCCAGTAATACAGACTCCCCTACATAAAATTCATGGTCAAGAAATAAATGATAGATGATAAGAAAGGGAAACTAAAAATAGAAACAGCAAATGCTCAAAAAAGAGAGTATCCGAGTTTACCATAGAAGCTTCTCCTGATATTTGACAGTGGCACATAGGTACCATGATTTCTAGAAATTGTCTGTCATCGTGAATATCAGGTGGCTTCTTATGTAAGGACAGGGAAACGCACGTACTGTTCATAATTTTGAATCACCCTGTGTACTCTTATTCCTCTCATCGTATTATTTAGGTGATGCCATTTAAGCATTTGCTTTCTTTCTTCTAAATTATAAATGCCCATTTGGCTTGGAAATGAATTTCAAATTTTTAAAACACACCTGTATTGTTTCTTGCTACGATACATGAACACAAAATGGTATTGTTGTGTATCGGAAATCATCGTATCATAAATCAGCTCCTGCCAATAGACGAAATTAAACTGGACATGTCGTAACGGTGTTCGTATTTGGCTAGTCCGATCCGTAGATGCAGTGGCTCATATGCTGAAGTTCTGCTTAAGGACACAGACAAAGAATTTTTAAATTGTTTTCAATCAGCAAAAGTGCTGAACTTTGAGATACACCATGTATCGACTACAGCATAGAATTTTAGAGCAGTGTATTTCATGAAATTATCAAAAAAATCTTGAAACACTGACTCAGCGATTCTTGTCTTGATTATCGATTATCACTTGTCTTATTTTTCCTTGTTTTCAAGACAAGATCAAAGCAATGTCAAGAAGTCATCTTAATTTAGTGAAACACTGGCCGGGAATTTAAAATTTTGCTTCAGATAGATAGGAACTAGCCTGAAACGCTCAAAAACTTATGAAAATTGTAAAATGCAGAATGGCTGCGTAATAATCTTTTATGTAATTGAATATTTTAATGACTATGTATAAGAATATAACCAGCTTTTATGAATTTATTAAATAATTGTTAATACTGATTACCAATCATAGACCGTTTACTTAACAAGGTCACATCATTATTTAGTATTTCATTAAAAAACTTGTTAAGTGTGAAAACTATTCTAAGGGAAAACCTTGGTACACTAGGGCTTTAATAACACATGCTATACATATTTCATCGACTTGTGCTTTACGACCTGCAATTTTTATAAGATTTGTCTGTTTGTTACCTAATTTTTTATGCGTTGTTTTCGTTTATGTGCGAAAAAGTGCCTTAAACTTGAAAACCCAGCCATTCCGGGCTCGTAAAATATTTTATGGTATATTCAATTTTATTTACTCTCCTTTTATTACGCTTTCACTTCTTGCTTGTATATTTGCCCCACGCAAATCGATTTATAAGCAATGAAATATTTGTTACCTTTTATGGGGAACAATTCGCGATTTGATTTTCTCGATTGAATTCTTAACAGGGTAATTTTAGAAATATACCCCCATTTTGTTACGATTGCCCATACTAAAAGTGTTATCCGTTGATTTATATTTAATAGAAATTTAATTTTTTTAAATAGATTAAATGCTATCTTTCTAGAAATCTAGATGTCATTTATTGTAATGCTTTGAAGACACACCCAGCCCACAGTTAGGCCAGTCACCACGGACTTCCATAATGCAAAGTTAGACGAAAATTACGAAAGTCTTTAATCTTCGAGACAATATTGGAGGAACATTGTTAAATTAACAAAAAACGTAAATTTGCAAATAACTTTTTGAAAAAAATTCGATATATGCAAATTTTAGGGAAAATTTTAATAATTATTATACGTATTTTATCAAGTTTGCACTCTGCTACGATGACCGGAACATTGAAAATAGTTGTTTTTTAACTTTGTAATGCAATATTTTTGATTGTTTATGCAACAGAGAAGGGTTACAAACCCGTTTGTTATTTTGCATAAGTTTCTTTACCCCGGAAAATTCTTTTCACAATTTTTTTATCTGGCACGGACACGATTTTGATGTTTTAAACAATACGTGGGAGTCTAAATAATTAAAGTCTTAAAATCGGGTTGCAAATGTTTGTAACACCAATAAATGATACAATCTGAATTTGCAACCTCGTAAATGTCCCGGAAGTTAATGAAATTACCTATTTTTTAAATACCGAAGCTATGTTTGTCTCGAAAAAAATTGGAAAATAGTTGCAAATTTCATATAGCATTCTAATAATGGATATAAATACTCATGTGAATTCACAACCTGGCAAAATATCCGGAATATAATTTATACATATTCGCTTTCATTCTGAGATATTTCGCAATTTCATTAAAGTTTCATCAGCACAAAAATAATTCCACAAAAAAATTGCAAGTTCATTATTGCTTTAATTATGTGGGTACATAGCTTAACATCAAATTGCAATCCAGTTATTAATGCGGAACATGATTTAAATAAATAAAATCTCCTTAAATGAGGGTGACATTAACATACACTCGCACACGAAAATACAAAAAACCCACTATCTGCCTTTCCTCGCTATACCATGCCCCCTAAAACACCCTAAAACATATTTTTACATATAAAAAAAGAAAAACTCTAAAAATTATCCCCCGTCTTTTTAACTAATGACCCATTTGCTTCGAGTAGGTTTTTCCTTTTATTTTTTACGTGTTCATAAAGGATTTTTTTTCCGCCCAGCCACGCACTAACTAATACGCGTTAAACGGCCCTCAGTACTTGTTTTTATGTATCAATAAAACAGTCTGTGATCTTGTTATATGTTTTATATGTGCACTTTATATACACCTAAGCAATAAGTTTGAAATGTAGGATAGCTAAAAATAAAAAGAAAGCTTGAAATGGAAAAGATCTTTATGTAAAAACCCTCCTTACTAGCTGAAAAGTACATAGCTCTGCAACCAGAAGTACATCCCGCGTTAATTTTTAATTAAAACAAAATCTTTGATTGCAGCTCTGAAATTTTGTGTAGTTATATATTTTAACTGTAGAAAGAAATAAGTAAATGCCATGTAATTTTAGGATAAGAAATATCAGCCAAAAAGTTGAAAACAAATTAAAAAAAGTACACCCGTACAGGATTCGAGCCGAGAAATCCGCTGTGAATGTAGTCGCTTAACGCGATGGGCTACGGTCGGGGTGGACTTGAAATTTCAATTAGTCTAGTCGGAAAAGGCAAAACATGAAATTTTTAAATGTTCGTAACTAAATAAATGCATCAGCAGGAAGGCTTCGTAATGTACACAAAAAGAAAAATTCTAATCAAGAGTGGATAACAGATGATATAAATAATTTTAAAAATAAAGTTCAACTAGTTTCGGATCTAACACATAAGTATCCTGATTTGGAAAACTATAGTAAGCACCTAAATAATCAGTACAAAGAAAAATTACGTCAAGCAAAACAAGAATATTATGATAACAAAATTAATGAGTCGAATAATAAAACAAAAACCATGTGGCGTATTATAAAAGAAATACAGGGAAAACAAAACCTCAGAAGGGATATAAAGATAGTGGAAAAAAATATTAAGTTAAATAATAATATAGTAGCAAATAATTTTAATGAACATTTTACGACCAGTTTGATACCTAATAATCAAAAAAGAGATTTTGATTTTTTGAATGCTAATGTGCCCTTAGTTAATGTTTCCTTTTTTCTGTCACCTTTAAGTGAACAGGATGTAGTAGCCCTAATAAACAATCTTAAATCCTCTAACTCTAGTGGCTACGATAACATATCGAATAATTTATTAAAAAACTGTAAATATCTTATCTGTCAACCTTTGTCGTATCTCATAAACTTATCATTTGAACAAGGAGTTTTTCCTGAAAAACTGAAGCTCTCAGTGGTTTGTCCTTTATATAAGAAAGGCGACGCTAACTTGTATGACAGTTATCGAGCAATTACATTATTATCAAGTTTCTCCAAGTTATATGAGTCAGCCCTAAATGGTCAGCTAGCAACCTTTTGTATACGTAATAACATAATTTCGCCAGAACAACATGGTTTTGTAAAAAATAGAAGTGTGGATACGGCTTTAAGTAATTTTCATATAGAAATTGTAAGTGGATTTGACAAAAAAATGTGCCCGCTTGGTTTATTCATTGACTTTTCTCGAGCATTTGATTGCGTAGACCATCAATTCCTCTTAGAAAAACTATGCAGGTATGGAATTAGGGGGCCGCCATTAGATTTTATAAAATCATATCTAAATAATCGAAATCAAGTTGATCGAATCAATGATGTCAAAAGTGAACCTAGGAAAGTAACCCAGGGTGTTCCACAAGGCTCCATCCTGGGCCCTCTCCTATATATTATCTTTGCTAATGATCTAGTCCATTTTTTAAAGCCAACTGAGAACTTACAAATAGTATGTTATGCTGATGATACAAATTTTTTAATAATGGAAAACAACGGGACTGAAGCAATAAATTCGGCAGAAAATATATATAAAAAATGTATTCTATGGTCTGAAAAAAATTTCATTAATTTAAACAGGCAAAAAACCATATCGATACTCTTCAGGCAACAAACTTCACAAGTTGATTTACATTCTGACCTGTTCAATATTCACAATTCAGGTAAAATTCTGGGAGTCACTTTTGACTCTGGATTAAAATGGGATATTCACATCGATGAGTTATGTAATAAATTGCGCACCTCTTGCTATGCATTACAATCACTAGTAAACCACTGCAGTCAAAACATCGTAACTAGCCTATATTATGCAAACTTCCACTCTCAGATGCGATACGGTATTATTAACTGGGGAATAAGTAGTTACTCTCAACGTGTGTTTATTCTACAAAAGTATGCATTGCGCATATTAACAAAGATGTCAAAAAGGGAGTCTTGCAGAGCAGCATTCAAAGAATTAAAAATTCTAACAGTAACCGGCACCTATATTTATGAACTTGGTTGCTTTGTTTACAAAAATTTGCCCACTTTTCAAAAATATCTGACTAACCACAATTATTCCACAAGATTTAAAAACAATCTTATACCCAATCAACATTCAACAGCACGTTATCAAAAAAGTATATACTTTAATGGTTGCAAAATATTTAATGCTTTACCAATTGAGATAAAAAATTCTCAAAACATTTTTATTTACAAAAAAAGACTTAAGGCATTACTCATCGATAAAACCTGTTACTCTCTTGATGAATTTTTCTCTAATTAATTGTATCTGTTTGTCCTTATATGTATATACACAATATACCTTAGTTTGTTTGTACCACTTTATGTCAGAACGTTATATACACCCATTGTTATGTTTCGTAGTATTTTATAATTACATTATATAATTCATGTATTGTTTGTATTTGACGCTCTCTTCAATTATTTGTATAATTATTATACAATTACTTGAGAAATAAAGGAATTATTATTATTATTATGTCGATATCGAAAGATCGAAATTGGCATTTTCACGGCATCGCTAATTGCATGGACGAAATCGAAAATTCGAGACGACAGAACGAAAAATAGCATTTTTTGACATTTCGCGAATTGGATTTGTTTTTTGTTCCATTAATGTTACTGGTCGTTAATAACCGGAAAACCCGGATGAATAGGGAGATTTTAAATATAAAAACAAAATCGCCAGAACTGCACCTTGACCAATGTCAAATTTTAATAATTTGAACCATTTTTTTACAACTTTACCGACTTCTGGTAACGTTTAGTCTCCGACCTAGACTTCTGGCAATAGTTTTACGCAATTTCCACAATTAAAAACTATAACTACACAAAATTTCATCATTTGCACCTATTTTCCAATTTTTTTGAGTCAAGCATAGCTTCATTATTTAAATAATAGGTAATTTCATTAACTTCCAGGACATTTACGAGATTGCAAATTTAGATTATATCAGTTATTGGTCTTGCAAATATTTGCAACTCGATTTTAAGACTTTCGCAATTGTTTAGACCCCTACTTATTATTTAAAACGTCAAAATCGTGTCCATGCCAGATAAAAAAATTATGGAAAAAATCTTCCGGGGTAAAGAAAGTTATGCAAAATTACAAACGGGTTTGTGACCCTACTCTGTTGCATAAATAATCATTTGAATAACTTTTTTTTCAACGAGGTATTTCATTATAAAGTAAAAGAACAATTATTTGCAATGTCCCGTTCATTGTAGCAGGGTGCAAACTTGATAGAATATGTGTAATAATTATTAAAAGGTTCTCCAAGGTTTGCATAAATATCGGATTCTTTTTCAAAAAGTTATTAAACGTTTTTTGTTAATTAAACAATGTTCCGTGGAGCGGAAAAGGGTGCAAAACCGGATTTATTATTTTTTCACCTTCTACAATATTGTCTCAAAGATTAAAGACTTTCGCAATTCTTCATACCTTTTTTTGCTTTAATGACTGGCCTAAGTGGTCGGAAACGAGCCGAAACTATTTTTCCCGTATTTCTGCTAAGGTTTCTAGTACTTTTGGTATCAGATAAGACAACATAAAACAGTAGTATTTTGTGAGTAATGTATAATATCTAAATAATATGTCACAATTTGTAAATAAATACATGAGAAAATATTGTGTTGGTACAAAATGGAAGGAATTAGAATTCTTATCAATTATAATTGTGTGTACCCGTCTATATTGATAACAAACGACTTTTTCTATTTAAATTGATCATAGAGTTTTGGGATAAAAGTAATATTAAAATATAGGTAATACGCTTGGCACAATTGGTGGAATTTATAACTTAGCTTTGTTTCTCCTACTGCCTAACCTTTGTAGAATAATAACCAATTTATCCGAGGTCTGTGTTTAACAGTGAAACCTGAATATATTGAAAACGGCACACCCAATTTCCACCAAACATGGCTAAGAACTATCTCGCAAATACCAGCTTTGGACACAAAGAAAACCGCTTTGAAATTAGTTCAGCCATCTCTTGGAGCTAGGTGACTACAGACAGACACACAGACAAAGGCTTCAAACTTATAACACCCCTCCTTTTTGCATCTGGGGTTTAAAAACGGATTCATTTCAAATTTGGGTAAGTTGTACACTTCTTCAAGGTACCTTAGAACGCATAAACCTATTTAATTTATTCCATAGACGCGCGGATTAGTGGGTGAAAATGGAGTGAATTTTTGGATAAATCAAATTAGAGATTTGTTTATAATAATTATATTACCACCATCTTATAGGGCATCCTTTAAAACATCGCCTTATTTTCAGCATCAGGATGAGTTCTGCTGTCTGTAGTAATCTTATAAACTCTTTCAGAAAATTATTGAAAATAAGAAACTTTTACTTTTCTTACTTTTTATTGGGTATTTTGCCACTGAAAAATATTAAAAAATTTTAATGAAAAAACCTCTGCGCCAAACGGATCAGACAGAGGTTGGTTCTTGAGTACTTGACTGTTTCAAAAAACCTCACACCTAAAAATATATAAACTAGAACAATGTTATAAACTAAAAACTGAAAATCAAAGCTATAGGTAGTTAACGTTTCGGAAGAGAATCTACTTCCGTTCTCAAAACTTTTTTGGCCGTCAACCATGACAGTTCTTTGTTTATGTATTTCCATAGTCACGTGAGACATTAAATTATATTTATCTTATTTTTACTTACTTCGTCTCTAAGGATGGGCAACCAACTAGTACAAAAATCTATTGAATAATTAGAAACGCATCTATCCTCGTTTAATAAAATAATCGCGGATTCTTTAAGTTTTCTTTTAGTTCCGTTGCTCTCTTTTTCCAAAATCTTCGCCGAGTCCCATTTAATTCTATGATTATTATCCCACGCGTGTTCACAAATTTTGGATTATTCAAATTCTCCCCTTCTAGCGTAATTTCTATGTTCACCAAGCCTTACGTTGAAAGGTCTAGATGACTCACCCACGTAATGTTTTCCGCACTAACACGGAACACTATAAATACAATTTTTTGAACTTTGAACAATATTTGGAGATTTGGTTCTTGATAAAACCGATCTTAGCGTGGAGCCCGTTTGAAAACCCGTTCGTACGGAAAACCTGTTCCCAATTTTTCGTAATTTATCCGATAAACCATGTATATATGGAATTACTGCCATTGACCTAAATACCTCAGGTTGTGATAGTATATTCTCTCTACTACCAATGTTCAACAAAACTCTCAGGATATTGATTATTTAATAAGACAGTTTTTATAAATTGTTTTTCGTTCCTTAATATTACATCATTTGAAGAAATAATTTTGGCCCTGTCGTACAAACACTTAACAACACCTTTCTTAACACTAATATGTTGATTTGAATTGAAATTTAAGTATCTGTTTGTGTGTTTGTTTTCTATACACACTGGTTTGGTATGTGTTATCTAATTTTTTAATTAAAATATCTAAGAAAGGTAATTCATTATTATTCTCTATTTCTATTGTAAATTTAATTGAAGGTTCTTTTTCGTTAATCTGATTCAAAAAATGACTTAAACATTCTTAACTATAAGGCCATATAGCAAAAATGTCATCTACATATCTCCACCATACAATGGGTTTATAAGCTAGATTATTAATATTACTTTCCTCGAAATTTTCCATGAAAATGTTACTTAATATTGGAGATAATGAAGAACCCATGGCCATCCCAAAGTCTTGTTGATAGAAGTCATTATTTAATTGAAAATATGTTGTTTTAATGCAAAGTGTAAGTAATTCCATTATAGTTTCAATGATTAACTTAGTTCTATTCGCCAAATTCCCATCTTGTTGCAATTTGTTTTTAATTATTATAATGTTTTATCTACAGGAACATTTGTAAATAGGCTTACTACATCAAAACTGACCATCAGATGATTATTGTTAAAATGATTTTCTGACAGCTTTTCCAAAAAATGTTTGCTGTTTTTAATATAAGACTCGGAGGAACCTGATAAAGGATTTAGGATTTTTCATAAATATTTTCAGAGTTTACTACATGGAGAATTAATTGAACTCACAATTGGTCTTAAGGGGATGTCAGGTTTATGAATTTTTGGCAAACCATAGAAATGAGGAGGCTTGCTGTGATTGACTCGGCGAAGATTTTGGAAAAAGAGAGCAACGGAACTAAAAGAAAACTTAAAGAATCCGCGATTATTTTATTAAACGAGGATAGATGCGTTTTTAATTATTCAATAGATTTTTGTACTAGTTGGTTGCCCATCCTTAGAGACGAAGTAAGTAAAAATAAGATAAATATAATTTAATGTCTCACGTGACTATGGAAATACATAAACAAAGAACTGTCATGGTTGACGGCCAAAAAAGTTTTGAGAACGGAAGTAGATTCTCTTCCGAAACCTTAACTACCTATAGCTTTGATTTTCAGTTTTTAGTTTATAACATTGTTCTATTTTATATATTTTTGGGTGTGAGACTTTTTGAAATAGTCAAGTACTCAAGAACCAACCTCTGTCTGATCCGTTTGGCGCAGAGGTTTTTTCATTAAAATTTTTTAATATTTTTCAGTGGCAAAATACCCAATAAAAAGTAAGAAAATCTGAATATGCCACAAATAAACAATTACAGACAATATCAAGAAACTTTTACGTTTTCTGGAAACTGCTAAAAAAAGAGCTGAGTTATCTTTTTCCGCGTTAACATTTTCTGTACTTTTACACCCAATATTACAACTAATTGACTCAAATAAAGATATGGTAATTACTACTATCGGCATTAACATTGTTAAATCATTAATATCCTGAATGTCTTACGCTGCATTTTTTATTGAATATGTCATGTTATTTTTATTTTAAATATCTGTGATTGACGTGTTTATCAAAACATTAAAATCGTTATCGCGTAGGTAGAATTATTATTCATAAATCACATACCACACAGTAAGAATATTTTATCGCGTTTAATAAATTGTAATATTTAATGTTGGTAGGAATGCTAATTAGTTTCTGAAAAACAATGAAATTACATGATGGATGTGATAGTGACCGCCCATAAAATATTTGAATAGGTCTTTTATTTTTGATGAGTCAACAATAATTGATATTGGGGAGAGATTGTCTTATGTAATTGGTTTTATTGGTCGTAAAATAGATATAGTTTAATTATGTGTAATACTTTTCTTATTATCTTATTAAATATGCACCATGGGGCTGATTATGTGATAAAGAAATTGATGGAGATATTGGAGCTGACATTGAAGGCATGTGAAGGTCATAGCTAAACGGATTCTTTAGATTGAGATATTTCACCTAATTGCATGTAAGATAGAAAAACAGTTAGTAGGACAAGCACAGATCACCGTCATAAAAAATAAAATTGTTTTAGAGCTCCATACTCACTAAAAGGTATGGCCCTCCTTTTTTAACACACTTTTTAACACGCTTTTATTATTTTGACTTGTAATATTGTAAGTAAATCTTACAACGTACTTTTCACCCACTTTCGGACGTTTTATTGATTTGAAATATCGCAAAACATGCCTTTAAACACAAACTGAAACTGTCAAAGAACCTGTCACCGGGAACTGAATCCTTCAATATTGGGAATAATTTTGAAAATTTAAGGAGTTAAAGTCAGTGTGGCCAATCCAACCAAAATAATTACAAACATGTGGTACTTCCCGTTATGCCGGAAGTCGATATCAACTTGCCTATTTTAAATGGAACACCCTATATATTTTCGACTTTTCGAGATAACCATAAAATTCTGAATCCAAGTATGCTCTTTGGTACGTAGAAAGAACACAAGGTGATCTACACTCTACATTGGAAATAAATGTGTTCCATTGTTCACGTTACATTTCATCAAATTCAAACCTCAATAACTTTTTCATTTCAAATGGAACGAATGTATTTTTTTACATCATGTTATGTATGTCTCTAGTATAACCATTGTAGGGGTTAAAGTTACAAATTTTTGAGATATTCGCGATTATCTTAAATGTGCTAGAATTCTCAGCAAAAATTATCAACTTAGCCATGATTAGAAACAATCATCAATGTCAGTCGTTCTGTTTAAAAAATGCCAGCACGTTAAAATTGCACCCACGAATACTTTCTAAATTTGTTTTTTATTTATAGGAATGTAATAAAGTAATATCAAGTACATGTAACACATTTACTACTCGATACCCACAAAAACAGAAACCATCACCAAACACTGTAAAACGCATGTTGGAAAACTTAGTATGTTTGGCTCTGTTAAGGCAGGAATACAAGGGAGGAAGCCCATTATTAATAAAGAAACAGATTATTGATGAAAATAAAATATATTCAAAATTCGAATTGCATAAGCTAAAATAGCGAAGATAAAATTAATTAAAAATATGTTCAAAATTTTACCCTCGAACCTCCAGACATTTTTCGCACCTTGGGACTAGTTCCTCACGGGTAACCCTTCTAACAGAATCTGGTGATACGTTTTGAAATGCATTTCTTACTATATGCATTCAATCTTCAATGGTTGTTAATAGACTTTCATAAACTTTGTTTTTCAATAGTTCCACAAACAAAATAGTACAGAACTGATAAATCGGGCGAGCGAGGAGAGCATATGAAAGGTCCATTATTGGCGATCCATTGATCATAAAAAACTTTTTGTAAAAAATTATTGATCAAATACGAGTTATCAGCACAATGGTGCCCACCATCATGCTGATAAATTTTTATTCTGTGTTCGGCGAAAGATAAATGGTCTAGATAGTTGCTTTCCATATTTTGTAGAATATTTAGATACCTTTCACCTACAAACACAAAAAATTGTAATTACACATCAGGTCAAGAAATCATTTTAACTTACTATTTAAATTTTCCTCATAAAATTGTAATGCGATCACTCTATCGTTTCTTACCACACAATAAACATTAAACTGCCAATGTTCTTGAAAATGTCGCTCTCTGAATATATGAAGATTAGAGACACTTCAGCAATGGGAATTGTGTTAAAAAGTCAATTTTTGGTAAATTAAGCCATCTGTCCATATAATATTTCCCCAAAAATAATTGTCACCTTCATGCCTTATTAAAATAAATTTGTAAAAATTTTCTCTGGTTAGGAAATCTGTTTCTTTTAATTTTTGAACCATATGGAACGATAATGGATTAAACTTATGTTTTGACAAGAATATGTGAATTGAATCCTTGGAAAATCCCCACTCAGCAGTTTGCCTCAATGACATAATTCGAAATGCCCAAAAGTATCCAAGAATTGCTATTTCTATGTTTTCGTCATTAACATTAAGCTTCCTCCTTTGACTTTGACTAAAATTATCCAATTTGCCCTTTACAGTGTTTGATGATGGTTTCTGTTTTTATGGGTATCGAGTAGCAAATGTTCTTGATATTACTTTGTCCACGGCTATTAAATAATGTACTTATTATGAATCTATTTGCTCAAGGATAATGCTATCCATTATTCCCTGCAGTGAATAATGAGGACAGTCAGTTGTGTATAAGAAATGACATTAGTGATTTTTTACTCAAAATTTAAAATGTCAAAATTGTAGCAACCAAAAGACAAGTGTTGTGTCTCTAAGTTTTCTAGGAAGCACTCAAATGGTACTTTAATGAACACTCAAAAAGTACATTAGTAAGTTTCTTTTAAAGCATCATCTGTTATCAACACGCGGCAATCCCCAACATTGTTTTTGAAACCAATTACCTAGGCGCCTGCAAATTGTATTTTTTAAATAAATAGGAAGCCATGACAGTGTGTCAAAGCGTAATTCTATAATTGAGTTGAACTGTCAAAATTTGTGCGATTTCTACGCCAACGTTATTTACAATAATTTTACGTATTATTGGTAGGTACTCAAAAAGAGTAATATAATTTAATAAATGGATACTAACAGTGAAAACGAGATATATAAACTGCAGAAATCGCCGCATTAAATTTGTTGCCCGAAAAATGTAAATAATTATGATAATGACATATGAATCTTTCTTAAATAGAAGAAATGAAATGAAGATGAATTAAATAAATATTAAATATTTAATAGGCGTGGTCAAAGTATAGTATTCTACTCGCATATAATGGCTATTATTCACTCTGGTAATTTACGACACTGGCCTGCGGCTCGTGTCTTAAACTTCACCCTCGTGAAGCCATCACTATGTGCTCGTTCAATAATATACTATTATCACATTCTATTTAAATAATAAACAAATTTAAAAAGTCTTCGTGGGTGTAATTTAAACGCGCTGGTATTTTTTGACATAATAGAATGACATTGATGATTGTCTCTAATCATGGCTAAGTTGATAATTTTAAGGTGGCCATTCCCTAAAAAGGGACATCCGATAGGGAAATATTTATTATTTTTGGCCGTGACTTTTTTTTATTAGTACGTATATTTAAAAAAACTATAATAGTACCTAAGTAGAAACATGACAAGACTATTACTATGAATTTTCACTCAATAATTTCAGTGGTTTGCAAAATAGCTCGATTTAAAACTACATTTAAGAAAATCGCGAATATCTTAAAAAGTTGTAACTTTAACCCCTGCATATGCTTATACTAGAGAAAAGAGAATTTATTTTTACACAACATGATGTAAAAAAAATACAGGGTGTTCCATTTGAAATAAAAAAAGGTTTTTAGGTTTGAATTTCACAAAATGTAACGTGAAAAATGGAACACTGGGTATGCTATTGTGGAATCTATTTTCAATTTATAGTGTAGATCACCTTGTGTGCCAAGGAGCAAATGAGGATCCCCTACAGGAAAAAAGTTATAACGGTTTTTACAAACCGTTGCACCTGTCAAGTTTCTTGCAAAATGTAAAATATTTCCGAAAGCGTTTAGATACAGGGTGTGCTATACGCTTGAGCTCAGAATTTTATGGTCATCTCGAAAAGTTGATAATATATAGGGTGGTCCATTTAAAATAAGCAAGTTGGTATTGCCTCCCGGTATAACCGGAAGTACCACATGCTTTTAATTATTTTGGTTGGATTGACCACGCGGACTTTAGTAACTCCTTTTATCCTAATATCCATCGATTGAGTTCCCGGTGAGACACCGTGTATATATGAACGCCTTGTATATAGTTAATTTTGCTGTCTACCGCATCCCAATTTTCAAATGATTTTATTTCTAAATCCGTCTTCTTCTAGTTCTCTCTTTTGCATATCTTCCTCCTCCAGCTCTTCCCGGGCCTCCCTTTTTTCTTTCTATTTGCCGGTTTCCATTTCCAAATTTTTGTGGTATTCTATCTGGTTCCATTCTCCTCATGTGTCTATACCACAGCAGCTGTTTTCTCTCAATTATATTTAGGTACTAATGATTTGTGTACTTGCATTATCTCAATTATTCTTTCGTTTTTTATATGATCAAATAATGTCAATAACAATAACAATAAGCATGTTAATAAGCGTAAAAGCGTGGGGCACTCAAAATACCTGGAAAAACAGAAAACTTTATTCATCATAAGTATTTATTATATCAATGCGAAAAACTACTTATTTAACTTTTTATATGGGGCTCTGAAGAGTGGAATAGCCTAAGAAATCTGATATCGTTAGATTATTTTCACGATTTACACAAAATTGGTGTGCGATGGACCTAAACGGACGTCGGGTTCGTGTTCAGCACGTCGAAATACATCGGGATTGCTATGTCGGGTCCCGAGAACAGATCACTTTTTTGGTGGGCCTGTGTAATCAATCATATTGATCTGCTAAAACAGAAGTGAACATTTGAAAATTGCAGATTAAGTGCCGAAACTGTAAAACGTTTTGATTACAATAAATTTAGTGATAAAGACCAAAGTAAAAAATATTTTAACAGATCGGAAGTGATTTTTATTAAAACTGTATTATAATAACATAATACAATATACGCATTAACCAAGAATAAATTAACTTTTGATGGAGGACTCAACGTACTATTTATAAACGATCCACTGTAAAAGAATCAAGGCCGTATCGTGGTGCATTTATTAAATAAAAGAACTGCGCATAATTAATTTCACGGCCGTTTTGGCTTTAAACAATGTTAACGTGGAAACAAAACGCTTAACTGTGCAGCTAACTCATAGATAAGGGTAAATATTTCATCAAATCCAGAGCTCTATGTGAGCCATGCATAATTAACGTGTTATTCCAACAAACAAGTCATCATGAATATGTAATAGAAGGTCGAATCGTACAAAAATTAATTACCCAGAAAATTTTTACACTGAACTTTTAAATGAAACAGCATAAAGCCAAGTAATTGCTCCAAATCAGATTAAAAGGAGAACCTGTTAGCGGCTGACACAAAACGGGTTATTTTTCTGCTCGCTTCACGTCGGAGGATTTTGTCCTCTGCTTTTAGCACTAGTTCCTAGTCCATACTAGGAGTTGATCACGATTGAAGGGTTGATTTCGTCAAGAAGCAAGTTGTGTAACCCTTGATGTTTTTTGTTAGTGTTATCATGTACAAATAACTTTTAATTTCTGGAATATTAGAACGTTTAAATTGACAATTCGAATTAATTATGTTGCAATCGATGTTAAATTCCGTTTATTGTTATTATTTATTGAAAAATATAAAATGCAAAGGTAGGTAAATATGAAATATGTTCTTTTTGGGCAAATAGCAGAAAAACTATCTGTGAGAATTAAAACGAAAAACTATCTGTAAAACTATTAGTTTCCAGTCTTTGCATTATTTCGATAACCTGCATTCTGGTTATTCTAACAATTAAAGTGTAATATCTGATTGGAAAGAGGATATAAGTCAAGGACTTGGCATATATGCTGTCTTCATAGACCTAAAGAGAGCTTTTGAGAAAATTGATCGCCATACGCTAATTTTAAAACTTAAAAGGTATGGATTTTCTGGCACTACTTTAATGTGGTTGGAAAATTATGTATCATTTTGACGCCAAAAAACAAAATATGGTGATCAATATTATTAAAGCAGCTATAACAGCAATGGAGTCCCACAAGGGACTGTTCTTGGTCCTCATTCTTTATATCAATTATTTTTCGAAATATCAACATGCCTTGTGTCGAGTGTTTTCTTCATCTTAAACAAAATTGACATCAATATGTAACACACAACCAAATATGTGAATATACCTACAACAGAAAATACCGATATGGTCAATATTAACTTATTAGACTTTGAAACGGAACAGGTTATTCTGCCAAATTTTATAGTACCCTTCCTCATATAGTAAAAAATGTGAACTTTTTGCAATTTACAAATGAAACCAAAGGCTACTTAAAGTGAGACTTACAGTTTTCAAAAGTTCTTTGAGATTGGTTTCTCAGGTTTAATTTAAGAGTAACTTAGTATGTCATTACGACATTTTTTTTCTCTGTTTAAGTTTCCAGTCGCTTTAAATAATTCTATAAAAATTTTGGACTTACTTTATATTCGTGTATTGTATATTTTTGTAGTTGTTGATCAATTTTTAAAACTTTGTCATATAGAGTGAAAATCATCAACGCATTTTATAAAAGGTGTACAAATATAATAAAATATCCTCAGTCGCAAAAATCTATGGAAAAAAATTAATCGATAGTTTTTTTAAGAACATCTTGTACCTAACTTTGCCTTCCCACAACAATATTTCTATACAAAGCATGCTATAGGTTACCTTATTAAAAATATTTGCCAATGGAGATAATAACGACGTATACTATGTCTCGTTGTCAGCGCCAACTTACCGTTAGTCATCATTACTACTTAAAATTATAGTTTTAGCGGTATGGTTCAAAATTTACGTAACCAATGGGGAGTAATATGTAACTAATTAGGCAAACAGTAAGTCAAAAATCAGGAATACGGGTGTACTGCAAGGAACTATTCTTGGTGCAGTCTGATTCAACTTACATAATAATATATGACCATCTTAAACTATTAAGCAACTAGTTAGTTATGCCAATGGTACCGTCAAAATTTATAAAGATAAAAATATGGAGACAGTAAAGAATAAAGCTGAAAATGGTTTAAAACACGTAAAGCAGTGATTTGAGCATAAAAAACCAAGTACTTTTATTTCACATGATGTCGAAAGAATCTACATAGTTTTAGTCATCTGAGTATAAATACGTGTCAAACACTTAAGAGCAATGATGACATATAGCGTTAGAATTACACACATGATTTTATTTACAATAATTTGAAAATGTCAAAATAAAAGAGATAATTTAGCTGAATTAATGATTAAAACAACGATTCGTCAACACGTAATGAATGTGCCATGTCAAAATAAACAAGCGAACAAAACACTGTGCATTTATTTAGGTTTTACTGTTGCTTGAATTAATTATTATGAAGTATTTTTTTTATAAATAAATTATTTACATGTTATTCTTACATCAACTCGCATTACATCCCCAACAGAATTTTTGAGGCATTTTGTCATAAAAATTCATTGTCAATTTTGTGATCAAACTTATGTAAGACTGATCACATTGTGAAAGCCATCAATATTCATTAGCATCGTTGACTTAAGAGCACTATGAAAAAGATCTATCTGAGATGTTAATTTTCCTTTGATCTATTAAAACAATTGGAACTTGCGGTGTCCACAAGGGCTCCAAGGTAGACCATCTTGTTTACTACCTCACAATCACCTGTCCTTAACGTACCTGGATGGTTTCCATTTGCTCGGTCTACAATCATAATTCTTGTTTTATTGTAATTTGCTTCTAAACCGTACTCTGAGCTTATTGTTTGGAGGTGCATGAGCTTATCCTCGCTAGCTGCAAACGTGGTGGTATCATCTGCAGACCTCAAGTTAGAAACCTTATTTCTTCCCATAAATACTCAACCCTGCCAGGCTTCCAACACTCGTGGCATCACGTGTTCACTATAAATGTTAACGAGGAGCACTATTGGTGACAGAATGCAGGAGAGAAATTATTTCATCGTTGAAAAACATTGGATTTTTTAAACCTACTAGTTTCAATGCTCTAAAGCAATTTCAGCTTTGATGCTTCGCTAGCGGTATGTAAGATATATCAAAGTTATAGCCGAATGGGTGTTTTGCGTTTAGTAAAACTACAATTATTGCATGGTGCATGAGCTCATTCTCGCTAGCTGCAACCAAGGTGGTATCATTTGCAGACCTCAAGTTAGAAACCTTATTTCTTCCCATAACTACTCAACCCTGCCAGGCTTCCAACACTCGTGGTATCACGTGTTCACTATAAATGTTAAAGAGGAGCACTAGTGGTGACAGAATGCAGGAGAGAAATTATTTCATCGTTGAAAAACATTGGATTTTTTAAACCTACTAGTTTCAATGCTCTAAAGCAATTTCAGCTTTGATGTTTCCCTAGCGGTATGTAAGATATATCAAAGTTATAGCCGAATGGGTGTTTTGAGTTTAGTAAAACTACAATTATTGCATGGTGCATGAGCTCATTCTCGCTAGCTGCAACCAAGGTGGTATCATCTGCAGACCTCAAGTTAGAAACCTTATTTCTTCCCATAACTACTCAACCCTGCCAGGCTTCCAACACTCGTGGCATCACGTGTTCACTATAAATGTTAAAGAGGAGCACTAGTGGTGACAGAATGCAGGAGAGAAATTATTTCATCGTTGAAAAACATTGGATTTTTTAAACCTACTAGTTTCAATGCTCTAAAGCAATTTCAGCCTTCATGTTTCCCTAGCGGGTGTAAGATATATCAAAGGTATAGCTGGATGAGTGTTTTGCGTTTAGCAAAACTACAATTATTGTTATTTTTTAAGAAATGTTGTGTTGGTGTTCGTTTATACGTTTTTCAAAATTTGTACATGTTTGTCCAATATAAAACAATTCAGTGATTTATTTCCTCATGCAGCAGTAATGACATGGATTTTCAAGTAAATATCAATTCTATCAACAACAGTTTTTCAATTTCTGATACTTTCATCTCGAATTATACAAAATCCATAATCTTTTGTTATTCGGGTTTTATCACAATAAAAGTGGACCTTAAAAAGCTTGTTTCTATCGGTCCATACCCACATGCAAAATATATATGATAAAATATATGCGGGGAGAGAGAAAGAGAGAGGGTAGTGTTTAATGTTTGATGACGTTAAATCATAGAAATGAATCACACTTTGCATGTATCAATGTCGTCAATCAGTCGTCACAGTTGGATCAGTTCGGCTCGCTCACTAATCCCGTATGAACTGTATTGAAAATGAACAGCCAGTATCGATTCTCCATTATCGCGACCGAAACGCGCTAGACACAAAGAATCGTACGAATTATAATCCAATTGTATTCGACCAAAATAATAAATTACCTCACATTACATGCTATTACAATATATAATGACACTATTATTCCATAAAATTTTATTATTGTGGATAAAAAATGTTGTTCCCTCCGTCCCGCCTCCATATGAATGCGTTTTCACACATGAATTATTTTTATTAGATACGTTACACCGGCAAATATTCATATTACCCGTATAAAACAAAATCCCCTTTATAAATAATAATCTGGATCGATGACACAGACACGACTAGCATATTATTAGATTTGAATCGAAAAAAGTTTTCTTGGTAGTGAGTGCGGGCAGTTAGACGTATAAAGGGTCCTATTTCTAACGCCTAAAAATCAATTTGTCTAAAAGCTTTTGTAATCTGTTTTAAATATAAAATAATAGATCAGTTTGCATGGGGAAGACCATTAACAAGTTTTTCGTTTAATACTTCAATATTTGTTTCTGATGGTCCATGGGGATAGCTTTTTACAACAAATTTAGCAGTAATAACGAATACTACTACTAATTAAAGAACTTATCTTTTTCATCCACAGCTGGCTATTTATATTGCCTTATAGTTATAAACCCATGTTGCTCATACCATCTACTTGAAAAAGGGGGAACCAGATATAAATGTGTGGGTTGGTTTGTTTCCGTTTTAGTAGGCGAGGGCTTAGCCAGGCACTACACCTGTTTACTTTATTTTTTAACCAACACTACAGTAATCTTCAATTTTTAATTCGGTGTGTGCTTTGTTCTTCTATGATTAGAGTTTTAACCGATTTTTTTGCCCTTTCTTTTGGAGGCACAATCGCCCTCAATGAGCTCCACTTTGCTTCTCCTTTTATTTTAGAAAAACTACATAGAAAGCTACCAAAAAGGATGAAATCAAAAATATTAACCGGCTTTTGAAAAGTGGTCACTAAAAATGTTGAAATAAAATTTCAACGACGCCCAGTTAATTGAACAATATAACCTAATATCGATATTGAAGGCGATGTAAAAATAAGCAAACAACAAAATTGGGCGTATTCAATTGAAATGTGATTATCTGACAGACTGTGGATAATTAAGATCCATCTTTATTTCCCTTTAAGATTTTTGGAAAGTATTAGGCAAATACCCTATTTTAGAATATACTGCCCTGATAAGGACCAATAACTTCGAAACATAGTGTCCGTTGCTACTCGCAATTAGCATATTTATATTAATTACTTCAACACCCACAAAGCGGAAGGGAAGTATAGTAGGTAATCTTAAAAAAAAACAGTAATACTTCTACATCCATGTAGTGGAGTGGAAGCCCTAGTAATCGTAAAAAAAAATTCAATTTTTTTTTGTTGTGACTTGGAATGTTATAAAACGTCGAGATTTGAAATTTGAGCGAAAAAAAATTTGTCTGTCGATTGGTCTGTAACTTTTTTTTTGTGCGCACGTTTTCTCAGCATCGGTTTAAGATATTGACTTGAAATTTTATACACGTATGTAGTATTACGAGATCTAGAACTGGATTGTTTTTTGAGCTTACCCGGTGAAGGGTTGGGGGTAAATAGGGGAAAATAAGTAAAGCAAGATGGTAAGAGTACAGAAATGTAGGATTTGGTGTATATATTAGAAGCCAAGGCCTCAGATTTTTTTATAATATCGCACTCTCCACTATTAAAGGGGTTGATAAAATAAAACTGAGATATTCACTTGAAATTTAGTACGTATGTATGTATTATAACGACCTCTCGAACTAATATGCGATTCAAATGTATTGACCCCTCACTTAAACCACGAATATCTCAGAAACGGTTCAGCAGAAAAAATTGAAAAAAATATGTGTTTATTATGACTCTATTCTAAATCAATCACTGGAAGTTGAATAATGTCCATTGGACGCTTTTGAAGTTCTGCTAAGTTATATTGAAAAATGCTCTACTTTTTAAGGAAATTTTGACCATACCAGTTTTAAAGCCATTATGTCTTGGAAAATATGCCTACTATGTAAATAATATTTTAGACACCGATGAAACAGGCATTTTTTGTACGAGGAAATTTTTTCATAATTTTTTATTCTAAAATTCTACAGTTATTCTCAAAAACGTGACGTCATGTTTATTCGATTATTTATAAATGTATTTAAAAGTTATTTGTTAAAATAGTTAATTATATAAAATGCAAGCATTTTCAGAAAAAATAATAGGTATGTATCAAATAATATTAATTTAGTTATCAAGCGTAAAGGAATATCATTGTAAGTTTGTAAGAATATTATCTATTACTCTTGATATCTAAATTAATATTTGATACATACCAATTATTTTTTCTTAAAATGCTTATATTTTACATAATTAACTATTTTAACAAAAAATTTTTAAAAACATTGATATATAACCGAATAAACATGACGTCACGTTTTTGAGAATAACTGTAGAATTTTAGAATAAAAAATTATGAAGAAATTTCCTCGTACAAAAAATGCCGTGCTTTAAAGGTGTCTAAAATATTATTTACATAGTAGGGATATTTTCCAAGATATAACGGATATAAAACTGGCATGGTCAACATTTCCCTAAAAAGTAGGGCATTTTATAATATTACTTAGCAGAACTTCAAAAGTGTTCAATGTACATTATTCAAATTTCATTGATTGATTTAGAATAAACTCACAATTAACACATAATTTTTTCTATTTTTTCTGTTCCTCCGTTTTAGAGATATTCGCGGTTAAATTAAGGGTTCAATACATTTGAATCGTATATTATATTATATTTTGAGATGATTCCGTTGAAAGGTTGGGGATTAAATAGGGGTAAATAGGGAAAATAAGTAAAGCAAGCTGGTAAGAGTACATAAACTTGAGATTCGGTGTATACAGACTGTCTATTTTACGAGGTCCACACCAAATATCTCGCTTAATATCTATAGTAGAAGAATAAAGTTTTAGAAACAGTTATCCCATTTTTTGTGAGCTATATTTCAGTAAAAAGAAATTTGAAATCCATAGCCTACTTTATGAGATATATTACAAAAACCTGAAAAATAGGAGCTTCCTTATTTGAGGAGATACGAAAAAAGTTAAAGGAATGAAAGTTGACGGCAGAGGCAATAAGAATAATAACGTGTAACAAAAAAATCGAAAAATGCAGTTGGCTTTGACATACGCTATTGTGCAAAAATGAAAAATACGTATCTCAAAGTAGGCCATGACGCCATTAATTCCGTTATTTTTTTCTCATTCTAACGATATAAAACATGTCACAGAAATTTTAACCGATAGTGTCAATATTTAATATTTTACGAATACCACTTCATATAACTGAATCGTAACAATCAGCTGTGCCATAATTAGTGAAAAACAATGTATAAGTACAGTTATTAATAAATTTGACAGATTGTCACTGTTGTATGTTGCGTTGTCGAGTTTTAAGACAAATTTTATATCAGTAATTATGGTGTACACCAATAATAACAAATTTGATATGATTAGCATTTATTGTCAGTGCAATTTTGACGCTGAGATGGCAGTCACGGTTTACGGAGATAGATTTCCAGATGCTCCGCAGCCAAATCGAACTATGTTTAGGAAGTTAGTTCAAAATCTAAAAACGCACGGTTCATTTTCAAAAAAAGTAGTAAGGCGAGCGCATGTTGCGGATAATGTAAGAAAAGTGAATAGAGTAATGAATTATGTTAACCAAAATGAGGAAACCTCTTTGAGAAAAATTCAGAGAAACTGTCGCATAAAAAAAGACAGTGCAAGAAAAATATTGAAAAAAAACGGATTTCGATGCTACAAAATGAGGAAAGTTCAACATTTAAATGAGGGAGATAAGCCAAGGAGAGTAAGATTTTGTAGATGGTTATTAAATAAGAAAAGGAATGACGCGCTGATATGTAGCAAAATTCTTTGGTCGGACGAATCAAATTTTTCTAATAATGGATTTTTCAATAGAAATATGCATTATAAGTGGACACGAGAAAATACACATTGGTGCAGAGAGACTGCTTTCCAAGAAAGATTTTCTACGAATGTTTGGTTGGGTCTTTTAGGGACTAAAGTAATTGGACCTTATTTTTATGATGGCAAATTAACCGCTCGTAGATACCTTAATTTCCTGCAAAACGAATTTCAAGATTTTCTTTATGAATTAACAGTGGCAAAAAGATTAAATTATTCATATTTTCAACAAAATGGGGCTCCACCTCACACTGCTGTAATATGTACAAATTATTTAAATCAAGTTATGCCAGATAGCTGGATAGGCACCTATGGACCCATTCTATGGCCAGCTCGATCACCAGATATTACTCCATTGGATTTTTTCGTCTGGGGTTACATTAAAGACAAGGTATTTCAAACTGCCCCTGAAAATATTGAGGACATCAAAACCAGAATTCGAAACGCATGTGAGGCAATTACTCCTGAAATGCTCCAAAATGTAATGCGTGACGTGTCTCGTAGAGCACGTTTATGTGTCAGAATGCATGGTGCACAATTTGAGCATTTGTAGTTAGAAAAATAAATACACACAATTTCTTTTCAATATAGTAGTAGGTAGTACTGTTATACATAGTTTTTCGTTTTTTTCTTTGGATGTTCGTTTTGTACTTGTATTTTTATTTATGAGATATTTATTGGTTTATATTAAATTGTAATAAATAATTACGGAATTATAATTATTATAAAGTGAATTTTTACTATTATGGCACAGCTGACTGTTACGATTCAATTATATGAATTGTGGTATTCGTAAAATATTAAATATTGACACTATCGGTTAAAATTTCTGTGACATGTTTTATATCGTTGGAATGAGAAAAAATAACGGAATTAATGGCGTCATGGCCTACTTTGAGATATGTATTTTTCAGTTTTGCACAATAGCGTATGTCAAAGCCAACTGCATTTTTCGATTTTTTTGTTACACGTTATTATTCTTATTGTCTTTGCCGTCAACTTTCATTCCTTTAACTTTTTTCGTATCGCCTCAAATAAGGAAGCTATAACTGTTTGTGGTTTTACTATTTTTCCGGTTTTTGTAATATATCTCATAAAGTAGGCTATGGATTTCAAATTTCTTTTTACTGAAATATAGCTCACAAAAAATCGGATAACTGTTTCTAAAACTTTATTCTTCTACAATAGATATTAAGCGAGATATTTGGTGTGGCCCTCGTAAAATAGACAGTCTGTATATTAGAAGCCATGGCCTCAGATTTCTCTATAACATTTATCAGCCCCCACCACCTCTACTCCATTAAGAAAGGATAAAATTGAGATATTCAGTTGAAATTTGGTACACGTATGTATTGTACTGACATCTGATTGAGATAATACCATTGATGGGGTGGAGGGGGAGGTAAATTGGAAAAAATAAGTAGAGCAAGCTAATGAGGGTCCAGAAACCTCACTTTTGGCGTATATACTAGAAACCAACACCTCAAATTTTTTTATAATGTCTGCCTCAAATATTATTAAAATTCTATGACCGTTTATTTTCACATAACTAGAGTGCAAATATAGTTCAGATGCTTTCCTTTTAAAGAGACTAGGATATAAAATCTGTATGTGGAAGTCGCGATTCCTTAGGCAGCGGTTTTAATTTTGAAAATGTTTAAACCTACATTGTGTCACAAGATGCTGTTAAATTAGTTTACATTTCCTAATGAAACGTCGATAAGTTGTAAGTAATTAACAAACTTCATTTGTCTATTAATAATATGAAATGATGAGGATAATAGATTAATTAACTAAAAGTGATTATCCTCTATTCCTAACAGCGTTTTGTAGAAGGTTTATT
This sequence comes from Stenurella melanura, assembly GCA_963583905.1. Taxonomy (NCBI): domain Eukaryota; kingdom Metazoa; phylum Arthropoda; class Insecta; order Coleoptera; family Cerambycidae; genus Stenurella; species Stenurella melanura. The sequence goes on along the minus strand of OY757312.1, from coordinate 17,320,921 downwards.
ATTGATTTTCATTTATATAATTCCTGTTAACCTTTCTCTGTTGTGCAGTAGAAAAGCATTCCGGTTAGACAGGAGCAATATGGACGCTTTCTGTCCGTCATAATGAGTGCTTCAATCAATGCCACCGGCTCAAATGAGGGTGAAAATGACTGCCTTTCTATGCCGTATCATCTTCGCTCCTTTATTAAAATACCTTGGAGTTTTATTGTCGTCTTCCTGTGTCCTTCTCATCAATAGACATTGTGTTCTGAATTAAAAAATTATTTTATGAATTCTTTGTTTTAAAGAACAATGTTGGGAATGAAGAAAGACATCTATGTTATACAGCTAATTATTTTTTAACTAAGAAACAAGACAGGTGGCAATATGGGGGATATTGAATCATTTAATTATTAACTGTATGCCTTATTGTTAGTCTCTTTGAATTAGAAACAGTCAAGGCCGTCAAGAGAAAATCAGGGCCCGGGGGGTTGTAATATACGACTCCCACCAATCTTCAATATAAATTTAGAAGATCGGGGGGTCGCATTCATAATAATACACTATTTGTCTCTATAGAAATTTCGCGATGAGCAGGGGGGAGTATTCCTTAGAATTGAATATTTATCTCGGTCGACGACATTTTGAAAAGCGGGGTGATATTCCTCAAAATTGAATATCTGTCTCGGTCGAAATTGTTAAAGAACTGAATGGGAGGCTATTCCCTAGATTTCAATATTTATCTCAATCGAAATTTTAAAGAACGGGGATGATGTTCCTTACGGCTACATATTTATCGCGGCAGAAATTTTAAAAAACGAAAACGGGAATATTCCTTTATCTAACAATTTCATATTTACCTCATGAACAATACAATTTATTCGGAATTCGTTATTATTTGCATCATTTACAAGTATACCTCTCGTTATACCTAATTCCAATCTCCAACTTCGGGCGAAAACCGCCCCCCGCGGGGGTAAACACCCCCCGTACCCCTCCCCCTCGACAGGCCTGAAACAGTGTATTTTTTACAAATACTATAATATGTCTTTTCACGGTAGTGGAATCAATTACATTTCAAATACTATTTTCCGTAATCGTTTCTTAATTAATTATTTCTTATGGAGACTTCTCTGTATGTTTCACTAAAAACATATCAATATATAGTTTAGTGTATGCACCACATGTCAGCTTATAGACTCCGCTTTAATTATCCTTCATTATCCTATCTTTATTAGGAGTTCAAAGTGTGCCGAATTCGGTGACAGACGCGTGATTCGTGTCTCCTACGGAATGTCGAGATAAGTCCGGATAAAGCGGCAACAAGACGTCAAAATTGTATGAGTTATGTTGGTTGAATAAAGTAACACAAAATAGTGTATATAAACAACCCGAGAAAGTGTACTGCTTGACCGTGGAATCTTTTTGAAGTGGGTGATATAAAATAAGCAACGGCCAGCCAGATGTGTGGATTAAACAGATAAGTTTTTGTTTATGTAGCATTAGCACTGGTTTATCTATTTATATCTTTATTAATTTTTAAACAAGAAATGAAGATCAAAATTGAAAAGGTATTGAACATAATATATAGGTAATAAACATAATACATAGGTGATGAAATGGAAGAACTGCCTGAAATTGAAACCGATTGTTTCAAGGAAACGACATATAGGGTGAGCAAACTATCCCTTCCGACCTCTTTTCTCATAACGCGAAAAAAAAATGTTGCCGCGAGATAGGGCCCTTCGAAGCAACTCCACTGTAAATGGATATTTACCTGTGGAGCGATTAATAAATAAAAAAAAATAAACAATAAAAGCTGCCTGATTCAGAAACAGAAGAAACCGAAAACTTAGTAGAAGAAAAATAAGGAGATGACGATAGATGGAAACTTAAAAGAGGCATGGAAACTGAAAAGAAGCATCTCGCAAACACCTGCACATCCCAGCCGATGATGACAAATAGAAACTTAATAGAAGCATGGAAACTTAAAAGAAGCATCTCACAAACACCTACACTTCTCATCCTATATTCCCACCCCATGCGTCATATGGCTCTCGCTGCTGACAACAAGCATGCCCAATGTTCAACCCAGCGCATGCAGCCGATCCGGCGGTATATAAAACATATGAGGTTTGATTCCAGCACGCGGTTTGGCCGTCCGTTGGGCGTGTTGCAGGGGCTCCAAAACTGATCCTTGTGGAACTCTCGATGATTTAATCATTTAAAACAGTGGTTCTGTTTAATTTTAATGTGCGAGGTGCGGTGCGATGTACTCTATGCGGTGCGCCGACGTGGCCATGCACTTACTTACCCATCGTGAAAATCCGAACACGATTATATACTTCTATTGGGTAAGCGATGGAATGAAAAATCATCATTCATTTACCTTTAATTCAGTATCGCCCTGTACATATTAAAATACAAAATAAAGTTGCCATTTCCATAGAACATGCATTTTTCATGCTTTTCACGTAATGCCGTTGAAATTCCACCAGAAATAATTACCTATAATAAGTGGCAATTACCTATGCAAACACTTTTAGCCAATTAATTATTTAATATAAATAAATAAATTCCTCTCAGCATATAATATATCCAGATGGCTATCGGCGCATACATCATTTAACTGTTTGTTATATAAAACTATCGTTGACTTGTAAAGTAGGTGTTTGTGAAAAGCAGGTGCATTATCAGTAAATGTGTCAAAAGTATTATTTTCCCGGCAGAATAAAATGTAACAAACCATTATCAATGAGAGATAGAACAATATAGTGGATGACGTCCTTTGGAGCTGTCGATAGCTGGACGTCTATCGACTACTCGCATTGTTACTTCGTTGGTATTTTTAGAAAACCTACTTCATTTTTTCTGCGAACAATGTATAGTTCTTGTTGATGAGAGTGCACTGTGGCCTGTGCATTTTTAAATCGATATTTAGAAATTACACTGTATCGAAAATGTTTTGATTCTGGTGGATTGTTGTTTTGTCGCGCTAGCACGCCAGTGGTAATAGTTTACAGCCATTTAAATGACTCGTTTAAGTGTCTAGTTCGGATTCTGTACTTGATGAGATTTTGGCAGCTTTTGTATTCTAGAATTGGTGGTCTAATCAAAGCTAATCAACTATGTAAATCAGTGGAATTTATGCCTTGCTAATGACAACATAGACGTGCCTTTTCTTTTCGAGTTGTTTCCTATAACGTCATGCAAATACATGAAAAATTAAATAATTTCCATAAGCGTCGAAATACTTGAACCTGCAATTAAGTACCATATTCGATGCAAGTTTTTATCAACCCCAATCGATATCTGTCTATTTATTAACTCAATTTTGATGAAATATCACTTAAAATTTCAAATAAAAATATTTTCTTAACCTCTGAAAAGGGCATTTTAGCAAATATTTTGAATCGTTTTGGACTTATGACATCGAATTCGAGAAATGCTTGCTTTATGCTCAAATTGTGGATTTTTAGAGGCAAAGATGACAAAGACATATTTTAAACCTTTAACTATTTTGTTCGCTTTATAAAAAAAATGTACACCAAATATATAATTTTTTTACTGTCAATTAATAACAACCTGTCTCAATTTCCTGCGTATTTGTTACTCTATAGTTTTTACAGAGAGGTACCAAATTCCAGAGGGAGATGGTTTATCAATGCGTCAAAAAATGAGTCCATCTAGTATGTCACATGACAGGTGACCCACGGAAACCAGCAATGATTTTTTAACTTCGTATCATGTTTGAAGTAGCAAATACGTGCCCAATTTTTCATATTGAACAGATTGGGCCGTTACTTGATGAATATCCATGATAATAATTGGGAAGAAAACTATATTAGTTTTTGATTTTCACTTTATTTCTTGTCAATATGACAATTGTTTCGCCACACAGTGGCTTAAACAGTTTAAGAGAAAGAATTAGGGAAAACTGTTAAAAATGGTATTTTTCAAAATATTCAAAAATGAAGTCACTTAACTCATAATACTTTCATATTTTGCCGATATTTAGCACCCTGTATACACATTTTGAAAAATAAATATCATTTTCACTTTCCATAAAAAGCAGACGTTTTTATAAAGAACGACTTTTCTTCGTAAACTTACAAATAAAAAAGTTTTCCCTCTTTCGAACTCAAAAATAATGTATCTAAGCAGCGTTTGAAAATCACTGCCATACGAACACGCCAACCCGCTTCCAAATGTGACACTTTTAAATGGTAGGTATTTTCTGTCTTTCTCAGGAAACGGGATTCTCCTCTCTAGTGTCTTGTAATCATATTCTTATATTATATTATTGGTAGAAGTTATGACCAATATTATTAAAACACCCAGTATATTTGTACCTTTCCTACCACGCGAACATATGATTTTGAAAAATCGACAGTTGTATTTTATAGTAGCAATGTTGTAGTGTGTTTTCGTTGGGCCTTTATTATAGCACAAAATATATATTCTTATTTCTATAAGATGAATTGTAGTTTAACCAAGATTTGATCCTGACATAAAACATACTGGACACATTATTATCCAGCCTTCTCCTGCACAGGTACAGTACATACCAGGTACATTTATATTTTCTATCACCGGATGTTGCACTTGTGCTTTATTACTAGATGTATACACTTTATGTGGGTCTAGGGTCGAGGATAAGAAATCGTAACTCGGAGTTACGATCTGGTAACTACCGAGTTATGGCTGCCAAATGCTACTCGTATTGCACCGGACCCCAACAATCCGATAAATAAGTAATGAGTTCAAATATATTTTCGCTGTTTATGAATCTGCCCGATGAAGTAAAGTAAGCGATTTAAGGTAGGGTTGAACAATGGCAACAAGTGGTATCTTTTAGAAGTCGTATTTGTGTAGAAGCCGAATCGATTAGAACAGTCATTGTGTTGACAATTACAATTTAATTAATACCTACATTTTTTAAATGTTTAGGTAAAATAGATATATTTTGCATAATATATAGGGCGATTCTCAAGTGGCGTATTGCCTCTCGATGGAATGTTGAAAAAATGAAAGAATTCCTCTTCTAATTTTAGTTATTAAAAAAGAAACTTAATCTCAAATTTCGCTTGCTGTAGATTTTAGTCTATAGCAACTTTGATATTATACCGGGTATTTAAGTTGGCAAACGTGGATAACTTGATTGATTGATTTATTTGCCAGCGTATGGTGGGCATTGCTGCCAATTCCGTGCATCCATGGAGGTTCGTTCCAACACGTAGCTTGGTCGTCCGTCGAACACGCCCAATGGACGCGACGGCCAAACCGCGGGCCGGAACCAAATCTCGGATGTTTTATATACCGCCGGACCAGCTGCATACGCCGGGTTGGACATTGGACATGCTTGTTGTCAGCAGCGAGAGCCGCATGATGCATAGGGTGGGAATATAGAATGGGAAGTGTAGGTGTTTGAGAGATGCTTCTTTTAAGTTTCCATGCTTCTATTAAGTTTCCATTTGTCATCGTCGGCTGGGGTGTGGTGCAGTTGTTTGCGAGATGCTTCTTTTCAGTTTCCATGTTTTTTTTAAGTTGCCGTCTTCTAAGTTTTCTGCTTCTTGTGTCTCTGAATCTGGCAGCTTTTGTTTTTTGTTTTATTTTTGTATTTTTCCCCCTTTTCTCCCTTTCTTTTTTTATTTATTAACCGCTCCACAAGTAAATATCCATCTACGGTGGAGTTGCTGGGAAGGGCCCTATCTCGCGGTAACAATTCTTTTTTGTGCGCGTTATGAGAAAAGAGGTTCAATACCAAGATTCGCCTTCAGTGAACCGTGCAGTCCTCCTGGAAATTCAAAAGAATTATAGCAGTAAGATTTTGTTTTTCGAAATGATGAAATTTTTGTCTGAAACATATTTTTCAAAAATGTACACTGAAAGTGCCTATGATCTTTTCTCCTGGGACGCCCTCTTACGGAGTTATTGATCCATAAAGGTTCAATTTTAAATGGTTTCTTCCTGGTAGCTTCCAAACTGCTTTATCGATTGTTGTAAAATTAGTGCAGACATTATAATATAGTCGAGTGCAATAAGACACAAGAAGTTAGAAATTACGGAACCCAGTTATAAAGAATGGATTTTCATGATTTTTTTTGTATTGAGTTAGTAGGTACAGATTTTTGAAATTTCTCTTTTATGACCAATGACATCAGTATTCATTGTTTTACACACAACATGGTTATTTTTCAAGCCGTATGGATAGAAAAAAAAATATATTAAAGATTACTTGAAGCCCTTTAATTTCTATTATATATACTTTTAATTTCTATTATATGTACTTTTAATTCAATTATGTACTGGTTGTTTCTGACGTAATTGAGATTTAAACATTATATCTCGACTGATAAACGTTCGAACACCATTTTTAAACTACAATGTTTTTAGAACTATTCATCTTACAGAAATAAACGAAAATAAAACAGTTGTAATTTCGTAGTCTTATTTTTTTATACCATACTACTTTTTCCATATGTAAACCTCAGGGCATCAGATTTTTAAAGCTAAAATCATAATATTCAAATCATCATAACTTGGAAAATATAAATTTTCATGAAAAATTTTCCAAGGTAGTGGAGTAGAAGTAGTAATGTCAAATTCATTCATTTTCATCCAGATCGTTTAGTGTAAGATTGGGTGAACACAAAAATTATTTCAGAAAAAATAAAATTCAGAGGTCCAAGATCTGCGAACACGCTTGGGAGAACGGATATAGAATAAACTGAGACTCGGGAACAATTTTAACAAAAGAGGCGGATGGGAGAAAAAAGAAAAATTAAAGAATCAGCAATAATGTTATTGAATGAGAATAAATGCGTGTCGAATTGTTCCGTTGATGTCTGTACAACCTGGTTTTAAATGTTAATAGAAGAACTTCGCAAACTTAACATTGTATAAAATTTAAAAAAAACTGTTAACTATATCAACAAATCTATGTAAATAGTAAGTATCTATGGATATTAAATATAGCAAACATTCTTAGAGCTGTGTGTTTATCATACACAGCAAAAAAGCCTTGAAAAATCAAACAGATTAGATTTCCGAAACGTCGGCGAAATATTTAATTTCAAGTTTTTATACTTATTTATGTTATTTGTTAAAAAAGCAACCTCTAACTGATCCTTTGACGTAAAAGTTAAAGGCGTAGAGGTTATTTCCGAGTAATATAATACTGGTTCATTGTATGCATTGAGACATTTTTTGTCTCTTGGAATTTTTTTCTAACTTACTAACGATGAATAATGTATTATTTTTGTATTTATTTTTAATTTTTATATTAACGTCTTATTTATTTTAACGCCCTGGCAAAGTTTAGCTAATGCTATTCCAACACTTAACCAGGACGACGAAATGAGATACGGTCACCCATGTGACGGACTCTCCCATCAACATCATCAACATATTTATTTTTTGTTTTTAGTACAGATAATGCTTCCCCAGATCATGACCCGGAGCCAACCGTACAACCACGTCGCGCAGCGCCGTGGTGTTAGTGCGGTTGGACGGGTCGTGACCGGTTCAGCTCGATAAAATGATTAAAAAAGATAATACTCCTGCCGCCTGTGGCGGCTTAAAATTATCGGTAAATTTGAACATATTAAAACTTAATTCTGGACAATGGGTAAAATTCTTAATCTATTATATGGGAAAAAACATTTTATAATTTTGTTGTTGAGATGGAGACGAACTCAATTGGAAAAGCTCCATTTAAACAAATTACCCCAACAGTCTGCTCGCCGTTAGGAATTTTTGGTTTTTGGGAAAGAAAAATTGAGTTTAAAATAGTTAAAATTTTTACAAAGTTTATCGGTCTAAATTGAATTTTTCAACAAAAAGTACAGAATAACAAAAATTACAAAAATACAAACATATGACAAACAAGAAGAAGGAAAGAGATAGATATAGAATAAAAGATATGGTGGTGAAAAGTGTATGATAGCTGGAAGTTTTGGTAGGAAAGAGTGTGGCTATAGAGGTTGCCGAAAGATAGGCAACGCCTGGTATGGTAATGGGTGTTTAATTTGGAATGGGGCATTATGCATTCTTATTTGGGTAATGTTGCGTGTAAGCGGACTGTCACCCAGTCGAAACTCGTAGAATTTGTGTGATGTGTCCCGGATGAAGTCCGCTAGTGGTGTTATGTCGTTACAACGATCTATAAATCTCTGAGGGAGGTGTATCTGCCCGAATCAGAGATGAGGCGCATAAATTTGTGCTCCAGGACTTGGAGTTTTTTCATTGTCGTGACAGGGATGCTGCACCACACCGGTGCCGCGTAGGGGTAGCTTTTCATGTTTTTCCGGGAAAACTCGGTGAAAACGCACTTTACAGAAAAGTTGCAAATAAAAAAAAGTGTTTCAATGATACATTCACCTGAATTTTTTCAACTTTTACGTTTCCTTCCCTCACTTTTAGGAAACATTCGAATGGCCATATCTCGAAAAATAAGCATTTCTCTAAAAAAATTGAAAGCGAAAACATCTCATTTTGGGCCAAAAAAGGTAAACATATTGTTTTTTTTTTTTATTTTTGACTTAATTCTACAAGTTACGCAACTCGTGATAAAAGGGGTGTTTTCTACCCCTTCCGATCATTTTCTACTCTAATCCTTTTTAAACTGTTTTATTAACTTCACTACAAACACTGCACAAGATTTAACCAAAATCCATTTACAAGCACTGAAGTTGAGATTTTAGTCGTTTTATCTCGCTCCGTTGACTGGACTATATTTATTCTTTTTAGACAGTCCACCCTGTATATTTTCCAGAGAAAGTCTACCCATTTTTTCGGGGAGTCAGCTACCTACCAAATTCTCTCTGTTCTCCGTCAAGCAGTTTTTTACTTATAGCGCCAACAAACAGACAACCTGACGGAATTGATCGACCTTCATTTTCGTAATCTGCATGGTCTGAAACATGGAAATTCGAAGAAATCTCCGAGGGTGATTTTTTCACGAAAACAATACTTAAGCGAGGGAACTAAAAAGCACTTTTTCCGCCAGTGAATTAAATCATATTGACGTTAATGACAACAACTGAAACGTTAACATTTGAATTGCAACAATTTAATTCAAATGGCATCCCGACAGCATTCATCATACGGGTGTCTACAAATGTACCCATTATGCTAATCTTGATTTATTTAGGACAAGCTAGCAACGATTTAGAATGCAGTTTTTCGAATGTTTTCAAGACATTGCACAACACGACACGGTCAGTCGTCAGTGGCAGATTGTTAGAGAGAATTCAAGCCGGAGATAAAGGTTTTTTCTTGCTGATCTGTGACATTTGCTTAGTCGCAAATCTTCTGCAGTCAGCGAGTAAGACAGCGCCCTGAGTGATTTACGTCCTAGGAAGGGACACTTTTGTATCCCATAACACGTTCCGCAAGAATTCACCACCACCATCCCTCGCAGCCGAATCGTATGGAAGTTCCCTGTACGCTCGCTACACAGTTTTTATATGTAACATTGTTTGCTTACGTGTGAGTCCTTATAAACTTTTATCGGGTCGATTTACGTAAAAGGATGTGATAATTTTCTTTTTAATAACGTTTATTCAGGTACATTATGGGGAATCACATATGGTCTTATATTTATATTATTATTTTAGCAAACTAAATGAGAAATTTTAAATCTTGGAGAGGCGAACAGAAATTTCTAAGCAATTTCTTTAGAAACCATTCTTTTTATCCGAAATTTTAACTTTTTGGAAAAAAATATTTTGTTTATATTTGTTTAGAATCTATGTATTTTGTTGAGGACAATTGAAATAATGATGGTTTAAAATTAAGTGAACAATTAAAAATTTGGCCAAGCGCATTTAGTGTTCTGTACCCTGAGTTGTTTTTAAATAACGATGTGATAGATGTATACATACTATCCGCAAAACATAGCTTGTTGTCGAGAATAAATCAATCAATGTTCACGATTATTGTAGATTTTTCTATGCAATACTTTTGGAGATTGGGCACTGCAACTTTTATGCGTTTTTCCGGAAAAGTGAAAAAAATATGAAAAAAATAATTGATGTAGTTTTGAATTCGTACTTTAACAAGTTTGCATTTGACACCCCACACGTTGACTTTGTAAGAAAATGTTTAACTTCTCGCTTTACTCCCCGAGGCTAACCCCCAAAATCAAAATTCTAGTTTCTATAACTAACATATCCTCTCTGCATAATTTTCAATTTTATGTCTTAGGAAATGCTATTTTCCTGATATTTGGAAATACTCCAAAGTGTGCCCTGTGTACAAAAAAGGTGAAAGAAATGGTGTTACCAATTATAGACCGATAACAATCATATGCAACTTTGGTAAAGATTTCGAAATCCTACTGCATGATAACATTTATGCATGTGTTCAACTGAAAATATCTACGCAACAACACGGTTTTATGAAAGGTCGCTCCACCGTAACGAACTTAATCTGCGCTACTCAGTACATTGCTGAATTAATTGACTCTCACATGCAGGTAGACGCAGTCTGTACAGACTGAACCATAGGAAACTTCTCTGTAAACTTGACAAATTCGGAGTATCTGACGTATCTTATAATGGATATAAATCTGTTGAATACCTAGTTACGTCAGGAGTACCCCAGGGATCAATACTTGGACCCCTTTTGTTTAATATTTTTATTAAAGACATCAGTGATCACTTAGACGTGTATTTCTTAATATGTACCGATGACGTCAAGATGTTGCATAGGATTAATGATTTTATTGACTGCGAGAAACTTCAATACAAGATAACTATTATCGGCTTGGTGCGATGAAAATTATCTTCAGCTAAATGTGGGCACGTGCAATGTTATGAGTTATACAACCAAGAAGTCCCCAATTATATATAATTGTATCGTTAATGGCGACACGCTGAACAGAGCATCTACGTTCGAGGATCTAGGTGTAACTTTTGATAATAAATTAACCTGCACTAACCATACTGATGCTGTAATTTCGCATGCATACAGAATGTTAGGCTTAATTTTGCGTAACAGCCATGATTTCAATGATGCGAAAGCCTTAAAGATGCTTTATTTTGTTTTCTCTCGATCTAAGCTGGAGTATGCTTCACTTGTCTGGAAATCTGGGTATAACACTCATAATGATAAATTGGAAAATATTCAGCGCCGCTTCCAGAAATTTTTAAAATTGGAAACCTGAAGGTACATATCCACCAATTGGAGCTTCTCAAAATCAATATCTTGAAAATTTTGACATTACCAGGCTTTCCGAAAGGCATGAGTCCTTTGCTTTGCGTTTTCTAAATAAAATTATGCATAATAAAATAGATTGTAGTGAAATATTAAGCCAACTAATCTTTTATGTCCCACGGATTAATTCTCGCCATTCTCATAGCTTTTATTTATCCACTCCTAGATCTAACGTATTAAAGTTTTCTACTCTGTTTAATATTTATACTTGTAATTTAAATATACAGGAAAATTATGCTTTTTAATGTTTCAAAACGTTTTATTAAAACTCTACACGTGTTTCGGCTTATTAGGCTTATTAGGCCTTTATCAAGAGTACAAGATATTAATATCTTGTACTCTTGATAAAGGCCTAATAAGCCGAAACACGTGTAGAGTTGTAATAAAACTTTTTGAAACATTAAAAAGCATAATTTTCCTGTATATTTAAATTATTGAAGAATGTTTCACAAGGAACCAACCGTAGAATCAACCCAATGTATTTATACTTGTTATGAAACTCGTTGCAATGAATGGGCTTGTTCCATGAAATTATTTTTATGTGGTTTTTATACTTTTTCATATAGTACTCGAAATTCTCATTATGCACTTAAAATTTCGTATTATTAACTTTTTCCGTTCTCGAGATATAAGGAGTTAAAATTAGTAATAGTTGCAAAAACGGAGCGCCCATTTGTGACGTCACTATACGCAAGTGACTGCTTTCTGGGACCTCTCAAATTTAACCTGTCAAAAAACATGGAATTTTCAAACACTGGTAACTAAATAAATACGTCGAGTGGAAGTTCGTTCTATGTTTCTATGGAAAGGAGAAGGTCGGCGATGAATCCTAATCGTAAATTGCAGGGCCAAAATCGAAAATTCGTCCCGATAGGAGCGAGAGAATATTGTAATTTTTTGACATTTCGCCAAATTGTACTCCCCTACTGTCAAGAAGTAAGCAAAACAAACAATACTTCGAAAACACTTATAATTATAACAACAATGGAGCATCAAGCTTATTGAGATGGCCGAGTCTATGCGTATAGTGACGTAGGCCTGGCCACGCCCCATTTTCGCATGGTGGTGATTTGTAATGGTTTTTAAGATACTAAACGTGCGAATAAAATGCTGATTTTTTGCAGATCCATTATTTTATACTTGCACTTTCGATTTATGAAATAAAAAAAAATGCCGAACAAGTCCATTGGACATATTTACCTAGCAGCCAGAAATTTCATATACTGTCGTGCAGTCTAAACGCCTTCATAATTTCTATTTGTACTTCTTAGTTAGGTTAGGTTAAGTTAGTTTAGATTTCCATCCTATAAATGGTTTTGTACTGTTGGATGATGTATGATTAAATTAGGTAAATAAATTAATAAATAAATAAATAAATAAAAACAGTAAATTTTAACGTTCTACGTCAAGCAGTCTCTGAGGAAAGTGCCTGTGACAGACGGATGAACAGACACCGAGGTGATTCCATAAGTGTTCTGCTTTGCCAATATTAGCACGGAACGGTAAAAATACTGAAATAAGAAGTCAAATAACTGGAGAACAGCTCATCCTGCCATATAGCAACAAAAATATTGAGCCTTTTAGACCAGGAAATATGTTCTTTTCAAAATTGTATTTAAAACGTTGAAAATAAAATGCAGAACAAAAAAGCTTAAACAAAAAAAATATAAACGTTTGTCTCTTGTTTTTTTTGCATGAAACATCTTATCGAGTGGCTTATGTCTTCCTGAGGAGCATCACAATGAGATCGAAAGACGGTTCAAAGATTAAGCATTTCCAAGAGAGAATTATACATAATAATCTATCCTTCATAGAAGGATTTGGAAGAATTTGATTGTGAAATTTTTTAAAGATGAGGTATGTAAATAACACACAGGTTGTCAGGGAAAAACAAAGACTAATGTTCAGTACATTTTAGTCTTTTATTGGATATATAGGCTTTTTGTTCTCGTTTTGAACTGAATGTTCTTGGCCGTAAAGGGCTATGTGCATAATAGTTTACTCTTCACGACCACGTAAGGGGCTGTAGATACTAGTGTTACAATAAAAAATATCAAATATATAAGAAGTAGATAAATTCATTTTAGAATTTTTTAACAGCTAGCATAACACTATTAGCACAATATTCCTATTAATCATGTTAAATCTGAGACAAACATCAATTAACATTTTCCGTATATACACAACATAATTAAATAAAATATATGCACTATCCAAAAAGCCCCAGCATTATATTTTATTACCTTATTATTTACATATCATTGTTTTAAACCGTAATAATGAATAAATTATGGCGTCTTGACGTTAATTATGTCTTAAATTGTCGATAATTAATCTATTCTGGCTAATTTGGAAACGGATCCAGCTTCACATATTCTCTATTAGGTTTGAACTGCTTAATTGCGGTTAGATTGTAAACAAATTTTTCCACAGTAAATATATTAGGGTAAAGTGTAAAAAAAGAGAGTTAGAACAAAGCAGATTATACAGGATGTCTGTCCACCATTGGAATGTCTGAAAGATGTTTGTTTCAATTGAAGAAAGTGCCTAAGTCGCATTTAAATTTTCTGCATGGTTCGTGCTGGGGTCTACTATGTCACGAAAAATGGGGCCTTATAAAAATTAAAGCATGAATGACGAGTGCTCCTGACTTCTATCAGAATATGTTAAGGACGTGTCTCTTCAATCAGGGCGCGTTAAGAACATATTTTTCTTCAAAATGACAAGTGATTGGCTTGGACTCTAATTTGACTTTATAAATTTCTTTTAAAAAACCACCTAAGAAAAGTTTCAATCCCATTCTGTATTACCTGTTAACAAGTTTGCGTGCTAAGAATCATTCGAGTTTGTTCTTGGTCAGAGTGACCATAATTTGTATGACTTTTTTTGTTTCCTAATACCTACAATTATTGTTTAAAGCAAGCAGTTCGAGTTGTGACTATTATCAGCTTTTGCCAGATATACCACAAAATAATTTTCCGACTTGTAAAGAAAAAATAAATATACTCTTTTCAGAATTAAAATCACTTTACTTTTGTAGTACATATATTTATTTTGATATTATTATTAACGAGGCTTTGACTAGTGTTGATTGAAAACAATTCATAAAAATTGACTTATCTTGTTTTTCTGTTTCAGGTAAGTGCTTAAAGCGGGGGATGTAACATAGGAATTAAAGTGTAAGTAAATTAATTATTTCAACTTTGGAGTGACAATTTAGAAAGCGAACTTCAAATTTCATTCATAAGGTGTCATAGTTTAATCAAGATGTTATCAAGTTGCATTGTTAAATAGTAATAGTTCCAAGGCCTTTCTAATGCACTTTCAAATATTTTTTGATGATATGTGTACTAGGACAAATATTAAGAAATCTTTTGTTAGTCGGTAGTTATACAAATTCTCAAAACTAACTAAAACACTCCACATGCATTAGACAATTCCCAAATCCAAAGTCAAATATGCCCCGAAGAGGTTTACATTGTTGACAAAACTTGAACGTACAACCATTTCTTTCGACATTGTCATCCGTCACAGTTGGAAATGGAACACAGGAAAATAGACAATGAAATATAACCGACTACGCTATCGTGCCAAGTATGATGCACACTACATGAAACTTTCTGATTCCGTTTCATATTTTTTACCACTCGCAGACCATTTTAAAACTAAACAGTAAACATGGGACTTTGACGAAGAGATATCAAATCACACATGTCTTCAATTAATTGCAATTAATATCGGCAAAAAAGATTATTTATGATTTTGTTGTTGGCCATTGTATTATTAATAGATTCTCAACCATAATTTGTTGCGTAGTCGGTATTTCCTGAAATATTGACGCGTATTAGATTTATAGAACTTCATTTTTAACTTCGGTCGAATCCAGGTCGAAATAGTTTGCTTTTCCCTGTTGTGCACCAAACTATTGACAAACCTGAAATATTAAAAAGTCAAACTGTTAGAATATTTTAAACAAGTATTAAATAGAGAGTAAGTAATGTTTTATTTTGCATCTTTGTTCGAGGCGAAAACGGTCATCCAGAGAAGGACCCTACATTTTCACACGTAGAATATTAGTATAGCAAAATCTTCAGTTGCATCCTGAATCAAACCATCTAGTTGGTAGTTTCATGTTTTTATACTATGGTTTGATACACAAGTGATGTGATTGTCCTAGATTATACACGTGTTTTTTGCCCATGCTTTTGTATCAATAGTTGGTACAAATATTTCGACATAAATATAGCATATATTGTAAATTTTGTAATTTTTCTTTATCTCTGAAATGAATTTAAAAAAAATCAGATAAATAAACATACAATTAGCATGATTTTTCTAAAAAAAAAATTCCATTTTATATACAGTGTGTCCCATTTTGCTTGGAACCACCCATGTAAAAAGTTTATTTAATGTCCGATTTAGATATATATTTTTTCAAATAGAGATCTTTGAAGAGCGCGTCTTTGTGTTATATTAAATTTTACAGAACGTAATAGCGTGGCCTATTTACTATGACTTTTTTTTTCTAGTCCGATTATGGTGAAATATTATTAGCGATTTTTTTTATTTCAAAACTGAGTGCGTCACTGGATTCGGAAACCTCCTAAATGTATTTGTACCAAATTTCGTTGCAATAGTCGTATTTTTGGATTTTTCCTGAGAAATAAAAATTCAGAAATTGTCGAAGAAATGTAACTGTTGCATGGAATTGTGCATTTATGAAAAGAGTGCCTTGACTGAAATAACTGTCAAATGAATGATTTATTGTTGATGAGTATATTCCTGCTTATTATCATAATTATGCCAGCGTAAAGGTTAGCTTTTCTAGAAAAAGTAGAGAACAATAATACAATGTTTTAAAGATACCGGTAATGTTTCATAAACAAATTCTAGAGGATCTGGCCACCAGAGGCAGCTTAATGATTATTTTGGCATATTTGCTGAATGCTGCTATAAATTTAAACAAGTCTTTAAATACCATTTGGAGGAAAACAATACAAATCTACATTTCTACATACTTTGCACGTAGGTGACGAAGAAAAAAGGTTTGACTATTTGAATGACCCAGATTTAATAAAAAATTAATCTATAGCGATGAGGCTACATTCACCATAAACGATGTGGTTTCCTCACAGAATTGTAGATTTTAGGCAGAGAAAAATACCAATTGGATAATCAATTACAAAAGTTATTTACAAAAAACAAACGTCGTGTGTGGTATTTTGAACAAGCGCTTAATTGGTCCCTATATTTTAAATGAAAAGTTAAACAGTTGAAATTTTCTGGAGTTCTTAAGAAATCAGTTTTAGACCGAGTTTCAAAACCTACAGGGAAGACAACAGTTATATTTCCAACTAGACGGATCATGCAGTAATTGTCAGGACGTGGCTCAACCAAAGTTTTCCTGGTAGGTATATTGGACGTAATAGTCCATTGATAGCCTGGCCACCAAGATCGCTGGATTTGACACCCCTTGATTTTTATTTGTGGGGTACTCTTAAAAGCAAAGTCTATAAATCTCGACCACAAAATAAGCAGGAACTATGTGACAGAATTACACTAGCTTGTCAAGAAATCTCGAGGAAAGAACTTGGAAATAGAATAGAAATTGAAGGTGGCCTAGTAGAGAGAACCTACATTTAATTGTTCTATTTATTTATTTACTTTTTAGGTAAACTTTTTTGTGTCACTTTTTTAAAATTATTTGTTTGTTAGTCATATAGGGTGAAGGCATAAAAATTGTTTGATAATTAAAAATTTCTAAATTTAGCCTTATTGTTTTTTTAACAATGAATCATTCATTTGACAGTTATTTCGGCCAAGGCACTCTTTTCATAAATACACAATTTCATGCAAGAGTTAAATTTCTTCGGCAATTTCTGAATTTTTATTTCACTCAGGAAAAATCCGAAAATACAACTTCTTCAACGAAATTTGGTACAAATACATTTGGGGGGTTGCCGAATCCAGTGGCGTACTCAGATTTGAAATAAAAAAAATCACTAATTTCACCATTTTCTGACCCGAGAAAAATCATAGCAGGCCACGCTATTGTTTTGTAAAATTTAATATAACACAAAGATGCGCTATTCAAAGATCTATATTTGAAAAAAAAAACCGACTAAATCAGACATTAAATAAACTTTTTATATGGGTAGTTCCAAGCAAAATGGGACACGCTGTATATTAAATCAGATAATTATATTTTTTTCATTTAAACACTTTTTTACCTCTCGTATAGCCCATATATAACTGCACTAAATAAAACTATTTATTGATGTTGTTAAAGTCCTCTAAAATTGCATAATAACAAATACATGTATGTTGAGTGGTCTCCTACCTACACCTGGGGTATAATAAATTATCACACTTATTAGAAAATTCAAATTTTACGTGAAACAGATTTACCTACGTATTGTTTTGCCCTTTATGTTTCTTGTTATTCTCTGTATGAAAATAGAACACCAAAACTGGAAACTTCTACCCATTTTTTAAATCTGTGGCGAGCCCTACTTCACGCCACATCACAATGACTGACAGCAATCGAGATTTATTACTCGTTTACTTTGCTAATAATTCATTTTTCGGAAAGAACTTTTGACACAAATAGAACAAAGGATCACGTTTGGGTGCTATTCTGCACAAATTTTGCTACGGTTTCAGTTTTCTACGTTGTCATACATAAATTTTAAGCCACCTTTTACCTAAAATTATCTTGCGTTAAAGCTTAAAACCAACAGCAAGGCCAATAAAACTTTAAACTGTTTTAAAAACTCCTTGAAAACTTTTTACCATTTACTTTTATTTGTTTTAAGAAAGGAGGTTTACTAACTTATAGCGTTGGTAACAATTAGCTGTTAATAACCAATTAAAGAAGTGCATACTTAGAAGGTTTTAAAAAGTTCACTTCATTCAAAAGACTACTAGAACTATTTGGTAAAAAATCAATAATTCTCAAAATTCAATCCTTTATTATTAAAAATGAAGCAAATGCCAGTTTACAATTTGCAATACTCTAATTATTAAATTTTTAAGACAAAATGAATTAAATAAAATTGTTCAACCTTCTTAGTCAGGCCATCCAACTTAATTACTTGTAGCTATCTATATATACAGGATGTCTCAGACTCGTGTCGCATAGTGGGGCCAAAATCAGATGAAATTGCCAAACAGACAAAAAAAAATCGCAATAATTGTTATTTCTTTTGGAGATTAGACTCACCTGTCCGAATCCCTTGCTAACGCTCCGGATTCAGACCACAGCCTCGCGCGTAGGGGCGGATGCAATAGGCTAAAAGTAAATATCAAATCCTTGGAACCCAACTTTCGAAAAAAAATCCTCTTTTATTATTTTAACTTAAAGGCCAAAGAAGTAATACAATTTTCAAACAAAAATAGTTGCTTAGAAGTTTTTTGAATAGTTAAAGCTAGTCAGAAAGTAAAATAAAGCAACATCAGCTGTCAAATTGGACAAAAAATTTGTCAATTGACAGCTGCCAAATTTGCATTATACTTGTATTCCATATTTTTTCATATTAATTTTTAATATATTAATACTAAATAACCTCACACGATAATTACCCTTACCTCAATTTTTTTTAATATTTAAATTAAAAATAACCGCCATTTGGAAATTTGAGAGGCTAGCTGAGTTCTCCATTGACTTTTGTCCAATTTGACATTTTGTTAGGATTAGTGACCCCAAGAACCTGAGTACAACAAGTTTTGTTGTTAAGACAATTTGGCAGGTGTCAATTGACACTTTTTATCTAATTTGACAGCAGATTTTGCTTTGATTTATTCTCTAACCAGTTTTGTCTATTCAAATCACTTCGAGGCAACTATTTTTGTCTAAAAATTGTAATTGCCTTTTTGGCCTTTAACTTAAAATAATAAAAAAGGAATTTTTTTTTCAAAATTCGAGCTCGAATATTTATTTTCTTCGTTTAAAACATTTTAACATAATCTTTTAAAGAGTTTCTTTATACTTATATTTTATTATTTCCATATTAGTCACGGCATGTCCAATGTCTACCACTGACCGGTGAGAACTTGCATAGTGAGCCTACTATCCTGGCTGCAGCATCAGGCCATAGTTATCAGAAAATTGTATTTCTATCGGAACCACATATGTATGCAAAATTACAAGGCAATAGATCAAGTGGCAGTGGTCCAAATTTGACTTGCAAGATTTAAACTAAACTGACAAATATGTGAAGGTGAATGAAAGCTTGTAACAAAAAAGTGACAAATTAAGATCCAAATAGCACTTCATGTCAAATTTACCTAATTCTGTAATCATTTCACTTCGTAATTTTTGCCGGAATCGCCGGTGATACAAACACGACTTATTTCATTTTTTGAATTGTATAATCTTTTTTCTATGGATTTTATCCTAAAAATGTAGTATTATATAATCTTTTTTCTATGGGTTTTATCCTAAAAATGTAGTATTGACATCTGTACTATATATATATGTAGGTGCGCAAAACTTCAAGACAATAGATCAAGTGGAAGTAGTTCAGCATTATTTGCAAAATTGCAAAAATGTCAAGTTTCGTAGTTTCTTGTTGGTATAATTCTTTCCAACCCAGCTCAATCTTTTTTAAAATTAAATTTTCAAAATGATTTTTCCATAAACTTGTGCTTATTTGCAGCTTATTTGTCAAAGTTCTGATGCACTAGGACGGGACGTCATAAACTTAGGTCTCTAAGTGGAACGCTTGTTATATTATTTCATATTGGAATTCCCTTTTTAAAGTCAATTCATACGATATGTCGTTTGATGGATCTTTGAAGCGACGCTATCATGATAAGAGTGAGTTTGTACCAAAACCATATTTCAAACCCATCATCAAATGACGTTTCGCTTGAATCATCTTTAAAAGGAGAAACCAAATGTGTAATAATGTATTAAATGTAAAAAATATACAAGTTTATAAAGTCACACCTATGTGGATCACCTGGTATGTTTCAAAATATTTGGAAACTAAACGCTAGTGTGTCCTTTACTACGCAGATTTTGAAAAATTTCAACACCTTTTTCAAGAGAGCCAGGACATTGGATGACGTGAAGCTGATACCCTGTATTTTAGGCAGGGAACAGGAGCTCCGATACATCGCTCAATTCTGTAGATATCTCTAAAACAGATAAATAAACAATTCTATAGAATATTCTTTATTGAAGTTTTTGGTCCATAGTCTTATCGCATTTGTGATAAATGTATTGCTGTTAAGTTGATATGCGATATATGAATACCGGACTATTGCCGGTTTTGCAATACAATAAATATATATACAGACTGTCTATTTTACGAGGGCCACGCCAAATATCTCGCTTAATATCTATTGTAGAAGAATAAAGTTTTAGAAACAGTTATCCCATTTTTTGTGAGCTATGTTTCAGTAAAAAGAAATTTGAAATCCATAGCCTACTTTATGAGATATATTACAAAAACCTGAAACGGTTATAGCTTCCTTATTTGAGGAGATACGAAAAAAGTTAAAGGAATGAAAGTTGATGGCAGAGACAATAAGAATAATAACGTGTAACAAAAAAATCGAAAAATGCAGTTGGCTTTGACATACGCTATTGTGCAAAAATGAAAAATACGTATCTCAAAGTAGGCCATGACGCCATTAATTCCGTTATTTTTTTCTCATTCCAACGATATAAAACATGTCACAGAAATTTTAACCGATAGTGTCAATATTTAATATTTTACGAATACCACAATTCATATAATTGAATCGTAACAATCAGCTGTGCCATAATAGTAAAAATTCACTTTATAATAATTATAATTCCGTAATTATTTATTACAATTTAATACAAACCAATAAATATCTCATAAATAAAAATACAAGTACAAAACGAACATCCAAAGAAAAAAAGGAAAAACTATGTATAACAGTACTACCTACTACTATATTGAAAAGAAATTGTGTGTATTTATTTTTCTAACTACAAATGCTCAAATTGTGCACCATGCATTCTGACACATAAATGTGCTCTACGAGACACGTCACGCATTACATTTTGGAGCATTTCAGGAGTAATTGCCTCACATGCGTTTCGAATTCTGGTTTTGATGTCCTCAATATTTTCAGGGGCAGTTTGAAATACCTTGTCTTTAATGTAACCCCAGACGAAAAAATCCAAGGGAGTAATATCTGGTGATCGAGCTGGCCATAGAATGGGTCCATAGGTGCCTATCCAGCTATCTGGCATAACTTGATTTAAATAATTTGTACATATTACAGCAGTGTGAGGTGGAGCCCCATCTTGTTGAAAATATGAATAATTTAATCTTTCTGCCACTGTTAATTCATAAAGAAAATCTTGAAATTCGTTTTGCAGGAAATTAAGGTATCTACGAGCGGTTAATTTGCCACCATAAAAATAAGGTCCAATTACTTTAGTCCCTAAAAGACCCAACCAAACGTTCGTAGAAAATCTTTCTTGGAAGGCAGTCTCTCTGCACCAATGTGTATTTTCTCGTGTCCACTTATAATACATATTTCTATTGAAAAATCCATTATTAAAAAAATTTGATTCGTCCGACCAAAGAATTTTGCTACATATCAGCGCGTCATTCCTTTTCTTATTTAATAACCATCTACAAAATCTTACTCTCCTTGGCTTATCTCCCTCATTTAAATGTTGAACTTTCCTCATTTTGTAGCATCGAAATCCGTTTTTTTTTCAATATTTTTCTTACACTGTCTTTTTTTATGCGACAGTTTCTCTGAATTTGTCTCAAAGAGGTTTCCTCATTTTGGTTAACATAATTCATTACTCCATTCACTTTTCTTACATTATCCGCAACATGCGCTCGCCTTACTACTTTTTTGAAAATGAACCGTGCGTTTTTAGATTTTGAACTAACTTCCTAAACCTAGTTCGATTTGGCTGCGGAGCATCTGGAAATCTATCTCCGTAAACCGTGACTGCCATCTCAGCGTCAAAATTGCACTGACAATAAATGCTAATCATATCGAATTTGTTATTATTGGTGTACACCATAATTACTGATATAAAATTTGTCTTAGAACTCGACAACGCGACATACAACATACAACAGTGACAATCTGTCAAATTTATTAATAACTGTATACATTGTTTTTCACTAATTATGGCACAGCTGATTGTTACGATTCAATTATATGAATTGTGGTATTCGTAAAATATTAAATATTGACACTATCGGTTAAAATTTCTGTGACATGTTTTATATCGTTGGAATGAGAAAAAAATAACGGAATTAATGGCGTCATGGCCTACTTTAAGATATGTATTTTTCATTTTTGCACTATAGCGTATGTCAAAGCCAACTGCATTTTTCGATTTTTTTGTTACACGTTATTATTCTTATTGTCTTTGCCGTCAACTTTCATTCCTTTAACTTTTTTCGTATCTCCTCAAATGAGGAAGCTATAACCGTTTGTGGTTTTCCTATTTTTCAGGTTTTTGTAATATATCTCATAAAGTAGGCTATGGATTTCAAATTTCTTTTTACTGAAATATAGCTCACAAAAAATGGGATAACTGTTTCTAAAACTTTATTCTTCTACAATAGATATTAAGCGAGATATTTGGTGTGGCCCTCGTAAAATAGACAGTCTGTATATTGAATAAATTTGAATAATTGATATACTTTTCATTTATGTATCTCTCGATTTTGTTCAAAGACAGTAGGGTTCTTCCTCTAGCTAGCACCAATTCGCTCTCCAAATTTCACTAAAATCCGATTTTTCGTTCTTAAGTTACCGTACTTAAAGAAACGTGATGGACGGACGGCGACAGACAGACGGACATTTTGAAAGTTGTTCAGAATTCGATCACCAACACAGAGACACAAAAATTTTTTCTCTACAAGCCATATTACCGGTTTTAGAAATGAGCCGATTGAATGCAATATAGGATAGGTATTCTTCGTTTTGTATTCGCGGAGAGTAGGTATAATAAATGCACCTAAATAACGTGACAATATCTATTACCGGTTTTCAGGTCTACAAAAAATGGATAGACATTTAAACAAACTATAATAAAGACAACTTAATCTGAAAGTTTATTCTAAACACAGTATACACTATTTATAGACACAAGTGTTACTACATATGTAGAAACTTGTAAATTATTATAAATGATCGATGTAATAATAAAGTAGACTTGTAAAAATTCAATAAAGAAAGGCATCTGGTACGTTTCGCATGAGCAAATTAACATTGACATTTTTACAGTTGTCGATTTTTCGCAATCGGGCATATTTATGTGCCGACAACTGCGCGAAATAAAGTACAGAGTTGTGAGTACATGATGAATGTCGGTCCATTGTAGCCCTTTTGCTGCCAAAAGACGGCCAACAATATCGGCCCATAAATCAAAAAGCTGCAGATAAATCCCATATACGCAATTTGGGTGCATTTGTAGTTATGGACAAAGTTTTCTGGCAGTGGCGTCACGTCCGATCGCAAATTAGGGGCGTATAATGCGTTATTACCCTTGCGTTTTGGTCAGTCACTATACAGGGTGACTGGTACCGCGCCGTATTCCTTTGCAGAGGTGAGGTGAAGAGACGATTTGCAGTTGATTGAACAATAATATGCATAATACAAAAGTTGATAGTTTTCGAGATATTTTAATTTTTGTGTTTTCTTAGAAATGTACTACCTATTCCTACAAATTGTAAAATAAAAATAAAAGGATGATTTTTTTTGGTATTTTTTTTAATTATGCCGTTAATACACATAGTAGTTCATGTTATGTAACAAAAATTATGTTAAATAGTTTGACATGACAAAAATACAGGAGCTAAAACCTGCAAGGCTTGTTAGAAACTTTAACTGAATTTTTCATTCACCAGGATTTATTTCAAAAATTTGTGAATACATTAAACGTACAAATTATTTTAAAAACTTCTCTGCTTCATCACCTTTCGAATGAGGTATAAAGTTTTAAGAAAGTTCCTGTTACTTCCAGGAATAATACAAAATTAGCAGCAGCAGGTAGGCTATCTTAATGTTCTCTAAGTTAGAAGAAAAGGATTAGGAAAGTTGCTAACTAATTTTAGGCGCTGCACAGTGGGGCAAAGAGCCTACATTTGTGGACAAAAATCGCCTGCTAGCTCAAATTTTGACGAAATTTGATAATTTTTTTTTATAATGATCGTGAGAAATGTAACTTCAACGCCCGACTGCTACAATTTTGAAACAGATAAAACATAACCCAAAAACTTTAAAATAATGCTGGATATTTTTTATAAAAATAACACAGCCACATACAAAACAAAAATCTTTCTGGCCTGGAGATTTGATCATGTTTACAATATGTTTTTGGGGTTGATAAATCTGAATCCGAGGTCTGTTTAACTCCATTACATCAGGATTTTGCCATAACCTCAAAAGACCCAAGCGATTTCGACATCTCTTCTCATAAATCGCTGCAACTTTTTCTAGACAAAAATGATCCCCCCTCCCCGCTTTTTTGTGCTAAATCGATTGCAAATTAAATTTCCGATCCGATGATGTGTGGCACGATATTTTTCCGAAGCCCTTTACGTGAGGTATCTGCCGCCAAAGTGAGAGGTCCGAGATTTTCACTTTTCAAGCGACACGGCTCAGCTTCGAGGGCCATTTCTGCCAAGCGAAACCTAGAAAAAATCAGGAAACATTCAGAGGTACGTAGAAAGACGTAAGAAATCGTTTGGCGCCAATTGGAGGTTGGTGCGCGCCTTGGTTTTCGAGATATGTCCTCTCGAAGTCACCGGATGGTGAAAATTGAATTTTTTTACAGCTTCCCGACGCTATATCTCGAAAACTAAACGAGATACAGAGCTGCGGTTTGCGCCATTCGATTTCTCTCGTCTTCCTACATGCCACTGATTTTTTTCAGATTTTTGCCGGCATCTTCATTTTTTTGCAAAATTTCTAAGGCATCTAAAAGGATGAGAGGTATATAGGAAGGCGAGAGAAATCGAATACAGTAAATTACAGCTATGTATCTCGTTTCGTTTTCGAGATATAGCATCGGGAAGCGATAAAGAAATTCAATTTTCACCTTCCGGTGACTTCGAGCGGCCATATCTCGGAAACCAAGGCACGCCTTGACCTCAGATTTGCGCCAAACGATTTCTTGCATCTTTCTACGTACCCCTGAATTTGTTCAGATTTTTTCTAACTTCCGTTTGGCAGAAACTGCCCTCGATGCTGGGCCATGGCGCTCGAGAAGCAAAATCCTCGTACCTCTCACGATGGCGGGCGATATCTCACTTGAAAAGGGCCGGAAGAATATCGTGCCCCCACATCATCGGATTGGAAATTTAATTTACAAACGATCTAGTACAAAAAAAGAGGAGGTCGTTTTTGTCTAGAAAAAGTTACAACGATTTATACGAAGAGATGTAGAAATCGCTTAAATTATGGGTTTTTTGAGGTTATGGCAAGATCCTGATGTGATGCAGTTAAATAGATCTCGTATTCGGATTCAGCGACCCCAAAAACATATAGTGAGCATGGCGAGATCCGCAGGCAAGTAAATATAATTACATAATTTTTTTTTGTGTAGCTGTATATTTATCTAGATCAAATGAACCTATTATCTAAATATTTTTAAGAAAATGTTCTCATTATTTTGAATTTTTTAGGTTATGTTTAACTATTGTCAAATTTGTAGCAGATGACCACTGAAAATGCATTCAGCCTGAACCATAGAAAAAAAGAAATTTAGTTAATATAAAGTTGACAGGCGATGTTAGCCAATAAAATTGATTTTATTAAAAAAATTTTAGGTTATGTCACACATATTCGAATGTACTGTTGTCCGCAAAAGTATTTTTCTCTACTGTCTAACTTGAAACTTCCTTACATAATATTTGATAATAGATTAATTTGATCCACATAAAAATATTGTACAAAAATTCTCAGGAGCGTTTAATAAAAAAGTTTATTAAATTTGGTCAAAATTTGAGCTGGCAGGCGATTTCTGTCCACAAATGTAGCTTTTGGCCCCACTGTGCGACGTATACACTGATAATTTCTTTATATCTTGAAACACCTCTGACAAATTTTGTAATTTTGTAACAGGTATAACAAACAGTCTTTCTACATGATATTTTATATTCCAGTAGCTGTATGAGTTCAGTTGGAAACAGTATCTATAGGGGGAACATTATAAACTTTCATTGAATCCATATATATCAATTTAACATTCAATAACGCTTTTGTAGATAATATTTTACTGTTATTTTTATTATTATAAAAACTAATACGTGTTATTGTTCAAAAGCCATTATTTATTGAAAATTTATGTGCTACGTTACGACGTCAATCAAACAAATGACGGCGAGTAGGGATCTATAATGGGGTGCATTGGCGGGTATAGTCTACGGCATCACCCCTTACAGTGGATTTAGACGAACGTAAATAATAATAAAAACAAATTATTTTCTTCTAACTGTTAAATTTGAAAAAAATAACTTGTAGAATTTTGATAATGTATCAAGACGAGCACTTGTTGCTGAAAGAGTTCCTTCTACCAGCAAAGACACAAGGAGTCATGAAATTAGGTATACAGCTAATGAAAATATAATTTAAGGGAAAATTATAATCAATCAAATCCAACATCACACAAAATTTTATCAGAAATAACACAGATTAAAATAAGACACGAGCTAAAAGTTGAAGATAAACTAATATGTAGTACACGAACTAAAGTATATATTGGGTAAAATGATTTTAGAACGTAGGACATAATGCCTAAAAACTCAACAGAGGAAAAGTATGACATTATGAAAAGAAGATATGCTCTAGCATAGAATTTCCCTTTACTGTAGTCTTCGTCGCGTCACTTGCTGTAGCAACTAGTTGAGGTGGTGGGTCTGACGTGCATAAAAAAATGATTTGAGGTATAAAGTAATATCACCTTAACCAAAGTGTTCAGGAGGCTTATTCGTCGATAGAATATGAGCCCTGGTTGGTCAAGATAGACAATAGAGGCAAAAATATGAAAGAAACTATAAATTATGTTGTATATTTATATAATAGCAATGGTTTTACTTAACTTGCTCTAACTCAAAAACAAGGATAGTAAGTGGGAAACTTGTTTATAACCAAGTATTGAGGTATTAGCAGTTTTCGAAAAAAATTGTAAATAAAAATACAAGGTGCCATCGCGGACTCAAGGGGAGGGTAACGGTGGAAAAGTTAGTACTAGGTATTGAACCAAATCTTGTACTTTAACTCGCTTTGACATGAAAGCGCATCACATATTTAGAGATAGAAACAGATAGAATCATAAAGGCACAACATTAACAAATGCCAACTCGATTAGCAAATTTCCAATTGTTGTCATTATGGCCACACCCGGTCCAAGCTGGCTGTCGTGTTGAGCGGATCTCCTCTTTCGTAGTATCATGGACGAAAACATTTATTTATATAACAGTTTTTATTCTTGCAGGTTGTGGTGCTAAAGATCTGATTACTCCATAATCTCGTAATACATTAAAACCGTGCTTGCCATAAAGGTATGTGTATTGTCAAAGGAAGTTTTGGTTATCTCTCTCGGTGTTGCAGATGATTCTCGAAATATGCAAGCCTTCTATCCACCAGAGTTGGGGATCACTTAAGATATGGTAAGGAGTTTCTTCCCTTTTATCACTAATTCTGTACTTCGGATTGTTCTTCACGTTAAAGTCAGTTAGAGGTGATCTGCATTTTGTGCAGTATCATGTGAAAATCTCCATTGCATTTTTTAACGATTTTATGTTCAGTTTTCGCAATTTGTGGGTTTCTATTTGGATCGCACACCAAACGCATGTGGTTGCCTTAATCCTGTTCCCATTCGTTGCAAGTATGCTTTTAACTTATCGACCTCTTCTCTGTTCTGCAATGTTGCTCTAGTGTCATCGCGTTCACTTCAATTGTATGCTGCTGTGTTCAGGCAGATTTCCCAGGGCTCCAAGCAGTCTTACGCCGTTTTAGAGCTACTACAGCTTCTAAAAGTATAAGAGCTACTAGGCTATTGGTGATGCTGCGAGGTATGGTATAAGACAATAGATTGAATGCGAAGATAATCCGAGCAAAACCAAATGATATACTGACAGATCAAGACCGTCCAGTAGTCCCGAGATACGAATGACGAAAGATCATCTAGGGACAAACTTTGGCCTGAGCACTCCCGTACCAGTGTTTCAACAGTGATTTCTGTTGAAACACCGGTACGGGAGTGCACAGTCTAAAGTATGTCCCTAGTTGATCGCTCGTAACTCCTACTTTGGGCCTACTGGGCGTTCTTGATCTGTCAGTATATCACATGGTTTTGTTCGGATGTCTTCCCATTCATTCTATGCTCTCATCGACCCTATCAGACATATCTATTTTGGAGGTTTTTGTAGATTTGTAGGTTATGCACATTCTATCTGACTATGCAATGATTGTCTTCTTATTACGCACATGCAAATAGGCAAGATTTATAATTAGTACACTTCTTTACTTCATGTCTATGCTCATGTTCGAGTCATAATCTACATATGCTAAGTTGAGTAGTCGTTCAACTATTCGTATAGATGTAGTTTTTTCTTAGAAATACGATTTTAGTTTGGCCTTTGTTGAAATATTTCAATATGTATTCTTTCCTTGGAATTTCTCCTCATTTGTTGGTTTTGAGTCTATATGTCGCCATTAGTGCCTCGTTCTCCACTAAACAGAGCGAAAATTTAATAGTTGCGATAGGTGTCGTTTTCTTGTCGCTATTTCTTGTTGTTTTTTTGATTGCCTTCTCTTTCTGAATAATTGTGTGCAACTAGATCAGCGAACTGAAGGTAACTATTGGTACCATACCCCCCATAAGGCCTGCGGGGTTTTGCCTCAAAGTGCTTTAAGATCAGTTTTCCTGGTTCTGATTCAATACATGTCGTTATTGAAGCTTCGACTCCGTATCACTTCACTGCCATATTTAGAGAGTTGGTTACGTGAGGGGTTAACAAAAACAGCATTTATATTTAGAAATGTTCCTATGGCGGTTTGCTTACTACCCACTACCCTTCATGTTCTGTGAGTAAGGTTGTGCAATACTAACTCACAGGGTATAATTTGTTTGATACACAAATTCGTTTCAATGCAGAGCTTCTGTTATTATTATATCGTTCATATGTCTATCAAGTAATGAGATGACAACTTTACACTTAGATGATTTCTTTTTAATTTTTCTAATTTTATTACATTATGCATTCAAGGTAGTTTAATTTTGCTCTGAACAGGATAAAAGCTATCGTGTAGTAATGTGAAAATTCTGTACCCAAATATGATATTTATGTTTTGTGTTTTCGTATTATACAGGGTGACTGGTACCGCGCCGTATTCCTTTGAAGAGGTGTTAATAGAGACGATTTGCAGTTGATTGAACCATAATATGTATAATACAAAAGTTGATAGATTTCGAGATATTTCAATTTTTGTGTTTTTTTAGAAATGTACTACCTATTGCTACAAATTGTAAAATAAAAAAAAGAGGATAAATTTTTCTGTAATTTTTTTTTATTCTACCGTTAATACACATAGTAGTTCATATTATGTAACAAAAATTATGTTAAATAGTTTGACATGACAAAAATATAGGAGCTAAAACCTGCAAGGGTTGTTAGAAACTCTAACTCAATTGTTCATTCGCCAGGATTTATTTCAAAAATTTGTGAATACGTTAAACGTACAAATTATTTTAAAAACTTCTCTGCTTCATCACCTTTCGAAGTAGGTATAAAGTTTTAAGAAAGTTCGTGTTACTTCCAGGAATAATACAAAATTAGTAGGCGCACACACAATTTAGTCATAAAAATTTGGGAAAGTAAATAAACTCCATACATTTATTTTACATTTCATTTGATGTTTTTATAGATTTTCGAAGTGACTACCTCTGCTCCTTATGCAAATACGAGCCCGTTTTCTCATTTCGGTTCTAGTAATTCTGTTGGAAAAATTATTTCTTAGAATTATTGCTGCTTCTTGTATCCTACGTATTAATTGTTCCCGAGTTGTAATTTCGGTCCCATACACAAGTTCTTTCATGCGCCCCCATACATAAAAATCCAGAGGGGTAAGGTCGGGGCTCCTAGCAGGCCATGGAATAGGCCCTCCTCTCCCAATCCACCTGTTTGGGAACCATTGATCCAATAATTGTCTTATCGGACGATAATAATGCGCAGGACATCCATCGTACTGGAATATCATCCTTCGTCTGCTTGCCAGAGGTACATCCTCTAACAAAGGGGCCAAATGATTAATTAAAAAATCAGCATAAACTGCCCCGTTCAAGTTATCGGGTAGAAAATGCGGCCCGATTAAATTGTTTCCAATAACTCCCATCCACACATTGACACTAAATTTCCTTTGGAAACTGGTTTGGCGTGATAACCGTGGACTTTCTTCCGCCCAATAATGCAGATTATGTAAATTTGTGATACCTTCTCTGCTGAATTTAGATTCGTCGGTACACAAAGTTCTAGTCAAAAAATTTGCGTCCTCGGCATCGGTATTTAATAGGAATCGACAAAATTGAACTCTTCTTGCAGGATCGCCCTCCTCTAGTCCTTGGACTCGTGTGTAATGGTACGGATGATTATTTCTGTGAATCACTGACCAAACCTTCCACTGCGATACATGAAGATCAGCGGCTATTTGCCGAGTGCTTGTTGTTGGATCTTCATCGATTCTTCGTAAAATTTCTTCATCGATATCAGGATTATAGCCATGACCCCCAACTCTATGTTGAACTCTTTCAACATTGCCAGTTTCAGAGAGGCGTCGAAAAGTTGTACTAAATACAGTCACATGGGGAATACGCCTATTTGGAAAGCGACGTACATATTCCCGCTGGGATTCGGCTGCATTTCCATTGCAGAAACCGTAAATAAACACAATATCAGCATACTCAGCATTTTTAAACGTTGCCATCTTCGTAAAAGGACAGACAAACAAAATCACCCAACTCGGAACAAAACTGAAATAACACACGTCATCGATGACGATGACAGACAGGTACTGCTAGTACCAACACCACCTAGATTAAGAAGTGGTGTTGCTAGTACATTACGGCTAATGGGCAATGGTGATAAATCGAGGTAATTACCAAGTTTCCCAAAGGACAAACGCTGAATATGCTGAATAAAGAACAGCGCGGCGTCGTCAGAAATTTAAATTTGATATAATGCCAAGTAAAGAAATTTGAAAGATAGGTGTACCGTACCTTACGGCTCTGTATTAGGACCTTTGGTGTTTTCGATTTATATTAACGGTATGCCTCTGACAAAAAAAATATATGTATTTTGTACATAGATGGAACCACAATTTCCTTATATTCGAATAATTTATGCGATTTTGAAGTAAAAAAAGTGAAATATGTTAAAATCTGAACAGTGGTTACCTCTAATCCTCCGACTTGAAATAAAATCAAATTGCAAGGTATGTTGTTCAAATATGTTACTTATTTCCTTCTTCACTTGGGATCGAATATGCACATTAACGTCTGCCTGTGATGTATTTGAAGTTAGAGCAAAACTTCTCAGAAGGAATATATTAAAAAAAATTCCGACAAGAGTTGTTTGGTTTTGAGGGGAAAATAAAATGACATTATTTTCTTTCGATTTGGTGCAAGTTTGCAAGATATGGAAACCTATATTTTGTATTAGAGCGTCGTACTCTATGAAAAAATGGGTAACTTCTCTATATTTTTTCGAATTGTTTGATTGTACGATTGCGAGATCGAGAGCCAAGCACATTTCGTTCTCACTCTATAGTCTTGTGTTCATTTCTCGGTCGTAGCACTAGAACTGGCAGTTTTTCGGAAACACAAAGTAATCCTAGTATACTCGGATACGTGGGTCGTTTATCCCATGTCCCATAACTTTGATACAATCTAGATTATTATTTAATTTCGATCTCGAAAAACAATAGAAATAAATGCACATACGAAAGGAAAAACAGAAACAGGAACTTGGTCTGGAAAAAGTGTATAATTAAATAACGGATTTTCTTGTTTAATGCTTCAGTAAATGTCAAAGTAATAACTATCTATGTCAATGTATTTCTCAACACGCTTTACAAAAGATTTAGTAGCACTTAATAGAATTTGTCTATCAATACTGACACAAACATTCCGAATGGCTTATTCTTAATGTATACCTACGAGAAAAAAATATGAGACGTTAAATCGGGTGTTCGAGGAGGCCAGTGTATAGGACGAAGTATCTAAAGACCTCTATAATATCTATTTCATATTTCTCTTACATTTAGTCTTATCGAAATTTGAGGCAAGAGGCACATTAAATAATAATACTACCATGTATTAAGGAAATTAAATTTAAAAGTTTATTATGAAGTATCGCTTCTCAATTAAATTTCAATAAACCTCAAATATACATCATGAAACGTTTTGAAAACTTGAATGTCTTGAAATGTCTTTGAAAACGCCCACCGAATGGAAAGAAAATAATGTCGCCTTAAAACTTTGATTGAAGGAGCCGTTACTCTGTGGTAGTTAATCATTTTGCACAAATTAACCATATAATCTCTAACGAAATCTTATCAGTCTTCGAGATCTGCCTATCACAAACGTACTTTCAATTCAAGGAAAAATTCTACTTACAAAACTCAGGCTTACCCATGGGCTCTCCACTTAGTCCTCTCTTAGCGGATATTTTTATGACACACTTAGAAAAAGAAATTCTAAATTCTACGTTAGGCAAGAAATATATTAATTTTTGGTATAGATATGTAGATGATGTTTTAGCCGGTTTCAACGGTACTACCAGGCAACTGAACAATTTTTTAAAGTATGTTAATAACATACATCCGAAAATTCAATTTACACTTGAAATAGAGTCAGATAATAAAATTAATTTCCTAGGCCTTACAGTGTCACGTATAAATGATCAACATACTTTTAAAATTTTCCGAAAACCAACATTCACATTAACCACAATTTCTTACGATTCATTACACCCGAAAAATGACAGCATACAACTCGATGATTCACAGAGCTCTTTCACAACCTCTGTGTCTGAGGCTGATCTGAATGAAGAGCTACACATAATCGAGGACATTGGAGTTAAAAATAATTTTGGTAAAGATGTTATTAAAAAGTTAATTAACAAAATCCAGAAAAAATTCACTTTTCAATTAATATATCCAAATATAAAAGAAACTATAAAATTTACTTACACAACAATTACCTCCTGTGGCCATTTATCCGAAAAAATAGCTAATTGCTAAAAATTGCTTTTAAATCACAGAGTAAATTATCAAACAAATTAAACAATGCAATAAGTTAAAATGTACAAAGTGTAATAGTATCTATATAGGGCAAAGCGGTAGACATTTCAAAATACGGTGTCAAGAACACCTTAGATCATATAGGTTACAGAAACCTGATTAATCTTTCGCAAACCACTGCCTCGAAAACAACCATAGTTTTCCAGAATTAGACGACATTGAAATTTTACATTTCTCAACAAAAGGCTTTAAATTAAACATTTTAGAATCTCTGGAAATTCATAAGCACAATAATATCAAGGATTATAATTTGTTAAATGATCAATTAGATCTTATATTATTCACCTTTATTTACAGCCGGCAGACCGATAATTGAATATTCATAATTAAATTTATTATTGTCATCTACCTGCCTAAGCCCTTATTGTACCTATCTATCCATCCAAAATTGTCTATATATATAACATTTCCTTGCAATTGTAAATCAGTCATTTTTTATTCACTGCTTGACAGTGGCTTTGTAAGTCGAAACTGCAGTCGCAATTTTTATAAATACGTAGTGGTAGAAAATAATGTCGTCTTATTTCGCCCTTGAAATTAAACAATGTTGCCTTCAATAGATTTTTAAAAACCATCCTTTCAGAAAATATTTCTTGTCTCCATTTAAATGAACCACCCTGTATATTATAACCGTTGATTCTAAAAAATAAAATAATAAGAAAACTAAAATTAATAAATTATTATTTTCATTACTGCTGTTAAATAATCTTTCTATACTTGAAAGGACATTGATGTTAAATATCTTTAAATTGTCTGCAATAAGCTGATAATTCCTTCAATGTTGAATGTTTTTCGTATTGACCATGTGTTCTATAATATGCAATAAATTAATGGGACTGGAGAATTATTCGATAATGGTCACGCTACTCGTATACATCTGAAATGTATGTATATCTGCTAATTACCGGAAAAAATTAATACACTAAATTACGTTTATTACTGTGATTCTTTGACAGCAATTAACCACCTTTAACGGATTGAGCGGTATGGGTTATACCTAAGACCGAGGAGTATCACTTAATGTGAAGTCTCTAATTTCGGAGAGGAAACATAAATCCTCGGCTGCGTCAATTATACCACATAAATATTCCCGTCCTTTTCTCTCATAACTAGTTTGACATCGAAAAATATGAAGATTACTGAGTTTAGCAAGCCATCGTGTCCAAGGTCATCTAATCCAACAGTAAAAAATAACTAATAGAAAAAAATGTAATGAATTTGATAATGTGTAATAAAATTTGCATATACTTTTATTTTTCTTAATAGTTGATTTGAAATGCATAATAAAACATAACAAACCTGTTTTCTTGGTAAGTAATTCAAATTAAAATTATTTACACATTGTTAGAAAAATAGCGGGGGTGCAGCTCTTCAGGTCATAAATCATTTTCACTCACAACAATTAATTAAATTCGATTTTACCACGTTATATAATTTTTTAATTTCAGTATTAATGCACAATTATTAACAAGCTAACCGTTATAGGTACTCTTCGCCGATTTGCTACACTTACTTTTATATAATTGTTGCACATTCTATATAATACTCTTTGCAGTTTTTTTGTTGATTGATTGATTTGCCTGCGTGGGGTGAGCATTGCTACCGATTCCGGGCATCCATGGGACACGTAGCTTGATCGTCCGCCGAATACTCCCAACGGACGGCCAAACCGCATGCCGGAATCAAATCTCGGATGTTTTATATACCGCCGGAGCGGCTGCATAGGCTGGGTTGGACATGGGACATGCTTGTTGTCAGCAGCGAGAGCAACATGATGCATGGGGTAGGAATATAGGATGGGAAGTGTAGGTGTTTGTGAGATGCTTCTTTTAAGTTTTCATGCTTCTTTTAAGTTTCCATCTATCATCATCTCCTTATTTATTCTTCCACCAGTTGCTGAATCTAGCAGAGTGCACCTCCTTCTGCCCTCCTGCGTTCACTTCGTTTGTCTGCCAAGACACATGCATTCGCTCGCCTCAGGGAGCTTTTTTTAATTATTAATCGTTCCACGGTAAATATCCATTTACGGTGGAAATGCCCTATCTCGAGTTAAAAAGGCTTTTTATAACGGGTTGGTTATGAGAGAGAGGCCCGAGAGAATATTTTTATTTTTTCGAATAATTTTTGTGAAAAATTCAAATGAATTGTTCAGTTATTGGGTGTTACCTATTGGGCATTAAAGGTATGATGATCTGTTTATTATTGTTTACATTGATTTTCATAGAGACCAAAGACTCGATTTTTAGTTTTCGATACCTGATTGGGAAAAATTATGCGGTCAATTCGTTGAAAAAATCAGATATTCTCCTAACTTAAAATACACAATTTTCTGTTATCGTATCTCGAACGTCTAACCGTTCGTTTTCCAATTTCATAAAATTATTACTAATTTTTTAAGCTTTTAACACAATGTTACAAATGTTAATAAACCACTTTTAAATTTTATAAATTCTTATAAACGACAATAACAGCTAGAAATTAAAAAACACATGTAAACAAATTCTATTTAAACCCTTGCGGCCATGCTATGCTTGCTTTGTGTCGAAAAAGAAGGAATTATTTACATTTTCATAATTAGTGGCATAAAAAGTTCGGTACAAGTAATCCCATCAAAGTGCCGCACTTCATCCGGCGGGAACACAAGTCGGATACTATAGTTTTTATGTTATTTCTAATATTCGGAACTATTACATCCATCGACCCTGAAAAACAGCGGTTCTCAAATGTTTCCTACCTTAACATTCAAATGTTCTACTTAGGCCAGTTTTTTCAAAGTTCCCCTAGGGAAAAACACATATAGGTTTTTTGTTTGTCTAGTCGGTCCCTATTACCAGTTTTTTTTAATGACATGAAACTAATTACACCCTGTATAGTCAAAAAATACAAATTAGCGCATCACAGCAATACCCTTGTCCCCAAATTGCGTAAATCACGAGATTTAAAGTTAGCTGCTTAAGTGGGAGATAAACAGCAATTTTGTTAATAGTTATCAGCGAATGTTTCAAATCGGAGTGTTGATGCCGCTTCCAATTACCGAGAGTGTTGTTGTATTTCTTGTGTAACTGGATGGCTGCGAAATGCCGGCTGAGATGCCGGTCTCCATGCATCACTCAGTTGACACCCGGTGCCCCATATATCACGGGCCGGCTGCTCTCACCGGCCCCCCCGATCCCGCTCCGCCGACTTATTTGCATACAGCGACATTGCCGGCCGTTTTTTATCTCGAGATTTATGGTGAAGCTAATGCGGGACGAACAACTTACCAGCACTTGATTAGAGCCAGCTAAGTTTGATTTAAAAATGCACTTCGATTAAGTGTCGTCTACGTGTATTTTATTTAAGAAACTGGTGAATGCGTACCACGTCAATTTTGCCGACAAAGTACTCAAGCATATGAACACAGCTTTATTCCGAGTGGTGTATTTGAGTTAAAAATTAAGTTGAGAGTTGTTGTTTAGATTCCTTGATTTTGTGTTCTAATCCTTAATGAGGAGTTGCAGTTTAGGTTTGAGTGTGGTGAAATCTAATTGCAATTAAAAGACGAAACTGACGCATTTTACAAAGTAGACTGCAATAACTGCAGCAGTACATATTTCTGCCAATCGAAAACAATCTACATAAAAGAATATATAAGTACAGATAAATCTATCTATATATTTAAAACACAAGGCGTTTCTTGCTCGTAATTACCCAATGGCTCCCACTTGACTGATTTTGATCTTTTTTTTTTCAATTAAAGTTTGCATGGATGTATAAAAACCTTATTTAGCACATACTTTGAGCACTCACTTATAATTTATATAGTGAAGAAATTTCGGCTTAGATTAATGATTTCGACCCACGACATTGTATCCTTAAAAAGGATAAAAAGGAATCATTGACATTTGTTCTAGTTTTCCTTCAAAATTTCGAGTTCAGTTAAAAGTTGATTGAGTTTTCTAGAGTAACGTTATAGCTTATTAGTGTTCTGGTACATTTTGTTGTATTTCTAAGTTTGTGCATATATATATAAATACGGAATAGAAACACGAGCATCAATCGTTACTGCTCTCATGATATCTCGGACACATAGAAATGTCACTTTGCGTATAGGTATGATGCCTAGCATAATAAATAAATAATTAAATAAATAAAAAAGGCGGACCGGATGGTACATCACTTGCACTTCCAATAAATTGCTTATCGACACTCTTGAAACCTCTTAAAATTTTATTTCAAAAGTCATTAGATAAAGGTATTGTTCCTACCCAATGGCAAAACAATTACACTAATATTTAAATTTGGTAACAAAGCCAACATCGAAAATAACAGAGGAATCGCAATTATTTCCTTTATCCTGAAACTAATGGAATCTATACTTACAGATGACCTTTTCACTATGTTCTCATGTTCAATAGGTCAATAATCAATGAGCAATATGGGTTTTTCAAAGGACGGTTACGAACTTGGCGATATATCATCACTACCTGGTGAACAACCTTGGACAACGCGAACAAGTTCACGTTATCTATACGGGCTTGTCTCAACCGTTTGATAGCGTCTACCATGAACTCTTATTATGCAAACTGAAACTCATGAACATCACAGTTGTTTACCAGGAATGGATTAAGTCCTACCTACAAGTCAGACAACAACGTGTTAAAATTTGTGATAAAGTGTCTAACATAATAAGTGCCCCTCAAGGCTCCCATATTGGTTCCGTATTCTTTTTACTTTTTATTAATGATGTAATTAATGTATTTTTAACCTGTAAGGTTCTTATGTATCTATACAACTCTTTAAGCTGGTGTCTGAAAAATTACATGTGTGTGAATAGCACCAAGTGTAAAACGGTTCGTTTCTATAAATGCCAGGATCCTATTTATCTATAATTATAATATTAATAACATTACTTTAGAATCCCCTTCCAGATTTTGTGGTCCTGACGTCACCTCTCTTTTATGTTAAAAATGTAACTCTCAAAGCTCTGAGACTATTAGAGTTCATTAAAGAACATACACAGCAGATAAGTGACCTACATGCTATAATAACTTTATACCACATATATTAAAATATGATGGTGTCATATGGTCTCCACATTATACTTCTGATATATATCGTTTAGATATTGCAAAATGGGTTTACTAAATTTTTTGTTTATAAAATGGGTCTGCCATACCAAGCTGTTGATTCTCACGTAAGATTAGACACAACGGGTTTGATGTCGCTATAAGAAGAAAAAAGAAGAAAAGAAGAAGCTCTCCTCTATTTTGTACATAAAACAATCAATGGTTCTCTTGACTGTGCATCTCTCTTGAGTAACATTTTCATGCTGCCTCCTGCAACACCCGCGACACGAGACTATTTTTTTAACAGATGTCATAGGTTA
Source organism: Stenurella melanura (assembly GCA_963583905.1). Taxonomy (NCBI): domain Eukaryota; kingdom Metazoa; phylum Arthropoda; class Insecta; order Coleoptera; family Cerambycidae; genus Stenurella; species Stenurella melanura. Next base: position 17,282,031 of record OY757312.1, on the reverse strand, counting down.
ATTATGTACAACAAGCTTTTTGCAATAGAATGGCAGCTAAGTTCAACGACAATTTCGTTGAATACGATCTATTTGGCACCAGCTTATAGACTCTTAAAAAGCTGTCATGGGACATTAAATAAACGTGCTTTTTTTCCTTGTGTCCTTTGTATTCTTGTTGTTCTCTGTATAGTCTGTGTGTGTACGATACAGTTTTTTCTTTATTATTTATAAGTTGTTAACGTACTAATTGGAATTATATTTCACTCTGTACTGTACCATGTCAATTCAATAAATAAAGAATACAACTACGTAAAACAGGGCACCCATACTACACTTACGATATCCCCTTTCTTGTCATTCGTGTAGTGTAATTTACCCCACCTTTAATTTCATTACATAAAACTAGAAATGTTTTTCATAGAAACTGTTTCAGTACTACTGCCATATCAAAAGTTCGAACACTCCTCGAAAGGACGTTGACAAGCATCATTGTCTTAGGTCGAGTTCTACTAATGGAAATTTAAGAATGCATCTTCAGAACACTCCTCTTTCCGCGGTCAGATTATCTACGAGCATTTCTGTATTCGTGAAACAATTAGTAGGTTCCGTGTTGTCATTCATTGATATGTCATGTATCTTATCCGTGGATCTACTTGACTTTATTGTAATATCCCGATAATAATAAAGGAAATTATGTTTTATGGTTCCCATCATATTGATACAAATAACGTTAGAGAGATTGCGGCACAATATCTGATAAAACATTTTTCGAGTGTGATGGCTGGTAATTTGTTGTAGAAAGCTGTTATATTCGCTGGGCAAAGTTCGTTTTAGTACGTACTATCGGACGCTAATCTTTCCTTGTGCAATGTTCACTATTATTACTCTCCATTCAAGAGAGACTGGTATCTGCGGAGATCTACAGATTACATTTTAATATTGTTTGGGCCTCTCATCTTTGTGCCTTTGCGCTTCAACAGATCTCAATCCCGTCTGCCTGCATCTGTCCGATATGTCATTCAAATCAACCACTCATCTTTGATGCTTTTTTATTATAATGCGAATTTAATTATTGTTGTTGAAAGAGGACGACGCTTTGAACTCGTTGTGTGTAAACCGGAATATAACGTTCTAAAGAAAGCGATCTAAGAATTTCTATTAGATAAGTAACAATGAAATGTAATACACATTTAATACGGATTAATTGGGACTAAAGGTAATCGTTGAGTTAGAATGCCTAACATTGGAAGGGCAGAGGAAAAGAAAATTGTAAATCGGTGTAAACTTATACAGGGTGTTTTGGTTTATACGTTGAGTGATTTTGAGGTTTTATTCAAGTGATATTCTAATGTAGTTTTTCAAAGAATTCGATGTCACGTCACTAAGAATAGTAGAGTGCAAATCAATTTCTATCTTTCCCCCCGTTGGCACTTTTAGAGTAAAATATATGACCTTACCAGATATGTTACTTATGCCCTGTAGATTATGAATCCACTTGTCGTCAAAAAATCGTCACGAATATAAGAGCACAAATCAAAATTTTCTAACTAACCACACCACGCGATAGAGTCAATCATGAAGCGTATTTTATCCAAAAATCCTCATTTTCTCTGTTCGACTACGGCTGAAAATTAATTATTTTTCGTCTACTTTTCCGTTCCCACGACGATATCTCTCAAACTATTATATTTATCAAAAAAAATATATTCTTTATAAAATTTTTGCCATATTTTCTAGATTACAATGGTTCTTAAATCAATTTTTTTGAGAATTTAGTAACCATGATATTTAATAATGTGTAGCGTGATATCAATTTTTGAAGCTTATCAGCGGCATGCGTTCGTTACAGATTCTCACTCTCCCACTCTTTAAAACTGTTTCAACACACTCCACCTCGCACCCGCAATGGCCTATCGTAAGATAGATTAGCGCATGGTAACTCTCGTGGTTCATGATATTAATGAAATTTGTCTTGAAAATGATTACTATGGAATAAATAATATAAGTATATTTGTTTAATATTAATTCAGTGTTATTTCGCCTTACATAAAATTTTTGTGTAATAGATTAACACGTTATAAGAAACTCGGTAGTTCGATGTTAGCAAGATACTTTCAGCTGGTATGTATTTTTTTAACAGAATTTTCTACCATATAGGTAATTGAAGAAGAAATGAAAATGGAAAGTACTACTGATAGCGCAAGTTCTGAAAGTGAGATTGAGACAAAAATAAAATTTGAAGAAAAACAGATTCGAAAGAAATTATGCTTAAATTGTATGAAACCGGGCCCTGTATACAAAGGTTTTGATAAATCGTTTGCAATATTTATTGATTGTTTAAAACTCCGTGAAAAAATAAGTAACCAAAGAGAAGATGATGTATATTCTAGAACTATGCGATTTCGAAAAACAAATCATTTTGGCTGTTTGGTTTGGCACCGAAATTGCTATTCTAGTTTTACTGGCAAAAGAAATATGGAACATTGAAGGAAAAAAATGGAGAAAGAGGAAATAATTAAAAACAGTTCAGATGGATGGAGTGCATGTCCAATAACTTCTTCAGGCGTGTGCTTGCATAAAATGTTTTTTTTTTCAATAAAATAGCTTTCTCAAGTAATGACCATGAACACAGAAAGAAAAATAAGACTATTGGTCCACCAAAATCCCATAGTTTTCTAAAGAATTTGTGCTAACGATTAAAATGCTATAGAAACAAAATATTATGTTTAATGTTTCTATAGTCACAATAGAAAATGCAAAGTTTCATGCCTCGTTTTCTGTTGGAACGAGGGGCAAACCGCTGGGGAAATCAGGTGTACAAATTGGGGGAAATCAGGGGAAATCATGAGAAATCAGGAGGAAATCAGGGGAAATCAGGGAGAAATCAGGGGAAATCAGGGGAAATCATGGGAAATCATGGGAAATCAGGAGGAAATCAGGGGAAATCAGGGGGAAATCTACTGCCATTTTGTTGAAATATATTATGCGCATAGGTAATTCAGATAATATATTTTGCTTAAAAAAGGGTATTTTGAAAAATGTTTCGGCACCATTAGGCCGGCGACATACCATGCGTTTTAACCGGATCCGCGTTGCAGCAGAACATCGAAAACCATATAATATCGTACTAACGTGACTGTAGAGTACGATAATATAAGATTTTCTATTTCGCAAAATAAACAGTGACGAACAGTTAGTTACTGATTTAATATGTAGCCTACCGGCCGAGTTACCTGCTGCACCTTCTTTTGCGGAAAATTTGAATATAAAAGACTATACAAATAAAGGTTCCGACACGATACTCGAAACCGGACCTCATGTTCGTGTATCAGTTAATAATAAAACTACAGTTATCCGCAAATCATCCTTATGTTGGCTGCTTGATCAAAAAACGGAAAAAGTTAGTACAGATAGACTAAGACGCTTTGTTCGGGGCAAAAACAAAGGATTGACGGGAACAAAAAGGAAAGCGCAAGCGGTACGGAAAACTAGATCCGTTTAAATTGGAGATTGGTGTTTATATTATATTATTATTAGATTAATCCAGCAAGTCAAATGGCTAGCGGAAGTAAAATCATTGATGTAAACGTTTCGGGTAATACTGTTATTGTTGGACGAATTTTATATTTTGACTCTCTTAAGGATATTACAGAAATTGATATAGCAAGCACAAAAATACAAAATGTGTAGGAAATTGGTTTTCAATCGAACGCGATGGTCATTTGAACAGCGTTGAGTTAAGCCAACATTTTTCCTGCGAATTGACCACCTACCAAGCTACATTACCAAAACCAGATGTATCTATAGAAAATGACAAATGTATCTTGCAATTATCGCCAGAAATAGCAGAGGATATTAATAGCAAATATCAAGATGTGAGGTCAAAGAAAAGAAAGACAGAAACAAATAAAGAATCTTACAAGAAACCTAAAAAAATAGCCAAGACCACATTCAAAAACCGATATTCATATGAGGAAAGCACTACCCATGAGAGTTCGGATGATAGCGAGGAAGTACAATTTGATGACAGCACGGACACCCCGACAGGCACAGATAGTTCAGAAGATGAACAAAAAGATGAACACGTTGGACTCGACGATGCCAAAGACAATGAAAAGGAAGGACAAGATATTGTACTTAATGAAGAATTTGCTGAAGAATGTTACGCAAAGCAAAGACAATTTATTAATAAAAATCCCAGTATCGAGGAAATAAAAAAACATTGGCCTCTCTTGTTTAAAAAAAAAGGATTGTTTTGGCACTTTAACGCATTAAAGAAAATTGATATTAATGTTTTTAATGATGACAAAAAGATGGATCAAATATTGAAGTTTGGACAAAATGAGGGCATTCAGTGCAATTCCGCTAATAACGTGACCCATACTGAAATATTCATGATTGCTATAAGAACTATAGCTACGTATTTTAATGAAATTTATATGGAATCTCAGGTAATATTAGGTATATGTTTAATATTATAATATTTAACTAAATTAAATTTTGCAGAAAGAGGACTTAACGGACATAGAAATAATGGAAATCAGAACTCCTTCCATTGTAAACTTATTTGGTGAGCATATTGATATGAGAAATTAAAATATACATCTAACTTGTCCTAAATGTTTCCAGGTTCGATTAATTTATATGCCGTCTACGTGGAAGACATAAAAATTGAGGAACTCACAACATCATTTTTAGAGGCATTTCAAATAGCGTTTGCTATATATTTTAATTTCAATTTTAAATACCCGAAGAAATTACAAACCACCTTCGCGATAACAGAGGCCTTCTTCTGTAGCACGAATAAAAATGCAAAGTTTAAAAAGAAAGTTCTTAAGTTTTGTAAAATATTATCTGCATTGTAACACCTGATTTTCTTTCCTAACAGATTTTTTTTTAATGAAATGTCTTAGATGTACTTTTTATTTACACGCGTTGTCTCAGTGTACATAAAAATACACCTTTAACATGGGTGTTGAGCTAGGTTAACTTATCATCATATGTATTAAGGCCTCTAATAACTCACTACTTGTCTACCTAATCGTTTTACCTTGAAATCACCTCTAAAAGGAACATTTTTGACCATAATTAGAGGCATAATACAAAAAAAACCCACTATTATAAACATTATTTCAAAAATATTAACGAATTAAAAAAATGATTAATAGAATATAACTTCAAAGTCTAGTATTAATGTAGAAACAAACCAAAGGAAATGAGAAGAAATCTGGTGGAAATCAGGGGGAAATCAGGGGGAAATCAGGGGAAATCAGGGGAAATCAGGAGGAAATCAGGGGAAATCAGGAGGAAATCAGAGGAAATAAGGGGAAATCAGGAAGAAATCAGGGGAAATCATACAAGATTTGCCCAAAAAGGGAAATCAGGTGTACAAATTGGGCCTAGCGGTTTACCCCTCGTGTTGGAATTAGAACATATTTTTCGTTTCTTTTTATAGATTTAACAATTTCGACTCTTTGCCGGTAAATGTATTTATAAGTAGTCTACTGATCTCTCTTTTAGACTTATATCTATCCATTCTAGATACTTCTCATCATAAATTGACGACATACCATACCCTTTTCGCTTTAAAAACCGTTTCTCAAGAATTTTACATATTTTAGCAGAACTCCGTTCGTTGTCTGGCCGTTTTCCACTTTTATTTTTATTGTTAGATAGACCTATGCATTTTATATAGCGACTTTAGAAACATGAAATGATATTCAATTTCCATAGGTATTAAATCGTTAGCACAAATTCTTTCGAAAATTATGGGATTCTGGTGGGCTAGTAGTCTTACTTTCCTTTCTGATTCCGTGGTCATTACTTGAGAAAGCTTTATTGTTGTACTTTTGACAAAAATACATTTCTCTATTTAAAAAAAATGTTTTACGAAAACACACATCGGAAAAAGTTGATGGACAGGCATTGGATCCATCTAAACTCTTTTCAATTTCTTTCCCTATTTATCTCCTTAAATGTTCTATTTCTTTGGCTAGAAAAACTAAATAGCAATTTCGGTGTCAAACTAGTCAAAATTGTTTGTTTTTTTGAATGACATAATGCTAGGATATAGATCATCTTCTCCTTGGTTACTTATTTTTTCATATATTTTTAAACAATCAATAAATGTTGCAAACGATTTTTGAAAACCTTTGATTACAGGGCGCGGTTTCATACAAATTAAGCTAATATGTTACGAATCTGTTTTACATTAAATTATATTTTTCTAAATCTCACTTTCAGAACTTGTGCTATCAGTAGTACTTTCATTTTAATTTCTTTTAAAAAAGATATACATTAGTTACCTATATGGTAGAAAATTTAAAATACATACCAGCTGAAAGTATCTTGCAAACAGTGAACTATAGGGAGTTTCTTATAACGTGTTAATCTATTACACAATAATTTTAGGCAGGCCATAATTTTTATGTAAGTCCATGTAACACTGAATTAAATTCTACAAATATACTTACATTTATTTCATAGTAATAATCATTTTCAAGATGTAAATTTCAAAATATGATGAACCACGAGAGTTACTATGCGCCAATCTATCTAACGGTAGGCCAAAGCGGGTGCGAAGTGGGGTGTGTTAAAACAGTTTTAAAGAGTGGGAGAGCGAGAATCTGCAACGAACGCATGCCGCTGATAAGCTTCGAAAATTGATATCACGCTACACATTATTAAATATTTTGGTTATTAAATTCTCACAACATCTGATTTAAAAACCATTGTAATCTGGAAAATATGGAAAATATTTTATAAAGGATATATTTTTTTGATAAATATAATAGTTTGGGAGATATCGTCATGGGAATGGGAAAGTAGACGAAAAATATGGATTTGTTTATAAACAAAGAACTGTCATGGTTGACGGCCAAAAAAGTTTTGAGAACGGAAGTAGATTCTCTTCCGAAACGTTAACTACCTATAGCTTTGATTTTCAGTTTTTAGTTTATAACATTGTTCTAGTTTATACCTATATTTTTAGGTGTGAGACTTTTTGAAACAGTCAAGTACTCAAGAACCAACCTCTGTCTGATCCGTTTGGCGCAGAGGTTTTTTCATTAAAATTTTTAAATATTTTTCAGTGGCAAAATACCCAATAAAAAGTAAGAAAAAGCCAGTCAAGTATTAATATTATGTTATTGTTATTTTTATTTTATTTCTTATACTATATATCTCACTAATAAATATTGTCTAAATGTTAATTCTGGCGTTAATCTCTACATATTGGACTTTTACACAAAAGGAACGGTTAGAGAGTGTTTTTTGACAAATAATTCAGAATAAAAAAAATAATGAATTTTGCTAACGTGTGATTCACCCTGGATATAACATATTTGGCTAAATATAAGACAGTAACAGATTATTTATAATTATAATCATATGAAATGGGTAACTTGTTCAATATCCCATGCTTCTTCGGTCTTGTTTGAAATCATTGTTTTATTAATATGATATCTATTTTAAAACAATCTAAACTGCAGAACATTTCAATTCATACTGTGTTCCTTTCAACAATAATTTGCAAATTTCTTTCACATCACATACATCTGGTTGAAATTTAACGAATTACCTGGGAGCAAAAAAATAATAAATTATTTCAGATTTGGAGTTGTCGAAGTAGATGTCAATATGTAGTTGTTTTTTTATTCCAGGATATAAATTTCGATGCTCGATTAGCTGGCTGGCGATATTGAAATAATGATTGACCGTCCATCATGATTCTCTCAGATTATTGGTCGTGATAAATATGTTGACGTTGGTATCAGTCAGTGATAGGCAGAGGCATGTATTATTTATAACACTGATCGAAAAATACGGTGCACTCCATCACGTGTTTGTTTTCTAAAATCCATCGTGTCTAATTAGACAAATAAATTTAATTCAACATTTTACAGACAGTGAGTTGACAATTTAAAATATTAGAGGCAGTAAAACATAGTGTAAACCAAATTTATTCCTTTTATTTGAAAACCAATCATATTTTTTAGGCGCACATAATGATTTTTTAAATAATTTATAGAGGTGCATTTTGGTATCAAAATTAATTTTAAATTTAACTTATAACCTAGACGGTTATGCACTTTGAGGACATAGATTCGAAAGACGAAGCAGCATGAGAAGTGATTTAAGATTATATATCCATTAGACTAAATTTTTTATCTATTAACGATAACAAAAATTCTTTAATTCCCAATGAGCGCGGTGTTTTCCTTCTACGGACATAATTTGGTCTTATTATTTCCGTCACACACAAGCGAACAATCATATTTCATGATATTTTAAATATCAGTTAATGTTGTAGGGAATTAACGGAAGCTTCCTTCTGCAAAATCGTAACACCGATTATTTTAGGCATTAACATGAGCCACTGGAGCTTTTACATTTAATTTATAATTTTTTTTCAAGCTTGTTACTAGGGAGTAATTGCAATTTCAAAACTTGTTAACCGTTATACTCTTCACCGACTTACTGTACTTTTTGTATAATTGTTCCACGTTCTATAGGATACTCTTCGCAGTGGTTTTTGGAAATAATATTAGTTTTTGGCATTTTTCTGTTTAATTACAACGCGTAGAGTTTTGGACTTCCAAAGCCTATTGCGATTTTTTTTATAAACAATTTTGCGTTGGTTTTGGGTGATTTCAGTACGTACATGTCATACAAAATTGAATAAACTGGCTAAAAAGCATTTTTTTTCTATAACGCCCAAAGACGTTCCGGTCGGCTTCAAACTTTTAGAAGATGTACCTTTCATTGCTATTAATTCCAAAATGGATCTTTTTTTCAAAATGTAGATCTCTATGCCAGCTTTCCCTTGACATCTTTTTAAAGTAATTTTGGCCACTTTTTTTGGCATTTATATATAAACCAGCAAATGGATTTTGTCCGCCATTTTGAAAATATTCTTGAAATATTTTTATCAGAAAAGAGAGAGAATTGCGAGAACTTTAGTTAAAAAAAAAGTTTATTTTCGTCTATCTGAACTCGATATATTTAACTTTTAGCATTTTGGCCAATTGTTAATTAACAAATGGGTGTTCTGGCTAATATTTGAACTGTATCATTTTGAAACATATTTAATTCACATGAAACATTCGAAAAACATTTTTAACTTATAAAAACTAATTTTCAAGCATTTACATTACATTATTGTTAATTAGCCTGAATAGCTTTTTTAAAAGTCATATAATATAGAGATCACCTCTCGTTTTGTTGCATCATACTCAATTGCTTCCGGCTTACTTGAGTTGATAGTTAACGTATGCATTTAGGGGAATTTGATAAACTGCTAACTTCTCTTTATAAAATTATAACCCTATTTTTCTTGACTAATGTCATATATTTGTTCTCTTCAGAGACAACTCGTTTCTGTGTGTGTGTGCGCGTGTGTGTATTCACTAATATTTATCTTTTTTACAGGATGCTAAAAGTTAAATACCTCGAGATCAGATAGACGAAATTTTACTTTTTAAAGCGGTGTTTTGTTTTCAACAATAGGTATGTTTTGTGAACGTTTGAAGTCAGTCGGAACTCTTGACGTAACTGGGTGTTAAAGTGAAAAAGAGAAAAAACTCTTTTTAGCCAGTTTATTCAATTTTACTTCCATACATTCCATTTTACATCCACGTAGTGGATTGTAAGCATATAGTAATCGTAAAAAATCAAAATTTTCTTTTCATGAAATAGGTTTAGAATGTCATGAAACGTCAAGATTTTAAATTTGAGCGAAAAGAAAAATGTCTGTCTATCTGTCGGTCTGTAACTTTTTGTCCGCACGTTTTCTCCGGAACGGTCCAAGATATTGACTTGAAATTTTGTACAAGTATATATTACAACAAGATCGGGAACTGGATTGTTTTTGGAAGATATCTGGTGAAGGGTTGGGGGGTGAATAGGGGGAAATATGTATAGCAAGCTGGTAAGAGTACAGAAACTTGAAATTGGATGTATGTACTACAAGCCACGCCTCAAAATTTTTTAAATTTTTCATTCGCCACCACCCCCTACTCCAGTATTAAAGGGATTGATAAAATAAAATTGAGATATTCACTTTAAATTTGGTACGCATATATATTATAATGACATCAGGAAATAAATTATATTTCGGAATTATTCTGATGAAGGATTGGGGGTTAAATAGAGGTAAATAGGGAAAAATAAAGAAAGCAAGCAGGTAAGAGTACCGAAAATTGAAATTCGGTGTACATTCTAGAAGCCAAGGCCTCAGATTTCTTAATAATATTTCTCAGTCCCCCCACCACCCTTACTCCATTATTAAAGGGGTTGATAAAATAAAATTGAGATATTCACTTGAAATTTGGTACACGTATGTATTATGACGACATCTGGAACTAGATTATATTTTGACACGATTCCGTTGAAGGGTTGGGGGTTATATAAGGGTAGATAGGGGACAATAAGTAAAGCAAGCTGGTAAGAATACAGAAATTTGGGATTTGGTGTATATACTAGAAACCAAGGCCTCGGATTTCTTTCTAATAGTTTTCATACCCGACCACCTCCGCTCCATTATTAATCGGATTGATATAACATAAAATTGAGATATTCACTTGAAAGTCAGTACGCGTATGTATTGTAATAACATCTGATTGAGATGATTCCATTGAAGTGGTTGGAGGTGGTAGGTTGTGAATAGGGGAAAATAAGTAGGGTAAACTAGAAACTTCATTAACGTACAAGGTAGAAACCAACACCTCAAACTTTTCTATGACGTCTGCCCCAAATATCATTAAAATTCTTTGACCAATAATTTCCACATACTAGAGTGCAAATTTAGTCAAGGTGTTTTCTTTAAAGCGACTTGGATGAAAAATCTGGATGTGGAAGTAGTGATTCCTTAGGCAGCGGTTTTGTATGATATGTGCGTACTCAAATGACCCAAAACCAACGCAAACTTGTTGGAATTTTAATTGTGAAGATCTTGGTTTTTTGTTTTTCCCGGTCGGACCTCTAAATCTGGAGATACTCATCCGTTCAAAAAACAAAATTGTTTATAAAAATAAAACTCAGATATGTACTAATGATGACACTCCAGAAGTTATGGCATCATAGTTTTATTGTTACAAGACTACACGTATCAACGTCCTTTTTTTACTCCACTACTAGATTTATATTTGCGAAGAGTTATTAATTATTTAAGTTTTAAAAAATCAGTTTTTTAATGTTTTGTAATTAAACAAAAAATATTATTTGTCAAAAAAAAAAAAAAAGATTATCCTGTATGATGTGCTACCATTATATGAAAAGTGCAGTAAATGGAGGAGAATAATAGTTACCTTGTATTCACTATATTTTATGAAGACTACTCCGTTTAATAATGCAGACAACTCTTTGGCTGGTCCAAATTTTCAGATACGACCCTGAGCTGAGTTCACGTCATGGACGACTAATTCCATCAATTACGGACAGATGGTCTCATTATTTTCAGACAGTGCAGTATTGTTTCTAAATTTATTACCCACTTTCATAATTAGAACTTTAAATATTATATAGCCGATATCCCATAAATTAGGTGGCCGTGGGAGGTGGATAACAAAGGAACATCCACAAATATTAACGGGTTTGACATATTATTTTGAAGTCTGACAGAGTTATTGGACATAAATTAATTCTGCTTTAATTAATATCGAGCAGATCATTGTTTCTGTCGATTTATTTTTCCGTTTAATGCACTTTATGCCGGTTTTGAATAAATAAAAGTAGGTAATTCAGTGGAAGTTTGCCCATTATAGCTAATATCGTTAACTATTTCAGGTATTTATAGTAGGTTCACTGTAAGAATCCGATTCAATCGACACTCGTCTGAGCTAATAAAAGTTGTCGGGCACCCGCACAAAATCCGATACGTAGCGAAATATTTTTTCTCTAAAAGTATTGACTGAATATAATAATAGTAATAGTAATATTTATTTGGACCTTTAGATCATTGTAAAGAAGATAGGTAATAAGTAATTTGTTCATTTGTATAAAGTAAGCGATTTATTTGACTTAAAACTATGTATACAGCTTTCTCCTAGGTTTAAATTGAATATTAAAGCGAATAAGTTTTTTTGACAAATTAAAAACTGCGTCTCTTTCAGCAGCCACATCCCAGCACAATAAACTAAAACTTATAAGTCCAATGAAATGTTACATTGACCTTGCATTTTGGGGACAAGATTTTTTCTTTTGATGTTTAGGGTTGAATGCCACTTCAATTGGCCGCCATCCTGAAAATGGGGATTGAAACCGTAAAGTCTCACAAAAAAATTCTTAGACTTTCGTCTATATACTTCTTACCGTCGCGCCAATATCCTTTGGCTTTGATGACGGTCTCGGATGATTAGGGGTCGAGCTTGTAGCTCTTTGCCCCAATCATCGCTGTAGACCTGGACCGGCCTCGTAAGGGGTGGGCCTGCTGTTTTCCCCATACCCCCCCCCCCCCGCAAATGCGGACGGTGCTGAGGATGTTAGCAGACCTCCCCTGATCCTGGCTGTTGGACTTCTTACCGTAAAACTAAACGGTTGTAATTAAATATGGACTAAACTTTTCAAGAAAAATATCATTTAAGGGTTGTCCCTTTTTTTTTCTATTCATTATATTGAAAATACACGTCGGATGTTTCTTGTACATCATTTTATTGCGAACAATTTTCTTTACTCATTTTTCAAATTTCTTTTCTTTGAAGAGATGTTAAGACGCTGCAAATGGATCAAGTGCATCAAAAACGGCATTGGACAATTCTGAAAAAAATTGAGAATATTCCTGGGATGATTCCAAACCCTTTTTATCTCTTGCAGTTTCAGATGACGGAGATTACGAAAATATAGGTTTTTTAATTCCGCCTGTCTGTCTGTCTGTCTGTTGGTGCATTAACTAAAAAACTACTTAACGGAGAGCAGTCAAATTTGGTAGGTAGTTAACCCTACTGTCAGCGAAGAACTGATAGAATTTTCACTGAAAAATATACAGGGTGGACCGTCTAAACGGAATAAATAGTGAAAAAAAATTTTTTTTGCTCAAATTTAAAATTTCCACGTTTCATGACGCGCTGAACCTATTTCAGAAAAAAGAAATTTGAAAATTTTTTTCACCAACATTTTTGAAAAAATTTTTACCACCAAAATATATGAAAATTTTTTTCTTTCTTCAAATTTAAAATTTTCACGTTTCATGGCATTCTAAACGTATTTAAAAAAAAATTTTTTGTAATTTTTTTTTACCAACATTTTTGAAAAATTTTTTACTACTAAAATCGGTGGAATTTTTTTTTTCAAATTTAAAATTTCCACGTTTCCATGGCATTCTAAACGTATTAAAACAAATTTGGAAATTTTTCTGAAAAATTTTCTTGAAAAATTTATGTATTCATCACTAAGTACTTACTATAGAATAGAAGAAAATATTTTATTTTTGCTCAAATTGAAAATTTCCACTCTTCATGACATTCCAAACCTATTTCGGAAGAAAAAAAATTGTAACATTTTTTTACCATTTTGGAAAAAAAAATTACCACTAGAATAGATGGAAAAATTTTTTTTGCCCAAATTTAAAATATACACGTTTCATGACATTCTAAACCTATTTCAGAAGAAAAAAAATGTGGAAAATTTTTTAACCAACATTTTGGAAAAATTTTAAAAAATATATATTTTTTTCTTTGTTCAAATTTAAAATTTCAACGTTTCCATAGCATTCTAAACCTATTGAAACACATTTAAAAAAAATTTATAAAATCTGTTTCACTACTTATTATAGAATAGATGAAACATTTTTTTTTTTTGCTTAAATTTAAAATATCCACGTTTCATGACATTCCAAACCTATTTCGGAAAAAAAAATTGAATCATTTTTTTTACCATTTTGGAAAGAAAATACCATTAGAATAGACGGAAAAATTTGTTTTTGCTGAAATGACATTCTAAGCCTATTTCATTTTTGAAAAATTTTTTACCACTAAAACAGATGGAAATTTTTTTTTCTTTGCTCAAATTTAAAATTTCCATGTTTCATGACATTCTGAACCTATTGCAGAAGAAAAGAGACTGAAAATTTTTAACCAACAGTTTTGAAAAATTTCAAAAAAAATGAAATTTTTAACCACCACTATACTTCCACTTCACTGCGTGAATGTGGAACTGAAAATGTGTCTAATGGCAATAATATTTGACATATGCTATTATACTTTTATTGGAAAATATACAGGGTGGTCATTCCAAGAAGTAATTCATGGTAGACCTGTTATTTAGTATTGAACTTTTGCTGTTGGATGAGCACTATTTTTTTGACCAAAAGTTATCATTATTTCTTTGTAATAATTACAATAACTATATTTCGATTATTATTCTCAATATCATTTCGTATTTAATAATTTTTTAGAGTGACCGCCATGCACAAATAACGAGTTCTGTGTAAATACCTTTACCGATTTTTTCAAGTAAAATTCAATTTCAGAAAAAATGTTTCAAACAGTCTATTTTTAGCCAGACGACAATCTGAATTTGGAATAAAAAATAGGGGTTCCCATTTAAAAAAAACGAATTTGACCTTGAATGACCCTATTTAAAACTTCACTCAAAGTCAAAGTGACATATACTGCCGAACTGCCCCCATTCATTCAAATCTGCAAGTTTGGAAAAGTTTCTCGTACAGTGCTTATTACTCGAGATACTTGAAAGTTTCAGGTTAAAAAAATCACCTGTATGATTTTCTTAACCTGAAACTTTTAAATATCTCGAGTAATAAGCACTATCTGTAACAATGCAATGTTTCAAACAAAAGTTGTAGAATTGAATGGGGGTAGTTCGGCGGTATATGTCACTCTGACTTTGGGTGAAAGGGTTGTCATTCAAGATCAAATTCGTCTTATTAAATGGGCACCCCTATTTTGTATTGCAAATTCGAATTGTCTGTCCAAAAATAGACTACTTTGGTTCGAATCATTTTCAGTGAAATTGTCATTTTTTTGGTTATCCGGCGAGAAAAAATCAAAATTTTAGAACGTTACGATTTTTTTTAATTGAAAAAGAAGAAGTTTTGACAAAAATTGCAAGTGGCAAAAAGAGTTTGGAATCATCCCAGGAATGTTCTCATTTTGTTTTCAGAATTGTCTAATGCCCTTTTCTGATGTACTTGATCCATTTGCAGCATCGTAACACCTCTTCAAAGAAAAGAAATTTAAAAAGAGAAAATTGTTCGCAATAAAATGATGTATAAGAAACATCTGATGTACATTTTCAAAAAATCAACAGAAAAAAAAGTTATAACCCTTAAATTATTCATATTCTTCTTGAAAATTTTAATTTAATTTGTATCATAACTTTTTCAGTTTCAATTTTATAGCAAAAAATATCTAGGCCAAGATTGTAGAGAATTTAGTTCTCTACAAAAAAAGTCTTAATTTTTTTTTGTGACTTACGGTTCTTAAATTATCGCGGAGAAACTGTTTACACCCCCTTTTCCAAGATGGCGGCCAATTGGGGGTTTTCAAACCCGAAAACCGAGTTTTACACTCATACTGACCCCCTCCCCTAAATATCAAAAGTAAAAAATCTTGTCCTACCCAAAATATAAGGTTCGGCCAAAATTTTGTATCATTTCAATGGACTATATAAGTTAACATGCAAGTGAGTAATACATTGCAGTAATATTAATACTTTTTAAAATGAAATACATTTTTAATTTGTATAACTACAAAATGCCTCATTCATTTATTGCATACTATGTCCATTTGGAATTTTCGGGAAAAGTCATGACAACTCCTAAAAATTTACTTTTGTTAGAAATGTTAGAATCCAGTCTCCTGGAAATTCTTCTAACACATTAACATTTTTTTATGCATAACATCAATATTTGGGTCTCCAGTATAGTTATAGTATTGTAGTAATAGTAACGGGCAGCAGTACCTAAAACGTGAAGCGCAGAAGAAGAAGAAGTAGTTATAGAACTACCTTCAGAAAACGTCATCACTGATACACCATTTGATTGGTTTGGCACATCATTAACACATTTTACGTCTACATCCACGTAGCGAATGGAAGGATAGTAATCGTAAAAATATTTTCTAAATTTTTTGTTAAAATAGGTTTAGAATGTCATGTCGAGATCATAAATTTGAGCGAAAAGAAATTTATGTCGGTCAGTCTGTCTGTCAGTCTGTAACTTTTTTTGTGTACACGTATTAGTGTAATAATTTTTAGTTATTATTATATAATTAGTTTAGAATTTCATGAAACCTCAACATTTTTTTTTACCCAAAAATGTCTGTCTGTCGGTCTGTAACGGTTTAAGATATTGAGTGAAATTTGGTGTATATACTGGAAACCAAGGTCCTACATTTTTTTATGACATCTGCCACCCCTACTCCGTTTTATTAGTGCTTAACAAAATAAAACTGTGATTTAGCGTGAATATTTTTTTAGTATCAGCCAGTTTTCGGTTTTGGTTCATAGATGGGAAATCTGGATGTGGAAGTGGTGATTCCTCAGTCAGCGTTTTTTTATGATTTCCTTATCGATACTGCCAATTTCTTTATTAAGGGTCCATACATCCTTACAGTTTTTCTAATATCTACGTCACCTGTATACGTATACTATGCAATTGAGTTTTTAATTTCATATTCTCGACCAAAACTATTCGTGAGTATTTTTGATATTTTGTTGGTTTCATGCTGGAAAAGTCGCACAAGTAAACATGTATATTAATGTATACAATAAATCATACATACGTCGGAGCCGCCGCCTTCAGTAAAAGGCAACACTGTGGGAAGGCTGTTGTCCCAGCTGTTTGATTGAAATATGCCATAATTAATTATATTGTCATTTTAATGCCATGTACTTTTCTAAATGTTCTATAATAGTGAGTGGAGGTGTTAAGTTTTCGAGTATTTTAGATCGTCGTAATCTGATAGAGTATCACGATTTAGATACATTGTTTCACATTTACTTTTACGTCTCCTTATTGAAAAAACGACAAGAAAATTGTTACAATTACTTTGTACAGTATTGTAACAGTATTCAGATCGTCCTTTTAATCGCATGATTGAATATTATATAAAGTAACTAGCACAAATAGCCATCCTTCGCACGGGTAGATAGGTCAAGTTTGAAGTAATGTCTATAATTATTCCAAATTTAAATTCTGGGCATTTAAGAGTTGTAATCATATCAAGATCACATATGTAAACTAGTAGCATTAATGTGGCGGAACGCCAAACTCCCGAATGACAATCTAGGTATAATAATACCTGTACATAAAAAAGGAGACCAAATGACATGTGACAACTATCGAGGAATCACTGTTCTAAATGTGACGTACAATGTACTAGCTTACATACTCTGTAATCGCCTAATAGCATCATAATATAGCGAAGATATAATAGGCAAATATCAAAGTGGATTTCGTAAAGAAAAGTCAACAACCGATCAAATATGTTTCCTTAGACAGGTGCTACAAACACCTACGAATACTGGATTGATACCCACCACTTATTCATAGATTTCAGAAGCGCCTATGATAGCATAGATAGAAAGTCACTTTATAATGCCATGCCATGGTAGAATTTAATATCCCAATACACCTAATAAAATTACTGAAGGAAATCCTTTCAAAAGTCGAATGCAAAGTTAATGTCCAAAATAACACGTCAAGATTCTTTCAAACACAAACAGGACTACGACAAGGAGATAATATTTCATGCTTGTTGCTTAACATAGCGCTGGAAAAGCCATAAGAGAATCAGGTATAATGACAAGGGGAACTATCAACAGCGTATACAAATACTAGCATACGCGGATAACATCGATATATTGCAAGATCAAAAAGGGACCTAATACAAACCTTCAAAGCATTAGAAGCAGCTGCGAAGAAAGTGGGGTTACAGGTTAACAATGCCAAGACATAGTATAGAAAAGTTTCTAATAGTAACAATTTAGCGTCTCCCGACGATCTGGTGATAGAAACATACAGATTTGAAGAGGTAAGAGAGTTAATATATCTTGGATCTCAAATAAATAAAAATAACATAATAAATACTGAAATCAAGAGAAGAATATACCTGGCTAATAGAGCATACTTAGGGTTAAAAAAGCTTCTAACATCAAGCATACTAACCAAAAGATATAAAACCCTTATTAAACCTGTCATCACCTACGCGTCAGAAACCAAAGAGTTTAATAAATAGAGAAGACAAGCCGTCGATTTGCCGGTAGTCGCGATTTGGTTGCCTTGGAGACGGTAGGCTCTTCGTCCTTGTCGCACACCTCGTACCCTCTCTCTCCACTCTGTTTTACAAAGCAACACAGCCGTACACGGCTCGCTTTGATTTCACAAATACCATCAATGTTGAATCTTTGTTTTGAATAGCGTTCTGCTTTATTTACAGTTACACGTGTTTTCTCAAAATTTTCTTCTATTTATAACGTTTAATCTGTTTATCACATTGAATTTATATATTAATTAATTATTTTTTTGTGACAATGGTTTAATACTTGTAAAGTTTGTAGAAAAACTAAGTCACCCATAAGTCCCAGGTTGGTATACACCTATTGTGATCTATCATACTGTCATTGTATTGAAATAGTCACCTCCCATCATGTACTGTGCGACAAAGAGAGAATGAACTGTGTGAGAAGGATGAGAAGCCTACAGCCTACCGCTGCTTATACATTACGCTTATGGAGCTTGTCTCCTCTATTTGTTAAATTCTTTGTCAGAAACATGGAGGATGGCAGAAATGATGAGGAGCTGTTTGGCTGCTTTGGACAAAAGATATATACAGAGATGTGCAGGAGAACGGGACGTGGCGTAGGCGTTACAATTTCGAACTCCACGGCCTCTACGAAGAGTCTAATATTACCCGATCCATCAAGGTCAGCAGATTAAGGTGGCTTGGCCACCTAGAAAGGATGGATGAAATGGAATATGCAAGGCAGATATTCCACCAAACATTGGCAGGAACTTGAAAGAGCAGTAGGCACAGAGCCGGAATTAAAAAGAAAAAGCAAGATATAGGAAAGAATGGAAGCTAATCTTGGAATAGGCCAAGACCCACCCTGGGCTGTAGAGCCAAAGATGATTTTACCACTATATAGTGGTAACACGTTTTTCTCTATGATAAAATTTTGTATGAATTTTGTGATTAGTTCCACATTAAAGCTGAGACTTTTTTCTACATTTTATGTTGTTTTCATTTCTTTAGTGGCTCTGAGTAGTAAGAATTATCGATCGATGTGTCCGGTCGTACGAAACTCCCAGAGAATTCTCATTTTCCGCGCAGCTGCTTAAAACTATAAGTGGAAAACTCGATTTATCTTCTAAACGGTTCAGTAAGACAAAAATTTGTAGAAACCTTTTTTATAGAGAAAGAGACGAGCTACAACTTTTGTTGGGAACTTTTTCTCTATTTTCATTATTTTGGACGCTAGAGCAAAAAAACCGAAAATCAAAAAGTTTTTCCAAATTTTTTTGAATTTTCCCGGAACTGGGAAGTGCAAATAATGCATCATCTCATTCTCCAGGTTCTTACCTACTTAAATCCTAGAGATGATACTTTTATTAAATTTTGTTACCCTAAATGGCTAATTTGCCTGTACTATAAAACAAAATGTTACCTACTACATATGCTTTTTATAATCACAAGGTTCAATTACTACTCGTAAGAAGAACCAAGAAGAAACTTACGGTGGTACCTATCTGTATAAATATCTACGAAAACTAAGTGCTAACGCTATAACAATAATGTATAAAAATAAATATTACATATTATACATACACCGTTATTGATTAATAAACTTATAAGTTGCGTTGTGTATAATTAATATAGATAATAATAATAAACTCAAATATAAAATATAATAAATATACATTGTTAAACTAAGAATGCCTCGAGAGAAAGTACTTTGAGCATGCCTGTATAACACAAAAAAGAAAATTACCTGCCTCCTTTGCAGTAAACTCGACGTTTTGTGCCTTAAGGATGTCTGGGTTCTCCACAGCAGAAGCCTTAAAGATATTCACAATATTTTCCTTCTCTTTAACCGAAAAATGTTTGCTTTTCCGTTTTTTCTGCGGAGAAAGGGCTTGAGCTTGATTCATAATTAATTTGACAATAATAAGTTTTTAACCTAAAAAAGAAAAAGTGGTTCTGACATTTAATCAATATTATAAATCGTTTTTATTGCGTACCTTGATATACACAAATATGCACCACAGTATTGAAAAACACTGTTTTATTGGATGAATAGGAATAACAGTAAATAACAACAGTTGTTTCTAAAAACCATACATCAGATTTAAGGCTGAAAACGATTTGTCTCGGAGAACAAATACCTCATCTATTAGCGTTTTCGACATAGTTGGTTGTAATACGGGTTTTAAAAATTCAACCAATAGAAATATTATATTCAAATTTAGCGCACATTTGTGGGGAGTGGCTTAGCTGAATCTCTTGAGCGAACGGAGTATAGTAAATACATTTTACAGATCTAATTTAGTTTTTAAGAAAATGTCCCTGTGTAGTTTTTTGGACACCCTATATATTTCATCTGAAAGTTAATTTTTCAAACCCATTACCAGGTAGCCGCTGTTTAGTAGAGAGCTGTCGTCGATATTGTACGTGATATATCAGATCCATCAATCCCCCGAATAAAAAGCTCATATCTAGTGAACGATGTCCGTCATTTACCCCTTGCTAAGTGGCGAAGCAGGCCTTGGAAACTATAACTGCTATTCGGTAGCCCTGAACGTTCACCTCTAGCCCGGTGACTCACGTATGATGGTGATTGAATGACTTGATGGATATCTGCCATTAGCAGTGACAGTTTTAAGACCACTTCGTCTCCCCCGCACTGTGTCCCGTCCAACCCACAGCTGCCCTGCCCGTCACCGTGCACACCAACTGTCAGATCGTTCGTCTTTTTAATGTGGACGCTGAAGAAGACAGCACCGTTAATATAGCGTGATGATTGCGGATGTCGCTGCCCCGAAGGATGTCAGTATAATAGAAGTACATTTAGAATAAATGCGAATTTTTTAATAAACAGCTTGCATATACCTATAACCTACACATATAATTTGATAATCGAATTTGGTAATATAGTTTCTTGGTGGCAATGAGGGACAAGCCTAGAAGAAACAAGTACCTATAATTAATAAACACACTCAATGTTTTCTCGGACACTACCCACTATATACAGAGTGTTTGGTAAATCGGTGCCGATCGTGAACAGGGTACAGGAGGCCATTTGGTAGCTACTTCTATGTAAAAAATGCTACGGTTTTTTATAGTGGCGTTTTCTTTTAATCCTCCCTTTTCATCATAATGGTGGGCTGGTGTGAGTGGTCATTAAGGATGGTCGTGCCGTGAGACGTTCCTGAAGATAACGCAAAAAGAACCGATTAAAACTCCGTTAAACTTGATAAAATCTAAGTCATCGGTACGTTAAAAAATTCTGCGTAAAGTGAAGTGTAATAGTATAAGAACAACGCGAATTAGTAGTTTAAAATTGCTGTAAAGTGTTTGTTAATAAAATAAAGTAAACACGTGTGTAGCGCAGTGCCTAGCTGGGCCGTCGTAAACGGGAGCAAACCCGACCTATACATTTATACCTGCGACTTTTTCAAGTTGATGGTTATTGGTATGATCAACATGTGTTTATAAAGCAATATAGACATACTACACCACTTTCAAAATTTGTCGCCGACTGCCAGAAACAAAGGCGATTCAATTATTTCTCCAGCGACTGTCGTTAAGTGAGTGTGCGTTTAAGCTGCCGATATTCATTCGAAAATGGTTTTACAACCGCATAATTGTATCTCGGTTACTTTGGTAGTTATTTAGTGAATTTTGATATTCGAGTTTTTTTGTGAAATATGCTAAGAAATAGAAAAGATATTGATTGCCCTGTATTTGGGGCTTCGTCTGTGTTTAGGAAAAATACGTTACCTACATATGCGGATGTGATGAGAAACTATGCATATATACGTCAAACCTTAATTAATTCAGCTCAAAATAAAGCGGAACCGACCTTAAGTAACATTGCAGAGATTTTGATTGCAGAGCTGAAACTTGTTTGGTATAAGGCGTCTATTGTCGTGGTGACAGATCAACAAATTTTATATATGATAAGAAAATATCACGAAAAATTGAGAAACCTTAAGAAACCTCTAAAATTTCGATCGAATGATGCTCTTAGACAAAAAGTGAAAAAATTTAGAGAAATTGCAGAAACAAAACTTTTCGATATTTCGTCCTGCAAGTGCGCGAATTTTTCAATGTGTAGGTGTAAAAACAAAGTGCCTATTAGAGAAAGAGAATTTCTAGTAGACCAGAGAACTGTGAGAAAAATGTTTATTGGCACAATTGATCCAATAGCTACGCGAAAGTCTTGGAAACAAGATCGCTACCTTCAACTTCTACTTCCAATGTGCTGGATATAGAACTGTCAGATGGTGAAGAGACAGATGATATTGATGGCAGTTCTGATGCAAAGCAGGAGGCTAGCCAAAAATTACAACGCCAACGATCTAAACAAATGTGTATTAACTTACCAAGTCTCGCACAAGCGTGCGATCGCACAGGTGTTTCTGATAGATCCGCTGCTATTATTGTGTCTGCCGTATTAAAAGATATTGAACTGGTAAACAAATAAGAAACTTGTAAAATAATTGATAGAAGTAAGATAAGAAAAGAGAGAAAAAGAAGACGAAACATTTTAAGAGCCAAGCAAGACAAGGATTTTTTACAAGCCATTTATTTCGATGGACGAAAAGATAATACCCTCGTTCAGCATTCAATTGGTAATAAAAATCACAGAAGTACAATTAGCGAAGAACATATTGTGATTGTTTCAGAACCCGGATCTAAATATTTTGGACATATCACTGTTCCATGTGGCACAGCAGAAGCAATTTCCGAAAATTTGATACAGTTTCTGCAGCAACATATGGATTTGACGAACTTAGTGGCTATTGCATGTGATGGGACCGCTGTCAATACGGGAAATTATAATGGTGTAAATAGAAAGCTAGAGATGCATATTGGAAGGCCACTACAGTGGTTTATTTGTATGTTACACTCAAATGAATTACCTTTGCGTCATTTAATAAAACATTTAGATGGGAAAACTACTGGCCCTTCTGGGTTTTCTGGCGAAATCGGAAAAACATTACAATCTTGCGAATCTATACCAGTCAATCAAAAGATTACCACAGAACTTCCCTAAATTGACTTACAAATGTTAAAACAAGCGAAGAGCTGCATAAATCATAAGTTTTAATAGTTTCACTTATTTAGAAAAAAGTCATAAATTTGAAGAGCCTGGGGCACCGGAAAAAGTAATCGTATGAGGCTCAGTTTTCTCACAGTAAATTGACCCTACATGTAGCCACTTTTCAACATATAGGAGAAATGAAATTCGAAAAAAAATTGTTTTCGCCATTTTCACTCCACCCTAGTGCAACTGCTCAATTCAGAAACAGAAGACTCAGAGGAAGAATAAATAAGGAGATGATGATAGATGGAAACTTAAAAGAAGCATCTCACAAACACTTCCCATCCTTTATTCCTACCCCATGCGTCATGTGACTCTCGCTACTGGCAACAAGCATGTCCCATATCCAGTTCAGCGTATGCAGCCGGTCCGGCGGTATATAAGAACTTCCAGGTTGGATGTCCGCGATCGACAGCAATGCCTACCTCACGCTGACAAATCAATCAATCCTCGTGTTTCATCATAATGGTAATGTAAGGGGTGGAATTTAAAAGTTTTATAAAACATTTCAAAAAACCTCTGCCTAAGGAATCACTACTTCCATATTCCGATTTCCCGTCCAAGTCTCCTCAGATGAAAACATCGTGGGAGTGACTGATGCCAAGAAATGTTTGAGAATTTTCGAGAGAATTTTTGTTCTTGTGCACACATTAAATCAAAACTTTATTATGTTAACCCTTTAATAATAGAGAGGAAAGGTGGTGGTGGGCCTTGGCAGATGTCATACAAAAATTTGTGACCTTGGCTTCTAGTATATTCACCAAGTCCCAAGTCTTTGGACTCTTACTAGATTGCTTCATATATTTTCCCCAATTTATATCCAACCCTTCAACGGAATATGTTCAGAATATAATCCAGTTCCAGATGTCGTTATATTGTATACGTGTACCGAGTAATCGTGCGCATAAGAGAAGCTACAGAACGACCGACAGACCGACTGACGGACGGACTGACTGACAGACATTTTTTCTCGCTGAAATTTAAAACCTCGATGGTTCATGACATTTTAAACGTATTTCAACAAAAAAAAAAATACAATTACTATGCTTCCACGTCATTATGTGAATGTTTAAGTAAAAATGCACAACAAAAAATCACGCCGTTTCCTTGTAACAAATCTAAATTATTATGAATTTATGAATAATATGCTGGTATGTATTGTGGCAAACAAATCAGTTTTTTCTTCTATCCGATACTGCAGAGGTAATTCTAGCAAAGAATGCGAGTTTATCTTAAAAATTCATAATATTTTAAATGTTTATGAAGTTCCTTTGTGTGTCTGTACGACTATAAACCCATCTCATCTAACCTTAAAGGTGCATAGTCCTTTTGTTTCTCGGCAAACAAAATAAATTTAAGAAATGTTCCTTATTTAAAATTAATAATTTTGTAATCTACAGCACAAAAGGTACAGCTGATGTTTTGCCTTGTGGCGTTCCATCTCAAAGAAACGGAAACATTTGATATTCTCAGAAAATAATTGAATACGAAATGTAATTCTTAACTTCATCAGCATTTTCTTTGTGTCTTTCATCTGACGTTTCGATAACTCTAGTTTCTTTGACTCGTGTTCTCAATTTAATCGTTCTTGAAGTTGGAATTAATTAACAGGTTGGCTCGAGGATATTCTTTTGTAATTAATTTAGAAATTATAGTGATAACTATTGGCATTTCAATTTTGTTTTTCTGTGACATGGTTCATTAGTTAATTTTATGCTATAGAAACCGAATTTGGTTTGATTTCAGCTATATACCAAACAATTTTGTAATAGATATTGAAGAAATATTGCCTATAGTTTTCTTATTATTTCTGTAACAAGTAGCAGACAGTTGATTGGGCTACAGAATAGTCTCACTTTCCATCTTTCTGCAGATAATTGCAGTCAGAGGTTTTGTCAACTATAAGTATAAGATTGACTGAGTGGCGCTGGTGAATACAAACGCCCTGTTGCCTTTTAGTGAAACGCGCCAATTTTTTTATAAAAATTAGTATGAATTTTTTTTTTATATAAATGGATATCGTACTTGGCGATTATAATTGATTTTAAATATTTTTGGAGAGAGCACATTTTCTCATTTTGTGTTTTTGTAGAGAGGAAGAATCAAGGGAAGGATATTTTTTGTACACGCTCTTTTATACAATGTGTAAGTAGTTGACGCAATTTTTTTTACAGGGAATCTGTTTTTGTGGGCATATCATTACTTTTTATAATTCCTATTTAACAGAGGTATGCACATAAAACAACAAGTGTAAAAATATTTAAAATCCCAAGTTTTTGTACTCTTACCAGCTTGCTTTACTTATTGTCCCCTATTTACCCCTATTCAACCACCAGTCCTTCAACGGAATTATCTCTAAATATAATCTAGTTTCAGATCTCATATGTGTACCAAATTTAACGTCAGTATCTTAAACCGTTCCTGAGGTAACGTGCCCACAAAAAAATTACAGACCGACCGATCGACAGAAAGTCCGACCGACCAACAAACAGACATACAATTTTTTTAGAGACTCTATTCTTTGCTTATAGGTAAAGGGGATGGAATAGTTAGAAATTATGTCATATTTTTTAAGTGATTTTTGTAAGAAAAAGTAATTTCTCCATAAGGTCTTGCTACATTGTAAGGTTTCGACACTTGCTATTACCCCAAGAAGTGAAAACTGCCTCTAAATCGAACATTTAATACTACTATGTTTTAGAAGTTACAGATTACCAGTCTAAAGTAAAAATTAAGAATATCAAAATGACGGCTCCAATGTGGCGGATGGAGTTTTTTCTAAGGCAAGTACTTTAAACGCCTAAAAAAATTCAGCTTCTAGGCAATGTTATATATTAGCAAGAAACAAAGTTTGACGTTTTTATTTAATTACTGGCTAATTACAGTAAGAAAATGGCAACGTTTTTGTTTTAAAAAACGTGAAGATGCATATTGTCTTGATAATAACTTTATTTTTTATGTTGAAGAAACAAAAAAACGATTTAAAAGCGTAGTTAAACATTTTTAATTTTACTTCGTAATAAGATTAGCGAACATGCTATTGAATCTGAGATATTTAACATTTAAATTAAATTCCTGGACTTATTTATAAACGTTCGGACGCATCATCAATTTCGATATCTCCGAAACTATTAATCCTACTGAAATTAAAAGAAAAAAAAAACAAATTAATCCGCAGTGCACATGTTTTGTCTTTGATCACCAATTTCTCGATAAAACTGATATTTATGGAGATTCCTGAAAAAAAAAAAATCACTACTTGAAAATGCCTTTAATGAGTTTTTTTTTTTTAAACAAAACCAATTAATTGAACATCTAGGGTAGGCTACGTATTAACAAAAAACAGTATTTGCATTTTCTTCTTAATTATTAACTAAGCGTGCGGATAATCCTGTCATAAGGATTAAAAGGTCAACGTCTTCACCAACTATAATTACCGAATCGTAATGAGGTGATATACCTATCGCTGCGTTAATAATAAAAGAATAAGCATTTTCTTGTGTAACAACGAAACCTGCGGTGGTAAGCTTTTTACGTAATAGGGAGATGCAACACGATGTTTGACTTCCCCCACCTGTAATTGCAAGAATATTACTACGTAAAAATGTGCCTGATCCCTTTCGATAGAGAATTTACTTATTTTTAACTTTGATAACCATCGTTCAAAACCGAGATACTGTGAAAAAAATTATTTTTGAGCGATATTGCCCCAAAGTTGTGGGTGCTCCGGGGGACGGGCGAGGGGGAAAAATTAGAATGTCTAAGAGAGGCCTATAATGAACTAGTTCCAACAGTCAAATCTTTTGCCCAATTTAAAACGGTATTTGCGCATTCTGACGCCTGGCCTATGATTATATGGTCCAGGAGGCGACTGCAAATTTGTGCGGGGAACGAGTGGACGGGATTTAGCAGTTTAGAATACTGCAATAGTATGCCCTAAACTCATAACCGCTGGTCGACCGATCACGGTCCCTGGCGGTAATGAGTAATTACGGTAATTGTTTATTGTTGCAATGGGGCGATTGTGGTGACAAAGTGGACGTTTTTTTTTTAAACTAATTTGTTAATTATGATCCAAAGAATGTAAAATGCTTGGTCGGCCGATCCCCACCCCTGGCGAGAGCCTTGGCCGACCATTAACAACAACGCAATTTTTAATGCCTAGCCTCCCCCAAGGAGTGACCAGGTCGGCCTTGGTCTATTCGAAAGAACAAAATTTTTCCTTTCAAAAAACCCTGGTCGGCCGATCTCGGTCCCTGGCTTTAATGAGTAATTACACTAATTGTCGTGGGGGGCACAGGGGGGATTGTGGTGACAGAGTGGACGATTCTTTGTTTAAACTTTTTTTTTATTGTAATCTCGAGTCTAAAATGCTCGGTCGGCCGACCCTCATCGCTGGTGATGTCCTTGGTTGTAAAACAGTTTAATTTAAAAGTACGAACTAGGAAAATTGACATAATTTTTAAATTTAAATCTAACTAGGTATTTTGCAATCCACTGAAATTATTGAGTGAAAATTAATAGTAATATTCTTGTTAAGGTTCTACTTAGGTAGTCTATAATTTTTTTAAATATACGTACTAAGAGAAAAAAATTATGGCCAATGGCCACCTTAAGGAGGTATTATTCCAACAACAGAATAAAACAGGGGATTTTAAAAATTTTTTGTTCAAAATATGTATAATTTGTTTTCTACACAATTTCGAAACGAATAATATCTATATACGTTTATGAGATTATAATAGGGAAGCACGTTTTCCTTCGGTGTGTTGTTGGTGTCCAGATTTTACTAAATGTGGCCTTGACAGGCCCCTGGTTAGTGCCATAACATGTCCCTTTATAAACAAAAAAAATTAATAGGACAAGTTTTTTCTCGGTGAGAATCGTAAAAGGGGTTTCTTAAAAAACCAAAGTTAGTGGCCATATCTTATATAGGGTGGCCTTAATAGGCCCTTGATAAATGTCATCATATGTGCCGTTCCAAAACAAACAACTTTCATTCGGACAATTTTTTTCTTCGATCCGAATTTAAAGTTATTCCAAGTGTAACTTCAAAATGAAACACGTATATTTATTTCAATAAATGGTATGTGCATTTTTTAAATTAACATCGTAGATATTTTTTTTTCAAATGTAATTTTATAAAAGCAAAATGCCATCATAAACACGTGATGAATTCCGATCATACAGTCAGAAAAAATTTACTGGTTTTAAGTAAATCCATGTATTTGAATCAGATTTTATTGAATCAAAGTTTTTTTTCCTCTAAAACAAACAATTCTTTATTTACTTCAAGAAAATTGATTTTTTTTGATATTACATAATTTAGTATCTTAGAAACTATTTAAAAAATCATAAAATGAAATAAATAACTTACTTGAATTAAGTACATAAAATTTTATACAATTAAATAAATGATTTACTTAAAACAAAGAAACATTTCATAGGTTCATATTTAAATTAGAACGTTTTCTTAAAACTATAGAAATTTACCTAAAACTATATTACACTTTTTCTCTGAGTGCAGTTGCTACAACATTTATCACCCCCCCCCTCCCCTTAAGGGGGGGAATAAGTTATAAAAGTGAAAACAATGAGGTAATAACAATTCTTTTGATAATTCACCCTTTCGCATATTCCAAGACCGATCTGCTAAATTCGTGCGTGAGAAAAGGCATTTACAATGTTGCAAATGGTCGGCCAAGGCCATCACCAGGGGTGGGGGTCGGCCGACCGAGCATTTTAGAGTCGAGATTACAATAAAAAAAAAGTTTAAACAAAAAATCGTCCACTCTGTCACCACAATCCCCCCCTGTGCCCCCACGACAATTAGTGTAAT
The DNA here is from genome assembly GCA_963583905.1 of Stenurella melanura. NCBI lineage: Eukaryota > Metazoa > Arthropoda > Insecta > Coleoptera > Cerambycidae > Stenurella > Stenurella melanura. The sequence goes on along the minus strand of OY757312.1, from coordinate 17,252,930 downwards.
TACTCATTAAAGCCAGGGACCGAGATCGGCCGACCAGGGTTTTATGAAAGGAAAAATTTTGCTCTTTCGAATAGACCAAGGCCGACCTGGTCACTCCTTGGGGAGGCTAGGCATTAAAAATTGCTTTGTTGTTAATGGTCGGCCAAGGCTATCGCCAGGGCTGGGGATCGGCCGACCGAGCATTTTACATTCTTTGGATCATAATTAACAAATTAGTTTAAAAAAAACGTCCACTTTGTCACCACAATCGCCCCTTGCCCCAATAAACAATTACCGTAATTACTCATTACCGCCATGGACCGTGATCGGCCGACCAGCGGTTATGAGTTTAGGGCATACTATTGCAGTATTCTAAACTGCTTAATCCCGTCCACTCGTTCCCCGCACAAATTAGCAGTCGCCTCCTGGACCAATAGTAATGAAGTGACATTTTTATTTAAGGGAATACACGTTGTTTTGGTCATAACCTTTTTATTTTTAATGCTACAAGAAATCATTTAAACGATTAATTAATAATCTCTTATTTAGGTCACTTTTTTATGTAGGTAGCATATAGAAATATTTAACATTTAAACAAAATACCTACTTCAGCTTATAACCGTTCGCAGCGAATGTTTTAGCTTCCATTTTCCGAAACTGCTGATCCTACATGGATAAAAAACAAATTCATTCTCAGCGTATAAGCTTTCCTATTAGTATCTAGCATGTTTTTCGTTAAGAAGGGTCATTGTAATTTAAAGACTCAATTTTTATGAAAAATTTCATAGAATCTTTTTTTCAAAATATTGTTGTCTCAGTTCCAATGGTTATTTTTTTGAGTGAGGCATTCGCCCCCTATAAATTAGAAATCCTCCGCATAATACAGAAACGTTTCTATAATGAATTTACTGTTTAATTATTTTAAAGACGACAAAATTTGATTCATATGGGAATCTGTCTAAATTAAAACTTTTTGTTAACTGTATTAATACTTTATGAATATTTTCATATTATGAAGTTAATTTAACCAGAAATTTTGCTAATATTAATATCGTCCAGATGCCAACGGCAAACTTAAAATCCCAGACTTGAGTATTTACACAGAAAGTTCTTGCAAAAAGTGGTGTTAAAGAATATGAATAATGACGGTTGTGTTTTCCCCTGATGTTGGTAAATGACATTGAGTGGGCCATGTCCAAGTGATGGATTGACGAGAGCATTAAGACCGAGTGTGGAAATGGAAGAAATATCTCTCCATTTGCGTATGGAGCGAGTTGCGCCTCCCTTGAAACCCCGGGGACCTGGTCAGGCTAATATGTAAGCCATCATTGTCACACCGAAGTGTCCGTCCACCTTAGTAGGCCATCCGTCAAACTCACGCACATTTTCTCTCATTTGGGAAATGTTTTCCTTCCCAGAAGTATTTTTCATGCATTTATTTATGAATAAAATTTGCTGGACCATTTGTACTGCTGTATTTATAACAGATTAATTAAATAGTTACGTACGTCACTAAAATGGATTATTATTTATATTTCAGAGTTCGGTGTCAGTTAGTTACTAATTTAATTACTTATTTGGTAGTTGTAGTTAACTTCCTGAAATAGTAGTTCAGTTCGAGGTGAGATCAAAATAAGTAATCGGTAATTGGTTCAGTTAACGGAGCGCTAAAATGACCAAAATCTCTAATTTGGGTGCTAATGAATGGATTTGGATGAAGCCTTGTGCAATGTGTTTGTGATGACCTTAAAAAAAAGTTGAAGAAAGATTAGAGTAGGGAACATCCCTTTTATCATGGGTTCCTCAACTTGTAGAATTAGGTTAAAAATGAAAAGAAACATTATATTTTCTTATTTTGGCCCAAAGTAACATGTTTTTATTCTTGTGGATTTTTTCGAAAATTACATATTTTTCGAGATGTGGCCACTCCAAATTTCCTAAAGGTGGGGGATGGGAAATGTAATTAATGTAATGTATAAATCACGCTCATTTTTCGAATTTTCATGTACTTTTTAATTATATATCGTGAAAAACAAGATACAAGAAACCATAAAAAATGATCCCCAAAAATTCTGGTCCTACATTAACGGTAAAAGAGGAGGCAGTTCCATCCCTGATAATATTACTTATATATTATTCAATTCACAAATCCCCAGGATATTGTCAACGTTGCGAATTTTCTTCAAACTGCATACTTGAAACCTAATCATGCCGAAGAAAAATATCATTCTCACGAAGACACCAGTAGTAATAGTACAAATTTACCATTAACGTCCTTTTCTGAGATAGAAGTACTTATATCGTTGAAGAAAATCAGACCTAAGTTTACTAAAGGGCCCTGCTTTTATTATCAAGGGCTGCGCTGCCATCATTGCTGGTCCTCTCACAACAATATTTAATTTGTCACTAAAAACATGTACATTTTCCGATGTATGGAAATATTCTCGCTTATGTCCCGTTTTTAAAAAAGACAACAAGGGGGTAGCTGAAAATTATAGGCCCATTACAATTATCTGCAATTTTGCTAAAGTTTTCGAGATCGCTTTGCATACGTCATTATCTAATCACGTACATGGCCAAATTGTATATAACCAACGGTAGATCCACTGAGACGAACCTCGCATGTATCACGCAATACATTTCCAAGCAACTGGACGCGAACCAGCAAATTGATATCGTTTACACTGATTTCTCCAAGGCGTTCGACCGCCTGGATCCCGGTATTCTATTAGAGAAATTGAGTAAGTTTGGGTTGTCAGTGATGCAATTAGATTTCTTCTCTTCATATCTAAAGAACAGGCGTCAGTATGTGGAATACTGTGGTCACAGGCCATTTGACGTTCTGGCCACTTCCGGTGTTCCCCAGGGCTCTGTACTGGGGCCACTTATGTTTGTTGTTTTCATAAATGATATTGTAGCTAATCGCAATGTAGAGAGCCTCTTATATGCTGCTGATTTGAAAATATATTGCGTATTAGAAAACGAAAATGACTGTAAAAATCTTCAGAATAACCTAAATATCGTCAATGAATGGTGCCTATTCAATTGCTTACCTCTTAACATATCCAAGTGTAACATACTCACCTTTTCTAAAATGCGTCATCCCATCTATTACAACTATCATATAAATGGTCAAATATTGCAGAGACCTGATACAGTAAAGGATCTTGGAGTAAGGAGCATATTACTTTCACCATCGCGTCAGCTTTAAAAAGTTTGGGTTTTATAATAAGAAACTGTAAAGGATTCAGTAACACTGATATTATGAAGTTGCTGTACTTTTCATTTGTACGATCAAAATTGGAATACTGCTCGTTGGTATGGTCTCCAGGATATGCTATTTACATAAATAATGTTGAGAATGTTCAGCGTCGTTTTGTTAAGTATTTGTGCTTTGTTGAAGATGGTACCTACCCAATAACTGGTTATTCTCAAAATATTATGCTGGACAGATTTCACATGTCTAACTTGGAAAATAGAAGAATAATACATTCAATAGTTTTTCTTTATAAAATTATTCATAACATGTTTGATTGCCCTCTCATTTTAGAACAAATAAATTTTCATACTCCTCGTATAACAAGTCTGAATCGTGATACTTTCTATCTTCCTACCCCTCGAACTAACTTACTAAAATTTTCACCTTTATATTTCGTGTGTAAAAATTATAATCTACAGCAAGATCAGCTAGATATATTTAACTGTGGTATTAATTCTATTAAACAACTTAATTTATGATTTATTGCGTTCTCTTTTTGTACTTCGCGTTCTCTTCTCTTGTCTCTATTTTATTATAATATTTTTACATATTTGCAATGTTTTATGCATTGATAGTTTAATTAGCTTAATTAGTTTTTAGTTTATTATACTGTTTTCGTATTCTCTATTGTAATGTTCCTACCCTGTAATTGGTTACCTGTTGCGTGGTGGTATTCAAATAAATAAACAAATAAATAAAAACTGCCTGTAACTGGGAAAATTAGCAAATTACAAAAAAATTCCTAGAGACAAAAAATGTTTAAAGGGCCTCAATGCGTACGTCTGAATTTTTTAAAACTTTTAAATTACATGTTTTTAGAGCGCTACAATTTCAAAGAAAGGGGTAGTTTTTCATGTTTCTCCGGAAAAACTCGGTGAAAACGCCTTTTACAGAAAAGTTGCAAATAAAATAAAGTCTTGAATTTCGATGATACATTCATCTGAATTTTTTCACATTTTTTTTTTAACTTTTATATTTCCCCTCCCCCACTTTCGGCAATTGTCGTGTGGCCATATCTTGAAAAATGAGCATTTTTCGAAAAAATTCACAAGACTGAAAACATCTTATCTTGGGCCAAAGGAGGTAAATATATATATTTTTTTGACCTAATTCCTCAAGTGATAAAAGGGTTATTAAAATGTTTCTCCTACCTCTTCCCATCATTTCCTGCTCTAATTTTTTTTGAGCTTTTTTTTAATGCCATTACAAACACATTGCACAAGGTTTTATAAAAATTCATTCATTAGCCCTCAATTTAGAGTTAACTGGACTAAATTGGTAATTTGGACAGGATACTGTTTTTAAATATTTTGGTAAATAAAGTCTTTTTAGCAATTAAATTATTTCTATTTTGGAACTGGAAAAGAATCAAATTTTGTGAAGAAATGTGCTGTGCAATTTTTCATATAAAGTTAAGTTATAACTTATAACGACTTAAAAGTTTCAATTTTAAATTGAGATCGTAGGTATTTCAAAGCATTTCTCGTCGAATAACTCGAAAAGTATCAGATTTAGAAAAAAAAAGATATAGAAAACGATAAGACAGCTTATAAACTGATGATGAATTTATATTTTTTTATGTAAGATTAAAAGTTTCTGAAATAAGGTAGTGTAAAGATGGAGCGGAACGTTTATAAGCAAGGGTCGGAATTATTCAGCGATAATAGGGTCACACTCAGGAGCATTAAATAAAGTACAATGAATTATATTATAAATACATTGAAAAATACTATCACATTAAACTATGGAGACCAAACTATTCGATAAACTCTTCCTTAACCCCATTTCTTAAGACACGCCACTAAACGTTTTTATTTTCATGATAACGGGTCCGATATCTCAAAAAGAATCACGACAACTCATTCTCCTCAGTTTTTCGCGTCAATGCCAAAGAACCTGACCTGTGTGGGAGTGCAATAATGCAATTCCTAAATAATCTATTCTGATTGTCACTCAACGATTGTTTTAATTTATAGCCTGCGATCAAAAAACAGTTAACTACATTTATCAGCCGTATTTAATTAATATGCACTTTTTTTTCAATATTCAGATGAGTAATGCACACTACAAGTTAATCGAAACAATGTTTGTTTGCTATTATAATTGCTAACAACACAACAAATGTTAAATGGATAACAAATGCAGTGTAGATATTGTTTATCGCATTTTGATGAAAATTTTTAATTAATTCAAATCAAATAACAAATTAATAATTATAATTTAAAATTATTCTGTGTACGTAGTTGCTGGTTGCTCTCACAGCGATTTGGCTTATAATTAGTTATTAGTACGTCAGTTTGATCAACCATGGATTAAATTGCATTGTTTAAATCGTATGAAATGACACACAATATGTGCACAGTATGTGCTTCTGGATTTCAAATTTAAAACAGGTATTTGCTCAGTCATCTGTCAAATGCTATCCGCATGTGAAGTATCAAAGAAATTTGATTTATACATCATTATCATTTAAACGTTCACAGGCATGGAAAATTGTATTCAAACGGTAGTTGATACTTAATTTGAGACTCTAATTTACGCACTTTTATGCAATTACTGAAAATATGTCGCTAGGCAACAGCAACTGTTGTAGTTTGTTGGGTTTTAGTTGTTGGAACTGGTGACTTCTACAGATCTACCACTACTTCATAATAGTAGAGTAGTATTATTATGAGAAGATGCTCGGGGCGGAGCTAACGTGCGCGAATATTTTTACCAGTGACACATCATCTGGGGTAGAAGGATATATAATAATTGTAATCAAATTTTCGAGGTCGAAGAGCTGTGTAATGTAGAATATTAAAGCTTGTCACACTCTGGTGTTTACGATGAAGACATTCTTCACTGAAAGTAAGGTTATATCACTTAATTCAATCAGAAACGGCGAACACAACAAGTATATCGCAGCACAGATCCTATGACAGCAGGTTGACGGTGCCACTGGCTTCGACGTCAAATATGACGCAATTCGCTCTCATTGGCCTAGAACAATGGAAGCACACAAACTCGTTTCTGCGCATTATTTTTTGCGAGCATCTTCTCATAATAATACTACTCTAAGAGAGCTGGTGACATTCTTCAGTGATTATTTAGTTAAGACCTATTTTTTGAGAGAATTTTGGGGGAAGTATGTATAATTTTTTTCCTTCTTCAATTCTTTGGGACTTCCTGCCACAAAATATCACAATTAACCAGTATGTTACTGGTAAATAACCTCTACACGTGTAACTTTTACGTCAAAGGACCAGTTGGATGTTGCTTTTTTTAAATAAGCAACACAAATAAGTATAAAAACTTGAAATTAAATATTTCGCCGACGTTTCGGAAATCTAATCTGTTTCTTTTTTCAAGGCTTATTTTGAAAAATCTCTTTTGCTGTATATGATAAATGCACAGCTCTAATAATGTTTGTTATATTCAATATCCATAGGTACTTACTATTTACATAGAACTGTTGATATAGTTAACATTTTTTTAGTTTTTGTATAATGTTAAGTTTGTGAAGTTCTTCTTTTAACATTGGCAACCAAGTTGTACAGACAAGAGCGAAATATTAAAACTTTTTCTACTGTCATATTTGATACAATCATACTTGTTAATTAAATAAAAATTTATAGATAAAAAAAATGAAATCACAGCTCACATAACATAAAATTGAAGCTTAAGTAAATAATAAAAATTTCGTCGTGCATACGACACGTTTGAAGAAATCTGCCACCCTTTTAATACCAGCCAATCGATCTGCCAATGTTATAGCAAGATTTTTGGGGGGTAACAGGCAAACAATATAAAAGTTACACCCTTCACTAAATGATAATAGTGTTTACTATTTTTTGCAAATTGGGAGTGTTCTGCCTCTCTTCGACACCGCTATCAGGGTTAATCCTTATAGATGACACTTATACATGGCCCCCTCAACATTCTCTCAAAAAATAGGCCTTAACAAAATAATCACTGAAATATGCCACCAACTCTTAGACTATAACGTTTTGTTGGGCCCTTCAAAACTATTTCCTTAAACTCTTGAAATCAGTGAAAGACTTACCTAACAACCAGAGCGAACTAGTATACATCCGTCATCGCATACCATCCCAGAATTACAGAAAAAAAGTTCCATACATGTATTTAAAAATCAAACAAAAACTTAAATTTTAGAATTTCAGTGTAAATTCATTTTATTAAATGAATAAACAGCAACGAATTTCCCAAATTACACTAATTATTCGAATAATTCCGTAGTTTGTTTGATGTGATCGTTGGCTCATTGCTTTTGACACATAGAATTTCAAAGACAGTTGGAGATGTGGCATTATTAAAATGTTCAAAGACCAGCAAAATCAGCCGGCAGAAAGCTAAGCAGCACGCGTTTCATCGATGCTGCTGATGGAGCCGTTCACAAAGACTTCGCCCTGGGCCAGTTCAGTTATTTTTGACCTGTCATTAATAAATTGGGGTGGATTAACATTCAGAAGAGACGCGTTATGATGCGAGGAGCCCGCGGCCGTCTCTCTGCTCCAGATGGATTGTGCAATTTCGCTTTGCGTTTGTGTTGCCTTTCATGTTTCGTATTATTGGCAGAATATAATGCTGTGCTCTAAACATAACTTCTCTCTTCATCAAAGCCATTTTAATCAACTGACATTTGAATTAAAAACCAACAAACAGTATATTTATTTGCGGACTGATAGTCAATTTCATTTTTCACTTGTCAGAAACATAGCTGCTTTTTATTCCGACGCATTTCTAAGTTTTCCGTAGAAATAAGGTGCTTGTAGATACTGCAAACACTATTTGTTTGGAGTGATTTCATAAAGCTTCATTTACAACCGAAAATTATACATTTTTAAATGATTTTGGGTATAACACTAAAAAATCGCGTTGAATTGTGCAATTGAAAATAACTTCCCAGCATATTGGGAAGTTGTTGTAATGGGCCTGAATTGAAATCAAAGTTTTCAATATATTTTTGTGTTTCAAGATCACTACAGTATTTTTTAATTGTTTTTTAAAATAATTGTGTATGTACGGGTGTAATCAACTCGCGAAAAAACATGATATCGATTTCGTCATGGTGCCAATCGAAGCGTATTAGCGTTAATATGATCCCAACTAGCACAATTAGTCGTGGGAACGTAGCAATGACTATTGTAGGCACTTTAAAGTGTTTTGGTACTAGTCACAGGCACGTAATAGGAACGTCCCTAATACGTGTTTATGACCAAAATGGGGAATATTTTTTGGTGACGATAACGTTCCAGCCACGTTCCTGGAACTTGTCTGGCTACGTTCCAATGACGTTGTTGCTCCGGAGCGGCGACGTGGCGGCGTAGACGCCGCAACTTTCAGAAAACTTTACCACACCCTACTCTTTCAAATCGATGTTACCCCTTCTTTGTCTTGCAACCGATTTTATTATAGTTATGTTTCATTCTTACATTTGATTCTTGTTCTTGTTCATTTCCCTAACTCAGAAATTTAATAGAATATCAGACGGTAATATTAGACAGCAAAACTTGTGCTATTTTCCAATGGTCTAAGGGTCACAATTAAAACGAATGCAATTTTACTGACAAACATAATGATAAAACGTCCGAATCTAACCACGCGCCTTTAAAATTTGCATATTTTAATAAAAATGTTGTTATTAAAATATGTAATCTCATGCGAGAATATGACACACTAGATAGCGAGACCTATTTTTTATTATTCTTCGGAACTTAACACTACTTTTTATGTATTCATTTGTCGTATTTGGTGAAGAAATGGCGATAAATTAAATTTATTAGTCAATTGTGAAATTATGGTTCATGTGTTATAACAATGGCGTCGATAATTTTGGCCAGCAACATGGCGTATTTCAGAAAATATGACTTTAAGCTCGTTTTCACCAAGAAATGCTACTTGAAAGTAATTGCTACTTGGCGATAGTGACGAAAACTGCAAATACGTAACTTTAAAGTTAGATTTACCACAAATCTGCGAATGGAACTGTAGCATCACTTCAAAGTCGTAGCAAAGTTGTGACTACCACAAATTACCTCTTCAAAGTTGCCGCTACCACTTCATGGTTACATTTTTCCCAATATTGATTCGGAACGTACGTATTAGCCGTGCGTTGAGATCTAGACTGAACACGTTCCTAGCTTTTGCCGTTTATCATTTACCTAACTTCACATTGAAAAACCTATCAGCTGTCGCAATTTACTTGTATGCAGCCATATATCAACGACTTTAATATAGCAGCATATAATTCTAGTCTAGGTTAGGCAGACATATTATATAGGTTAGGTTTGTTGCATTAATTTTATCTATGGTCAACATTGGGAACTAGATGGTGAAATTTACTTCATGGTAAATTTCAGAGGTGATGTGCACTTTGTAGTAGCCGTACACAGTTCTGTAGGTAGCAGTAACGTCATTAACACTTATGAATATTACTTACAAGTTCCACTACTTTAAAGAAATAGTGAAGGTTCCCAGAACATCGCGGCAACTATTAAAGCTACTTGAAGGTGATTGCAACTTTGAAGTCACATTTCAGTGATGCGAGTTAGTCGCTGCTACTATAGTTTACCACCTTCAAGTTCTGAAAACTCGAAAGTCGTTCCACTGGTAACTATCACGTTCCCATGTACCACGAAAGCTACGTAGAAGTTGTATAACTATAAAGTAATCATTAGTGGTAGAAACTACGAGGCAGGGACTGTAGACTTGTCAAATGAAGCTATTTTTACACCAAAGTCGTAAATTTAGCCGCAATTACGCAATGGTTACTCATACGAAGTTCCTATCTCAGTTACTGTCACTTTGGTGCTAGTTGGGATCTGAAACAAATTTTGTAAAATTCGGTTCAGTCATTTTTTTTGCTTAAATGAAAAGACTACAAAAAAGTAAATTATGGGATTTCTTGAAAAAAAGGTTTGCCTATTTAATTTGTTCTGGTGGCAATCGATACTTTGAAACAAAAACTATTAAAACAATAATAAATATAATCAATATTAGAAATGAATAAGAGAATGAATCGAATAATGCAGATTATACTAAAAGCTTTTTTTTAAAGGTTATTAAATAAATGCCTAATAAATGCAATTACTTAAAACTCGAGATATTAAACGACTTCTAAAACGCCATGTTATTGTATATACTATCATAGATTATTTACATCTTTTATTGATGTGACTGGATGAGTCACTTGAAATTATTTATACTACCGAACCTAAAAGTTAAATTAAACCTCTTTTTTTTAACATTTTACATAATTTTGACGTGAAAGCTACCAATGAATGGCAACTAAACAAATAGTTTTTAGGACTCCCTTATACGAACTTTCGTTTCTACCTCCTCGCTGAAATACAAAATTAACTTTGTTAAAAAAATATTGTATTCACTAGTTTGCCATGAAAGAACGAATGCTGTTAAATTGTTGAACATATAGTCTATTATTGCTCTGTCACATATATTCGCTCGAAAATCAAGGTTTTCAAAACGGTCATTAGACCAATAGGGATGGATGCGAAACCTGGGTTATGGCAAAGAACTCGAAAACCAAACTGGAAGTCTTTGAAAGAAAAATTCTGACAAAGATCTTTGGACAAGTTAACGAAAACGGGGTATAGAGAATACGATACAATCACAAACTCTAGATGGTAACGTTTGTCGTTCGTCGTTCAAGGAGGCCTCTATCTCAGAATTTGTCAGACTACAGATACTTCAATGGGCTGGTCATGTAATACGAATGCAACACAACGGGCTGCCGAAAAAAGTAGCTGAATGCAAGGAAGAAGACCAAAGGGCAGGCCATGGAGCGATGGGATGATGAGGTGGCGTAAGACGCAGAAAACCTGAGGGGCTCTAGACCATGGAAGACCGTGGCTCTTGATCGGCAGGTGTGGGAGGGGTTAAAGATAATGGAGGCCTAGTCTCTATTTGGCCAGTAGCGCCATTGGAGAAAGAGTTTATTATCCAATGAGTTTTTTGTAGAACCATTCACTTTTTGTGAAAATTTTTTCACTGCTTCGTTTACATTTACATTTATACATTCTAAATAAAACGAACGTATGTTGAATGATCTCTAAAGTGTTTTTTTAACAATTTGTGTACAGCTAATTTTTCCATCTACGGCATCCCAATTTCCAAGAGGTTCTATTTCTGAATCCGTCTCCTTCTAGTCCTCTTTGTGCATAGCTTCCTTTATTCCCTTATTCCAGCTCGTCCTTGGCCTTCCTTTTTCCTTCTATTGACCGGTTTTCATTTCTAATTTTTTTGTAGTTTTCTATCTGGTTCCATTCTCCTCATATGCCCACACCACAGTAGCTGATTCCTCTCAGTTGTATTCGCAAATGATGTGTTTATTTGCATTATCTCAATTATTCTTTCGTTTCTTATATGTTCAAATAATGTCTTTTTACAGCATCGTCTCCAATACATTATCTCCGTTATCAATATTCTCTCCTTCATTTTTTTATTCAGTGTCCAAACTTCGCTCCCGTATGTAACACAACTTTCGACAAATGAGCTGAACAACCGCTTTTTCGCTTTTCTCGAACTGTTGTCATTCCACAGCATGGGATAGCTGTCGTATTATAGTTGTACCCTTTTTTATTTTATTCTGTATATCAATATCATCTCTGCCGTCGGAAGATAATGTGATTTCTAGATGTTTATACTAATTTTTCGATTTCACCACTTCATTTTCTATCATTAAATCTGTCCCTTTTCCTCCAATTATCATATATTCTGTTTTGTCCTTATTGTTTTTACTTCCCTCGCATACCGAAGGGAAATATTGTATTCCAGAAAAAGTTCTTCCAAGATTTTTTCGGATTTTTATGTTTTTACGATCATGTAGATTACAAAAATATAGGTTTTTCAATTCCGTTAGTCTCTGTCTGTCGGTCTGTTGGTGCATTAACTAAAAAACTACTTGACGAAAGACAGTCAAATTTGGTAGGTAGCTAACGCCATGCCACCGAAGACATGGTTAACCTTTCGCTGGAAAATATATAGGGTCTACAGCGAATAAATAGATAATGAAAAAAAAAATGTTCCTTTAAATTTTAGATTTCCACGCTTCATAACAAATCTATCTCAAAAAAAAAATTATTTTTTAGAAAATTTTAGAAAATAATTTTGAAATTTTGAAAATAAAAAAAAAATTTATAAAGTGGGCGATGGATTTTTTTTGAAAATTTAAAATTTTCGCGTGTCGTGACATTCTAAATCTATTTAAAAAAAAATATGAAAATTTAAAATAGAAACAAATATTTTGAAATTTTGAAAATTTTGTATAAAATGGATGATTGAAAAAAGAATTTTATTTGCTCAAATTTTAAATTTGTTTTATGATATTGTAAACATATTTTAAGAAAGAAATTTGTTTTGAAAATTTAAAAAATATATTTATTTTTTATTATTTTACCACTACAATAGAATAGATTGAAACATATTCTTTATAGGATTTTGCAAACAGCAGAAAAAATAACTATCTATAACTAAAACAAAAACTTTGTATAAAAATATTAATGAGATCTTTGCATTCCTTCGATAACCTGAATTCTGGTTATGCTAGCAAATTGAAATCCTAAAATGAATTTGTCTAATTTCTTGTTTGACAATTTAACTGAATTTTCATAATCGTATGGGGATATGTAGATACCAGTTTAATCTGCATGACCGTAGGGGACTGTGTCGATGCTAGTGTTAGAATGAAAATTGTCAAATAAGAAATTAGACACATTAATTTTACGATTTCAATTTGCTAGCATAACCAGAATTCAGGTTATCGAAAGAATGCAAAGATTTTCTTACTTTTTATTGGGTATTTTGCCACTGAAAAATATATAAAAATTTTAAAATGGATCAGAGAGATCTCATTAATATTTTTATACCGTTTTTCCTTTAGTTGTATATAGTTATTTTTTCTGCTGTTTGCAAAATCCTATAAAGAATATGTTTCAATACAGTTATAAGCAAACAAATAATAATAATTCATTTTTAAATAGAATAGATGAAGGAAAAACATTTTTTCTTCAGTTCTAAAACTTCCACGTTTCATTATGTTCTTAATCTATTTCAACAAAAAAAAAAGTTTTGAAAATTTTAAAAAATCCCGCCGCTATAATACAGTAGATGGTGGAAAAAAGTTATCAGGTTTTCTTTGTAATAATAGGGCTAATTACACGGCGATTATAATTCTCATATGTCATCTCTTAATTAATAATTTTTTAGAGTGACCGTCTTGTATAAATAAAGAGGGAAGTTCTGTATAAATACCTTTACCGATTGTTTTTTCCATAAAATATGTATCAGTTGCGACATTTTCGACTTTTAGAAAATATGAAGGCACCCCATTATCATTAACTGTTTTAAGGTCTAAGACTATCGTTGTTACTGCTAATCGTCTTTATGAAATTGAAAATTTCATGTGATGGATTGTTTCAGGTATGTGCGTGTATATAAATGTAATTGTCTGTAATTGTTTATTTGTGGCTTATTCAGATTTTCTTACCTTTTATTGGGTATTTTTTTGGTTGCCCATCCTTAGAGACGAAGTGAGTAAAAATAAGATAAACATAATTTAATGTCTCACGTGACTATGAAAATACATAAACAAAGAACTGTCATGGTTGACGGCCAAAAAAGTTTTGAGAACGGAAGTAGATTCTCTTCCGAAACGTTAACTACCTATATCTTTCATTTTCAGTTTTTAGTTTATTACATTGTTCTAGTTTATATATTTTTAGGTGTGAGACTTTTTGAAACAGACAAGTGTTCAAGAACCATCCTCTGTCTGATCCGTTTGGTGCAGAGGTTTTTTCATTAAAAATTTTAAATATTTTTCAGTGGCAAAATACCCAATAAAAAGTAAGAAAATATATAAATGTAAGTTTAAAATAATTCTAGACAACCAAAAAGCCATATTATTTTCAAAGTATCATAAACGCCACTGTTTATATAAAATTACAGATATAATATTCGAAACATAAATTTCGATTCGTTCTCGATTAAAACGGTCTTACGCAAACTGGGAATATCCCCGTTTCCCCTCCACCCAGTAACTGTATATTTTCACTGGCAAAGCCAAAGTTTGTAAATGAGTGATGGATACGGACGCCACAATCCATCTTGTCAAAGACACTACCTTGCTCATATCCGTCACTGTCCACAATTTTCGTCTCCTGTGAGTTACGTCCGTCATCCTGTCCTTCCTCATCTCTTCCAGGTCTTTTACTTTACGATCGATATTTTCTGACTGATGGTCAGAGTATATTGCAGTTTACCTTTGTCGTATCCGGTTTCACCTAATTAGGGCACGATATTTCGGATCAAGGGCGCCCGCTGGGGTAAAACGTAAACTAAGGAATGATTCTTAAGTAAAAATAAATAAACAACTATTACATACCTTTTTCATCTTCCATTAACAAACGAATTTACGTATAAAGTAATTAACTATAAAACTAGACAGTACATAACCAACAAATTCATGAATTTTGATTACAAACAATAATAATAATAATCTATTGACTACGGTAGATTAATGTTGTACATATGATGGGTTAAAAAAAACACGAGTAAAGATAATTGCAATAATAAACACATGACATACAACGTTTATATCATACAGAATATTCTACTACTACTTGCCTTGATGTGTTACATTTCCACACAAAGAACTGTTGGAATAAATAAGTAGCACAACAAATAAAATACATGAGAATACAATTTGTAAATAAGATATTAATCTGACAAATATTTTTGCCAAATAAACAATCTTTCACACTAGAAGTCTCTATCTCACGCGAGAATATTTGACTATAAACCATAACATAATACATATTAATTGAACTTGCATTGTCTGTAGTAGATTGTTAACTGTAATTCTGCAAAGTATGCTTTATCAAAGTGTGACCTACGAGCGTAGTGTATACGACTGAAATTGTACAGCAAAGTTTTCTCTTCATTTGTATTTTCAAACAGCACTCTCGCCGCATAGGTTCATTTTCACACCACCTTTGGGGTAGAACTCCTGGCACATTTCTTTATGTAGTTCAGTAGTTCCTACAATAGGCCTAAGTCACCGAAACTGCTTGATATGATTATTCGATATCAATTGCTGTGAACAGAGTTGTACGAATCCAGACATGGACACTGCGCGTTGTCTCATGTCTCAATTCGTATAAGTCTGTCCACAACAATTTCTACAGTTGGCTGTGCAACATAACCCCAATTTTGCACAGCCATGTCGTTTATAGTGGCCTTACTTTTAGTTGCAGGTTATCAGTGACAAGTTAGAAGCTGGAGCTGGTTCCTATGTAGTGTAGATAACTGAGAGAGCGTTGTTAATTTCCTTCCAACTCCATAACCGTGGTTGCAAAAATTGTTCGCGCCATGCTTGATTTTGTAAGAACATGCGACGGTGTTGTACTGCCGCTGATATGAGATGTACTTCCCATAAAGTTATGGCCGATGTAGAGTGTTAGGATGAAACATTTACAGACATTTTAAACTCTAGGAAAGTTGACTCAGCGCTGTTAAAAGCTTGATGACGTTGTCTATTGCATTTCTTTTATTAATACATTTTACTGGCAGCAACTTTCCTTTTGCAAAAAATGTTAATATATCACAGCCACTTACAGCATGGATAAATAATGTACACTCTTTGCAGTTGCGAGGTGTACTTGACGATTTCGAATCCCGTGGACTGTACAGTCATTGACGTTTTCTTGTTCTAAGTGAGAGCTATTAGGAGAACGAGCAGATTGATGCCGTATCCAACCACGACTTCTTTATTCTTCTCGAATTCTTCAATGAAAATAAAAGTAATGTCGATATCAGTATCTAGTTCTCCAGTAATTATTTCAATAACCTCACTATTCAGGTGACCAGTCAAGTAAAAAAAATGAACCGTTCTTTATTTTTGACACTACTTAGGACGTTATTGATGAGGCATAGCTGTTAGGTAATTCCCTATTCTAACACGTGGTCTGTTAGGATACAACTGTCTACTACTAGAAGTAATGTCACAGTAAGATAGTGCCAATAGTTTAAATTCAAAGCAATTGATGAATGTTCCAGTTCATAGTGGAGTTTTCCTACGAATGGATTTATGTCAAGAAAATAGAAGAAACAAATATAATTTCTTTGACAAAATTTGTAGAACCCACAGACACTGAATTTTGTGAATCCCAACAATTTCTCAAAAATTCTAATAATGCCAGTATTTTTGGGTAATTAACCAATGACTGGCAACACTGCTGACAAATAAAGCAAATGTGACAAAGCACCTTCCCCACAATATAGGTAGAAAAGGTACAAGGTACCATCCAGAAATACACCTGTTAGGAGTGATTTTTAAAAGTGACGCTGCCACTATGGCTTGGCAACTCTCTTGCTTTTGAACACTAGCTATTTTGCGCAAATAATTTCCAAACAGCAAAGCATTATAATTTACTAACTTTATTTTTTCTAATATCAATGGATCATAAGAAAAAGAGGAAATTAACCTCAGAAGACATGTCTAAATTATCTCAAAGGAAAATTACAAGCCTCGTTCAAAATCCAGAAATATTGGCACCGACTTAATGAGTTCACAAAGGTCCTCTAGTTCGAGATGAAGCAAGGCATGAACTAAGTGACTCTTCGAATGATCTACAATCGCAAGGCCTCTTCAAAATGTCTTGCGACGGTTTGTGATTTATGTACTATTCTAGTTGGTCGTCATTTGCTGCATAGTATGCCTGATAGCATCACATCATCTATCGAGGTCGCTTGTTAGGCCTTCGTTCCCATAAAGGCTTTTTCCTTTCAACGTAGTATACTGGAGGGCATCCTCTGCGACTCTTGCCATCTGGTTTTCTTGAACTGCTAACACAATACAGAACCATACGTTTTGTTGAAATTTACTCTTAACCGTAATCAAGGTTTATTTTCTGTATCTTATTATCTGTCTAGCAGGTGCAATATTTTTTCTCTGTTTGTCTCCACCTTTAAACTACAAGAAATTCATTCCGCTATAGTATTTTATTCGTTTTACTAAATGTAATGGGTCATTATGCCCATTAGGGTAGAATATTCAAAATGTCTCCTCTAAATTTTGAAACAACCGACTACTTTGAGCTTATCAACTGGCAAAAACGTGAGCTAACAGAACTACAATTATTATCTCCCGGATTTCCGCTGAAGACCTACGAGAACCTATTAACCACCCTCACCGACAGTAAATTTTGGCTAGTATCCTTGTCACACACAGTGTGCTGAGTGGTTCGCGGTGTGTGAAACTAGTTACAGAAGCTTCTGTAGCAGTTTGTGGTGTCAATGCAAGAGATGGTTTCATAAGGATGCGAGTTGATTCCAGGAAAACTTGATTTAATACGAAATCAGAATACGTCGTGAATAAGTACAAATATTAAGAAAACCTGGTACCTAGTAGGTAAGTATTGTAAAATGTAGCTAGGTAGTTATATTTTAGAGTTAAACTACGAAATATATACTTATACTATCCAGTGGGATATTTTTTAATAGTTTTTTATTTCCGTAAATCTTAAATATTACAAATATTCAAGGTCACTGGGGAGGCAGAAAACGTTGACCGATTTCGACAAACGTTCAACACTATACTAAGTAGTACAACTTTTTTGTGGTATTATATTTTGAAATCGGAAAAAAAATTAAGTACGTCTTTCCCTCCACCCTAATGCCCATCCTTAAGCGTATGAAAGTTGATATTTTTAACGATTTTTGTCTTACTTAAGCCGTTTAGAAGATAAATCGAGTTTTCCACTTATTGTTTTAAGTCGCTTCGAAATGCGCGAATAATTAGAATTCTCCGGGAGTTTCGTACGACCGAGCTCATCGATCGATAATTCGTACTATTCAGAGCCCCTAAAAAAAAAGAAAATAACATAAAATGTAGTGTCAGCTTTAATGTGGAACTAATCACAAAATTCATAAAAAAAATTATCATAGAGAAAAAGTGTCAGAAGATGACTTAGTAAACTTTGTACAGTTGATCCACAGATTTATTCATATCTTTGCCGGGAGTCGTTGGAATGATAATTCATTTTGCTTATATATTCTTATATAGTGATATATTATTCAAATAACATTTTATTGCAATTACTTTGGTTGGAAAAATATGCCTTGCGATCAAAGTAGAGGGTATATTTCTCATCGATCAATCACCTCCAAATTTTGGAGTTCATTCGCTATATCTTAATTAATAATAATAGCACAGTCTTTATTTTTGGATTATAAGTACAATAAAACATTGCTTCGAATGACTTTAGAGTTTTTTAAATGCGTACAGTGCTTTTTGAATTTGTCTACATTATTACACGTTCAGAAAATGCACAATTATGCAGTAAAACATATACAACTTAAGTGTTTCTTAACATTCTTCAATGAAATTTTCCCGAAATATAGATTAATGTGCGTGGATCGAATCCATGCAGTGAAAAAGCACTCATTGTTACGGGAGAAATAGGCAGGATGCATAAAACTCAAAGATATGAATAAATCAACTGTATAAAGTTTACTAAGCCATCTTCTAACATTTTTCTCTATGATAAAAATTTGTATCAATTTTATGATTAGTTCCACATTAAAGCTGAGACTTTCTCTTCATTTTATGTTGTTTTCATTTTTTTACCGACTCTGAATAGTAAGAATTATCGATCGATGTCCTGGAGAATTCTCATTTTCCATTTCGGAGCGACTCAAAACTATAAGTGGAAAACTGGATCTATCTCCTAAACGGCTTAGGTAAGACAACAATTTGTAGAGAAAGAGACTAGCTACAAATTTTGTTGAAATCTGTTTTCTGTATTTTAGCCGCTAGAGCAAAAACCCCGAAAATCAAAAGGTTTTTCCAAATTTTTTTGAATTTTCCCGGAACTTGGAAGTGCAGAGAATGCATCATTCCTTCTACAGGTTATTACCTACTTAAATCCCGCCGATGATCCTTTTATTAATTTTTGCGAGGTTTTAAAAAATGTTGCCTTCATTGCTTGTACTATTAGGTACCGTTTGAAATTTTATTTTCGATTAAATTAATATCTTTTCACTATTTATTATTATTACTGTTGAAAACTGCACAAATTCTAATCAATTTTTTAACCTTGATTAAATAAATTAGATTTCTAAAATTAAACCGAGAAAATCTGCTCGTACGACTATGCCGTTTCCTTTTCGATTCAGCTTCGACAGGCTGAAAATATTTTACGACTTTTACTCGTTATATCATCTATCTGTGGGGTCCAATTATATATACCTTATGTTGCAGTTTTTACGATTAAGTGTATTTATCAACTCATTTGTAATGCAAGAAAGTGGCGTTAAAAGTGCATTTATTATGGTTAAATTTAGGTTTATTACTAGTTCCTTAATAAGGTATTCAAAACGTGTCTCTAGCAGGATATAATGTATATTCAAAGAATTCTAACGCAGTTATCATAAATATATCATTATTTTATGGTAATTATTTACCGTGATAATGTCCTTTTTATGATTTCGGACCATCGTGGATTCGAATATTTTAATAGATTTGTTTAGTAAACTGTCGTCAGAGGTTTTTTCCTTCGTGGTTAATTTTAAAATCATGGAATTCATATATAATAAGTTCGAGTGATTTATAAATACTTAAATCGAATATGAATTTATGGGAAGCGAAATTTGTGATTAATTAATTCACAGGCTAACCTTTATACCTGTGTATTTTATTATACCCGTTTGACAACATCTTGAACTGAAATATTGAAAGATGGAAAATACAGGGCGATTGCTAAAAATGCGCAGAATTGTTAACAGGTTACAAAAGTAGTTTTCATGCATTTTTTACCTATTTGAGATATTAAAATATGCTTATTAAAGCAAGATTGCTTTAGTAAATTAATAATATGGATAAAAGATAATTACCTAAATGCAAATGCAAATTCCCTACAATGTAAGAGTAATCTAAAATAGAATCTAAAATCTAAAAAATACTCGTGATTATTTCAAACTCTTACTAAAAGCTTATCGTAGGATCAGTACTGAAACATATATCTTTCTAAACAAAACACTTTGTTTTTTTCTCTAATTCTTTGGGACTTCCTGCCACATGTTTTTTTTTCTTTTTAAGCTTTGCTCGGGGAATCTACAAAATATCATAATTAATCAGTATGCTACTGGTAAATAACCTCTACGCCTGTGACTTTTACGTCAAAGGATCAGTTAGAGGTTGCTTTTTCAAATACATAACTTCGCCCTTTAGATTAAGAAATTGTATTTCTTTTTTCTAATAAAGACCTTTTTTTTTAATACTCCTTATAGGGTAAAGCGCTCAGCGATGGTCGGACAAGACTGTGTCAAGACCAAAACTGTTATTGTCAGCCGCTGCAGAGGGATCGCATGATATGTACAGCATCTAGAATTACCGACTTCTGCATCTTCTGTATTTTTCGGTAAACGTAACTTTGTTAGTTCTTCTTTCAACGTTGTCGGAATCAGTCCCATCGATGACACGATCAAAGGAACAACATGAACCTCTTGCATGTGCCACAGTCTTTGGATTTCCATTCGGAGGTCAGCATATTTTGGATCTTCTCCCGATATTTCTCGTTCATGTCTAATAAAGACCATTTATTATTATTATTATTATTATTATTATTATTATTATTGTTATTATTATTATTATTATTGTTATCACATAAGTATAGAAACTTGAAATTAAATATTTCGCTGACGTTTCGGAAATCTAATATGTTCCCTTTTCAAGGCTTTTTTGAAAAATCTTTTTTCCTGTGTATGATAAATGCACAGCTCTAAGAATGTTTGCTATATTCAATATCCATAGATACTTACTATTTATATAGAACTGTTGATATAGTTAACAGTTTTTTTATTTTTATTCAATGTTAAGTATGTGAAGTTCTTCTTCTAACATTGGCAACCACGTTTTACAGACATCTACGGAACAATTCGACATGCATCTATCCTCATTCGATAAAATTATCTTTAATTTTTCTTTTTTTGCTATCTGCCTCTTTTGTTAAAATTTTTGCCTAGTCCCAGTTTATCCTATGTCCGTTCTCCCAAGCGTGTTCGCAGATCTTGAACCTCTGAATTTAAGTTTTTCTGATATAATTTTGGTATTCGCCCAATGAAATTCAGAGGTCCAAGATCTGCGAACACGCTTGGGAGAACGGACATAGAATAAAGTGGGACTCAGCAAAAATTTTAACAAAAGAAGCAGATAACAAAAACAGAAAAATTAAAAAATCAGCGATAATATTATTGTTTGAGGATAGATCCGTGTCGAACTGTTCCGTAGATGTCTGTACAACCTGGTAGCCGGCAAAGTATTTTGTTTAGAAAGATATATATGTTTCAGTGCTTATCTATGATAAGTCTTTAGTAAGAGTTTGAAATAATTACGAGTATTTTTGCTAGTAATATCTTTATTTCCTCAGATTCTAATAATATGGACTTAAACTAGAAATTGTTTTCCAAATGTCTTTTGGTAACATGAAAACTATGTACTTTAAACAGCAGTCTAAAAATTGAAAGAAAAACTTTTTTGGGGTGAAAAGTAAGAAATAATATTTTGTTAAGTGTTTTGGATTACCTATTCCTATCTTGCCATATAAACAGTACTATTAATTTACAGGCAGTGTGATGCATCTGCAGAAGAAGCTCTCATTTGCTAGTATATCGTGGCTATAAACCTGTATGTAACACTCACTATCTTGAAAATATTGCAATCCTTGTAGATAAAATTATTCTAGACATTCAATCGAAAATTTATCAGTTATATAGTAAATCTTTCCAAATGTAATAGGAGTTTAAAGATTTCGAAGACTTGTTCCTTTTAAGTCGTCGACACTGAAAGAAAGTTCAAAATTGATTTGTTGATAAAATAATTTCTATATGTCCCATTATTTTAATTTTTTTTCTTTATTTTCAGGTAAGTCACTGTTCTACCAATCCATCATAGCTCACACAAGGTAAGAATTCAGCAATATTTATAGAGCAAGCATGTCGAATCATATCCGAATCTTAACATAATATCAGTATTATATACAATTGATTTTAATTCAGTATTTTAACACAAATTTGTTGTTGTCCGAACCATGTATTCACAATCAATGATTAAATCATGTTCATATATAATTTAATTTCTTTGATCGGTACGTATTCACTGATAAACTGAATATTCGCTTTCTCTTTGGATATCTTCATTAAAATAAGTATTGCAGGTGATAATATTTTTGCAATATTTTTTAAACTTATTACATCACATGTAGCCAGGAGTATACAAACTAACTAATATTTAATTAATGTAAAAGTACAGTTACAAAAATAAAAGCACTTTTGCTTCCAAAAATGTTATTTTGGCTATTTTGCAGAAAATTTTCATATCCTTAATATCTCGACACAGTAAATTACTTATTCCTTATACAGAGTGTCTCACTTAAGAGTGTAACAGCGTAATAATTATTTTGTTTCTTATCCGCTTTAAATCAAACTGGTCTTAAAAGATAGAGGTCACCAAGGTCTACTTAAGACCACAGAATCACTTTCCATCTTTAAATGCAAGGCTATCTACGATATTTAATTGTTTGAGAAAAATCAAAAAATCCTAGTAGGCATTTTTTAATCTAAAAGTTTTGTTAACAAAAGTGAATGGGGTGTTTGCATTTAAAAAAAAGTATATTTTTAATAGGCTCATTATGTTTGTCAGTAAAAGTTAGTGGGTTTTGCGTGGTTTCAGTTTTTCTCTTATGCCCGATAAGTTTATTTTTGAAAATTTTATTTAAATAAATAATCTTGCGACGTAGGAGAATTTTAAGCATATGTGTTGAGTTTTGGAACTAATACCTCAGTAGTGCAGAAATCTTCTCTGTCAATTTCGATAAAGAGAAACTGCGTCTTCTTCTAAGACATATTTTGAGGTTATAACAATATAGTAAACAAGTAGAGTTTGAGATCTATCGTTCGGTTTTGCGTCTTGGTTTGTGCTAATATAATAGTTAAAAACGGAAAGTGGCTATGAAAAAGCATATTCTAACAACTTGCCATTAGTTTTAATGGATATGATTCATGACTTTTACGGTCAATAACATGGATCTTTTAGCTCCTGAAATGAGAGGTGTAAAAAGAATCGCTTATTCATGTTTATAATTCTTTAATTCTTGTGTTTGTCTATAAATATATCGAATCTAAATTAAATATTTGAATTTATTATTTTTAATGTGTTTCATAATTAGTAATTGAAATGAAACAAAATAGTGTATGTTCCTTTTGGATGAATTAATTCTTTGAGAAGCCACAGTTATTCCATACCCAATGCAGTGTAATTTCTCTCGAGCAGGCATAATTATAATAGCTAAGTCACTAATATCAAAAGCGAAACTTCTTGTTGTGGGCGCCAAATTTTGGTAATTCATTTGCGACTAAACTATACAGCAACAAAAGAAATATAGTTTCAAAAAACTTCCTTGACCTTTAAACTTCACTTTTTGTTGTTATAGTACTGTAAGTGTATTAGCAAATATTACCGATGATATTTTAAAATCTCTTGATAGCGGTCTTGCATCATTGTTAGTACTTTTGGATTTTTCAAAAGCATTTAACACTCTAGATCATACTTTGTTATGTGCCAAGCTTATCTACTTCGGATTTAATGAAAATTGTGTTCAGTTTTTCAGGTCCTACTTGAGCGATAGATACCAAACTGTCAAAATGAATTATACCTTTTCAAACACCACCAAAATCACCTCAGGTGTTTTCCAGGGCTCTGCTCTAGGGCCTATCCTATTTTTAATATATACAGCTGACATTTTCAATAGTGTAAACTACACACAAATTCAATGTTATGCGGATGACACATAATTAACATGCTCTTTTGACCCAAATAATATAAGAAACACATCTGTTAACATAAATCAAGATCTAACTTCTATCGAGCGTTATTCGAATTCGCATAATTTAAAATTAAATATTGGGAAATGTGCGGTAATATGTTTTGCAAATAAAAAAAGTATAAGTTTTGTCAAGCAAAATATAAAACTCAAGATATCAGATAGAGCCCTAACTGTTGTAAACAAAGTAAAAAGTTTAGGTTTAACTTATGACGAAAATCTAAGATTTAAAGAACACGTAAACATATTAGTCAAAAAAGCGTATCTAGCATTAAAGCTACTTTATAATAATATAAATATTATTAATTTTAAATTAAGAAAAAAGCTATGTGAATCGTTGGTGTTACCTATATTGCATTATTGCAATGTCGTATATTATAGCTGCTTGGACCAACTATCAAAAAACCATCTGCAAAAAATACAGAACAGTTGTTGTCGATTTGTTTACCGCATTCGGAAATACCAACGCACTTCCTTAAAAATAAATGAACTTGGTTGGCTACGAGTGGAAAGTGTTTATAAATATTATATGTCCGTATTTACTCACCGTGTCCTATGCACCTCCTCGCCATCATATCTTCGTAAAAAATTGATACCTAGGAATAACATCCACAATTTAAATTTGAGACATATGCACAAGTTATCATTGCCAACTTATCGTCTTACCCTGTTTCGTAGATCTTTTTCTTACAACTCTGTCACAATTTATAACAACATAAATGATACCCTCAAGTTTCTAAATGTAGACAGTTTTCACAAAAAAGTGAAAATGAAATTCTTTTCTATGCAGTAATTTTCTCTGCATCTTACGTACGTGGCTCATTCGTTGTCTGACACTACTAAACTGATAAATACTAATGCTAATAATACTGCTCATTCTTTTATTGGCTATTTCTTTTTCCAAATGTTTTTTTTTCTTGTTTTTTTAATATTTATTCACAAGAATATTATAGGTACTATATTTTAATGTTTATTGATATGTACTTTAGGTATTATTATTATTACTACTTTTAGTTTTAGGAATTTTAGGTTAGATAAGGTTAAGTTGAATAGCTTTGGCTAGACTTCGCCTTAGCGATTTGATGTATTGTATGTACATGCTTTCCTAATAAAGGCTTTATTATTATTATTATTATTATTATTATTATTATTATTATTATTATTATTATACTATCACTCTATCTTTAATAATAAAAAAGTTTCTCGCTTGCCATATTTTACAATGCGTTTTCGTATTTTTGCATAACATGTAATAGTTTTATAAAAAAGACGTCACGATAAAACAATTTTGCTTCATACATAAATCAAGAACAATATCAGAGGAATACGTTCATAAAATTTGAGATCAATATCTCTCACAAGGCTCGAGATACTGAGTGAGAAATAAGAAAATACATATTTTCATGCTTTTCCGAGTTTTGACAAAAATTCGTTTTTTTCTCCAATTTCGCAATTCCGAATTAACTGGCGAACTCGAAATATCACCCATCCAGCAGAAAATTTTACATGAGAATCTGTTTTTTGTTTTCGTATACCCTATAGTCAACCCCTCCCCTCCTCTTTTAAAATGCATCGTAGCGGGCTCTAGACTCTCTACTAATATGTAATAATACTGTGCTGCTTCTGACCACTCCAAATTAATGTCTGTATCATTTGTTACAGCAGCAAACCAATCGGTTCTGCGTAAAGTCTCTAGGGACAGTTAAAAATATTTTGTCTGGTGAATTCACTGATGTGTTCATGCAAAAAGGAGCTGGTACAATGATGCAGTTATAACCTAAAAAAGCAACATGTTAAGATCTGAATATATTTACGAAAAACGGTATGAAACATATTTATTCTTCAAATATCTCGAGGATAACCTAGAATTAGACAGAAAAAAATTAATAATCAATCACAACATTCACAAATCGCCGGTCTATATTTATGAATTATTACGTTTGGCGTTTGGTAATATCTCTGGGTAATATAAGAAGAAGAAGACGACCGTATCAATATTTAAAAATATACATGTTTTATTTAATAACAGATGGCGCAGATTTAATACATTTTCGTACGTCACGATACTTCCACTATTTTTAGGTTTACGTTAATTATGAACAAAATACTGATTTATTGAAACAATTAAAAGAAATACGGGTCACTTTATTTTTCACGATCTTTTGATATGTGCATTTATCTCAACACCATGCAAACACCCCATTGAGGCATGCATTAGGACTGATGGAGGTTTGATAGAACATAATATTTAATTCTTTTGGTTATATTTATTATTCATTTGTGTAAATTGTTTCAAAAAAATTAATTTAGAAATTATTTTTATTTAAATGCCTCAAAAGGATTTTTTTCATCAGGATTTTTTTTAGAATTTAACTAAACTTCGGATTGCGGGTTTTGGAATGATTTCGAACAAGGGAAAGGTTCTTTGATCGGAGATTCATTCCATTTGACAAATATACTTATATCAAAAAAGGCTCACTTCAGTATAACCCCCTTATTCTAGTATTTAACTGTAATATCTTTTATTTCTGCAAAAATCATTCAGATTTCACGTCTGCTTTGTGTCACATCCAGTATCAATGTTTTTCTCATCGAACGAAGTAATAGTAATTGTTATCTTTGATTAAAGTTATTTAATTAACGAAATTCTTTGGCAATTGTCAATCTGCGAGCCCTTGCAGTTATTTTCTACTCGTTACCGTCATCTTTATCGGACATGTCACTTTTTCGAAGTGCCAGAGGAGAAATGAGACGAGATGGCGCTGTCGTAATAATGTTCGCTGACACTTGTCATTCGGGTCGCTCCCATAATATAGAAAAGTTTTGTTTTAGTTCGTACACTGCAAGTCGGAATCGTCTTGCTACAAACAATGAGTTGGTGACAGTCTGCTCAACTTCATAATATACTCTAACAACACAATTGTCGATTTTGGTTTAAAACAGACATTTTTCATTGTGATGTACCGGAGAGTTTGTTTCAGGTTTTACCTTAATTATGACTACGGGATGTTTATTTATTTAATTGCAAAATTATATTTTTTGGCATTTTCTGTAAACATCTCTGGAAAATCCATTCGTATCGTAGGTATTTGCTCGCAATAAAATTTTAAATAAAACTTGTGTATAAAGAGATACTTTGTGTCAATGTATTTGCCTGCAAAGAAATAAACAACGAAATATAGAACACAATAGAAAATATGGATGTTTATTAGGAAATACAGATCTGAAATATAAATATAAAAATTATCAATAAACAAAAACAATAAACTGCTGTTATGTTTATATAATAGCAGATTCAGACTTACTTAACATGTTTTGATTCATTATAAGCAGTAAATAATAATAATACAAAGGTTTAAACATAAACGTTATGAAAATCAATAGATTTGCATTTATATAAAAAAGAAACTTACACCAATAATTAAGTTCACATAATATATACATTACACATACATAGTTGAAAACGATTATAAATGAATATCTATTTGCGGAGATTATTTTAAGCGTTTTAACTTTAGAATAAATTTAAATGTCTACAATACGAATTTCTTGAGTTTATTTAATGTTATTATTATAATTTGTTAATTAAAATGTATATATCATCTCTTAAAATACACTTCATACTATGACCAATGAATTTCTTTTTGAACTTATTATGTAGGAATAGATTTAACTTTCGTTTTTGCAAACTATATCGTATGATTCAATGGTGGCCCTAGAAAATTCCGAAAAACATTCGGGAATTTGGCTAATACGCTAGTGGCAACCGAAAGCAATTTTGTTGGAATTGCTGTAAATTGGTAGTTAGAAATATTTGGAATAGCTGATACTGCATTTGATGTCAAAAGTTAAAAATTGAAAATGGGAATCCAATAAAGCCTACCATAATTATAAAACTTTTGCGGATTTACGTTAAATTTTAGGGATTCGAGGACTGTCTAGTCTACTTTGTAGAAACTACATAGTACATCATTAAAAATGATGTGAAATAAAAACGCGTTAAGGAAAATTTCACCCATCGCTTTTTAGCCAATCAGAAGTTTGTTCTTAGCCTCGTTACCATAGCAACCTTAAAAGTCTCCGGAAATTTTTATTCTCCC
Organism: Stenurella melanura; assembly: GCA_963583905.1. NCBI lineage: Eukaryota > Metazoa > Arthropoda > Insecta > Coleoptera > Cerambycidae > Stenurella > Stenurella melanura. Next base: position 17,224,695 of record OY757312.1, on the reverse strand, counting down.
TGTAGTCTAATGCATTTCAGCGCTTGCGCGTGACTCTTATCTTAGTCCGCCTGGTCCGTGTATGATTGCTCATGTGTAACGTGAACTCAATTTCAACTCGAAAATTACCAGTTTTATTATTCTGTACTGAGATGTATTATACTGCGCGTGTAATTCTATCGAATTTTCAACATTTCGCATATTTATGGTCTACTTTATATGATATAATTATATATATTTTTATATACAGGGTGTAATCAGTTTCATGTCATAAAAAAAAACTGGTAATGGGGATCGACTAGACAAACAAAAAACCTTTATGACTTTTCCCTCTAGGGGCACTTTGAAAAACACTGATCTAGGTTAACATATTTAATATTATGGTAGGCAACTATTGAGAACCACTGCTTTTCTTGGTCGATGGACTTGTACTTCTCAATTATATAACTTTTAAATTGTCATAAGAAAGTGCTGGCCGGCACACGCGGTGTCAAAGGGTCATCGACCGCCTTTGATGTACCGCCTCAACTGAACTGAGGCATGTATAAAGAGGTAAATAATTCGTTCTCTCTTCGTGCACAATTGCAACAAATAATGGCCATAGAGCTTTAAACGGAGCATTTCTTTACATGTGTGTTTTTTAATTTGGAACAAAATATTGGATTGTTTATAATTTAGAAAATTTAAATGTGGTTAATTAACATTTGTAACATAAATGAGTGTCGGGTTAAAAGCTTACTACCTACCTAAATGATTCAAAATCTCTGCGTCTGTATCAATACACAGTTCGTTACGTCGAATTAAGTCATACGCACTTCGTTCAACACTAAACTATCAACTAACGTTGTCAATAAAGAAAAATAAAATAAAAACTTGGTACAAAAGCCAAAAAGGAATACAAAAAGAACGAACAAGTAAGTTGTGTTTGTAGGTAATAAAAAATTTGACAACTTGAACGGTAAGTCAAAAAAATAAATCTTAACTATAAATACACAATGACGCGAAATTCAAAAATAACAAAAACAACGAACGGCGTGTTGGACGTGTGTACATAACGAAACACGGACAGTAACTAAAATATTGCACAAGGGAGAGTTAGAGTATAGTTTTCTTCAGATCAGATCTAGATCTAAACCTACCTCAATATTCCAGCAGTTCTCAAAAAATTTTATTGAAAATTTGCGAAATTTTTGTTTATTTTTTTTCTCCAAAACTATGAGCTTTAGACCCCATGTTATATAAGGTTTTTTTGTTTGTCTTGTGGTTCCCTACTACCAGTTTTTTTTAATGACATGAAACTAATTACACCATGTATATTGTATTTTATATTTGTATATAATACATGTCATACATGTGTATATGTACAGAGTGACCCATTTGAAAGCGGGGCACCTTTATAACTTTTTTCTTTTTTGTCCGACTTGAACCAAATTTTACCAAAAGATAGAACAAATTAGGATCTACTTATGACCAAAAGAACATTCGCGTCTTACAAATGCAAAGCCACCTGCGGTATCAAATTAAATGGAAAAAATAATGAAATCGTATTAGAAATTTTTTTATCGAAAAGCTTTATTAATGAAAGTTGTTCAGAATTGTCCAAAAACCTAGAGTCCAAAATTTCAGCAATATTAAAGACTATCGAAATTTTCTTTAAAACAATGTTCTGGTCCAAGAATATAATTTTAATTTACTTTTTTTTTCTTTAGAAAATTGTGCTATGACAATTTTGTATGAAATTAAACGTAAGTTGCCAGGCAGTTGTCAAGTAATTTGTATTTTTTTTAAATTTTGTCGAAATTTTGGACTTTAAAAACAAAATTCAATATTTTTAATATTGCTGAAATTTTGGACTCTAGGTTGGACAATTTTGAACAACTTTCATTAATAAAGTTTTTCGATAAGAAATGCCTAATAAGATATCTTTATTTTTTCCTTTTATTTTTGTATCGCAGGTGGCTTTGCATATTTAAGACGCGAATGTTTTTCTGGGCGTAAGTAGATCCTAATTTGTTCTATCTTTTGGTAAAATTTGGTTCAAGTCGGAGAAAAAGAAAAAAGTTATAAAGGTGCCCCGCTTTTAAATGGGTCATCATATGACACATTTTATGAATATGTGATATATTTATTATACATGATGTATAATATATCAAGTTTCATTAGTTCTTGAAAAATTGATAAGAAACGAATTTTTTTTTTCAAACAGCTGTAACTCTTATCAATATCAATCTATGAATTCTACAAAAAAGAGTTAAATTAAAAATGAAATATAAAATGATTTTGTATAACTTTAGTTCTCATAAATTTTCCCAAAGCGAACAGGAACGGAGATACAACGTCATTCACGTTTTCCAAGATAACGATCGGAAGACAGCAGGTACAGTCCCAATTTCTTGGTTTTAGACTACCCATGTGCCCCTTCCACTTTGGGTAAAAATCTCGATTCGTGCATTTTTTCAAAAACTTTATAGTGTTTTCTGTCCAAATGCATTAGACTACTGAGAGAAATTAATAAGTGCAAATTTTTCTGTGAAATTATTGACATATATCATGTTAAAATTGTGCATCCCAATAATCATAAAGCATATCACTCATATTATTAACTGCTGTCTTGAACAGGGTTACTTTCCTACAGAATGGAAAGATGCAATTATTTGTCCAATTCTTTCCAAAATATTAGAAAGAATAGTTCACGACCAGATTACCGAATATATTTTACTGCATAACTTATACCCATTACATCAATCGGGATTTTGTATAGCACATAGCACCACTACTGCTTTGTTGAACCTTAGTGATAATATCATCAGCGCACTAGACAAACGTATGGCAGCTATGCTTGTATCCCTAGACTACTCCAAGGCATTTGACACCATTGATCGCACGGTTCTTTGTGCAAAGCTAAATTACTATGGTTTCGACGTGATATTCCTGCGGTTTTTTAATTCTTATTTGGGCGAACGTCGCCAATGCGTATCAATCGCAGGAAATATATCTGATTTTAAAATTATCTCGTCAGGTGTTCCTCAAGGGTCCATTCTTGGTCCTCTTTTGTTTCTTGTATATACAGCAAATATATTTAATGTAGTAACTAGTTCGCATGTGCAAGCATATGCTGACGATACCCAACTTCTTCACTGTTACGTTTTATACAGCACATAAAAGTTCTTTTACAAAAATTTTACTCCCAGCTAAAGGTACTGTATGCAAACTGGCATATCTTGAACTTTAAACAACGTAAAAAACTTTGTGAAACTTTAGTCATGCCTGTATTCAATTATTGCAATTTTATGTATTTTTACTGCCTGGATCAAGCTACAAAAAATCGACAAGTTTTGCAAAACTGTTGTCGTTTTATTTACAACTTAAGAAAATTTGATCATGTTTCAAGCAAATATGTTGAGTTGCGTTGGTTAAAAATGGAACAACTCGTTAAATTTCGCTATGCAGTTTGCTTATTTTCTTTAATAAAATATTCCATTCCAAGGTACTTACTTGAGAGACAAGTTAATTTTCAGATCGTCAGTACATACTGTAAACATCAGACATCGGTACGTGCTAACAGTGCCACAACATCGTACAGCCCTCTTCCAACGTAGCTTTTCTTACACATCCGCAGCCTTATATAACTCTATTGATCCCATATATAAAAATCTATCGACAGTTAATATCTTCCGTAAAAAAATCAAAGCCTGGTTCATTAATTCCAACAAAAACTAGAATATATTCTTGGGCACCATTTTGCACTGTGTTTATGATTGATTCTTTTATTTAGTTATTTTGAGTAACTAATTTTTTAGTATTTCTATAAATATATTTTATAAAGTGTATACCGTCCCCCTATTACATTGGACTATTGTAATATTGTATTATATTTTTGTATTTTAATGTTTTCTTCTTTACGTAATTAGTTAGGTAAGTGATTTATAAGGTTAAGTGTAAGAATAGCCATATGGCTAAACTTCGCCTTGTAAATTGCTATTTGTAATGTACTTGTAAATGTACATCTACACTCTTTGAATAAAGCCGTTTATTATTATTATTATATGCTTTTACATAAAAATACATATTTAGGTGTGAAATTTTCTTACCGTACATGTATTAATTGCAATAAGTTTTTTCATAATGAATTTTTTAAGAAAATTCCTATACTCGAATAATTTTCTTCAATAACTCAAGCACTTGGGAGATTACAAATGAAAATTCAATAGTCCCTGAAGAACGACCAACAAACGTTTTTTAAATCGAGTCAGTTTTACCAATTTTTAAAAATTCTCACACGTTGCTATCTGTTAGAGATATATGTTTTAAATAAATCAAAGGTACAATTTGGTATTTGCTTTAAATGTTCCACAATGATGTGGCTGATCACAGCTAAGTTAAAAAAATGTTAACACTATAGCCAAATCCTGTTCTATGTGTACAGTGAACTCTAATCTGTGTAGTGTAGAGTTGATGGTAATAAAAATATTCCATGCCTGGATAACAAATCCATGTTCACGTATTTCTTTTAACGGTAGAAAAACCACATATTTGGCAATACGCACCCGGTCGGTGTCAGGCTTCATGACTAGCGAGGTAGTTGATTGATAGATTGTCCATCATAATGGTAGTGCGGAACCATCCATCTACAAAGTGACGCGTTGCCCTTGATGCTTGTCGCAGCACCAGGTAAATGGAACTCGCTCGATAAAAACTAAGAAACAGATGGCTAAAATATTATATTGTATCACCCACAGTCATTTATTTTTATGGAACGACTTTCAAGGGGATCAGCTGTTTGGGATTAATGGATGTAGGTGAGCATAAGTTAATGATTTTATTTGCAATAGGGATTTCACAGTGATAATGATTGTAATGTTATAGTTGAAGCGTCGTAGCACAATTTTACTGTCCAGCATAATTTTTAACGATACTGTACCTATGTACTTTAAGGCCAGTGGAGTTTATCCGGCCATTGGTTTTCGCCTTAATTTGTTGTTAAGTATGTAAGGTATTGTATCGCTGAACAAAATTCATGACACTTTGTTATGTTCCTGCATAAGATCATGAAACACATGATTAACCACTCCTTGCAAAACGTCAATATTTCCTTCTTGGTCGGCATACCAGACTCAGTGATCCAAAGAATATCGGAAAACATGGGTCTGGTATGTCGACCAGGAAAGTTTTCTTTGCGGACCTGTGTTATTCAAAGGTCCACTGACCTTTGAATAACACAGGCCCACAAAAAATTAATTAATCGATTTGGACTCAGTCCAAGAAGTGCTGAAAATTAATTAGAGGAAAGAGAAGAGAATAATAACTACTCATATACTGTAGGACATATACTTCTCATATAGAACAAACATTATTTACTTTCTTATAAATCTTAATACGATCACAGAAGAATACCACGTAATAACATCCTCCTCCTTTTCTAAAATCAATTTTGGACATAATATGTTAAAATCCTAAAAAGCTCGTACCAACTATTCAAAAATTAACGTAACCGTTGGTTAAATTAGCGAACATAAAATAAACGTTGTCCAACGCATATACGAATTTACCAGTAGTTAACTTTTAGGTTCGGGTTATTCAACCAAGAAGATAACCAACGACTGTGAAACCGGCTGTTAAACTTAAAATTTAGACGAGAAAATTTGTGTGAGAAAATATTCTGGAATGATCAAAATCGAATTAGCATCTTAGTACATTTCTTTCATAAAATTACATTGTTACATTGCAATTTGGTTTTCGAAAACAGATAATTATTACTGTTTCAAAATTTAATTCCAGAAAAAAGTAGGCTTTATTTCATTTCAATGTACTTGATATCTACTTCGAAAGATCAAAAGTTTCCCACTTGCTATACTTACCCCTATAAATTCTCACATTTTATCATCGACAGCCTCAGAAAAAAGAAATATTGTATACACTTATTACAATTTTACTTTCATATTAAACGATTTTTTAACAAACATACAGTTATACGCTGTAAAAATTTGAGACTAACCCTTTATTCTGTTTTTAAATTACAGTCGTCAAGAACTAGAGAAATGGTCCGCGATTAAAAAATCAAATAGATCAGTTAAGCAATGCGACGTGGAGGGTTTTCGTACATACTATAAGTAAGGCGAATGATAATATTGAGTAGCAAGTTTAGAACTTGATAAATGTCCAAATCTATCTAAAAATGGTACAATTTTTAGGGTCAAATTTTCCCTTTACAGTTAACCAAATAAAAATGACGTTAATCAGTAACAGTAACCGTTGGCATGCTAAGCGAGACTAGAGCAGAAACCCAGCGCATATACAAACCGAAGAGAATATTGCATTCGATCGGCACATTTCTAAAACCGGTAATATTGCTCATAGGAAAAAGAATCATATCACTGGGTTGGTGTTCGAATTCTGCACAACTTCCAAAGTGTCCACTCGTCTGTCTCTCCGTCTGTCTGCCCATCGTGTAAAAAAAAGCCAAAAGAAAAAATTAACTGGCAGAATAAGTTTGTAGCTGTGTCTGAAGAGTTTGTAAGATTCATAGGATGTGAAGTCAGTGGCGGTTTTACCACTGGGCACAATGGGCGAGTGCCCAGGGCGGCAAAATTTCAAGGGCGGCAAAATTTTTTTCTTGTGAATATTACTTTAGAGTCGTTTTTATGATTCCGCTAATGCGACAGTTCCATTGAAGCCAAAATAACGCATCGAGCGATATGGATAGCAGCCAGAAGCGACTTTCTTTCATACCCAATTTATATTACTAGAAAATAAATACTTTTTTCTTCATTGTTTCATTTAAGCAAATGAGCCGTAAATCGTTAATGAAATACAAAACAAATTATTTCGGTTTCGATAATTGATAAATATTAGTAGAATTCGCTTTAGCCAGGCTAAAGGAAAATAATCAATTATTTGATCACGTACCTTGTGGAGCACTTCCTTAAATCTGGTTGGACAATCTACCGCAGATTGTTGCATCAAATCTGTGAATTATTTTTCGACATTGCAAGAATTGTATAATTCTTTCACAGTATCCACTCGTAGATGGGAAATATTACAGAATATTCAAGTTGAAGAAGAAATGGTAAAAATAGAAAAAGAGGAAGATGTTGAAGAAAAAGCGGTACCGCAAATTACAGAAGAAGAAAATATCAAAGAAAGTTCTGTAGAAGACTCAGAAACTTCCTCTAATTCTGAGACAGAACAATCAAAACGTAAACGAAGATCTACTCCCCCACTGGTGTTAAAAAGTTTGCTTAAAACACGTTGGTCTGCTAGGTTTGATGCCTGTAGAGCTCTTAGGCATGAACATCCAAAAATAATAAAGACTGCGATACATAATGGATGATGAATCTGAAAAAAAAGTGCAATGTGATGCTTTGGGTGTTCTAAAAAAGTTGCAACGCTTTGAAACGGCCTTAATGACGAGTTCATGGTATCCATTTCTTGAAAGATTAAACAAAAATAATAAAAACTTCAAAGAACCACAATGACTTTAAGCGATATTACTAGCGTGTTTGATAGCTTATCAAAATTCGAAGACTCGTTACGAAGTCAGTTTACTCACATAGAAAAGATTACCAAATCAGTTTATAGTTTAAGAGAGCATGAGTATGATACGAAGAGAGTGCCGAAGCGGAAACGTAAATTTGATGAAAATCCCGGAATCGAAAACACTTCATCAAATGGGAGGGATCATTTTAGGATTACTACATCAAATGTAATAATCGATAGATTAACCGAGAAGCTGCACAGACGAGATGAAGTTTACAAGAAATTAAATGAACAATTTTGCTTTTTTGAGAACTTAATTACTACTAGTGACCAGGACACAGACAAATCAGCTGCAACATTAGTAACAAATTTTAGCCAAGATTTAGAAAAGCCTACTGCCAGAATGCGCTTAGTTCAAAATTCTGAAACTGAACGATTTGGTCGATTTGACGAAGAAGAAATCTTTAACAATTCTAGAATTGAGCAAGCTGTTGTGGTCAAACAATTTAGAAGACGTGTACCCCAATATCGACATATGCTTCAGAATATTTTTAAGCAAACCCGCTACAAGCTGTTCTGGAGAAAAGAGTTTCTCGACCTTGCGATGGATAAAGAGTTACTTACGGTCCACAATGACGCAGGAAAGGCTAAATTCACTAGCAGTATTAAACTTTGAAAATGAAATTTTAAAAACTATGAAAAGAGGAGATGATTTTGCAGTGAAAAGAGCAAGAAAAGTTCGTCTTGATCTTGCAAATTTTTTTAAAATTATTTTATCTTTTCTTTACTTTTAATAAATAGGTGTTATACAGAAAAGTCATTTTATATACCACTCACCTCTAATGTGTAGTGTCCTTTGTTCTTTTAAAATATACAAAAAAATTTTTAGTAAGTATTCTTTTTTTTTGAGAAACATTTGTTTGGTAGTGTATATTATATGTTATATGTTTTAAAAGTAGGAGCAGCATCTTAAAATAGTGCCGGGGGCGGCAAGCATGTTAAAACCGCCCCTGTGTGAAGTACTTTCCAATATTATAGATGAGCTTCATGGCCCCATCCAGTTCTTCAATTTCTTTTTTACCGAGGAGGTTTTCACTTATATAAATGAACAATCAAACCTTTTCAGTGTACAAAAGAGGCCTGAAAAACCACGTAATATATTCCGAGAAGAACTTCGCATTTTTTTTGGCATTCCACACGGATTAAAATGTATTTTAACACATTTTTTATAATTTACTTTAATAAAAAGTTTAGTAATTTTTCGTTTGTTTTTCTCATTATTACAATTTGTGCCAAATGTGGCACATGTCAAAATTTTCATCTTTTTTTCGCAAAAAAATATCTAATATTTTTTCAATATTTTTTTAGTACATCTATCACATATATTTTTTTAAATAAATTTAAAAAAATCATGCGGTAAGGGGTTAAAAGGTATTTTTTACTTTTTTTTTGGAAAATGGTATTTAAAGAAATTTGAAAAAACAATTTTCAAGTGTTGACTTTTTGAATCATATATCTAAAATTCATCATTGAAATTATTAAATACATTTTATCTTGGACTAATTTATTAAAACCTTTATTTTGAAATTAATTTGCATTTAAATGTGTCAACAGATAAGTTTGAAGTTTAAAATTATGAATTATAATCATAATCAAGCGTCTCCTAATTAATAAATTGTGTTTAAATTTGTCCTCAAGGTGTTTTTGAAGCAATTTAAGTCAGTCTATAAATTAGGTTTTAAAAAAATAATATTTTGTTTTTGCCTTGTTAGTCATAATGACAACCTTAAACTCTCACCATGCGGAACTTATTATCATCAAAGTTCAGATGTTTTGAATTATCACATCAATAATGCATAGTTGTATAATTTTTCTGCGGCAGAAGTCAAATGCATTGAGATCCGGGCTATAAACTATTATTAAATCATAAAAAGGTCATCAATATTATCATATTAATAATTTTTTTCTAAGGTTAATTGCTCGATTTGTATAATTAGCAGACTAGGCTTTTGCCAATGCAAATTTCATATATTTATGGATTTATTATTATAGGTAGGTATACTTTGTATAATTTGATGTAGAATGCAAAATCATTCCAAAGGTTGGTTTGATTTAATTTGATTAATCATTCTTCTTTTATTTATGACATCAAAACATGATTGTTATTACATTTGAAAACAAAATCTCCCCTCTCTCTCTCTCTCTCTCAATTTCTTACCCCCCATTTTTTCTTTTGGGCGACCGTCTTTCGTCGTTTATTACTGAATTATTCTTTTCAGTGGCCATTTTCAATGTTATATGCTAAATATACAGCAGATTGTTTTCTTTGCACTGCATGCCAAATATTATTGTGTATGGGCACATTTTATTTTCAGAGTAGCTGATTCTGAATCGAGTGTCAAAAATTTAAAATGACAAATTCAATACGGCTACCATATAATCTATAATTACCTAAACATGAACAAATAACAAAATTGAACCTATTTTTCATCAGGCATGTGACGGTGTGACGTCACATGGCCCCAATCGTCCAAAGAACACAGCTAGCGACAATGCCTGACTAGGCGTGATGCACGATCCACTACACCGCTGTATAGCCGTTGCATATACGCAGTCTCACTCGACCGCGACACCGCTGTATGTCCACCTTAAATGAAAACTGGTAACTTCACGCCCTGTGATATATGCAACCCATATTACATTTGCGTATATCAGCCGTTGCATATGATAGTCTCAGTCGACCGCGACACATTACTTTGAAATAAAGAGATATTATTATTGTTACTCAATTTGTACAACAGATCACCTATATCAGTTAGATGCGATTCTAACACATCATTTATTTGCAAGCAGGCACCTATTTGTAGCAAGCTGTACGCTTTTGTGTTCTACCGTCAGCATCGCTGTACAACTTTCAGGTAATCTCCCGACACGGTAGGTAATGTAATTAGGAAGTGCAGCAGCCTAATCGATAGTAGCGCGGCCTTTTCGGCAGCCGTGTACAAAATTTTGCTTGAATAATATAAAGTCATACATTTTCAGTCTGTGAAGTCAGACGCGGATGTTATGTAATAAATTTAAGTAAAGGCAGGTCAAATGTTAATTCGCTACTTATTGATTAATCAGTAAATATTAAATTCAATCGCAAAATAAATCATCTGCCAAGGATATCTTCGAACAAAAATAATTTAGTGTCATTGTAAGTGTTGGCCAGTTTATTAGCATTTCCTTGCTCGAACAATGTATATGTAGATGAGCGTACAAATATCGGATGCGCAGTGGATTCATAAAAAATAAAATCGATTACAACAAATCTCAAGAGTAAGTGAGCCTATTGGTCTTCTCTCTACTGTGCCGCGACACCGCTGTCTTTTGACCTTGAACAAAAACTGGTAACTCTACTCCATATACGAAAATATAAACATTTCCAATGTTAAAAATCCGCTAAATTTGGAGTCACCTCTTTGCCTGTTGAGACTGTAAATATTTCATACAGTACATGTGTCCAGCGTGCCACAGACGAATGATTCGGATTTGGTGGCTGAGGCTAGCTACGAGAGAGTTCGTCCAAAGTAGGGACTCAAATACGTTAGTAATACCATCTCCAGAGTGAGTAAGCTTTTCGTATTTCCATTTAGTTGCCCTCAACGTTACGAAAAACTAATGCCATGGTATAGCAGTTGAATTAAAATTTTGTCTGTGTCTGAGTGATTAGTCCAGATCGTTATAAGCGATATCTCATCTTTTTGTGATTTAGATAGACGTATGCCATATTCTTGCTAGTTTATAAGATTGTTATCATCTAATTAGCATATTGCACTTTTGGTCTTCAACCCTAAAGACTAGTAAAGCCCTGTCACTCGAACAGTGCGTTTATTCAAATTAATAACCAATTTTTTTAACCAGCCTTCAGCGTTATAAGTGATATTGTAACTGTTCGTTTGTAGACTGTATTTTTGTAATTAATTATTCAAATAAATATGAGTACCCCAAATTGCACCTGGGCAGATAAAGCTCGAAGACTAATATAAAGGGCCAACAACTTACGCTTGTCCACAGCCAGCAAAAACTCTCAGAATCTTCTGAACTACCCAAATGCCAGGTACTATTTACGGGAGTCGCTTGTCCAGCCCCAATCTCCAAATAACCAACTTTGTGTTTTTCGAAGTGCTGCACACAACTTCCCACCAACGAATTCAAAAGATAATTGCCAGAATATGGCACCAAGAAACCAAATCCAGTGTGGCAATTGCCAACCCAACAAAATTCTAGTTTCTAAATTTAAATCCCCAAGTGCAATACCTATTATGGAACAGTAACTTTTAGCGATATAAGTATAATAGTAGGTATATTGTTATAACTTTTTGCTAGTTTATAAATTTTCTGTTTCCTAATGTAGTATATTGCAATATTAGCGTTAATCCATAAAGACTAGTAAAAGTCTTGCCTTTCACACTGTGTGCTTTGTAAAGCCATAAACAGCTGTTTGGGGTTAACCCTAAAAACCCTAAAAATGAAATAAGTTCTACATCTTTATGCAATTCATATATATTATATACATAGTTTCCATAGATAGGCATCTATGGAAACTATTTTTATGTATTAGTACTTGGTAGGTACGACCCACCTCCGTGAAATGAGCTGCCGCATTAGGCGGATTCAATTCAGTGACCGCTGCCGACCATTAGGCCTGGTTGCGTTTCACTGACGTCGCAATACGTTTTTTACAGATTTTACTGTCAACGGCTGCCAATGCATTTTTTATTGGAGAAGATGGAATAACGTGTCAACGCCGCAGTGTAATGTCAAAGATAATATATGCCTGGATAAAGAATTAAAAGATAAATATAAAGAAACTGTTGGGTGTTGTAAAATTTAAGTATCAGTTTGACACCACTATGTTAAACACTCTGTAGATTTAAAACAAATTTAGAATACGCCGCTCTTGATCTCTCATAACATCTATCTGAGATATTTTTTAAATTTCGAACGTTTGAGATCTTGACTCATCCTGTATGTTAACCGTATGCTGATAGAATTTTTCATAAGTTTGATCAGGCAATAATATTTCAGTTTATCCTCGTAAATCGTAACTGGAAAATATCTGAAACATAAACATAACATAGCCGGCATTCAACCCAATGCTATCGAAACAAATCTACATGAAAATGCAAAGTGGAAAAGTAAATTCAAATTCAATAGAGCTAGATATTGTGCGTAGTTGTTATCAGTGGAGTAGATTAGTCCAACAGGTGTCACTTTATCAGTACGAGCGGGCTTGTGCGGCTGGGAATGGCGGCAGCTCTGGAATGGCATGGCTGTGTTGATTTATTTTGTTATTGTGTTGAGTACGAGTAGTCTCAAATCATCCAGTCAAAATGTGCTGCTGTAAGTTGTCTGTGAAATACATGTATGTTACTAACTTACAACAAAAATGATAATAAAGTTAATAATATTTTTCTAACTAGATTTAACATAATAACAGAATAACGAGAATTCGTCTCGTGGTAAAGATTTATTATAAACATGTGTCCGAAAAAACACAAAAGCACCCTGGTGTCAGTAATATACGGAGTGATTCACGTAGGCCGTTATTCAGCTTCTAGTTGCATTACAAACTTGAAACTTGGTATGCAGCCATAATCAATTATGTCCGTTGTACCTAAAATATTTTCAATCCTCCAGCTATACAGGGTGTGCCAAAAGTCGGTACCAACTTTCTTATTTTAAACGGAAACCTGCATTTTTTTACATGATTCGATTGGCCTTTTGATTCTAAGTTTAGACAACCTAAGCTATGTTAACTTATCTGTTATCTGTTTTGATACATGTCAATTTTTTTGAAGAAAAATTTCCGCTGTAGTAGTTTGCGAACAAATTTGTATATCAGAAACCGTTCAAAATTATGAAACCAAATTGATGAAGCAGTTAGCTGGAAGTTCAGGCTAACACCTGATGTCACATCGGTGGTCCCATCTTGTACCATATGAATGCAGGCGATTTTCATATCTCGCAATGAAAAATCGGTAAAAAGTCGATCTTTTCAAATGGCGTCTACTGTTTTTTTGATATCATTCGAAAGAAAATTGAATTTTAGGGTGACTTACTTAAGCATTCCCTATACCTAACTTCACTACCAATCGAGTTACTCAATAAATCTCAAGAGATACCTTATCTTGTCAAGATATTGCTTGATTTTTCAAATATGCCATGGATACAAATGACAATTCTAACAATTTGCTTAAAAATATGTATGCATATCTTCAGTCGCATTTGAGTTATTGGCATTTTTTGAAAGAATTGTAATTTTGTCATTTGTTTCCGTGGTATACTTGAAGAACCAAGCATTATCTCGGCAAAATAAGGCATTTCTTGATTTTTATTGGATAACTCGATTGCGGGTGAAGTTAGGTATAGGGAATTCTTAAGTAACTCACCCTAAAATTCAATGTTCTTTCGAATGATGTCAAAAAAGCCATTTGAAAATTGTGTGTGTCCATATGGTACAAGATAGGACCACCAGTGAGACATCAAAACTATCTATGAGAACTGAAATAAAAACTGTAAAATTATTGATTTACAATCTTTGCATTCTTTCGATAACCTGAATTCTGGTTATGGTAGCAATTAAAATCCTAAAATCAATTTGTCCTTCTTATTGGACAATTCTCATTCTAACACTGGTTTCTGCACAGTCCCCTGCGGCTACGCAGAATAAACCAGTATCCACATAACCCCCTACGGCTATGAAGATTAAGTTAAAATGCGAACAAAGGTCTAAAATGAATTTATTTACATACCTCGTGTTTTGGAAAAATTTTCATTCAAATGGATTACATTTTCATGAAATCTATCTACAGGGTGTTTCAGTTAAAAGTCCCCAGGCCATTATCTCTAAAATTAATAAAGATACTTTATTTTTGTAAATGGCAGATGATTGATACCAAAGAAAGGTTTAAATAACGGTGATTAGAATTTTTCCTCAACAGCACACAGAGATGGCGCTGCGATGCAAAACTATTTTTTGATGGCTGGAACCTTGAAACATAAGTCATGTGATTAAACAATAATTTGTGAATAATTTTGATGGTATAGAGAATTTACAAAAAACAAGCCGTTTTGGAGTTACATGAGTTTCTTTCATTAATGCCAGTACACGTGAATTTTGATAAATCCCTATAATTTATTTATTATTTATTATAGAATATTGGTTACCAAACACTTTTTTTCAAGATAAGTAAAGTGATATAATACACTATCATAAAATTATGTTTACCACTTCCGGCCAAACCGGAACTAACATGATGAACCAATATCCATATGTTCCTACATGTTACATTTTTTTTTCTAATAACGCTTCTAATAAAACGGCTCCCAAAACTTAAAGTAAGTAAGACAACAATGAAAATACACACTAATTTAGAATGGTAATGAAAAATCTACTTAAGAGATATTAGTAGGCTTTGATTTAATTTTAAGTTTGACAGTTATTAAACAAAGTTTGTAGTTGGTGCATTTCAATCATAGTTTCAATCCGAAATAGTGTACTTAGAAACAATTCAAAGCAAGTTAATCCAAATAAGGCAATAAAAAAAATAAATTTAAAAAATGGTTAGATACACCAATGAAGATAAGTTAAATATGATTTTAATATACGGTGAATGCAAAAGAAATTCCCGACAAGCAAAACGATTGTTTTGTTTACGATTTCCAAATAGACCTACACCCGATAAAAAAACATTTATCATGCTGTTTAAAAATTTAAGAAACTGGGGTAGTTTTAAGAAAACTATTCGTAACAGAAATAGGCCAGTTAGAAACGATGAAAATACAGCCTTGGTGTTAAATAGTGTTGTCAACAATCCTCAATGTTCTCTCCGGAAATTGGCATCGGAAACTAATCTGTCGATATCTTCGTGCCATAGAATATTAAAATCAGATAAATACCATCCATACAAATTAAAATTGATCCATCATTTAAGGCCTGGTGATTATGAACGAAGTACATTTTCTAGCTGAATTTTCAGTTCTTTCTGAAGAATGCTCAAATTTTTTAAAAAATGTGCTGTGGAGCGATGAAAGCCGTTTTCACAACGGAGTTGTGAGTAAGCATAACTGCCGATACTGGTCACAAAATAATCCTAGATGGATGAGAATGACCCGAAATCAGGTAACTTTTGGAGTTAACGTGTGGTGTGGAATATTAAATTCATATATTATTGGACCATATCTATTCCATGGGACTTTAAATGGAAGAAAATATGAGATATTTTTGAGAAATGGATTGCCAGGATTATTAGAGACTATCCCTCATAACCAGGAGAATATTTGGTTTCACCAAGATGGTGCACCACCCCATAACTCAGTACTAGTCAAAGATTGTCTTAATGAAATGTACCCTCAGAGATGGATTGGTACTAATGGAGTAGTCAGATGGCCAGCACGATCACCTGACTTGACTCCATTAGATTTTTACCTTTGGGGGTATTTAAAAAGTGTAGTGTACATTGAACCCATTGAGGATATGGCCGATTTGTGTAATAAAATATATGCAAGTGTTGCTGCTATAAATAGACATACGTTACAAAAAATTTGCAATGAAGAGTTACTGAAACGGTACAATATGTGTATTCATGAAGAAGGGAGAAATTTTGAACATTTAATATAATAAGTACCTACTAATAAGAAAGAAATTAGTATAATTTCATTTTTAATAATATTTCGATAGTTTTTAAATGTTTGTTTATAAAACTTTTGTTTACGTTCTTTACTGAATTGTTAATATAAATTTAGCCCATTCTAAATTAGTGTGTATTTTCTTTGTTGTCTTACTTACTTTAAGTTTTGGGAGCCGTTGTATTAGAAGCGTTATTAGAAAAAAAAAAAAGTAATATGTAGGAACATATGGATATTGGTTCATCATGTTAGTTCCGGTTTGGCCGGAAGTGGTAAACATAATTTTATGATAGTATATTATATCACTTTCCTTATCTTGAAAAAAAGTGTTTGGTAACCAATATTCTATAATAAATAATAAATAAATTATAGGGATTTATCAAAATTCACGTGTACTGGCATTAATGAAAGAAACTCATGTAACTCCAAAACGGCTTGTTTTTTGTAAATTCTCTATACCATCAAAATTATTCACAAATTATTGTTTAATCACATGACTTATGTTTCAAGGTTCCAGCCATCAAAAAATAGTTTTGCATCGCAGCGCCATCTCTGTGTGCTGTTGAGGAAAAATTCTAATCACCGTTATTTAAACCTTTCTTTGGTATCAATCATCTGCCATTTACAAAAATAAAATATCTTTATTAGTTTTACAGATAATGGCCTGGGGACTTTTAAGTGAAACACCCTGTATATTAACTTGTAAGTAACACAATAACACATCCATGATAAACATAATTCACATAATTAATAATTTGTAATAACTTGAAGAGCACGATCTGCAACGAGAAATCATTTAAAGACGCACTTTCAAATGGTGTGGCGAGAAGCGGTGTGTTTCCTGTCTTTAAACTACTTTTTCTGAAAAGTAGCAACTACCGAATGACTAATTAACTACTTTTGTATCAACCTATCGTCCAGCTCTGCTTAAAATTAATTTTTCTACACCTATTTAAATAAGTGACATTTATTAGTATTTTTTGGTATAAATCGTACCTATAAATCACTGTACTGAATTATCGATTCATAATTCACTGCACACGGCAAATCACAAATACAAATTTAAACATCACTGTTTCACTGATCCAGCGATATTTTAAATCTACTGTGATCAACTCTTGCTGCAGCCGACAAACAACTCGATGACAGTGAGAACCAAGTGTATCGCCCTCGGTATCGCCATATTGTTTGCTTACGTTTTCCACCTCTTACAGTAGGTACCGATTAATGCTATAAAATTTCAGTCTAATTTATTTGTTTAATAGGTGTAGAAAAAGCATTTATTACAGTCGCGATTATGACCATTGTTCACTCAGAAGATTTGCGCCACTCGTCTACGGCTCGTGGGCTCAAACATCATCTTCGTAAATAATGGCTATCATAATTTGCAGGAAATGTAAAATTTTAATATCCAATAATAACCATTTATACAACAATTAAAATTGTATAGTAATGGCATCCCTGATTTATTTCGATGCATTATTGTTTATAAATGTTGAATGGGAACCAGACTTTACGTCGCTTCCATCTGTGGTGTATTATTAGACAAACGTTGTCGTCAACTCGCAGTCGATATCACAATATCAAAGTTAGCTGGTAACAGTTAGTTGGGACTCAACAAGGAGTAATGCAAGGATGGCAGACGGAGAAGATCCGTTGTGATGTTACATAATATACATGCCGCCCTAATTACTGGAGTGTATAAGAGTAGAGAAACTGAGTGGACATGACTTCAATGCGGCTGTCATCTGCAGGCGGCCGTCTTCTTGTAAGAATTCGCGAACCATTGCATTCAGTCATCCTCGTAGGCTGATAGTCCGACAGCTCGGTTGTCGATAATGGCCTCGGTGGAATGCCAGCTCTGCTTTGGACCAGCCTGACTTGGGAAATGACGTATAATAGACTCCCTACGAGAATGATAACAGCCTGGCTTTGCTAGGATCTGCTTTGGTCAAGCTTTGAGGCGGTTTCGTATTCAGCATTAACTGGAAAAAGTTCAAATTATAATTTCTTTAGCGATTCTTGTTGCGCGGTGTGACAAATTGAAAGGATATTTCGATAATTATTTCTACTCGTTTGTAAAGTTTACTAACACTTTTATTAAGCACATATGTCCTCATTAATTTTAATCGATTGCCACAAGCATCAACGTGTCATGTGACTAGATATAATATACACTATACAGGCTGTATATTTTAGAAATCAAAATATGAATATTCACCCGATATGCGTTAACAAAAAATTGCTAGTTAGTAAAACATAGAACGTTAAAGATATTTTTACTTTTTTTTAAGCATGAATGCTGATTTAGACATCTCTTAAAAGTATCAGAATTTTTTTTTAACAAATTATTGTAGTCATTAATACACATGATATAAAATAAACCCAGTACAAGTAGCTAAATGCAGCCGTTTTTGAACAATCATTAAGTCATACATTTTCAATCTAACATATATGGAAAACTTGAACATTGTTTTTTGCAAAATAGGCTATAAACCATAACGCAATGCATACATGATAATAATTTATATAGATTATTTCACAATTTTGTCTTCAGATTCAAAAGGAAGAAAAAGTAACGTACGGTGTTCCGCAGGGATCAGTTTTGGGTCCGTTCCTATACGGGTGACTCACTAGGTGTGAACGGTCAGTATCTCCTAAACCAGTTGACATTTAGTGGGAGAGAAGTATTGTAATCGTAATCTCTTCTAGACTACATTGAGTTTTCACGTTTGGAACTGAACTGAACTACACTGAACTAGACTAGAGTGGTAGGCACAGCGGTTCTTTCTATGTAGTATTCCGAAAATGCATTATTTATTTACTCCAACGGCTGAAGAATGAAGTTCTAGTCAATTTTCGTCTAAATTGGACTCTAGTAGCTCAAATTAAATATTCGAAGCTGTAAATCTGAAATCCCGTGTTTTTTTTTTGGCGTCTGCTTGTCATAAGCTAGGTAAATAAATCCCCAATTTCTCGTGATATGGAGTGTTTATGCTGCTCTTCCTGTGTTTTTATTCCTAGAATTTTTTCTTCCTGTGAATATATTTTATTATATTCCGACGCTTTGCCGCATTTGTCGTAAAACGGAGAGTTTATGCCCCTATATTTGTGTTTCTTCCTCCAGGATTTTTTTTTCTTATTATACTCTTCGCAAATACAAAACGAAGAGTATATTGCATTCGATCGGCACATTTCTAAAACCGGTAATATTTCTCAGTGTTGGTGATCGAATTTTGAACAAATTTCAAATTGTTCGTCCCTTTGTCCGTCCGTCCGTCCGTCCGTCCGGCCGTCCGTCCGTCCGTCTGTCCGTTCGTCACGTTTCTTGTATTCGATTGTATTGAAATTTGGGCAGTAAGTTAATGTTAGCTAAAGGAAAAACCCTATTGTTTTTGAACAATATCCATCAATAAATAAAAAAGTTATTAATTTTTGAAATAATTTTTGTTTTTTTTGTTTTGCAATTAAACAAAAAATGTTTGAAACTAATATCATTTACAGAAAAAACTGCGAAGAGTGTCCTACCGAATGTGCAACAGTTATATAACAAGTGTAGTAAATCGGCGAACAGTCTAATGGTTAACCTGTTTTACTCTCCAATTTTCTGTGTTTTAAAACCAGTTTGTTCGAAATAATTGAAAATTGACATAGTTCGAGAGTGAATGAAAAGAAATCATCACATTATCCATGTCGCCGTTTAAAACACCAAGTACGTCATAACTTTGGCACATATTCGTCATGAATTCTCCACGTATATCAAAAAATGCGCATTGCAAGCCAACCTGAGAATTAAATAAAATTGATCTGCTCACAAAATAATATTTTAAACAATCATTTATTCTGTAATTTAAGAGGCCAAAAGAACATTTACAGGGCAAATCAATTGCAAAGTTAGCTAAATAAGACAACACCATGACTACAGACACGACTATCGTGAAACTCTCAAATAGTATAATGTTATACTCCAAGAGATAAAAAAGGTTTATGTTATTAACATTGTTACTTGCCACCTAGCATAAGTCTTCTGTTTGACATATCTGTTTACCATAAAAGTAATTTACTATCACTTAGAACTTATTACAGTGTAATAAAATCCTTACGACCTAGAAAATATGTAACAGACTTACACATTTTATTGTAGAATATTTTAATTAACAATATATCAATACGCAGTCATCATTTTTTTCCCATCCAACACGGTTATCACCTTCACCTATAAAATCCATCAAATAATAGTAACATGTGGTCATAAAATTTTTCCAATTGTTGCGTTGAATTTAATTGCCGTGGTCTATAAATCAAGTAGTCATATTTCTTAACAGGCAGATTGAATATCAATCATTTTTATGGCTTTTGTTTAATAAGTGAGAACCCAGATTACATTTATTATGTGGCAGTGCAAATTTCTTATATGAATTTGAAACTGATACATATGGTTTCTAGTTCTCAGTAAACCATGCACGTGTATGTATGTTATATACATGTTAAAGTGCAGGTGGAAGCGAAAAAATTTACACCATCCCCTCAACAGGTTATAGATCTATGTACCTAGGAATGCATAAAGACATTCGAAAGGCAAAGATCTACATATTTTCAGATAGCCAGGCAGCGTTAAGAGCTCTCAGGTCTATACCTTTGAGTCTAAAATTACCTGAGAATGCGGACAATCCCTGAAGCAACTGGCAAGGACAATAAGGTTACCTTGTGGGTGCCAGGGCATGAGTGAATAGAAGGAAAGGAATCAGCCGACGCTCTTCAAAAGAAGGTGCTGGAGCCCCATTTTTTGGACTCGAACCGTTTGGTGGCCTGTCCAAGGGACACATAACAGAGGAAATAAAAAAATGGGAAAAGGAGTAGAAAAAGCCAAAGACAAGCGAAAAAGTTCATAACTTATTCGACAAAGTATGCCACAAGGCTTCTCGAAATCGAAAAGTCCGACTTAAGGCTGATAATAGGTCTCTTAACAGGCTATTACCATTTGAGATATCATCTTAAGAATGTGGACAATGAAATATGCATATATTGTGACACTGCAATAGAAACTGCGGAACATTTTCTTTGCGAATGTAAGATGCTAGTCTGCAGTTCTAGTACCTAGAAGAGGTAGAAGGTAAGGGGAAAATTATTTTCTACCAATTCAACATTATAGCTGATCAAAAAAGGAAGAAACGCTATTTTTATTTTTTTTAAATCTCCCTATTAGAACCGGAGATATGCCCGTCTTCCTTCTTTGCACGTTCTCCCCTCCCTCTCCTTCCCTAATTTCCCTAGAGAGCTCCCTCCGCGGCCTCGACCTCTTCCTATAACCACCCACAACAGAAAAATTACCATCCTAGCCCCATCCCTTATCTCTTAAACACCCCTCATTCCTCCTGTTCGACCCCCTTTCCTACCCTGAAACTTAATCCCTTCAAACGGCCATATCTCCGACCCTAATTGGCCGATTTTAAAAACCAAAAACCAGAGAATAACCGATTTTCCGTATGTTTAATAGCTCCCCCTCCCCCCGCACCACCTAGATCTACGATGTAAAAGTGTCAGGGAAGTTGGGGAAGTCGTCCTCTATAAGATGGGATTTTTTTTTTTTGAGGCACTTGTTTTTCATCCCCTTTTTTCAGAGAACAGAGATTCGAGCACTTTTGTCGATACTATGTACATTGGTCTCATATTGGTCGATAGTTCTGAATACTCATTCATCTTTCTATGACTAATTAGGTTTTCCTGCATCAAATAAATGAACTGAATAATCTCAATACAAACAATAAACTGTATATTTTCGTGCATCAAAACTTTCTTGCTTATAATTATTGTCCGTAGATTCTTGCTATTTAATGTACGAGCACTCTGTATAAGCTTATGTATTCTGTAACATTTGAAATAAAACTGACATCTGCTCTTTAGAAACATAGATAGTATGCAGAAACCGGAGAGAATCGTTGTGTAAAATTACGCAAATAAAAATAGTATCAATTGAGTCAGTGGAGTTTGTTCATGGTAAAGTAGTAAACTGAAATGGCACGGCTGTCAATAATATGAGAAATGGAGTACGTGTAATAGCTGCCATGTCGTTGTACGGGTTATTGGTCACGCTAATATTCAAAGGCAATAGTGAAACAACCATACCACGGGGAATCGCATTACCAATTTGTACCACCTGTATCTTCTAGCTCAACTTTGGCTTTCTACTTTCCATATGTTTGAGTCCTTATTGCGAAAGAATTATAGGGTGATGCAGTTTAAATTTAACACAAAACACACGCGGGAGTTGATTGATTCGACTGAGGTAATAAAAATCCACGTTATTCATGACAAGAGAGTTCTAGGTAGCCACAGACACCACTGTAAAAATTACTCGTAATTACAGAGTATGTTTGCTCTCTAAATTTCCGATGTTGCCGTTTCCACATTCAAAAATGTGACAACTACCAGGGACTGTTTGAGAAATGAAAATATCTCTAACTGATTTAAAAAATTATATTCTCTATTGGATTCGTGCGTATGTTTCTGTTAACGTTTGTGCGTTGCTTAGCTCGTATGTTTCTGTTAACGTTTGTGCTTTGTTTGGCTCGTCAAACCCTTTCATTTGACACTCATGTCAAGGGGGTTGTGAGGAAAAAGGTGATCAGCCATTATGAGACTTCAGGAATGGATTTGGAATGGCAATAGATATACTATTAGAGCAAATTTGGATTAGTTTAAAAATTCAAGGTAAGAGTGTGGGTCTGGGATCTTTGTATAGGTCTCCAAATAAAATTTTAAACTATTGTATCAATGATCTGATGAACGTTCTAATTACACTTATACCAGACTTTGATTATGTGCTACTTGCAAGTGTAAATTTGCTTTGTAACAACAATGGCCAAACTATTTTACAAAATTTTCTAAATAAATATAGTTTACACCAAGTTATTAAAGAAAATAGTCAAACTATTTTGATTGTCCAAGATCATGAAGTTATTAAAATTGATGGTTTGTCGGACCATTGTTTTGTGCTCCTACTCCTTGAATACCGACAGTATTAAATTTATGAAGCGTCTTAGAGATAAAGCACTTTCTAAGTATAAAAACAGGCATCTTGGGATGGGTATAAACAACTCAGAAATCTTGTTGTAATGTCAGTGATGAATGAAAATAGAGCTTATTTGAATCATCAATTTAAAGTCAATCCTAAAGGTTTTTGGCGTACTTTAAAGTGGTTAAATATTGATTCTAATCCTATAAGTCACCCTAAACTATTGGATAACTTGGATGAATTGAAAAATTATTTTTCCGATAGTATTTCATCTACTGACCTCGACCATAACAACAATGAGTTTTCTGAATATCGCAACAAAAATACATTTCCTAATATTACTAATAAATTTAGTTTTTCTGTAGTTAATGAAGAGAAGGTGGAAACAATAATGTCTGAAATTCGATCTGACTCTAAAAGAGTTAATGTGATTGATATTAAAATGATTTCTTTTCTTATTCCTTATCTTACGCATATTACATTTATTTTAAATGCATATCATTCCTATTTCTAAAACCAATAATCCAACTCAATTGTCACATTTTAGGCCTATGATTATATTACCCGTTCTTTCAAAAATTTTAGAGAAAATTATGTATGAACAGTTAAGCTTACATTTCTCGGAAAATAATATTATACCAGTTACTCAATCAAGTTTTCGGGCTCAACATAGTACTGCTACAGCATTGCTGCAAGGTAGTGATGACACAGTGAGGTCCTGTGATAAAAGTAAGAATACATGCCTTGTTCTGCATGATTAGGGTAAGGCCTTCGATACTCTTGACCATGTTATTCTATATGCTATATAAGCTTAAGTATTTTGGACTTGGCAAATCTTCTTTGAATTTCATCGATAACTGTTTAATGAACAAACAACAAAGAATAACACTGGATAGCGTAACTTCAGATTTTACTATTTTAACCAAAAGTGTGCCACAAGGAAGTGTACTGGGTCCACTGCTGTTCTCGGTTTACACTGCAGATTTTAGTAACTATTTCAAATATTTTGCTCCGCACCAGTATGCAGATGATATGCAAGCTTACTACATTTTTCCAAAATTTCAAACTCGCATGGCTTAAACTAAATGAATCTAAAACTCAAGTGATCATATTTGGTAAAAATAAGTATGATATTATGAATAAATGCAAAAATGTAGGTGTATTTCTTTACAATAATCTGCGCTTTGAATATCATGTATCAAACGTTCTTCAAAGAAGTTATGCGAAACTACGTACTCTTTATATATTCAAGGAATTAGTTTCTCTGAACATAAAATTGAAATTGTGTGATTCGCTCATCTTGTCATTGCTTGCATATTGTGAAGTTGTTTATTGGCCAAATTATACTCTGTAAGGATGAGAGTCTACAGAAGCTTCAGAATAGACGTGTTAGATTTTGCTATGGGCTTAAATACTATGATCATGTTTCATCCTATTACCGTGAAGCTGGTTGGCTCAAATTGGAGCAGCGGTTTTTTATGCACTTATGTACATTAGTATATAAAATCAATCAGCTAAAACAACCGACTTATCTCTGTAATAAACTCATCAAAGGGTCAGACATTCATCTAAGGAGTATACGTCACAATATTTCTAGGCACAACACCACCTTGTTTCTTAGTTCATTTAGCTGTCAAGGTTTTCAATTCTCTGTCTTTTGTCACAAAATCATGCTCAACTGTTACGACCCTTAAATATTATTTAAAAAAATTCATAAATATTTCTAACACTATAATTTTGTTTATTTATTTTGTAATTTTGTTTACATATTCAAGTTGTCCATTTTTCATGTGTTATTTCATGGCGTTAATGACTATGCTGTTTTCCGTTAACTTTCAGTTTTTTATTGGGTGGTTAGCTGAGTAGCTATACTAGATCTCGCCACCCTTGTTAAACATCTTGTAATTTATTCTGTGTAATCAAATAAATAAAGATAAATTATTACTGTATTGCATTGTCAACGGACTTATACGTGTGCAAAATTTCAAAGCTCTAGTTTAATTAGGACCAACTGGTGCAGTTAAATAAAAGCATTTAAAAAAAACAAGGCATGTAAAATGCCTCATTATTTAATTAAGAGGCAAATAATATAACAGAGACTTCATTGTTACAAAGCCAAGTATCCGGTACACCTCAACTGCCCATTATTTACAGTTATCTATGAACAAACTATTAAATCAACATAGTTCATGTCTGAGCCTATGCAAACACAGGCAATTATAACAAACTATTTAAATGATTATTTTGATCAAACGCCGGTGCTTTGAAGTTAATCTAAATGCATACCGAGTCGTCGACGTCGATTCAGTATCCTTTATCAGTCACAGTCATGTTGATATGATTTGTGATCGCCGACTGATTTGGATTACCTTCTTGTCAAAAGTTCATCTCAGCGTGCAATGACTTTGCATTATCGACATCTGTACCTGATTGTTCTCTGGGTCCTGAAAGAGCCACGTCCGTCTATCAAACGTCTGTCCATCCGGATCCTACTAATCAATACGAAATGAAATTTTACCCTGCTTAATGTTGCGTATCGAAACAATGACAAAGACGTTGAGGATATTGGGGAACAAATTTGTCTTATCATTGTTATTTGCTACAGGAAAAACCGCTGCCTAAGGAATCACTACTTCCACATCCAGATTCTTCATCCAAGTCACTTTAAAGGAAACATCTTGACTATATTTGCACTCTAGTATGTGGAAATTATTGGTCAGAGAATTTTAATAATATTCGGGGCAGATGTAATAGAAAAGTTTGGGGAGTTGGTTTCTACCATATACGCTAAAAATGAAGTTTCTAGTTTACCCTACTTATTTTCCACTATTCACAACCTACCACCTCCGACTCCTTGAATGGAGTATCAGATGTCACAACAATACATACGTGTACTAACTTTCAAGTGAATATCTCAATTTGATGTTATCAATCCCATTAATAATGAAGCGGAGGTGGTGGAGTTTGAAAAATATTAGAAAGAAATCTGAGGCCTTGGTTTCTAGTATATACACCGAATCCCAAATTTCTGTACTCTTACCAGCTTGACTTACTTATTCCCTTCTACAGAATCATCCCAAAATATAATCTAGTTCCAGATGTCGTTATAATACATACGTCTACCAGAATACAAGTGAATATCTCAATATTCAATCAACCCCTTTAATAATGTAGTAAGGATAGTGGAATGGTTGAAAAATATTATTAAAAAATCTGAGGCCTTGGCTTCTAGGACATACACCGAATTTCAAGTTGCAGTACTCTTACCAGCTTGCTTTACTTATTTTTCCCTATTTACCGCTACTTACCGCACTCCTTCAACGCAATCATGTCAAAATATAATCTAGTTTCAGATATAGTTATAATACATAAATGTACCAAATTTCAAGTGAAAATTTAAATTTAATTTTATCAACTCTTTTAATAAGGGAGTGGGGGTGGTGGGTGGATGGAAAATACTAATAAAAAAATCTGAGACCTTCGCTTCTAGTATATACACCAAATCACAAATTTCTGTACTTTTACCAGCTTGCTTTACTTATTTTCCCTTAAATATAATCTAGTTCCAGGTGTCGTTACAATACATATGCGTACTAATTTTCATGTGAATATCTCAATTTTATTTTATCAACCCCTTGAATAATGGAGCAGGGGTGGTGGGGGGCTGAAATATATTATTAAAAAATCTGAGCCCTTGGCTTCTAGTACATACACCGAATTTCAAGTTCCTGTACTCATACCAGCTTGTTTTACTTATTTCCCCCTATTTGCCCCTAAATAACCCTCAACCCTTCAACGGAATCATCTCAAAGTATAATCTAGTTCCAGATGTCGTTATAATTCATACGTGTACCAACTTTCAAATGAATATCTCAATTCTATTTTATCAACCCTTTTAATAATGGAGTAGGGGTGTTGGGGGGCTGAAATATATTATTAAAAAATCTGAGGCCTTTGCCTCTAGTACATACACTTGAATTGAAAAATATTATAAATAATCTGATATCTTGGCTTCTAGTACATACACCGAATTTGAAGTTTCTGTAGTCTTACCAGCTTGCTACTTATTTTCCCCTATTTACCCCTATTTAACCCCCGACACTTCAACGGAATCGTCTCAAAATATAATCTAGTTCCAGATGTCGTTATAATTCATATGTGTACCAACTTTCAAATGAATATCTCAATTTTATTTTATCAACCCTTTTCATATTGGAGTAGGGGCTGGTGGGGGTTGAAAAATATTATAAAAAAATCTGACGCTTTGGTTTCTAGTACATACATCGAATTTCAAGTTTCTGTAGTCTCACCAACTTGTTTTACTTATATTCCCCTATTTACCCCAAATTAACCCCCAACCCTTCAACGGAATCATCTCAAAATATAATCTAATTACATACGTCGTTATAATACATACGTGAACGAAATTTCAAATGAATATCTCAACTTTATTTTATCAACCCCATTAATGGGGTAGGGGTGGTGGGGGGTTGAAAAATATTATAAAAAAATCTGAGGCCTTAACATCTAGTACATACACCGAATTTCAAGTTTCTGTACTCTTACAAGCTTGATTTACTTATTTTCCCGTATATACCCATATTTAACCCCCAACCCTTCAACGGAATCATCTCAAAATATAATCTAGTTCCAGATGTCGTTACAATACATATGCGTACTAAATTTCATGTGAATATCTTCATTTTATTTTATCAACCCCTTGAATAATGGAGTAGGGGTGGTGGGGGGCTGAAATACATTATTAAAAAATCTGAGGCCTTGGCTTCTAGTACATACACCGAATTTCAAATTTCTGTACTCATACTCATGTTTTACTTATTTCCCCCTATTTACCCCTAAATAACCCTCAACCCTTCAACGGAACGATCTCAAAGTATAATCTGGTTCCTGATGTCGTTATACCAACGTGTACCAACTTTCAAATTAACATCTAAATTTTATTTTATCAACCCTTTTAATAATGGAGTAGGGGTGTTGGGGGGCTGAAATATATTATTAAAAAATCTGAGGCCTTTTTCTCTAGTACATACACCGAATTTCAAGTTTCTGTAGTCATACCAGCTTGCTTTACTTATTTCCCCCTATTTACCCCTAAATAATCCCCAACCCTTCAACGGAATCATCTCAAAGTATACTCTAGTTCCAGATGTGGTTATAATTCATACGTGTACCTACTTTCAAACGAATATCTCAATTTTATTTTATCAACCCTTTTAATAATGAAGTAGGGGGGGGGGTTGAAAAATACTTCTGATATCTTGGCTTCTAGTACATACACCGAATTTGAAGTTTCTGTAGTCTTACCAGCTTGCTTTACTTATTTTCCCCTATGTAACCCCCAACCCTTCATCGGAATCATCTCAAAATATAGTCTAGTTCCAGATGTCGTTATAATACATACTTGTACCAAATTTCAAATGAATATCTCAATTTTATTTTATCAGCCCTTTTCATATTGGAGTAGGGGTGGTGGGGGTTGAAAAATATTATAAAAAAATCTGACGCTTTGGTTTCTAGTACATACATCGAATTTCAAGTTTCTGTAGTCTCACCAACTTGTTTTACTTATATTCCCCTATTTACCCCAAATTAACCCCCAACCCTTCAACGGAATCATCTCAAAATATAATCTAATTCCAGACGTCGTTATAATACATACGTGTACGAAATTTCAAATTATTATCTCAACTTTATTTTATCAACCTCATTAATGGGGTAGGGGTGGTGGGGGTTGAAAAATATTATAAAAAATCTGAGGCTTTAACTTCTAGTACATACACCGAATTTCAAGTTTCTGTACTCTTACAAGCTTGCTTTACTTATTTTCCCCTATTTACCCCTATTTAACCCCCAACCCTTCACCGGATATCCTCAAAGAACAATCCAGTTCAAGATCTCGTTATAATATATACGTGTACAAAATTTCAAGTCAATATCTTAAACCGTTCCGGAGAAAACGTGCGGACAAAAAAAAAAGTTACAGACAGACAGACAGACCGACAGACAGACATAAATTTTTTTCGCTCAAATTTAAAACCTCGACGTTTCATGACATTCTAAACCTATTTCACGAATAAAAATTTTTGAAATTTTTTTTGCGATTACTATACTTCCAATCCACTACGTGGATGTGGAAGTAAAATATTTTGTGCCTGTTTTAATATTTCTCGATAGATACACACTATCAACATGGTTCTAGTTACTACCATTCCCCAGGTTCAAAAGCCTTACGATGGATTACTAAGTAAAGGTGAATATTTGGCCAGGTAATAAAAATTAGATGTCCAGGATGGAATATTTTAAATTGAGTGCCAAAGGGTACAAGTGTCATGATAAATAGATCGTTTTATGAACGACACGTTTATGATATAAAACAAATTTTCACATTAAATTGGAATATGGAATCAAATGACAATATTTCTTAATATTTTTTTTTAACAAGTATAGTTTAATAATAATATATTTTTAAAAGCTTTTACCTAACTTGCTTTGTATGTTAATATGTTACTGTTAGTATGTTTAAGTCAAGTCTTCCAATCAAATTTTACTTCCCTCACATACCGAAGGGAAGTATTGTATTCGAGATAAAATCACCCTCAGAGATTTTTTGGATTTTCACGTTTCAGATCATGTAAATTACGAAAATATAGGTTCTTCAATTCCTTCAGTCAGTCTGTCTGACTGTCGGTGTGTTGGTGCATTAACTAAAAAAACTACTTGACGAAGAACGTTCAAATTTGGTAGGTAGCTGACGCCACTGCCACCGAAGAAATGGTTAGACTTTCACTGGAAAATATACAGGGTGGACCGTCTAAAGGGAATAAATAATGGAAAAATTTTTTTCCCTCAAATTTAAAATTTCCACGTTTTGTGACATTCTAAACCTATTTAAAAAAAAGGGTTTTGAAAATTTTAAATTGAATTTTTTTTTTATAAAATAAGTAAGTAATGGAAAAATTTTTTTTTACTCAAATTTAAAATTTACACATTTCGAGACATTATAGACTTATTAAAAAAAATGAAAATTTGAAATAGAAGGAAATTTTGAAAATTTTGAAAACTATTAAATGGGTGATGGAAAAAATTTTTTCTTTTCACAAAGTTAAAATTTCCACGTTTCGTGACATTCTAAACCTATTTCAAAAATAAAAATGTTTTGAAAATTTAAAATTAAAAAAAATTGAAATTTTCAAAATTTTGTAAAAAGTCGATGATGGAAAAACAACAAAACAAACTCAAATTTAAAATTTCCACGTTTCAAGACATTCTAAACATATTTAGAAAAAAAAAATTTGTTTGGAAAATTTTAAAAAGATATATTTTTTAATTTTTTTTGCCACTACAATAGAATAGATGATGGATTTTTTTTTAATTTCCATGTTTCATTATATTCTAAACCTATTTCAACAAAAAAGATTTGAAAACAAAAAAATTGAAATTTTTTTTCCCCCGCCACTATACAGTAGATGATTGTAAAAAAATCTGGTTTTCTATATAATTCATATATATATTCATATTTTTTTAGTGACCGTCTTGTATGAATAAAGAGGGAAGTTCTGTGTAAATACCTTTACCGATTTTTTTACTAGTTCTAATTAGAATCTGATATGCTTTGAAACCACTAAGTTTCAGGTCGAACCTTCACAAAATCAACTGCTTGCTAAAGTTTTGATGAAGCAAACAATAAATCAGTCTTAAACATAACAGGATTTGGTTTAGCTTTGCCAGGCTTTAATGTTTTAAAATAAGTAGTTTTAAAACTGTGATAAGATATATACATACACGGGTATCATTATTTTAATTTTATACCTCATAGCGACTACTTTTCACTATGGATTACAGCGTGTAGGTAATGAGCAACATGCATGAATTTTAGAAATGCAATAATTCATTATTTTTTCGTTATATATTTTATATAAGTTGAGAAAGTAATGAAGAAAAGGTATGAAAAAAATGTGTAGCCTAAATAAACGACTTTGAAATTCAAAATTTTATGGGAACATATCCACGTGACTGAAGACACCACGCCATTGGACTGGCGTCATTCGGCATAATGTCTAATGGTCGTCTATCTGCCAAGGGGTTATATATCGTAAATTGTTTTGTGTTTTGTAAATGTTTATTGATATTTATATAAAAGAAATCATTCATTTATTTATTTATTTTAATTATTAAGTGGTAAAAATGACAGACAGTGGGTTTTTACGGGGCCAGAGGGACAATTTGCCTGTTGTTGATGTGTTTATGATAAACTTTTTTGCTACTAATACTGATTTTATTAGTGCAGAAATTGGAGGTACTAAAGCAACGCAAGGTATGTGCCATTCATTATTCTAAACATTAATTCAATTGTGCCCATTTTTATCCTTTTATTGTAGTTAAATATAACAAATTATTTATGTACCTAACCTCAAAATAGGTAAACAAGGCAATGTTTTAATGTTATATTAATTAATATTTTTCATCTTAGAATGCTTTACTTTTTTATATAATAAATACCTCCCGTCACTTACTAAGTACGTACTTTTAGGTAGGTAGGTACATTAATAGTAAAAATAACTGTTGACATACGTACATAGGTATATATAAATATATAACTGGATAATATGTAGAACGTCGAGAAGTTACATTATTCCCACCGTTCAAGGTTCCTATTAACAGAAGTTAGTAAACTTTTGTATTCCTATAAATAGGAAAGTGACCAAATTCACCATGATATGTAAACAAATTATCACAATAATATTAGGGTTAGGTACATATTTTCATAATATTATTATAAAATAATTAGTTTTAATGGGTAAATTTACATCAAAATGATCAAGGCAGCAATATAATCTTGAGGATGACGATAATTCATTCTGCATTTCGGTCGTCTCGTCTCATAGCTCTGCACCATTTCTTCCTACTTTATCGCGTCTAGGCACATTAAAAAATAACTTTTCTGGAGTTTTTATTGTAGTATTTGTACATTTGGGCACAATACAATATTTATAGCTACTTTTCTTTGTATTTTCCATAACACAACATAAATAATGTGTACACATTCGCAATCACAATACGTTTTCCGTCGGTGCGATGTGCCCGATGACGTCACTCACAAGTAGCGCGGAAACTTCTCTATTTAAACGCGGTTATATTGACAGCTGCAGTAAATAATTTTTTTTTCCTTTAATTAGAACATAAAACAAAAATAAAATACTGGAAAAATAATGTTTTTTAGTGATCTATTCATCTGTGATGTTTAAAAAAATTATGCATTTTGCTCATTGATTGCTAAAACATTTTTAGCCAAAACATACAGGATGTTCCATTTGAAAAAAACGAGTTAAGAGTTTAAAAATATAAAAATTTGAATAATCGTGGAGAACATCCTGTAGAACTAATTTTAACTTTGCAGCTTTGTATATTTTGACTTGAAATGTTTCACCAATCAATTACCTACATACTGAAATCCATAGTGTCAACTTTTCTTCGACATGCATTTTTCAAAAACCATCGAAGAATGGTGGTCGTTATGAGGCATAAAAAAGTTCATATGCAGGGTAAAGATATAAAAAAAAAATGATGTATTGTCAAGACACATTTTTACTTCTCTCGCCTATTTAAAATAAAAATTGTTTTGAAAATCTGTTTATCACTAAAATAGAATTTTTTTTGCTCAAATTAACAAAATCCCTTTTTACCTCGGTATACTGTGGCAATTCTTGGCTTTTACGTCAACATTCAATAAAAGGAAGGGGTAGACCATCCGAGATCGATCGTTATGCATTTTCGTAAACTATAGCGTAAATCTAGCCTATGTACATATGTATCTACAAACCTAAAGTATATTCACCGAGTGCTGAGAGCGCGCCAAAACAAATACATGCGCTGTTCACATGAAGTCGAGAGAACGCTTGGCAATCTCCTGAAATATGCAACCAATGGGAATGGAACACGTCTCGATCACGAGGCAATCACGCTTATTTGCTTATTTTGATGCGCTCTCAGCATTCCGTGGATATACTTTAGAGTGAAATTATACTGAGTCGGCGGTTTCCAAACATGTCTAGTGCTTCTCAGGCTGTAGTATACTTGTGTATTCGCGATTTTCCAGAATAACAATTTGATGAAACAGATCTTTATTGTAGTAGTTGCAACAAAACAATTTCTTGAACATCTAAAACAAACGTTTATAGACGTATTTTCTCACAAAAGCATATGAGTGCTAGTTGCTCTACTGGCCGTGACAGTCAAGGTAATTTTAATTTAGATTTAGTGGAAGTGATAATGGGATGTAATATACCGTGGTCGAAACTAGATTATGTTACCACCTCTTCGAGTGCGTCTTTATAATAAACTGATCATATTAACTTTGGATATTACGGAATTCCCTAAAAAAGTTATATTATGTCATACTTGCATAAAAATATTTCCGCCCTGGTAGAGCAAACCCTGAGAGGGCTACAGTCCAAAAGCTCTGGCCAAAATTCTGAAACTCTGCAAATGTACTTATTGTCCATAAGTCATTAAGGGAAAAGAAGTGGAAAAAATTGACACCCTCTGGGGGGCTTATACATTTCATGATGAATCCACTCTTCCCTGATTCTGAAATATGCTTCACGAAAAATTGAGACAAAGTATATAATTTTTCTTCCACTGGTCATTAGTGTACACTAGGTATATACATTTCCCCCTTGGCTGGAACTTTCTGTTGTATCGGGAATGAATACCTGCTGTGACACAGGCACTATTATAATTGCTCCTTTCTATTTTTGCATATTTCACTGAAATAAGCAGTTTCTAGCAGCTAATTTTTATGAATTTTTTATTCCACAAACATTTCCCACGTGCTAAATTGTGAATTATAGTAACATCTCTTGCACATACAAACTATTTTCATACTTTTGTTTTGCTACCTTAACACGCGTGTTTGTATTACAAGCGTATAGTTAACATTTATTTTCCATAATAAGAAATGAAGAATATTGAATTTCAATGCATAGATAATATTTTACATACCTTCAGGAGTAGCCTTCATTTTTATTAATCAAAAGCACACCCTGTGATAACAAAAATTCACAACATAAGCAGATTAAGTATTTCGAGACCGATTCTCGTACCGTTAAGCAGGCCAAGTTGCGACTAAGGTACAACGGCAGGTAGAAAACCTAGGTAGCTGTCCTTTCAGTCTTACACGCAGGGAACCCTGCTTTACAAAACTGTGTGAATTAAAACAGAATATTGGTTTTTCGATTTTTGGCCAGGATTTTGGGATTATAGCCCACTGTGCGTCACCTAGACAAAATGTCCGAGCTCTGGTAATAACGCACATTTTTCATCTAAATGCACTGAACGACTAGTAGTATTTCTCAATTATTTTTCTTCTTACTTATCCCAAAATCCTGAGTATTGAATAAGTTACCTCGAAGACTTGAGAGGCGCTAAGAAAATATTTGAAGTACTTCTTGCTTTTCCTCTTAATGACTTTTACCTTATTCCATTGACATTACAACTGTTAATTTAGGATTTAGGGCAGTAATTTGATGCTATGTAAGGATGTTGGATACCAAATTAATTTCAGCGCTATTCAGTTAACTACCGAGCTAGTTAATAAAAATACAATTGTGGTGCTGTTCGCCCATAAATTTCGATTAAATTAGCTTTTTAAAATTCATATTAGTAAATAAAACTTTACAAATGTTAATGTCTGTGTCTGCAGTTAAAATTTACGTTTCTATAATACATATATCAATGGGATGGAATAAAAATAAACTATGATCATAGCAATATAATTTGACAAAACATGGCTACATCCACAACAACAAATCAAAAATATCGAATACTATCATCCGGTCTAATGGCAGTAAATAACCACATAATTTCAATAAAAAGGAAATGTAAAAATCAAAATTTATAACCAAATCTTCGCACTTCGTTGCACGCAGCTAGTGACAGTAAACAATTGCCACTAAATATACATCGCAGCGTACTGGATTGATGATGGAAATGAAATGATAGGGAATTTGTAAATTAGGGGTATTTAACTCTAATAATTGTAACTGTGGTAGCGAACAGGCAGAATTTATGTTCATAATCATGAATTTGTACGGTTTGTCGCAAGAAATGGGCAGCAATTTTTCCTAGTTTAAATATTACTTTATTTCACTCATTAATATGTGATAGCCAATGAATAGTTATTTTTTTAAATCACTGCATCAATCCAACCAATATCGTTATTAGTAATAATAGGGTCTAGTGAAATATTATCACATAAAATATCCCTAGTGCTTAAATTATTTCCGGACATTAATTTAAGCTCCTGGGATATTCGGTAAGAAAATGTCACACCTAAATATGCATTTTTATGTCAAATGTCAAATTTGACAGAAGAATTTCCACTTATTAATTTCGCTCATGGAGAATAAAAATTTCTGAAAATTTTTTGAGTTGCTATGGTAACGAAACCAAGAACAAACTTCTGATTGGCTAAAAAAGTGATGTGTGAAATTTTCACTGTAATACTTCTCTAGACACATATGTCACTGTAATAATAGTATATAAACACTGACATATGTCACGTTCACGACATCAAGAAAATCTGACATGAAAAATAAGCCCTTCAATGGAGAAAGAGAAGTAGCCAATTAAGATGCAATAGAGCTGGAGGACAGTAGTACTAGTTCAAATTTACGTTGCGTATGAAGGTTATATGTAAAAAGACAAGGTTACCTTGTCTTTTTACATATAACCGATGGAGAATCTCATACTCTTTAGATTTTGCTTGAGCGGGATCTTTGTGCTGTCGTACTTTTGTTAGAAAAAACTGTTCCTGAAAATGATGCTGTTGATCGGGGAATTGTCGTAGAGCAACGCTTAAATGCTCAAAATCTTCTTCAAGACTTGTACTACCATGTGCAGTTAAATAGAAGTTGACTTTTTTAAATTTCCTCCGTTAAAAATGGCACTCAAAAATGGTGCCGATTTTGAGGTAAACTTTTTCCGTTGTATTTTAAAAAATTTAATATTTATCGAAATCGGACTAGTGACAATCAACAGTCACCATTTTTTTACATATAAAAAAAAAAGAAATTTATCGTACGACCATCTGGAGCTGAGATAATTTTTTTTCTAAAAATCCCTCAGTAGTTTCTATTTATTGCAGGCGTTTGAAACTTACACAATTTGTTGTTGAATACTTAGTCTACAATAAAAAAAATATATTCGCAATCATTTGATTGGTGAAATCCATCAACATAACAGCAACGAAGTTGAGTGTAGATATGCGGCACATATGTAATGGAAGATAAATGAACATGAAGGAAGGATCATTTTACCACCCTAACCACCATTAACACGCAACCTGAAGTAAAACAAAGGAAATTTTTTTAAACCCACCTCATGATGATTTCCTTCAGACCAAAATCGAAATACCACGATTAACACCTACACACGAAAATCGAGTAACGGCCATCAAATCATGTTTGTTACAAGAGGAAATAAAAAAAAACGAGGAAATCAACGAAAACACGGAAGGAAAGCGGAAGGAGTTTTTAGAAAAAAAAATCTGTCTCAGCTCCAAATGGTCTTACGATATTTTTTTTAAATACGTAAGAAAATGGCGGCTATTGCCTGTCGCTAGTCCGTATTCGATAAATATTAAATTAAAAAAAAATACAACCGAATAACTTAACCTCAAAATCGGCACCATTTTTGGGTGCCATTTTCAACATCGAAAATTAAAAAAATCAACTATTATTTGATTGCACATAAAATTTTGAGCTTTTAAGTGTTGCTCTATGATAATTCCCCGACCAAGAACATCATTTTAAAAAAACTTGTTTTTTTACAAAAACTGAAATTTCAAGAAAAATTGAAAAATTCCACAACAGAAAAAAAACTGCTTTACCAGCTACCAAGAAGCTATATTTTTACTACATAACAAATTTATACGTTGCGTTAAAAAAGAGTAATTAACAAATTAAAAAACGTGATTTTGAACGTTTTTTTCCATTTTTCTGTATGGTTTGCGCACTAAGCTATAATTTATTATACATTGATCTAAAGATAATCTTAACACCTACAACTTTCTCATTTAACTTTTTTCGATTCAAGGTCTATTTTTATTTTTACTTTTGCGAATTTTTTAGGTTAAGTTCTCCGTTAGAAATTTGGAGAAATAAAATGCTATCTTTAGATTTTCTTTTTCTATAGGACCATATTTTTTTTATCCTGTTAACAATTTTTTCAAGGGCTTGTGTAGATTGATTGGACCATGATTGTAACAATCGACTGGCACAAAAGAATCAAAAATTCCCTGAAGGGTATCTATAATTTTTGGATTGGTGTTGAAAGAACCTGAAGATATCAAAGAATTTATCCTTTCACAGTCTTTAATGCTTTAATCTACGCTATACAGTTATAATAAACATTAATACAAGTAAATATAAAAATAAACTCGCTTTTACTGAGAACTGAGTATTTAAATGCATATGGAAATATTTCCTGAGGGACTGCAAGTATCGAAGTAGTTATTATATAAATACAAAAACAAGAGTATATTGCATTCGATCGGCACATTTCTAAATCCGGTAATATTGTTCGTAGGGAAAAAATTTCATATCACT
This sequence comes from Stenurella melanura, assembly GCA_963583905.1. Classification (NCBI taxonomy): domain Eukaryota; kingdom Metazoa; phylum Arthropoda; class Insecta; order Coleoptera; family Cerambycidae; genus Stenurella; species Stenurella melanura. Next base: position 17,186,922 of record OY757312.1, on the reverse strand, counting down.
GCGCACTGTGCTGGCGACCGAATTCTGAACAACTTCCGTCTGTCTCTCCGTCACGTTTCTTGTAAGCACGATAACTTAAGAACGAAAAGTCCGATTGTATTGAAATTTGTACAGTAAATTAGTGTTAGCTAGAGGAAGAACCCCATCGTTTGAACAAAATCGATCAATGAATAAAAAAGTTATTATTTATTTAAATAAAAAAAAAATGTCTAAAACTAATATTATTTACAAAAAAAAAAAAACTGCGAAGAGTATGCTGTAGAATGTGCAACAATTATATAAAAAGTGCAGTAAGTCGGCGAAGAGTATAATGGTTAGCTTGTTCTTTTACACTTTTTCTCTATACGAATAAGCAATTAGATAATGGGGTGTTTGCATGGTGTTGAGATAAATGCACATATCAAAAGATCGTGAAAAATAAAGTGACCCGTATTTTTTTATTTTTTCAATAAGTCACTATTTTGTTCATAATTAACGTAAACTTAAAAATAGTGGGGGGATCGTGACGTACTAAAATTTATTGAATCTGCGCCATCTGTTATTAAATAGAATACGTATATTTTTAAATATTAATTCGGTCGTCTTCTTCTTCTTATATTACCCGGAGATATGAGATATTACCAAACGCCAAACGGCCAAACGTCATTATAGAACGGCGATATGTGAATGTTGTGATTGATTATTTATTTTTGTGTTTTTATCGATCTAACTCTAGTTTATGCTCGAGATATTTGAAGAATAAAGCAAATAAATTTGTTGCATACCGTTTTTCGCAAATATATTCAAATCTTAACATGTTGCTTTGTTAGGTTATAAATATGATTTCTTTTAAGAACTGCATTGCATCAGCTCCTTTTTGCATGAACACATCAGTGAATTCACCAGACAAAATATTTTTAAAACTGTTCCTAGATATTTTAAACGCAGAACCGATTGGTTTACTGCTGTAACAAATAATACAGGTCAGAAGCAGTACAGTATTACATATCAGTAGAGAGTCTAGATGCCGCTACGATGTATTTTAAAGGAAAAGGGATCGACTAAAGGGTATACAAAAACGAAAAACAGATTCTTATGTAAAATTTTCTGGATTCGAATTTCCAGTTCGCCAGTTAATTCGAAATTGCGAAATTGGAGAATATTTTTTCAATCAATCAAAACTCGGAAAAGCATGAAAATGTATTTTCTTATTTTTCACTCAGTATCTCGAGCCTTGTGAGAGATATTGATCTCAAATTTTATGAACATATTCCTCTGATATTGTTCTTGATTGATGTATCAAGCAAAATTGTTTTATCGTGACATCTTTTATAAAAAATATATGAATTATTACATGTTATGCAAAAATACGAAAACGCATTGTAAACTACAGTAAGCGAGAAACTTTTTTTAATATTAAAGATGGAATGATGAGTTTAAAGGTCAAGGAAGTTTTTGAAAACTATATTTCTTTTTGTTGCTGTTTAGTTTAGTTGCAATTGAATTGTTAAAATTCGGTGATTTAACTATTATAATTATGCCTGCTCGAGAGAGATTAAGTACACTGCATTGGGTACGGAATAACCATGGCTTCTCAAAGAATTCATTTATCGAAAAGGAACACATTATTTTGTTTCATTTCAATTACGAATTATGAAACACACATTAAAAATAATAAACTCAACTATTTCATTTAGATTCGATATATTTGTACACAAACAAAAGAATTATAAGAACGAATACGCGATTCTTTTATACCTCATTTCAGGAGCAAAAAAATCCATGTTATTGACGTAAAAGTTATGAATCATATCCATTGAAACTAATGGAAGTTGTTAGAATATGCTTTTTCATAGCTACTTTACAATTTTAACTATTATATCAGCACAAACAAAAACACAAAACCGAACGATAAATCTCAAACTCTCCTTGTTTACTATATTGTTATAACCTCAAAATATGACTTATTTCCTGTGTAATGTTGGAAGAAGAAGAAGACGCAGTATTTCTTGATCGAAATTTACAGGTAAGATTTCTGCATTACTGAGGTATTAGTTCCAAAATTCAACACATATGCTTAAAATTCTCATACGTCACAAGATTATTTATTTAAATTTAATTTTCAAAAATAAACTTATCGGGCGTAAAAGAAACTGAAACCAGGCAAAATCAATTAACTTTTACTGAAGACCATAACGCGCCTATTAAAAATGTACTTTTTTTTAAATGCAAACACCCCATTATAATATAATATAATACTATACCTTCAGTTTTTCCGTTTCTACCACTTCCCGGTATTCATCATCTCTGGATGGTGTCACAATGATTGGTCAATTAGTATATATTTCAGTGTAATTATTGTTTTCTTTAGAACATACTCACTCCTTTCCCGTCTTTAATTTTTTCTGCCCATCCCAGATACATCAAATTCTGTATTGGCCATTTAGAACGATAGGCGATAGAAATAACAAGTATTTTGTAGTAAACGCCTGTCCCATTACATGCAAGCGATACCAACCAGTTTCAACTGAAAATTCACATTTATTCCCATATTGATCCTTGTTTCGCCCCATTATCTTTCGTGTGGGACAAAAAGAGAAACGACTAAAATGTTTTTTTCACTGTACGGCTATACAAAGCGTTAGTAGAGTTAGCACTTTGTCTTATTGGACTTCATCTCGTTTGGTTTTAGAGCGCACGGGCACTTGAAATACTTGAATGTGCTTTTCTACTCTTCATTATAAAACACTGCGATGTATTTTACGAAAATGGGACTACATAACACTATATAAACCCTCGCTGACCATAATAACATACCCGCCGTGATTGGACGAGCCCAATAGACCACCGAAATGATCAGCATAATAGCCGCGCGGATCAATTCCAATTCTTTGGATGAATTAAAATGACTAAACACATTATTCAAGTTGGTGTCTAATGGTTCTGATAAAGGATATTACAATATAGTACTTAGTGCAAGAGTCAAATGACAGCCTCGACAATATATACGACAAATTCTTAAAAAATATTTATTTGTTCATTTAATGATAATAGTATTAATAATAAATGTCTTCCCAAATTGTATTGTTAAACAAAATGTGTACAGTATAAATACCAATATAGAATGGGAAATAAGGGGAAGTTCACTACAAAAAGTGCTCTCTTACTTGACACTAGTGGAGAAACAAACATACACAACCAATAAATGAAATAAGAAACACACCGCGGAATCTTCTCAAAATATCTTAGTTGCATATGTCGTTATAATCCAAATATCTCATTTTTATGGTATTAAGCCCTTCAATAATGAGGTTGTCAAATGTTTGATTTTTTAATTTGATTTGATTTGCCAGCGTAAGGTGGGCATTGCTGCTAATTCCGGTGCATGGAGATTTGTTCCACCACGCAGCCCGATCGCCCGCCGAACGTCCATTTGCAGTCGACTAGTCGTCTACTACATATTCATGCGCTCCACCCGACCGATCAACGGATCATCCCATCGTGTGCCGGAACAACCCCCCGGTGCTTTGGACATTGCACATGCTTGTTGTCAGCAGCGAGAGCCGCATGACGCTTGTGGTAGGAGTATAGGATGGAGCGTGTAGGTGTTTGTGAGATGTTTCTTCTTGTTTTCTTTCTGTCTTCATCGGATGGAAAGTGTATACGTTTCTGAGATGCTTCTTTTAGGTTTTCGTACTTCTTTTCGCTTTCAAGTTTTTGTGAGATGCTTCTTTTTAGTTTCTGTCTGTGATCATCTTCTCTCCTTTTCTACTTCTTAGTTTTCTGTTTCTGAGTCTCGCAGTGTGTATATCCTTCATATGTCTTTATTGTGACGATTTTTCCCAGTGTGTATAATCCTTTCCTAGTTTGTTCATAATCCTCTTGATTGTTGTTATCCATGTGTAGCATATCCTCCCTATTTTCAGTTTGTTGCTGTTCAATCGCAGCGCTTTCTTTAGTACGTGTGTCGTGTTTCGTCTTTTTACGTGTCCCCAATATTTCATTGCGTATGATTCTATTTTTTTGATTATTGTTCTTCCCTCTAGTAATGTTGACGTTTTCTGTCGTTTTTGTGGTTTTCCTGTTTTTGCTAGCAGTTGGATAATGTCCCTTTCAGCTCTTCTCAGGCTCCTTCTGTTGGCCTTTGTCGTTGCTGCGTATTTCGTGTCTCGTCTTTATACGTGTCCCCAGTATTTCATTGCGTATGATTCTTTTCTCTTGATTATTGTTCTTCCCTCTAGTAATGTTGACGTTTTCTGTAGTTTTTGTGGTTTTCCTGTTTTTGCTAGCAGTTGGATAATGTCCCTTTCAGCTCTTCTCAGGCTTGACCTTTGTAAATGTAGTAAACAAATAGATTCAAGCTCCCTGGCTCCTAGTAAATACACCAAATCCCAAATTTTTGAATCCCTCTAGTCCTGTCCGATACTAGAAATGTTTTTTTAGGTACAACTCCCCCTATAATAACGGGGATAACTACACCCGTATTTTATGACACACATAAAGAAAATCGTTTGAATTATTACATTTACAAGGTATTCGGGTTTTTATTTATACAATTCATAGTTTCTTATCTTTATATTTAAAAGGGGGTGAAAATGGATATAATCGGTATATTGCATAAAATGGAGCTGAAAGTTTTTTCTTAATGAAAAGTCGACATTATTAACCAAGTATAAATTTTTTACTGAATAACTTAAAATATAATTATTGAAACTTTTACTTCCCTCGCATACCGAAGGGAAGTATTGTATTCGAGAAAAAATCACCCTCCGAGATTTTTTCGGATTTTTACGTTTCAGATCATGTAGATTACGAAAATATAGGTTTTTCAATTCCGTCAGTCTGTCTGTCTGTCGGTCTGTTGGTGCATGAACTAACAAACTACTTGACGGAAGACAGTCAAATTTGGTAGGTAGCTAACGCCACTGCCATCGAAGAAACGGTTAGACTTTCACTGGAAAATATACAGGGTGGACCGTCTGAAGGGAATAAACAGATAATGAAAAAAATGTTTCGTTCAAATTTTAAATTTCCACGTTTCATGATATTCTGAACCTATCTCAAAAAAATTTTTGTTCAATTTTGAAAATTTTGAATTTTTTATTTAAAATGGGATGGAATTTTTTTTTGCTCAAATTTAAAATTTTCACGTTTCGTGACATTCTAAACCTATTTAAAAAAAAAATATGAAAATTTAAAATAGAAAATATTTTGAAATTTTAAAAATTGTGTATAAAATGGATGATGGAAAAAAATAGTTTTGCTCAAATAAAAGTTTCAAGGTTTGATGCCATTCCAAACATATTTCAAAAATTTTTTTTTAGAAAATTTTTTAAAAAATGTGAACATTTTTTATAAAATGGGTGATGGAATTTTTTTTTTGCTCAAATTTAAAGTTTCCACGTTTCATGGCATTCTAAACATATTTCAAGAAAGAAATTTGTTTTGAAAATTTTAAAAATATATTTATTTTTTATTATTTTACCACTAAAATAGGATGACAGACAAAAAGGTTTTCTTCAATTCTAAAATTTTCACGTTTCATTATATTCTTAACCCATTTCAACAAAAAAGGTTTTTAAAATTAAAAAAAATCCAACCACTATACAGTAGATGATGGAAAAAAGTTATCAGGTTTTAATAATAATAATAATAAATGTCTTTATTTCCCAAAAAAATGAACAATGAAAAAGAATACAAAAGGATACAAATTTTATAATAACGTTAAATGAGAAAAAAGGGGAAGTTCACTCAAAAGAGTGCTCTACCACTTAACCCTTGTAAATGAATAACAGACAATGGTTAACACAGAACAACAGAAAACAAAGAAATAATATTACTCAAGCCATATTTTGTTTGTTCTTAAAAAGTTTCCTGATACATTTTTTGAACTTATAATTGCTGAAAGTCTTAAAATCAGTAGGAACAGAGTTGTACAATTTTATCATGAATTTAAATCCTCTCTCAAAAAATACAGTTTTATGAGCAGGTGGAGTTAGCAATCCTCTGCTCCTTACATTAATATTGTGAACGTCAGTCCGGTATGATATTTTATTAAATAAATACGATGGTATTTTTGTCGTGATAATTTTGTGGTATAAGCATAGAGCGTATATTTGAAATCGGTTTTTCATGTTGAGCCATTTTAATTCAACCAACTTATGCGACACATGGTCAAATTTTCTGATGCCATATATAAAGCGTATACACGAGTTTTGAACACGTTGTATTCTACTTGTGCAATCATTATCTAAACAAGGTCCATAAACAGGAGCACAATAAGTGAACTGCGATAGTACCAATGTTTCACATAACATTTTTTTTGTCTGACAGTTTAAAAACAATCTATGCGGATATAATAATCGAAGGGCTACATACGCCCTTTGAATATTTTTAGTAACATGATCTCGAAATCTGAGAGACTTATCAAGAATTAAACCGAGGTTTCTTGCGCTATCAGTTATTTTAATTTGTATTTCATTGTTTTAATATTGACAACTTGTCGCAGGTTACTATAATCTGCTCTTTTACTAAACAAGATAACAGCTGATTTTGACGGATTTAATACTAAAGAATGTTCTGTTGCTACGTTTGATAATTTTATTAAGTCATTATTAATTGCTGTTACAGCATTGTGATATTCAATGGGATAAAATGAGTGAAGCAGTTGTGTGTCATCGGCATACATATGAACTGCACTGTTTTCAACAGATTTAGGGAATTGGCGGGTGTAAACCGTGAACAACAATGGCCCAAGGATAGAACCTTGTGGAACACCTCTTGTTAAATATCTTACATCTGACATAGTTCCACTCAATTTAATCCTTTGACTGCGACCCACTAGGTAGGACCGAAATAGCAAAACACCCTCGACATCAACGCCACAAGATTGTAAAATAGCCAATAAGATATCATGGTTTATGGTGTCGAAAGCCTTGCTGAAATCAAGCAATACCAGAGCCGTACTTTTACCATCATCATATGCTTGAATAATATCATCAGTTACGGTTAACAATGCTGTAGAACAACTACGCCCGAAATTCCGACTGCACAGAAGGTAAAATATTATTTGAATCCAAGTGAACTCGTATCTGTAATTCTATGATCTTTTCCATTAACTTTGAAAGAGCCGGTAGAATGCTTATGGGTCTAAGATCTGAATATGTTGAAACCTCACTTTTTTTAGGAATCGGTACCACTAAGGCATTTTTCCAACTCGATGGAAACTTGCTCTGAAGAATAATACTATTTATTACATGTACCAAGATCGTTAGAATCCAAGGGCAACATAGTTTAATTAAGCTTAAACTTATATTATCTGATCCAGGAGAGGTATTCTTCAATTTTTTAAGAACTTTCTCTGTAACAACAGGCTAACTACATGGCGATTATAATTCTCATGTCATTTCTTAATTAATGTTATTTTAGAGTGACCGTCTTGTATGAATAACGAGGGATGTTCCGATTTTTTCTTATATGCGGAGCTAATTTACCCCGTTATTATAGGGATTGGGTTTATAGCATCGGATAGGGCGACAGATAACGAAAATTTTGAGACCTATTGCCTCAATCTGGTCAATTTCTTGCAACGTTTTTGACATTGCAAGAAGAGGCGAAACACGGCTTATTTTGCGATCATCTTTCCTGATTAAAATTGCAATTAAATTAATAAACTATTAGTAGACTGAGAGTTTCCTTGATTATTAACCATTTCATTCTCAACAAAAATTCCATGTCTACTTAATTTCAATATTTAAATAAATTCCAAGGGGAACAATAAATAATTCAAACGACAGCTGTTGCTATTTAATTGTTTATTATCATAATTGCTTAACAATAACAATTACTCCCTGCTAATTATTACACTACTTATACCATTAGTTTAATAACTGTAATTATTGATCAACTGTTATTAATAGTTTTTCTGTAAATGTAATTGGAGATATGTTATTTTAATATCAGGTATTGGTGCGTGTTGATTTTGACGTCACCGCTCTGTATGAACATGTGAATCTATCACTAAACACAACGCATCCTTATTATTATGTTTCTCACGAAATGTTCATTTATTTCCTACAATGTAATACTTTAATATTTATAAAGATGATGTAAAGTTATTATACGAGTACATGCTCTCTTCAAATCCAGTCAATGCTATGGAAACGATAGACTAGGTCATATTTCCCAGTCACTTAACTGTTATTGTAAATATCAGGCATTGTCAGCTTGTTACCTATTTTATGAGTCGCTCCAACTAGGATATTCCATAGATGTACTACGGATAGGAAACTCGGTGATCTCAATGACCATGCAAGTAAAAGGGTAAGATCCTGCGGTTGGGCTTAATAATAATAATAATAATCTTTATTGGCCATTTCTGACACATAAGATGTGTATATGGTACGTCATTACAAATAACAGTAATAGTATAAACATCATACAGCAAGTCAAATAATAAATTATAACAATCATAGCTATATTGTATACATACATATTTACATATATATCTAATTAAAATTATTACAGAGTAGTGATAAGAATACAGATTGTCATTTAAAAATTCACCAACTGCATAATAACATTTTTCTGTCAATAGTCTTTTTATTTGTTGTTTAAATAATTTATCATTTAAATTCTAGTAATCATTAGGCAACTTGTTAAAGACCTTGATTGCGAGATATTCGGGGCTTTTTTCAAAAAGAGATAGATTATGTTGGGGGACTTTTAATATTAGATTATTTCTTGTATTATAATTGTGGTTCATACTTAAACGATTCAGCCTATTAAATTCAGCTTTTGCATATGTTAGCAACTGTAGTATATATATATATATGCAAGGTAACGTTAGGATGCCTAACTTTATAAAGAGTGGTTTGCAGCTGGTTCTTGGATTTACTCCTACTATGTGTCTGATTGCTCTTTTTTGCATTTTAAATACTCTCTCACTTTCAGGTGATCCACCCCAGGCAATAATACTGTATGAGATAACAGAGTTGAAATGGGTATAATAATACATTAAGAGTACAGGCAGCTCTACAAGTTTACGTAATTGATTTATGCAGTAGCATACTGAAGCAACCTTGTTACACACAGATTCAACATGTGAATGCCAAGAACAGTTATTAGATATCCATAACCCGAGAAATTTTATATTATTCTTTTGTTCCAATGATACAGCCTCTGTTTTTATTAACAGACTATTGTCAACTTTTTTATTAGAAACATTGAATCTAAGAAAGCTGGATTTTTTTATATTCAATACTAATTTGTTACTTTTGTACCAGTCATGAGCTTCTTGCAGTTGTGAGTTAGCATTACTAGTTACTTCCTCTACTCTAGGTTGACAAATCAATAGAGATGTATCATCAGTATACATTACCGAGTTATTAAAACCGAAGTCATTCACATATATTATATATAGAAGTGGACCAAGGATTGAACCTTGAGGCACACCTATCTTGGATTCCAAATGATCAGACTTGCAATTGTTCACATAAACATAATGCCTTCTGCTATTCAAGTAACTTATTTATAAGTATTTCATGGTTTACTAAATCAAAAGCTTTTCTTAGATCTAGAAAGATGCCAACGCATTTATGATGTTGATCTTAGTTCTTATAGAGTAGATTTAAAAAATTTAAAATAGCTGTATTGGTAGATACAGCCTTTCGAAAACCAAACTGTTTTACATTAAATAAATTATATTTATCAAAAAAGGTTAATATCCTTTTTGCAACATTTTTTCAAAAATTTTAGCATAGACGCATAAAAGCATATCTTGCTCCCAAATGTTGGGTATGGTAAATTTTAATGTCTCTCCCTCTGTCTCTCTTTTTCTCTCTCTCTGATGTAAAACACAAAATTTTATCTGTCAATGACATGAACGAATATAAAAAACTATTTTCGTTTCCACAATATATAAAAAATGTACAATTTAGTGCAATTTGAAACTCACCTCATCTGTTGATTGATTGATTGATTTACCAGCATAAGGTTGGCATTGCTGCCAATTCCGGGCATCCATGGAGGTTCGTTCCAACACGCAGCTTGGTCGTCCCTTGAACACGCCCAACGGTCAGCGAAACCGCGTGTCAGAACCAAATCTCGCATGTTTTATATACCGCCGGACCGGGTTGCACATTGGACATGCTTGTTGTCAGCAGCAAGAGCCGCATGACGCATGGGGTGTGAATATAGGATGAGAAGTGTAGGTGTTTGAGAGATGCTTCTTTTCAGTTTTGTAACATGCGGAATGCTCAATAGCATCCTTCGTTACACTGTTAATATTTATTAGAAAAATTATAGTTATCGGAAATATTATTCCCACAAACTTTAGTACTAATAGAGTTCCCTTACTGCTTAGACTATGATGAACATACGTCATCTGTCAGCAGTTAAAGTTCGCGAATACTAGATAGCGCAGCAGGAATGATATTTCAACTAAATAACGCCGGGTGAAACTCTTTCTCGTTGAACCATTGCACTAATTAGACGTATTTATAATTTTGTTTGACCTGTAATGGGGATGTTAGAATTTGAAAAACCTCGTGATGATCACATGAGGTAAGGTTTTAATAATTATACCGGTAAATGCCATCTAACATTTGAAATATTGTTTTAGGTTTTTCTTATATTCTTATAAATTAAGAATTAATTTCTTAATAACAAAACTTATTCACGTCTAATGATTTTAACGTAGAAGTATTTCAACGTTATATTATTTGCTTTAAGCAAGATTTGAGATTATCTACATTTAATTAGCGATACCTACTACGTTTTCCACTAAGCAAACAATATTCATATGAAGTCAACTTTTCTATACTACATTTTGAATTGGGATATACGAAAACATTCCGAGCGATGAGATTTTCTTCATTTTGTCTTGGCGACAAATCTTGTACGGACGTGTTTACGATTTCATAACCTCAACATGGAATTAAAGCAGCCACATGTCAAATTTTAAGCCCATAATCATCGGAGAACAAGATCACATTTAGGAATTTCCTTAATCAGGATAACAAAATAAAAAAGTACTTTTAATTGTTACCAATAAAAGGGATTATTTTCACATGATTGTTGAGCTATTAGAGCCAAAAGTGTCTAAATTTAACATACTAGATTCAAGTGAAATCTATTATATTTTGGCTATTTGCATTTTAAATCCGTTGTTATAATTAAATCCATTGTTGTATATTAATTCGTAGTTCCTTATATCTTGAATTCGTTGTCGCAAATACTTCGCCGTAGTATTGTTTCGTAGTTGCTTTTAGTTGATTCCTAATGATTAATATCTTATTTAGTACTATAGTGCACGTTTGTTAGTGATATCGTAAGTCGTGGTTCAATTTTTGTTGTAACGAGAGTGTTTGAGGTTTATGAACTTTGAGATAATGTTACGAGACATATTTGTTGTAATATAGTATTTTGTCTCTCGTAAGGGATCTCAAGTTCCTAATTTTGTTGTAATGTATGATTTTTAATATTGAGATAAATTTGCGAGACTTATCTTCTGTAATATAGTTATTTTGTCTCTCGTAAAGGATCTCAAGTATGCTGTATACTGTGCTGGCCAGGTTACACCAGTGACGCTAACCACGTCGCTCGTAGGGTGGCCCACGCTTGAAACACTTGGGCAATATTTAACATCGACTAAAACCTTTTTTACAACGCCACAGTTTCCATTTGTCATCATCGGCTGGGGTGTGGTGCAGGTGTTTGCGAGATGCTTCTTTTCACTTTCCATGCTTCTTTTAAATTTCCATTTATCGTCATCTCCTTATTTTTCTTCTTCTAAGTTTTCTGCTTCTTCTATCTGAATCTGGCAGCTTTTATTTTTTATTTTATATTTTCTTTTTGTCTTTTTTTTGTTTTTATTTTTTAACGGCTCCACAGGTAAATATCCATCTACGCCTGAGTTGCTGGGAAGGGCCCTATCTCGCGGAAACAATATATTTTTTTGCGCGTTATGAGAAAAGAGGTCCGAAAGGTTGGTTTGCTCACCCTGTATGTCGTTTCCTTGAAACAATCGTTTTCAATTTCGGGCAGTTTTTCCATTTCATCACCTATATATTATGTTTATTACCTATATATTATGTTTAATATCTTTTCAATTTTGATCTCCATTTCTTGTTTAAAATGTAATGAAGACAAATTAATAAACCAATGCTAATGCTACATATACAAAAACTTATCTGTTTCATTCACACATCTGGCTGGCTTCAAGAAGTGACGAATCCAGGTATAGATTTTACGGTCAAGCACTCAAGCAGTTTTCTCGGATTGTTCATATACACTATTTTGTGTTGCTTTATTCAACCAACATAATTCAGTCAAATACCAACTATATGAAATAGCCGTACTCGCGCCAATTTATATCAATCAATGCAGAATTGTTCACGCTCCAATTCAGTACAATTTCGGCGTTTTGTTGCCGCTTTATCCGGATTTATCTAGATAGCCCGTAGGAGCCACGAATCATGCGTCTTTCACCGAACTCAACACACTTTGAACTCCACTTTGAAACTCACCTCATCTGTTGCACAAATAATCAATTGAAGGTCATTTTATCAGCTTTAATTTATCTTTCTTGGCATTTTCTCTAAAGTCAATAATTTACGAGTTATTTCCAAAAAAAAACTGAAAAGTTACTGCAATTGATCCAAATTGAAATAAAACCAAATGCACGTTTTGTGGTTCCAGGAATACGAAAAAGTGGTTTCCTAGAAATGTCGATACACCGAAACCAACAATCCGAGTTTGATGTTTGATGAAAGGTACCGTACATCAACTGAAAAGATTTTGGTGCAGATTGGATGATAAATGCCCCTTTGGTACTGTATATTAATATATCTATTGTTGCATCTACGTAGACGTACAAAACGTATATTACCATCGTAGTTGATTTGAGTGCCAGAACCTGGAGGTTGGCAATATTTTGGCAATACAATGTGTTAAAGGTTAGTCTGGCTGCGATGATACAAGGAACTTTTTAATAAATGTTCATAAATATTTCTTTTAAATGAAAAGGATGTTATAACGCAATTGAGTAAAACACTATGTTTTTTACCACTATATTTGCACAAAACGTGACTGCAGCTTCAACACTTTAGGTCATTTTCAAACGATGATTCAACTAAGAATGGAATACAGAGATTTGGTCCCTATTTAAATATGTTTCTAGAATTAAACAGATTAGAGAATTATGAAAGTGCAGAGGTAGTTTATGATATACGAACCATCCAAGGGTGGGGTTCTTCAGAAATATTAATTACATTTTGATAGCAGTCAAAAGAGGCGAATACATAATATCTAATTGATCATTTAACAAAATTAAATCAATCCTTATCATTGTATTTGTATATTTCCAATGCTTCTAACAAATTAAGTTTCAAACCTTTGCTAGCATAGTGTAGGATTTCCATATTATTAATATCTGTTAAGTTATGCCCACTCTCTAATATGTGATTAGAAAAAACAGACTCTGTTTTTGGTAGTCTGAAGGACCTATCATGATCGAGGTATCTGGTTCTAAAATTATGTCCAGTCTGTCCTATATATATGCTATTGCACTCTGAGCAATTTAACCTATAGACTCCAGATTTTTCGTATCTATTTGCTTAGCGTTGTAAATTAAATTTGATATTTTTTGGGGGGTTTAAATGCTATCTTGATGTTATGTGTTTTGAGAATATTTGATATTTCTCTATTAGTGTATCACAGTATGTGATGGTAGCGTAAGGTCTTTGTTTTTCTTCTCTAGCTATGGGATAAATTGCTTTAAAAGTATACTGATTTTGTTTTTTGTTTATTAATTTGGCGATAGTTTCTGTGGGGAAACCATTGTCCTTGGCTATTTTTTGAATTATTGAGAGCTCTGTTTTTATTTGCGTTTCTGATAAAGGCAACAAAAAAGTTCTATGTAGCATTGAATTATAAGCTGCTAGTTTTTGTGCGTATGGATGGCAAGAATCAAAGGGGATAGTTATATCAGTATATGTATGTTTTCGAAAAATATCAAATTTGAATTGGTTATTTTTGTGTCTGATAGTTAGGTCTAGAAAATTTATTGTATGGTTTGATTCTCGTTGTAATGTGAATTTAATTTTGGAGTGTATGTTGTTAATAGAATCTAGAAAAGTGTGTAATTGTGTAGCAGTACCCTTAAAACATGACAAAACGTCGTCGACATATTATGTATATCAAAAATTAATGTGATTCTTGCCTGGTTGGGAATTTAGTATACTTTCCTCTAAATTAGACATAAAAATATACGCTAGTAAAGGACTTAGAGGTGATCCCATCGGTAGACCGATGTTTTGAATATAAAATTGATTATTGAATTGAAAGTAATTTTGACAGATGCACGTGTCGAAAGCTATCATAAACTACCTGTGTACTTTCATAATTCCCTAATCTGTTTAATTCTAGAAACATATTTAAATAGGGACCAAATCTTTGTATTTCATTCTTAGTTGAATCATTGTTTGAAAATGACCTAAAGTGTTGAAACTGCAGTCACGTTTTGTGTAAATATAGTGGTAAAGAACATATTAGTGTTTGACTCAATTTTGTTATAATTATGGATTACCATAGAGTAACGGCTTCCTCAATCAATTTCTTGAAGAAGATGTTTTCAATATGGTGTCAAGTTTTTTTAAAAAAGGTTAAAATAAAAGTTCAATGCATTTATGGCATCAGGGAAAAAATGCCTAAACTCAGCATCGTCTATTTTTTTACATTTTGTGTTTTCAGTTTGGATATTTATATTTACACATATTTAATTTACTTAGCATTGATTGTTTATGACAAAATATGGAAAAATACCCAGTTTGCATTTTTTTCGTCAAAAATTGTTCTTTTATCACACGACATACCACAAAATTTCTGTCATTAAGGGAAGTGAGGGTTGAATTATCTCTCAAATTTATATAAAATATTTTTGGCATAAACGTTTTGTCTTTGTTTAAATTGCAAAAGTAAAGTGTAAAAATATGATTTCTTCAAAGATGTAAAAAATACTGTAACAATTTCATAAGCTTTAAAAAACATCTTGTAACATTTTTCTCGAGATATTAGGAAAAACTCATTTAGACAGGCATTACTAATAAAATTATTAGAGCTAAAAGTACTCGCCACCTTGATTCTTCTAAAAACTTTTCCACATGACATCAAAAACAAGTCACCTGCCGACAACCTGACCCACCACAATTCCAACATTCGTTAATCATCTCATTTAACGAAGCGGTCCTAATTAAATATGATTCTTTCCTTAATTAAACAATAAATTAACAGTAACAAAGCATAAACATCAATATCAATCATTTCTTTGTTATTCTAACCTGCCCGTGACTTCCTATCTCGATTGATACATCAAAGATAGAGGCACCGCCTATACTAATAGCAGCTATTTAAATGTAACTTTATGATTAAAACTGTATAGTCCTGATTGATTTGCACGCTATTCTAATAATGCATGACATAGTTATTTCGACAATGATTGATGTTAAAATATGCATAAAGTATGGCGTTGATAAAATCATCTGATGATCTCTGGATGATTTGATATGCGGGCAAACTATTAATATCAATAATTTCAAATATAATCTGTTACCTATTCAACCAAAATCCATTTGGTTCTGGTCTCATAAAGATCAAATTGGTAGTTGGAGTTTTCAATGCCATTTAACTTGTTTAGTATTACTTTCATGTACTGAGGAAACAGAAAGAAAAATGATTTGCGGCTGGGCGTACGTGAATTTATGTACATCTGTCGAATTTTCTTCCGTTAACGGAAACTTCTGAATAAAATTCATTGATCTTGATTTTTTAAATGTTAATCTTAGTAAGACCTTCAGATCTGTTGATGTATTGGCGGTTTGCGAACTAGAAGAGAATAGAAATCAATATGTGGAATACCGTGGTTTCTGGTCATTTGATGCTCTAGCCACACCCGGTGTTCCCCAGGGATCCGTACTGAGCCCTCTGATGTTTGCTGTTTTTGTAAATTATATTGTAGCTAATCTGAATGTAAAGCGCGAGCTTTCTGTATGCAGATGGTTTGAAAATTGATTGTGCAATAGAATGTGAACAAGATTATGAAAAACTTAAATATAATTAATGACTCGAGCCTATCTAATCACTTGCCTCTCAACATATCTAAATGTAATACATTTACTTTCTCTAAAGTGGGTAACCCTATCGAGTACAATTATCAAATAAACGTCAAATGTTGCAGAGGCCTCATTCAGTAAAGGATCATGGATTTATCTTTGATAAATATCTAGGTTTTAAGGAGGATATTAATTTCATCACAGCATCAGCAATGAAAAGCCTTAGTCTTGTAGTACGAAACCGCAAAGGATTCAGCAATACTGACTGATATACTAATTTGTACGATCAAAAATGGAATATTACTCGCTCATATTAGTTCACTGCATATCCTACTTACATAAACAATGTTGAGGATATTCAGCGCCGTCTTGTTAAGTACTTATATCTTGCAGAAGATAGTATCTATCCTATAGATAGAATATTTATAGGTAAGTACTCTGATGGATTTTTTTCGTGTGTAATAGCATTTCAATCGATTAGTTCATCCCGTTTTTTTGTAAATGTTTCTGGCTTTAACCAATTGTCTTTTAACTGAAGTTAAACCCAGCAAACAATATATATTTTCATAATCGTTTGATACGTTCTCTGGTCCAAACATAAATAGTATATAATACACCGTTTCGAAGTAAACATATGCTACGATACCAGGCGTTCCCGATTTCCGACAGTCCCTGTACACAAAAGTACATACTCATTCTCTAACTTGTCGAAACGCTAGCTTTTATTTTTATTTTCCTCCATTCCCATCTATTTCTTATTTTCTGTTTGTATGTTTTTGTTCCTTATGTTTGTTTTTCTAAACTATTTTTCTCAATCATAACCCTTATTAGAGCCAAAAATTTTAATAAATCCCAACATTTCAAACGCAATCTTAAGCGAGCAGCATCGTTGCTCCCGTTCTCGTGAACTACTCTCAGCAGGTTTTTTATCTGTCGTCTTTTCCGGTGGCAACAACCAAGTATTTTTCCACCAGTGCTAAGTTACTAAGTATTAAACCTGAAAATTCGACTCTTTTTAGTTGATCTGGGCTATTCCGTTCAGTGTCTACATTACCACGACGCTGCCTGTCTTGGATGTCTGACTGGCTGCGGAATGAGATTCAGAAAAAACCTGTTGTAAATTTGAACAAAGCCTATTTGAATTGATAGGTTTCCAGTAAATGTAATTGTTGTTATTTTTAGGTTTGCACACTATGGCGTCTAATTCTTTTTTCCCAACTGTCTATCTAATCAGTAATCGAATTCATCGACACTAAAGTCAAAGTCATAAAAATCGGATCGATATAGTCACTACGGATTAAACTGACATAAATACATGAACGACTACAACACCTAAACACATTGTGTATTTGTATAACAAAGCGAGTGGTTGGTATGGAAATTTTTTTGTATAATTTCGCACCGTTAAATCGGCAGACAACGTATCAAAGAAAATATGGACCTGTCAATCTAAATAAATTTGTTAACATTATTTTCTTGGAAATCTAATTTTAAGCAACATATTCACGAATAAAGAATAAATTGCAGGTTGCTGCAACTTTGATTGATGGCAGCGCAAATTAATATTCATAAAATTTCCGTTTAATTTCGCATCAACGTACCAGGGATGTTTGGTAAATATTGGAATAGTTTTCCAAATTTAGTTGCAACGGCATAAAAACACTCAACGGATGAAATTGCTTAACCATATTTTTAATTTTTGCAATAAATCTAATACAATTTTTATAGTACTTAATATTGTTAGTTTTGCTGCTAGAAGAACGTCCTTGAAAACCATTTCTACCACTACTGTTTTAGTGGCTTTATGTCTTTCTGATGAGCTCCAGAATAAGGGCGAAAAATCTTTCAAAGGAAGAAAGAGAATGATAGGTTTCATGAAAATGTAATCCATTAGAATGAAAAATGTTTAAGACAAGTTAGATAAATAAATTCATTTTAGGCATTTGTTCTCATTTTTAACTGACTCTTCATGATCGTAGGGGGTTATGTAGATACTAGAATGAAAATGTTCAAATAAGAAATTAGACAAATTCATTTTAGGATTTTAATTTGCTATCATAACCAGAATTCAGGTTATCGAGAGAATGCAAAGATTTCATCATTATTTTTACACATAGTTTTTCTTTTAGTTCTTATAGATAGTTATTTTTTCTGCTGTTTGCAAAATCCTATAGAGAATATGTTTCAATACAATTATAAGCAAACAAATAATTCAGTTTTATTCAGTGTACTAGTTAGGAAAACAATTTCATAAAAGAAATGTCTTTGATTGAGAATTGCTCATATATAATGGTCTTTCCTTGTATACGTGTGTATCTTTCACGAAGGCTATATGTTTAATAAAGCTCTCCTTCCAGTCGGGTATGGGCTTAACGTAAACTTGATAAGTTGACGAGGCAGTTTTATAAAGTCTGCTAAACAACGTCCATCACCGTTTCGTCTCCCATCTTTGTTCTAAGTGACATCCAGAGTGACAGCTTTGTCCCGAAACAGAGTGGAATTTTAATTCAGTCCCGATACTCAATTTATCATTTAATGGAAGTATTCAACCTATTTTGTCTTTGTTTATGGAACACTGGGTGGTATTAAATGACGCGTTGTGAAACAACGTTTAAGATAAAAAGCAAATGTCTGAAATAATGTAGAATATTAATATATCTAGCTAAATCGACTAATACTCGTAATACTCAGTAGATTCTTTCACTGCTCAAAGTTGTAATATTATGTGTAAATTCACATTTTTAGAAACATCTGTAACGCTATTCCTCTGTGCTAACCGCCTCACCTTCTCTTAGTTCTGGCAAGTAATATTTTCATGTGTAATTGATTTGCTGCCAATTTTATCGATTCATGGTAGCAAAAATACAGGTCTATGATGTTTGCATACAAATATTTTGCCTAAAAGAATTTAAAAATTCTTAATAATAATAATAATGGCATTTTTATTTTCCATGTAAAAGAATATTCTTAATTACAAAACTATTTAAATAAGTAAATGAAATATTAGGCGAAGTTCGGCAATACTTTGATTAATATTAAAAGCAGTAATAAAAAATTAAAACTTATAAAATTAAGCAGCTCTTCCACTTAACATAATTCGCGCATTACATTAAATGTAAGTAAATTAAAAATAATTACACCTATGGCTAATACAGAGAAAAGAAAACTTTCAACTTAGGCTAAGGCACTGGGCTAAAATATGTTAATTATAAATTAATATTTTTAATTTTAGTTAATGATATAATAATAGTTATACAGGGTGTAATTAGTTTCATGTCATTAAAAAAAACTGGTTATAGGGACCGACTAGACAAACAAAAAACCTGTATGATCTCTTTCTGTAGGGATGCTTTGAAAAAAACTGGCCTAGGTTTAACATTTTAATGCTAAGGTAGGAAACATTTGAGAACTACTGTTTTTCAGGGTCAGTGGATGTTATAGTTCCAAATATTAGAAATAATAGAAAACTGTAATACCTGACTTGTGTTCCCGCCGGCACTTTGATGGGATTACTTGTACCGAACTTTTTATACCACTAATTGAATTCATGAAAATGTAAATAATTCCTTGTCCTTCGGCACAACGCAAGCATAGCATGGCCGGGTTTAAATAGGAATAATTTTTCCTCAAAATCGGATCGTTTTATCGATGTCAAACAAGAATATGTTTTTTTAGAAAATCGTTTAAGCAATTTAAAAATGTGGCCTTAATTTTCAAACATTAATTTTTCAATATTTAGGGGTAAAAAGCATTGGGGGTGTTCCGTGTTTCACCCTCGACTTCCTAGATTCCTAGACAAGATACGAAGGGCGCCACATTTCTGGAATAAAGATACTTATTTAATAAGTACATAGTTTATTAAAATCAATAGAACTGTTTGGAAGTAATAGGCAAACAAACCTTCTTGAATATGTAACCTTTAAAGGGTAATATCTCCTTAAGGGGGCGCCCTAAGAAAAAAGTTATAGGTACTTTTAGTGTTATATTGACCCAAACTATACGTTCCTGAAATATTGTCCCATAGTGCCGGGACACCCTGTATATTTTTAAATAAATTTAATTTAACGAGGCAATCGTTTTTCACTTTCCTATGACCAGTGATTCCACAAAATTGGAATCAGAAATTATATAAAAATACGCCTTGCTGCACTGAAGAGTTTGAATACGGGATGCCGGGAAGCTGACAACACACGGCCTGAGCGTTCCTACAACCCATCACGTGAGCAGCACAACACGCCATATAGTTCACACACAATTTACTGTGGCCGACATAAATCACTCAACTGAAGCGATTCATCAGACTCATTGTACGAGCTCTAGTATTCCGACACTCACTCTCACTCTACGGTCGAACCTTTCAGATCTAAACGCCAATATTTTACGAGTTTTTGACAAGCCGGATGGCTTTTCCATCTACGCCTTGCATTGCCGTGACCACGTTTTGCAGGACACCTGCTAGTTCGCAAGAACCCCACTGCTGCGCTTCCTAGACGTGAATTCAGTTCACCGGAACTCACATATCAAATGATACAGGATGAAAATTATGAATACTTTAAATGGGAAACGTCATTATATCGAAAGGTAATAATTCTTGGGTCGTTTGGATTATTTTAATTAAAAGAATAGAAGGGTAATTAGGTATTTCATGCTTGATTGAACTAATTTGTTCTAGTACGCCTAAGATACGGATAGCTAATTAGCGATTGAACATAAATTAAGTGCGGATATTCTTTTTCATAAGATTTTTATCCGCTGATATACAGGTGTTTCTAAAAGTGCTGTTATAAATGTTAATTGCCATGGAATCATAAGATGTAAAGTAAAATGCGTCTCCCAAAAAACATTGCAAATGTAAAAATTTGCCCGTTTTCTCCTTCCGATCCTGGCCATAACAACAACAGAAAATGGTGTCATCAATAACAACGTCTATTAACTAGAGCATAACCACTGAATGCCGTTTGTTCAGTGGTTTATTTGATTTTACACTCTAATATTCGTCGATAGGTGGGGTTGTTTTTGATGATATTATTTCTCTTTGTTGTTATTGCCAAAATAATAAAAAGAGAAATGGTGTTATCAAAAATAAACATCTATCAGCAAATATTAGAGTGCGACCACGGAATATTACTTATTCAGATGAAAAAGGAGCGTGTGATGGATATGAGTAAACACGGAAGGTTAGCGTGGGAGAGAGACAGGTAGTTGAAGATACGTTTTTAAATTCAATTTTAATTTTGTGTATACCCCTACATGAAAGGATACCTTTACAACAAGCTCATTATCATGCAAAATCACACAATTGAAAAGGATAATTTCAAATAAACGGTGCGAACTAAATATTTATATTACTGAAATCCGAAGAGAGTCGAAAAAATCATTAATATGCTAGTTATTTTATCTTTTGTGTCTTTTTGAACATAACATCAATCAAGATAACTTTATTGACCATTTAATACACATGTAATTTGCTACACCCATACGCGGAGCCCATCAGACATCCACGACTCGAAGCACCGTGGCAGTAAAACGTAAATATACAAATCTGAACTCTTTTCGTCACTGGATGAATTTAAAAAAATATGTTAAATTTAGTTGCTTATAAAAGATGTCGAATCCTCGAATTTGCATATGCTCATATGAGAAAAATTATATATTAAGAAAATGTATTAAAAAGTAAAAAATAATTTTTAAAATAATCCGTGTGGAAACCAAAAGTTCTGAGGGGCGGGGTCCGGTCATATAACACAATTGTATAGTTACTTTATTCATTTGACCGCCCCCAAAGCTTTTGGTTTCCAGATATATGAATTTAAGAATAAGTTTTTACTTTTTAGTAATTTTTTTTAAATAAACTTTGTTTAAAAATTTGTTTTACCCTTTCATTTGATACCCATGTCAAGACGGTTGTGAGGAAAAAGGTCATCCGCCATCCTGTGACGTCCACCATATTATATTTAGAATGACATCACATAGTTTATCATATTTTACGCATTAAAGCCTTGCATTTGATACCCATATCAAGAGGGTTTTGAAGAAAACGGCAATTCACCATCTTGAGACGTTCGGAAAACTGGATTTAGAACGATATTAGATTACTATATTGCTTTGTCATCCGACCTACATTCGTGTGCAAAACTTCAAAGCCATAGTTTAATTAGAACTAGTATAACATTTGACTTCAAAATTTGTAGAAGTCAGATAGACAGACAATAAAGCAAGTTAAATAAAAGCTTTTAATAAAAAGGACCAAATGAAAAAATCCGCTTCAGATGATGGCAGAGCCGAGCAAACGCCAAGCCGCTTAATTTATAGTCCAAAAGTGTTAGACTATATACTGTAGAAATGTTTTTTTTTCAAATCTAAAGGAAAATAGTCATTTAAATATTTGTTTCGGAAAATTTCTGGACTAGCTGAAAATTTAAGAGGAACTTTTAAAAACGGTAGAAATGATAACCCGAAAAGTTTGCCATCTTAAGCTCTCAACATCAAGAGTGCCAGAATGCCAGAACATTTTTAAAGTGTTAAATGCCGAATTTTTGTTAATGTAAAAACGCAGTGCAATTTGTCTCATTCACTATCCATGTTCTGCTAGATTGTCCAGTAATTCTACGGAAAAATGCAAACACGAAGCTACTCGGAAACAAGAAATAGGGTCGTGTAGAGGAAGAAATTATAAAAAGGATCTTGTATTTTTGCAGCGCTCTAGCTAGAACATAACCTAAAAAATTAGATAAATTCGAAAAAACGTTCTTTTGCAATTAAGAAAAAAGCGAAGCATCCTACAAATAAAAGTTAAATAAGAAAGTTGTAGGTTGTAACAAAATAAAGATTCATTATTTTTTTTCCTAAACTAACCTAACCTAAAAATACCGTCAAATATCGCTCTTTATTGTTTTTGCTGCTTATTATAATTTTGATTTAAATTACTCCTTGTTCTGTGAAAATATTGCCTCTTAAGTAGAAAAAGAGCGTTTTTTGACAAATTTCAAGAAAATTAGAAATACGCGATTTATAGCGCAATTACGAAAAAAAAAAAACCTTTTCGTAAATCGGCCATTGCCCACGATGGTGATGGCCTAGAGAATCAAACCTGGGCTTAAATTCTTCATAAGGGATAGTACTATCATATAATTTAAGATATAAATATTTTTAGTCACTTTGTAACCTCAAAAAAGCGAATTGATATCGTAGCGTTTTAATATCGGAAAGGTTTATGTTTTCGTATATGGGGTAGAGTTACCAGTTTTTGTTCAAGGTCAAAAGACAGCGGTGTCGCGGTCTACTGAGACTATCGTATGCAATGGCTGATATACACAAATGTAATATGGGTTGCATATATCACAGGGGGTCAAGTTACCAGTTTTATTTAAGGTGGGAATACAACGGTGTCGCGGTCGAGTGAGACTGCATATATGCAACGGCTGACATACGCAAATGTAATATGGGTTGCATATATCACAGGGGGTCAAGTTACCAGTTTTCGTTTAAGGTGGAAATACAGCGGTGTAGTGGAAAAAGTTGAAAAACTGTGTTTTATATATGGTGTTATCATTTCCAATGTTCCGATGATCGCAAGGATTGCGGAATCTGTGAATTTCTTGGTTATGTGTTTGAGAAATATCTCTTTGCACTGAGTAATTATAAATTCCGCGTGTAGTAATCGATAGTATACACTTTATCAGACATTTTAAAAAACTATGACCACTTTGGTCGAAAATAATTCATTTTTATTATTCTCACAATGGTAAAAGATCCATAAATAACTGAGTATTGCTCAAAATATTACTTACGCTTTATTTCGGTGGACGGCAGACGTCAGTCAAGATTTTCAAAATGTACCGCTACATCCTCCATCTTGAATTGTACGTACCCGCCTACAGAGAGAGAGAGAGAGAGAGAGAGAGAGAAAGTTGAATAAGGAGAAATGGGAAAAAAGAGAAGGAGGCCGTAGGATGCTCAGTTTTTTAATTGTCTGAAAAAGTGTAACTATCGATCATACACGCGGAATTTATAATTACTCAATTCAAAGAAATATTTCGCAAAAACCTAACCAAAAAACGCTACGACATAAATTCGCTTTTCTTGAGGTTAGAAAGTGACTAAAAATATTTATATCTTAAATTATATTATAGTAAGGATTTAAGCTCAGGTTTGATTCCCTAGGTCATCCCAACCGTGGGCAATGTCTGATTTACGACAAGTTTTTTTTTCGTAATTGCGCTAAGTATAAATCGCGTATTTCTAATTTTTTGAAATTTTTCAAAAACGTGGTTTTTCTACTCGACAGAGGCAACATTTTCACCGAACATGGAGTAATTTAAGTCAAAATTGTAATAAACACAACAAAGACAATAAAAAGCGATTTTTGGTGGTATTTTTAGGTTATCTTGGAAAAGAAATAACGAATCTTTATTCTGTTGTCTTTGTTCTATTTGATAGGTTTTTTCATTACCTACAACTTTCTTATTTAACTTTTATTTGTAGGATGCTTCGTTTTATTCTTAATTGCAAAAAACCGTTTTTTCGACTTCGTTTAATTTTTTAGGTTATGTTCTATAGCAGCTAGAGCGATGCAAAAAACGCTATCTTTCTTAGAATTCGGAGTAGAGGTGTTTCAGAATCTCATGAGCCGCGGAATGTGCAAAAGGCAAAGTTTAATCTGAGTTATAAGGATGTTTTTGAAGACACTGGAGGCTGCCTTGCTGTATACATAAACAAGAGCTCGGGATAAATTGTAAACAATAAATATAATATTTTTAAGAAGTGTAACTGAGTCAACAGGACTGATTATGTCTCTGAGCATATGAAGGTCACAGCGCATGAGGTTTTAAAACACCTCTAAACTGTTTTAATTTATCACTGTATCAAACAACTTTATTTTTTACCAAAGAAAATACTTCTAAATTTCTCCTGTTATTGTGCGCAAAAAAATTAAGTACGGCTCTGTGGGATATCCCTTATGCTACACAGACAAAGATTTATGGTCTCCACCTCTTTGATACCTTAATTTTATATATTTAGCGAATATTCTAAAATTTTAAGTCGATTGAATCATCAAATAATTTTTCCTTCTATTTCACAAAGTGCATGTGACTAAATACATATTATTAAATAATTACTTACATGTGAGTAGTCGAATTCAATCAGTATAATCTGAGCCCGCCATAGATATTGTTTGGCTTTAGCAGAAAAGCCGGGGTAAAACCTCTTGGTATCGCAGTAGTCGAGGGCCGATAAAGCGAGCTATACTGTGCAGTCAGTAGTCAGTACAACAAACTCATACTCGTAGATCTTTTCTGAATGGCATCTCCCACCACCCCAGACGATGGTATCCATCCATCGGAGGCGTCGTCTCGTCCTTGTCTCGAGCGTCCGGACGCCTTGCTTCGTCTCGCTCTTTAACAGCCTTCACTCTAAAAGCATGCACGCGATATATAGAGGGACATTATGTCAAGGGGAACAGATGTATAAAATAAATATCCGCGCTGTATGCGCCACGACGAGAGCCATGATTCCGGAATCGCATAAATCAGGGCAGCGGGTTGCGCTAGCCCGCTGGAGACTTGGGGCCGGGGAGGTCGCCCCCCCGATAGAAGCTAAGGGTGCTACATTTCGATACCTATATCATTCACCGAGCTCTCTACTTACATAAATATGTTTTTCTTATGATTTCAATAAGAAATCTGCGAGTCCTCCGCTACTCGGGAACCATTTTTCAACTTTAATGAGTTTGACCTGAAATATTTTTAAATTAATATTTTCGGTTTGGTTGAAATTGTTATTTTGTTAACCAGACTTCGAAGTTATTCAATAAAATAATAACAAACGACTTATAAGAGGGCCATATTTCTGTTAAAGGTTTTATGCTAATATAGAAAAAATGTAATTTGGTGTATCAGATCAAGAGACACAGTAGTGTCTTGCGGCAAGTTCACTCTAACATACTCCACGCTCACAGAAATAATAATCGAGCACCCGTGTATCTTTACAGGAATAATATCTATATTCATCACCGGCTAATTTTTTTAATTGAAATTTCTCAGTAATAATATGCAGATTTAACTAAGAATTTGCTTAATTGCACTTATAAATCGATAATTTTGTATCGATTAAAACCAGAATCAATGATATTAATTGCCTATTAACGAAGATACATGCATGGCAACGCGTAGCCACGTCCCTTGCCGTCTAAAGCATCTTAATTAAAAATATATACCTATGGGATTTGTCCCACTAACTTTCCCCGGCTTTCGTCGGTGATGGTCGGATCCAAAAGATGCACGTCGTGGTCCTACTAGGGATTCGCTGGGCCCCATTTCGCCCCCAAAATTTTTTTCATATATATTTTTTTTTTTATGAACATACAGGGTGATTCACGTAGGCCATTCATTAGAAGTTTTTCAACTTGCAGTTGGATTAGAAACTTGAAATTTAGTATGCAGCCATAATCGATCATGACCGTTCTATCTAAAATATTTTCAGTCCTCCAACTATACAGAGTGTGCCAAAAATTGGTACCAACTTTCTTATTTTAAATGGAAACCTATATTTTTCTTTACATGGTTCGATTGGTCTTCTAATTCTGAGTTTAGAGAACCTAAGTTATGCTAACTTATCTATTACAATTGTTGACATATGTCTAATTTTTTTTAAGAAATTGCCGCTGTAGTAGTTTACGAACAAATTTGTATCTCGCAAACCTTTCAAAATTATGAAACCAAATTTGTGAAGCAGTTAGCTGGAAGTCCAGGCTAACTTTTGATGTCCCATCGGTGGTCCCATTTTGTACCATATGGGCGCAGTCGATTTTCAAATGTCGCAATCAAAAATTGTCAAAAAGTCAATTTTTTCAAATGGCACCTACTATTTTTTTTCACACCATTCGAAAGAAAATTGAATTTTAGGGTGAGTTACTTAAGCATTCCCTATACCTAGCTTCACCCCATATCGAGTTATTCAATAAAAATCAAGAAATACCTTATCTTGCCGAGAGATTCCTTACTTCATCAAGTATGCCATGGAAACAAAAGACAGTTGTAATAATTTTTAAAGAAAAATATGGATTCTTATTTAATTACACACAACACCAACAAATTATTATTAACGAACAAGAACAATGTTGACGAAATTCTGTCAGTGAAAACGGTGCACACATTGAGCATTTGTATTGAAATAATTATTTTGTTAATCTGTTTATTTGTTGTTATTTTGTTGTTATTATTTATTATTGCAATACGATTTTTGAATAAAAATTAAAATGAAATGATTGTTTCCAAAGCCTACTACCCTTGAGAAAAAAAAATACTATTTTTTTCAAAAAATGCCAATAACTCAAAAACGACTGTAGATAGACATACACAATGTTAATAAAAGTGGCCCTAAAATTCAATTTTGCATTGATTTCTGGCGTCAGAAATGGTAGGCGCAAAGATGTGCTACGCAATCTGTTGAAAGTAGAATAATAGAATATTTGAACAAAAATATGGTGGTCACATTGAACATTTACGTCAGAATTTCGTCAACATTGTTCTTGTTCGTTAATAATAATTTGTTGGTGTTGTGTGTAATTAAATAAGAATCCATATTTTTCTTTAAAAATTATTACAACTGTCTTTTGTTTCCATGGCATACTTGATGAAGTAAGGAATCTCTCGGCAAGATAAGGTATTTCTTGATTTTTATTGAATAACTCGATATGGGGTGAAGTTAGGTATAGGGAATGCTTAAGTAACTCACCCTTAAATTCAATTTTCTTTCGAATGGTGTGAAAAAAAAATAGTAGGTGCCATTTGAAAAAATTGACTTTTTGACAATTTTTGATTGCGACATTTGAAAATCGACTGCGCCCATATGGTACAAAATGGGACCACCAATGGGACATCAAAAGTTAGCCTGGACTTCCAGCTAACTGCTTCACAAATTTGGTTTTATAATTTTGAAAGGTTTGCGAGATACAAATTTGTTCGTAAAAATTGGACATATGTCAAAAACTGTAATAGATAAGTTAACATAACAGGTTCTCTGAACTCAGAATTAGAAGACCAATCGAACCATGTAAAGAACAATATAGGTTTCCATTTAATATAAGAAAGTTGGTACCAATTATTGGCACACCCTGTATAGTTGGAGGACTGAAAATATTTGAGATAAAACGGGCATGATCGATTATGGCTGCATACCAAATTTCAAGTTTCTAATCCAACTACAAGTTGAAAAACTTCTAATGAATGGCCTACGTGAATCACCCTGTATACCGGACTTGGCGATTGTATTGATTTCAAATATTTTTGGATGGATCACATTTTCTCATTTTATGTATTTGTAGATAGGAAACATATTTTCTAGGACAGGGAGTTCAAGGTGTGTCGAGTTCGGTGAAAGACGCAGGTTTCGTGGCTCCTACGGGATATCGAGATAAATCCGGATAAAGCGGCAACAAAACGCCGAAATTGTACTGAATTGAAGCGTGAACAATTGTGCATTGATTGATATAAATTGGCGCGAGTATGGCTATTTCATATAATTGATATTTGATTAAATTATGTTGGATGAATAAAGCAACACAAAATAGTGAATATAAACAACTCGAGAAAAGTGTACTGCTTGAGTGCTTGGCCGTAAAATCTATACCTGGATTCGTACCTTCTTGAAGTGGGTGATATAATAAGCAACAGCCAGCCAGATGTGTGAATGAAACAGATAAGTTTTTTGTTTATGTAGCATTAGCATTGGTTTATTCATGTCTTTATTAAATTTTAAACAAGAATTGGAGATCAAAATTGAGAGGATATTAAACATAATATATAGGTGATGAAATGAAAAAACTGCCCGAAAGTGAAGCCGATTGTTTCAAGGAAACGACATACAGGGTGAGCAAACTATCCCTTCGGACCTCTTTTTTCTTAACGTGAAAAAATATTGTTACCGCGAGATAGGGCCCTTCCCAGCAACTCCACTGTAAATGGATATTTACCTGTGGAGCGATTAATAAATTAAAAAAAAAACAAAAATAAAATAGAAAATAAATGCTGCCAAATTCAGAGACAGAAGAAACAGAAAACTTAGAAGAAGAAAAATAAGGAGATGACGATAGATGGAAACTTAAAAGAAGCATGGAAACTGAAAAGAAACGTCTCGCAAACAACTGCACCACACCCCAGCCGATGATGAGAAATGGAAACTTAATAGAAGCATGGAAACTTAAAAGCAGCATCTCTCAAACACTTACACTTCCTATCCTATATTCCCACCCCATGCGTCATGCGGCTCTCGCTGCTGACAACAAGCATGTCCAATGTCCAACCCGGCGTATGCAGTCGGTCTGGCGGTATATAAAACATCCGGGATTTGGTTCCGGCACGCGGTTTGGCCGTCCGTTGAGCGTGTTCGACGGACGACCAAGCTGCGTGTTGTTGTTGAATATGATGAGTTATTTCAATAATTAGTGTTTATTACATTGTTGGCAAGTACTCATTGAAATAATAGTACCATTTTCTGGGCATTACTTACAGCTTTTATTCCCAGAGAAAAAATATGAAGAATTTTAGATTCTTTAATCGGCATTTCAGATGACGCCACAATAACTAGCGCAGCTCAGAATGTACGAATGTGTTATTTTAATTTTACAAAGTTACTGTCTTGATTGCTACTGTACAATTTCGATGAACTTCCACCGCTAGATAGAGCCTCCTTCCGTTTCGTAGTCTTACAGAGTCAAGAACTCGAAACTGCAGTCTGCATTTAGGAATAAATCTTTCGACTAGTGTAAAAAACACTAGTCGCAATCGAAATCAAACGTAATTTTTACACTTAACACGCAGCCCCCGGTTTGTAACTCGTAATCCATCGCTTGGCGGGAGACGTATATTCCGGAGAATAGATTTTCATTTGTAATCTGGTTATTATCCTGATGAAAATAAGGCTTCATAGAGGAGCTTGGCAGAAATATTTCGATTATTTCTTTTTACGAGTAGCAAAATGTCCTTAGCGGTATCATCGATAGAAATGTGACATAAGAAACAATACGGCAATGTTCCGTAGAAGCAGTTAAACTCGCAACGATTGCATGCCTGGATTGCGAATTTAGTTTTAAATTGTCAATGAAGTTTGTCTACTTCCTAACATTGGTCTATCCGCTTTAGGAATAAAGTGGTCCTGAGACCAAGTTTGTTATATGAACTTGCCTCGTGTGTCGGCCATTGAGAAGCTGGAAGCTCTGATGTTTAAATTTGCAGAAGATAACTGGTTACGAGACAGATTGACAGAGATATCGTAGAGGCAGAGACACTGACAGATTGTCAGAGATTGAACCGAAGTAGGTAGGTCAATCTGTCGTGGAGAAAAAAAAAACGAATTAAAGCTTATTTTATAATCTACAAAAACATAATGAAATTTCTTGTAAAATTATTACTTAAACAGATATTTACTAAAATGTGCACAAAAATGCACTTCTACTATTTGCTATTACCTATAGGTAATGCATCATAATTTGCATCGGCCAGCTATACAGGGTGTAATTAGTTTCATGTCATTTAAAAAAACTGGTGGTAGGGAAACGACAAGACAAACAAAAAAACCTTATATAACATGGGGTCTAAAGCTCATAGTTTTGGAGAAAAAAAAAAAAATAAACAAAAATTTCGCAAATTTTCAATAAAATTTTTTGAGTACTGCTGGAGTATTGAGGTAGGTTTAGATCATCGCGCGTGTCGTTGCCTATGATACTCAATATTTATGTAGATAGCTATAAAATGTCGGCGGTCTTTAGCGATGCGGTAAAGATGAAAGAGGTCGATGTTTTCTGAGTGTTTAGTAGTCTAAAGCTCATAGTTTTGGAGAAAAAAAAATAAACAAAAATTTCGCAAATTTTCAATAAAATTTTTTGAGTACTGCTGGAGTATTGAGGTAGGCTTAGATCATCGCGCGTGCCTTTGCCTATGATACTCAATATTTATGTAGATAGCTATAAAATGCCGGCGGTTTTTAAGCGATGCGGTAAAGATGAAAGAGGTCGACGTTTTCTGAGTGTTTAGTAGATCTGATCTGAAGAAAACTATACTCTGACTCTCCTTTGAGCGATATCTTAGTTACTGTGGGTGTTTCGTTATGTACACACCTCCAACCCGCCGTTCGTTGTTTTTGTTATTTTTGAATTTCGGGTCACTGTGTATTTATAGTTAAGATTTATTTTATTGACTACCGTTCAAGTCGTTAAATTCTTGATTACGTACAGACACAACTTCGTTCTTTTTGTATTCCTTTTTGAATTTTGGACCAAGTTTTCTTTTATTTTTCTTTATTGACAGCGTTAGTTGATAGTTTAGTGTTTAGTGTTGAACGGAGTGTGTATGTCCTTAATTCGACGTATCGAACTGTGTATTGATGCAGACGCAGAGATTTCTAAAAATGTAGGTAGTTGGTAAGCTTTTAACCCAGGACACTCATTTATGTTACAAATGTTAATAAACCATATTTAAATTTTCTAAATTATTAACAGTAATCCAATATTTTGTTCCAAATTAAAAACACACATGTAAAGAAATGCTAAACCACTATGGCCATTATTTGCTTGCGGTTTTGTGCGATTGAGGACTTTGCATTTTTTTATGACAATTTAACAGTTGTATAATTGGGAACTACAAGTCCATTGACTAAGAAAAGCAGTCGTTCTCAATTGTTCTCTACCTTAATATTAAAAATGTTGACCTAGCTCAGTTTTTTGCAAAGTGCCCCTAAAGGAAAAAGTCATAAAGGTTTTTTGCTTGTCTAGTCGGCCCCCATTGCCAGTTTTTTTTAATGACACGAAACTGATTACACTCTGTATATTTCCAACCTGAAAATTATTTTTCCTGTACTTACAGTTTTTGCTGTAGAAAAATTACTTGTATTAGATTCTCTTATATAATTTAATATATTCCAATACAAGACATCAGTTGTTAAGTTTTTGGCTATAACACGAAGCCAGTTCGAATTCCCAGGGACCATTTTTATTAACCAGGAACAGATAATGTGATTAAAATTACTACTTGTATGAATTTCATTGCCGTATCCATTACTATTAATTGATAATTATCGATTATCCCAGTTACGCAACTTAATTATGATTTCGCAATAATGGGTGCAAATAAATTATGAACGTATTTACAAGATGATTAGGAGTTATCGTTTCACGGGAGTGTTTGTAATTGGCTGGCATATAGGACACAGCAGTCATTGTAATTAATATTTAAAAACTATAAATAGCCGGTCAGACAAAGCAAACGCATACAAGGTGTGTAATAAATAATTGTTCGTGACACATGATTCTGTCATTTCACTGGCCGCGACAGATTGTTTAAATCTGCATGATGGACAACCATGTTGCGAGACATATCATTAGCCCGTGGACAATGCTAATTCGCATTTTATGATTTACTCTGCTGAGTTTCGTTGTCCCTCTGTGATGGCCTGGTATAGCTGGCCATCGGATTTTCAGCTTCATTTTACAGCACTACGATTATTCATTACATTCAAGTGGGTGGTGAACTTGTTTAGCGATATAGAATACGCGAACATGGATTGTACTGATACAAGGTGAACATTTTTCTAATATACCTACATTCTAGTTTGAAATGGCACTCATTGACTAAGACCTAAGGTAAAACAAGAAACTTGTTTGAGGGAGTTGAAATTCACAATTTTTTTAATTGAGACGTTAAAAGTACGTTGGTGATTCTTCAAGTTCCAAGAAAAAGGTTAAGTAAGGTTCCAACTTTTATGCTTCTAGAGGGCAGAATATTTACTAAAAGCTCCTCAATTAATCTTTATTTTTGTAAGGATAATAACAGGATTGCAAATCGACAGCTACTTTTGTGACGATATGTCTCCCGAGCGCTGGATTACAAACAGTTACATATCTACCTTGCACTGACGATTTCGGAAGTAAAATAATTGGACTGATGAAGCTACCTTTAACCATAATTGATCGGTTAATTTTAATAATTTAAGAATCTGGGCTCAACAGAATCCTCATATAATTTGCCCTAGGGCATTTCAACAGGAGTGTAGCGTTAATGTATGGTGTGGTGTTATAAACGGGACTTATTGTGGCCCCCACATCCTTCCTCCCCGTTTAAACGGACCATTATTTAATGATTTTTTAAATAACCATTTTTTTCAATATCTCGAGGATATTACTCTTAATTTAAGAAATGAATGCTCCTGCACATTTTGTTGTTGAGAACCGTTTATGAGTAAACAATAATTATCCTGAACGGTGGATCGGTCGATTAGGCGCAAGAGCCAGGCCATCCCGTTTACCGAATTTAACTCCAGTAGATTTTTTTGTCTGGGGATATTTAAAGGACAAATCTACGCAATCCCTGTAAATACGAGAGAAGAGTTAATAGAAAGAATTCTCGAAGAATGTAAAAATTTGCGGGCTAATTCTGATTTCATTCGTAAAGCTACACGCTCTGTACGGCGCAGATGTCAGAAATGTGTTGAAGCTGGCAGAATGCACTTTGAACAACTTTTGTAATTTGTAATTTACCTTACTTTAATCTAATTCATTGTTGTCTAATAAAAAATAAAGTAATCAAATTTTGTTTTGCTGTCATTGTTTTTTCTGTTCTGCCAAAATTATTCATAAAAAAAACTATTCCCGAATAAAGTTCAAATGAGATTTACTCAAAAATTGATAATTTTAGAGAAAAAACACAAGAGACTTTCTTTTGTAGAAAACTTACAATTTTTAATTTCTGCTCATAAATTAATTTAAAAGTGTCACACAATAAAGTTGGGGCTAAATTATACCTAAGCCCCCTCATTTCCAAATAGACTTTAGTTTTTTTTGTATATATTAAAGCTGGCAACGTCCCAAATACAGTACCTTGTGGAATGCCATGTTGTACTGATAGTGTGTTGCCAAGTATATCCTTACAAATCACATTCTGATATCTGTTCAATAAGCTAGAATTAAGAAGCTTAAAACGAAGAAGCTTAGAATCTCTAAAACCATCACCTTGTAGCTTATTAAGCAGAATCTTTTTAGAAATACAATCAAACGTCTTAGTTAAATTTAAAAAAAGCTATTCATGGAGTTTCCATTTTAGAGGACACTATAATTTTCTCTTAACTATCAACTGCTCCATAGTGACCTCTCTTCATCTGATGACCAAAGGACAATAGAATGCGGTAGATACAGTGCCGGAGAGTTGTTTTGGATGACATGTTTCTTGTAGAACCGAATTGTTGATGCGACGGGATGACCAGTCTAGATCCACATATAACAACAGTCATAGACGAGAGCAAGATTTCTAGTCGAGCTTGAACATGCATTATGATACTCACCAACGATGTTGAACTAACACTCCCTCTCGCCCTAATTGATGATATGCGAAGATGGGAAGTGTGATCTAGCTTAGACGCCTCGACTCTATCACTCATCTCTATAACTTCGTCGTTCTTCTATAATATTTTAAATTGACTATACCTATACAATGCCTTGCACGGCCATGTCTTCAAAACATTTTTGGATAGAGTATCAAAGGAGTTATACTTAATATTTTCCTACCTCGGTATATTTTTAAATACATAACCAATAGATTATTATCCTGAATAGCTTCAGTAAATCATTCATTTTAAAACTGATCTTAATGCTCATTGCACTACTCCCACGTTTTCCTAATTGAAATATATAATAGCACTCTTAACTAGAAGCAGTTAGTTTAACTACCAAAGAACTATTAATCTAATTTACCTCTATATTCAATATCTCCGACAAACATATAAAAGTCATTCGAGTGGGATAAAAAAGTAATTACACTATTTAACAGCAATAAAAGCCCAACACCCCTCTTATAATAAAGTAGATCGTATCCTTCCCATAACAATAGTGAAACATCAAGAGAAGTGGGTCGGATCTACATCACCGTGGACGTAGCAACGTATCGGCTGTGACGATAGGGACTATATAGAGGGCCTTAGCCGGCCCATTTGCTCGGTAATTGCGTCATTTGAATGCTGATACTTCGCAATACTCGTATTGGTGCCTGTCCAAACGGCAGGCAATATCTACTATGCCTTGCCTGGCCTCGTATTTGTTTAGGATTACCTCTTTGTTTATTCCAAAATACTTCCTCGGCGTTTTGCATCCGATATGGCATCGCTTAACCTTCGAGAGGTGGTTTGTGTGGCGAGTAGACGAAAAATATGGATGTTTAGTCCAGGTGCATCCAGGTTATTGGAATTTTCCAATTTTGTGATTCTTTATTGGGCATGCTAAAGTTAGTAGATTTTATTTTTTGTAAATATGTTTGTTTGTGGCTGCATAAGATTTTCGTTCGGATATTTATCTATAGGGTACAGTGTCGTAAGTTTAGTAGATAAACTAAACACGTTTAATTAAATGATATGCCTGTACAATAATAATATTACTGCCACGTCTACGTAGTAGAGTGGAAGTATAGTAATCGTAAAAATGATTTTTTATAAATAAGTTTTTGATGAAATATATTTAGAATGTCATGAAACGTTGAGGTTTTAAGGAGCGTAGCCGGAGAAGTATGGGGTAGCTGCCCCCGCTTGGATTTGGTTTTTACAAAAGTTATGAAAGAGTTTTGAAAAATAAAAAAATTTGATTTTCTCAAATGTGAACGAGCCGAATAGAGAAGTTAATAGGGGTTTGCCACAAGGTTCTGTGCTCAGTCCGCTTATGTTTAATATATATACTATCGATTTGCATAATATGGGCATTGAAGGAAATATTTTACAATATGCAGATGATTTCTGTATATATGTAGTTAACAAAGATTATTCTCGGTGTATTAGGGATCTTAAATATGTTATGCATTGTTGCAACGATTATTTCTTTCAACAAGGTTTTGAGATTTCACCTCAAAAGTCAGCAGTTGTTTTTTTCACTAGACATCGCTTACCAAATATATCTAATTTGTGTCTATCAGGTTTTAATATTCCTGTTAGCAACCATTATACTTATTTAGGAATAACCGTTGATACTAAACTGACTTGGGACCAACACATATCTAATGTGTTTAATTAAATGTGAGAAAAGTTTAAATATACTAAAAGCCATCAACCGATATTCTTGGGGCTCTGACCCTAAGGTAAACCTCATATTTTATAGGGCATATACTAGATCTATTCTAGACTACGGTTGTGTATTCTATGGCTCTGCCGTAAAATCACGGTTAATCAAAGTAGACAGACTTCAGTACAAAGCACTGAGGTTAGTTCTCGGCGCCTTGAAATCTACTCCTACCCCCGCTCTATTGGCAGAATGCAGTGAACCACCCTTACATCTTAGGCGTCGCTTTCTGGCACAGAAATTTCTTTTGAAATACAGTAACTTTGCTGAAAATAATCTTCTTCCAAAACTTGCCCAATTAGCAGCTGAAGATTTGACAAATCCGTATTGGCAAAATAAATCATCTCCCACCTTGGCAGATGCCTTTATTAAGGTGACTCAATATGATTCTAGCAGTAAAATGTCTAACTTGCCCTTCTTTAATTCTACATATAATATTTACTTTTTACAATCTACGGTGATTATACCCAAATATAGTGATGCAATTGGAAACAACCTAATTCTGCAGGAAATTATTTCTAGATACCATACCCCTTGTGCAATTTTCACCGATGGCTCCAAATCCGATAGTGGGGTTGGTTGTGCCGTGTACGTTCAAAACACCGATGATGAATTGAGGTTTAAATTAAATAATATGTGCTCTGTATATACCGCAGAATCCATCGGAATAAGCAAAGCTTTAGATTGGGCTTTGTATAACAGTGATAATTTCACAAACTTCTTAATTATGTCTGATTCTATCTCAATTTTGACCGCTATTTCTAATCCACCAAAGCATGTATACTCGAACTCAATTATAGTAGAAATTATGGAGAAGCAGGCCAAGTTAAAATATCTTAATAAAAATGTTATATTCATATGGGTTAAAGGACACTCTGATATAAGAGGCAATATCGCAGTAGACCAACTAGCAAAGACTGCAAGTATTGATGGGGATTCAATCAATAGTGTACCTCATTCTGATATAGTTCCAGTGATAAAAGAAGACATGAAAATACTATGGGAAGAAGAGTGGACCAAAGTATGTAATAGCAACAATTATACTTATTGCAAAATCAACAATAAGCTACCTAGTTCTCCTTTGGCCTGTAGAAGTCATACAAATAGAAATGTTTACATTAAATATGTGAGATGTATGTTTGGACATGGAGCTGTCAACTCTCACCTGCATAAAATGAAGTTATCAGAGTCACCCTTTTGTGATTGTAATGGATACCTCGATGATATAAACCACTGGATGTTTCAGTGCCACCACAACACCCGTGCAACTAGTTTATTAATGAAAAAACTAATAGATAATAATATTCCATTGCCACAATGCAACACATCTCTTTGCTACCTCATCGCTAGGAATGATCATTTAAGAACAATATTCTACGAATTTTTAAAACTTACTAAACGTAAAATTTAATTAGTCTACTTTATTTAGTTTAGCTGTAGCTTCCTCATGTACCAAATCCTTTGTGGGTTAACCTGTCTACCGTTGCCTATCTTGTTGTAAAAGAAAAAAAGTCGCCATGAACGGCACCTTGGCGTGAAGTGTGTGTCCCAGTTTATTCTCCCTTGTTGTCTCAAGTACTGTCTGGTATTTTAATTTCGTGTTAGGTTAGGTACAATAATAAACGAATCGTGGCTGAATGGGCTGAGCCCAAAGCCAAAGAATAATAATAAAAAAAAAAAAGAACGAGCCGAATCCGGGAGCTAAAATGTATGTGGTGCAGGGCGTTATGTTGATTGTAAAATAAATTAATACTTGATAAATAAAAAAAAAAAATAAGTTTGCAACAATTATTTCTTTATGAACTATCTGATGGAATGCCACTATTTTTTTTCTGTGATATGCTGTTATCCTAAGTAACAACATATATTTTTGGGATAAGATTGGAGGATTACCTCATAGTATAAAAAAATAAAAAATAAAATTTGAAAAATGGAAAAAAATTATTTTCTCAAATGTGAATGAGCTGAATTCAGGAGCTACCCACATAACAAAATGATATGCAATGTACATACAATGTATATTCAATCTATGGATATGCATATCCACAAAGTCGAGAAAGTATATCTAACGTACATCTAATGGATGTGGAATTAACATTCCTAGCATGTAGGTTTGTCTCCGACTTCCATATCTGTTTTATATTCAGTGAATGTACATAAACATATGCAATGTACATTCACTGGATATGAAAGACACATTATATACACAATCGCATATTTTATGAATATACATTATATATCTCTGAAGTAGTTTCCACGGACATCAAAACACTTATTGAACACTGCACTCGACGCGTGTTGCCCCAGTAATGTTGGCATCATCGGGAGATGACTAAAACAAACAGTTTTAATCATCTAGATGATACCAACACGAATGGTGCAGCACGCGTCGAATGAAAGTGTTCAAGTGTTTTGATGTTCGTGGGAACTACTTCAGAGGTATCCATATAAGAGATAATAAGACACAGATAGTTTAACAAGTAATGTGTTTTATATAACTATTTTAAACATACACGGACTTTACAAAATAACCTAAATTATGACACAATATTTAAAATTTTCAATATTTACGTATACTTTTATACCTTCTCGTAGTTTAACAAATTGTGTAATACCATAATTACTCATGTCCTACCTATGTGTTTAAAACATTCTCAACAATCAGTAAGCTATATAATATGAGCATATGTTATTTCTATTCACTATGTTTATTAAATACATACCCAATATGACTTGACATTATTTTCAGAAGCAAAAAAAGTGGCCAAGTTGGCGTTCTCTTTTGTTAAGTCACAAACCTCCAGTAAAATTAGTATACAATTATCTATCAGTTATTATAGTACATATAAAGGTAAGCTGTTTTCTTCCAAAAAAATATTTTGAAACCCATTTTTTAAAAATACAATATGTTGGATTGGATATGGGACATTCATGTTGACAGCAGCGAGAGCCACATGACGCATGGGGTAGGGATATAGGATGAGAAGTGTAGGTGTTTGTGAGATGCTTCTTTTAAGTTTCCATACTTCCTTTAATTTTCCATCTATCATCATCTCCTTATTCATTTTTCTTCATAGTCTTCTATTTCTTCTGCTTCTGAATCTAGCAGTGTGCATCTTCTCCTGTCTGCTTTTATTTATGCCGCGCCACAGGTAAATAGCCATTTATAGTGGAAGTGCAAGTAAGCTCCTCGTGAGAAACACTTGAAACACTATGTATAGAATCCGCCAAGAGAAGCAAAATAAAAAGTAAAATGTGCAAAAAATAAAAGAGATCTAGGAGAACATTTGTAATGCTCTGTATATCAAGCAGACCCCAACTCCTTTAACCTGAAAGACATTTTTGTGTTCGTAAACAGAAAAAAAAATTACCATCCTGCCTCATGCCTACTCTCTTATACACCCCTCATACCTCCGGTCTGATCCCTTTTCCTACCCTGAAGCTCAATCCCTTCAAACGACCATTTCTCCGGCCCTAATTGACCGATTTTAAAAAACTAAAAACCAGTTTACGCACCTCGGGGAGACCTTTCTTTTTGATGTGAAACATTTTTTTGTCCGTCTCCCCGGTCGCGCACAAACTGAAAAAACCGATTTTCCATATGTTTAACAGCTCCCCCTCCCCCCGCACCAAATAGATCTCGGATGTGAAAGTGTCATGGAAGTGGAGGAAGTCGTCCTCTATAAGATGAAAAAAAATTGTTTGAAAAAGGCTGGTAGAGTAGATCTGGCAGAAAAAAGGGGGTGAAAAAGTTTTCCCTTTTTTCTGCCAGATCTACTCCACCACTGGTGGCTCAAATTTTATCGAGTTTAGCGGGGTTTTAACCGATTTCTGAGCGCTTCTTTAGGGAGCGTCATACAATACACGACGATAGTCAACTTTCGAATCCCGGCTATGTATTTTTAAGTAAAATAACAATTATTTTCCCCGTAATTAATATCCAAATCTAAACCATCCGACATTTGGTCGGGCATGGTTTTTTACATCCACATCAACGTAGTGGAGTGGAAATATAGAAATTTCTGTCTGTCTGTCTATAACTTTTTTTTGTGCTCACGTTTTCTCAGCAACGGTTTAAGATATTGACTTGAAATTGGTACATATTTGTTCCATGACGAGATCAGTAACCAGATGTTTTAATCGACTTTTAAAAAAATTGGAAATGACGAGAATGTCAATTTGCTTCGTATGTAGATTTTTCTCGTATGCTGCTACTAGATTAATAGTGTCTGATTTAGAGATACTTGGCCTACTAGCTATTATACTATTGAAATTTTTGTAATCGGCACATTTATTGAATTCCCTGTTATTGTGATTTTAAATCCCCTACGACCACCGCATGAAAGTAAAAACTAAAGTGTAACATTAAAATATAATGTTATACGGAGGGGTCTTCAGTATCCCGCTATTTTCGCCGACAGTGCAATAATAGCACATTAGTTTGATTTATAACAGAGTGGTTATCAGACCAATATTGGTGCTCTATGAAACGACACTAAATTGCCCATAAATATTAGCTGTAAGTCAATATCACTCGGTGTACAAGCGCTTGATTGAAGTATACGAGTATAACCACTCAAGTCGCCGAATTTCCATTATTTTATTTATTATCTATCGAACGAGAATACTGGAATGACTTTATGGGAAATTTAAGCGCTTAGTTTCTGAATTTATGATGATTGGTTGAAAGAAAATATTATCAAAACAAATATATTTATCTTAATATCTTCTGTCCAGAAAAACAGGTTAAGCGATCTCTCATCAGGTATGTTTTCAAGAAGACGGATAATAAAAACCAATTTATTGCATGATAAATTTAGAATTTTTTGAACTAATTTGTATTTGATGACGTTAAACTGTTTATAAAATAAACAAACTGTTGATGCATATCGAGCTTTACCTTGTTGAATAAAAACGTACCCGAACGTCTTTAGTCCTATCTGAAATTAAATATCCTGCCATCGCTCCTACAAATAATGAAATACCGTTTCGCCAACTAAACTGGCATCATCTGGATATGAAAAACTAAATTACCAGTGACTCTGCTAGCATTCCGGCTTGTTATATTTTCCCCTTTTGTGGAGATGCTTAAAAATTTAATAAAACATATCCTTACAGGATTTAATAAGCAGCAGGAAAGTAATCTATCAGAAATAAAAAAATTATCTATTAAAGTATTTGCATTATATCGATAACCTAACATTATAAAATGACTGTATGTCCTTATTTCTTATTTGACAATTACTATTGTAACACTAGTATCTAAATTATAAACCGCTGCCCAAGGAATCACTACTTTCACATCCAGATTTTTCGCCCAAATTTAAAATCTCGACGTTTCATGACATTCTAAACTAATTTCAACAAAAAAAAAATAACATGGATACGTAGATGTGGAAGTAACTGAAAATGATAACAAAAAACATATTTAACTTAATCTTCATGGTCGTAAGGGGTTATGTGGGCACACAAAAAAGTGATCTCTTTCTGGCACTCGATTGGGTAACTCATTCAATGCGTTGAACACAAATCCGTTGTCCATTTAGCTCCACCATCCACCAATTTTTAGTATCGTGAAAATAGCCTAAAAAATTCTATTTCTTAGCTTATTTTCGCGATTTACTAAAAATTGGTTGCTGTAACCTGGCTGCATACACCAGGGACATCATTATATTTTGGTTGTGTGATACACGGTGGTAAGCCACGTTTGATAGTCTCTGAAGAGCTCGGAAAGGAACATATCTTATACATCTTGCCGATATATCTTTGGACAGTAGCATGTAATTTTATTTTTGTTAATAAAATTTCGTCTCACATCCTTCAACAGAAGCGAAGAGGTACTACCTGATTGCAATGACCATATCACACCCCATACATGAACCTCATTGAAATTACCTAATGCGCACTTAATAAAAAAAATTAATTTATCCACTTTAGTTATTTACCTGCAAAACAGTGTCAATAGGGATAAGAAACCATAAATATCAACTTTGGGCAACAATCAGCATTTATCTCAACCAAAAAAATCTTAAATCATTGTAGTGTTTTAGATACACACCTTGTAGATGTAGATAGAACTAACATAAATCTAGTAATAATACTAGACAGAATATGATAGTTCCATTATAAAACTTTTACTAACGTAAAAAATAGGTAATTAAATTTAATCAAATAAATTGATTATTTTTTAATAGACGTCACGACTAATTAACCATAACTTAATAAACAGCCTTAATCTGCGGTCTGTTTCAAAATAGTGTCGCCCATCCGTAAAAGTGTTGTTTCCAATTTTTTACCGGTCGAAATATTCCATTTTAATTGACAGAGTCGTAAGTCTCGGTTTATAAATAGTGCGAGGAAGGCACCGCAGCAGGGCTGGGCAGTCAGGTGATTAGGTTAGATTAATAGCGAGATATTAACAATCGTTGTTTGGTCGTCAAGTTGGAATCAGACCGGGCCAAGAACCACAATTTGTAGGTCTGGTGCTGGGTATAAAAATATTTAGGTTCACGTACCTATTCTCTGTACGTGCATATGTATTCATAGTTTTTGAATAGACTTTTTTTTAAATGAAGAGGTTTTCAATTCGACCCGAATGTGTTTTCTTTATGTTTTTTCCTTTGAGAACCTTACTAGTCAGGGGAGTATAACACATTCCGTGGCAAATTTGATAATAAATTAGTTGGACCAATTTTATCACATTCCTTATGCCTTCCATAATCATACCTTACCAGATGTTTGGCTTGATTCTGTGGCAGCGGCTTG
Organism: Stenurella melanura; assembly: GCA_963583905.1. Classification (NCBI taxonomy): domain Eukaryota; kingdom Metazoa; phylum Arthropoda; class Insecta; order Coleoptera; family Cerambycidae; genus Stenurella; species Stenurella melanura. The sequence goes on along the minus strand of OY757312.1, from coordinate 17,143,983 downwards.
TACGACGGCATAATCCAATATGGCGACCACCCCAGACATGATCGGAAATTAAAACTTGGTTGGGCCATCCTATCGATATTTTGCACTGAATCTTTTCTATTTAGATTTAGAAATTCTCTATAAAAAAGGTCTTGAGGAATTTATTGTTATCTTTTACTATTTAGGTATTTTGTATAAAATCACTTTTAATTTTGGAAACATTCACATCATTAAAAAAAATTGTTTCATATAAGAACAGGTCGATAATTGTATGGTGAATGTCTTTTAATTATTATACATTTTATATGGTTGACACTATACTTATGCTCATAAGATCTATTCGATCAGCTAACTGGGAGTTGCACATTGCTTCACTACAAGTTTTTGTCACCTACTTCTTTGCTCTGAATTTAATGAAATATGCAAGTATGACATCCTGGTACCTATCTGAGATGACATGTCTTAAAGTCAAAAAACATCATTAAGTAATTATGAATTCTCAGCAGTTCCGTTTCCATGTTTAATCTGGATGAATCAATGGAGTTGTCTACAAATAAATCTAGCTTGAATGAATGAAGAACTTAGAAGAGCAACACCCTGCATAAGTTGATAATACTGTACAAACTTCTTTGTCTATACCTTTGGTGTATAACAAAGCATCTGAATGCCAAATCCCACTGTATCGCTATTCTTGATGGAACGGCAGAGCTGCAATCGCTGACAAAATCAGTGGAAGTTAAAACATGCAATGTGGTGGACAAAATCTTACATATTCAAGCATGTTTGTCACTGGTGTAGGAAATAATCGTGGAATGCTTGACGTTGGCAGAATTTGCACCGCATAAGGGCCAGAAAAGATTATAGGATTACTAGGTCTGCATGCTCTGTCACGATATAATGTCACAGGTTCACTTGCAAAGAAGGTAAAACTATCGCTTTGGAAGCTTTATAAGACCACAGATAATGACATTTTTGATCCTCTTGGTAGGCTTGGATCCATTGAAGAATTCGGAGATGAAGCTGAAACTATAATTACAAAATTTATTTGTGAGGTATATATACCAGGGACGAAGATATCAGACATTGGGGAGCTTCGTTGGTGGATGTTCTGCGAGCACGAGACACAAAGTGAAAATCTGCCTCCTACGAAAGCGTCACTATCTCCTTCTGTTCGTAGAGCACATTACCAGGTTATGGAATGGCATCTTGCTGGCCAGCAGCACCCTAATCTACCAACACCTTCTGATTACGGATGGGAAATGAAAGATAATAATTACTATGTTCCTGTTTTTTGTATGCTTTCTTGTGCACCTGAAACCATTGTAAAATTAATTCGTTGTTCCCAAAACATTTTATGCACTGAACTTTGTATGTATGGAGGCGATGAAGACTTATGCGAAAATCATGGCCAACATTTTGGTATCGATGACCTTTCGGACGAAGAATATTAACATTTTACGTGCATTACAACATTACAATTAATTTAATTAAAATACTGAAATAAATACTAATCTCTTAACGAGTTGTTATTTTTCAACATTAAAAATTGGCTACTACACTTTTTATTAACTGGCTATATATGATAGCCGGTAGGTTATACGACAAAATCTGTCACAACCTTTTTTGTTCAAAATTTTATTCAGAGAAAAGATTCAGTGCAAAATATTGGTCGGATGGCCCTATTGAAAGTTTTAATCGATAACTTCCGATGATGTATGGGGAGGTCGCTATCTTGGATGTATGACGCCGTATAGGCCGTTTGCCACAAAATCAAGCCAAACACATGTTAAGGTATAAGCAAAGTGTTAAAATTGGTCCCATATAGTTCGGCAATGGCCCCATAACAGTTTCATTAAAATCTAAACCGGAAAATATTTCTCGAATCAAAAAGGCGAGTGCGCTAGTGATGACGGAAAATAATTACATTGAAATAATTACATTAAAATTAGAATTACATTAAAATTGATAGACAGATAGAAAGTATTGGTGTCAATATTCACAAAAGTGCTTACACGCATCAAAAAAAGTAGATATTGGCTAAGTTAAGCTAATAATATAAAATATTGAGAATAAAATATACAAAACTAAACTCTATAGTGAAAATCAATAGTTAAGACAAAGATATATAGTGTGGATAAAAAATAGCCATCAGTAAGGTAAGATGTATTGTAAAACAAAAAAAATATATAAAAATAAGATAACAATACCATACCGTACCTTGGATAAGCCATTAATATAATTGAGGAAAAGTATAGGCTCAAGGACGGATCCCTGGGGTACACCATGCTTTAGTTTCACTGATTATAATTTTACACCGCCATGTACAAAAACTTGTTTCCTGTCATTCAGATATGAACTTAAAAGAGATCTCTTTTCTTCAGTGCAACCGCAATAACTTAATTTATCGACGAGTGTAACATATTGGAGGTAACATATTGAAGAATTGAATTCCTAAGTAGCCAGTTCCATTTCTAGTTCTAGTTAGACGTAAGAAATTACTATTTAAATTATCTTTGGTTCTAGTGTGGATTTGACTTCTGGAGCAAAATGAATCCTCATTATTTCTTACACATAGGAGACACTGGATATGTTTGTACACGGTGCTATCATTATCTGTAATTTAATAAACTGTATTTTACAATAATTTTTAAACTTTAGATCCGAGGTTATGCCCGTTGCTTTTCGTTGGGCAGAAAACACGTCTGTGGATGTTGTAGCATGCCCCCAGACTAGAATGGCATATTATGGCGTGTATGAGGCTGTGGCACGCAATTGTTAGGGTACTTTGAGATACTTTCTCAACAAGATTTCGAAGCATATAATAGTATTTCGACACTAGTTCATTGTTAGGCATTTCCATATAGCAAATCCGTAATATCAATGTTGGAGATAGTTAAACTGATGTCACCAGCAAACAATATAGCTAGTATATTATTTCCAAGTACCTTGCGGAAATCATTAATATAATTGAGGAAAAGTATAGGCCCGAGGACGGATCCTTGGGAAACACCATGTTTTAGCTTTGGCGATTGTGATTTTACACCGTCATTACAAAAAATTGTTTCCTGTTATTCAAAAAGGAACTTAAAAAAGACTTACTTTCCTCAGTGAAGCTGTAATAACTTAATTTATCGACGAGTACATCATGATACACAAAATTAGACGCCGTGGTGAGATCTAGAAATCGACAGGAGGTATATTTCCAATCCTAAAATCCAGTACTTAGGACAGATGTTGTTGGACAGACTTGTCCATAGCGAGTGTAGTAAAACATTTGTTTTGGAAGCCATATTGATTAATATTGATAAGGTTATTAAATTCTAGATATATTTTCAACTGATTTTTTAGAATAACTTCATTTTTTCCAACTTTGAGAGGTACCCCGTGATTTTGTGAATCGTTATTATTCATCAAAAGATAAAATGACATGCCGAAAAAGCCACCAGGTACCTGTACTACTAGTTAAGATGTAAAGTCTGCTATTTTTAATTGTCTTTTCTCATTTTTGTAGACACTTATTTAAACCTAGTTTATTTCGGATATACTCATATACATATTTGTATACATGTTGCATCTCTTATTAAATTTGCATTGTTATTCGTATTCAGCGCCCGATCTACTAAATGCTGGGTCTATTCTCGGTACAGACACCGAGAAACCTTCCTTGCTCCTCCACGTGTTAGCCATGAATCAATCAAAACAACATCCACACTCTCCTGGATCAAAGAGGTTTTTGATTGACGACCAACGCATGGAGCTTTACATCAGACACCAATCTGACGGATGTGACTCTTCTGGACTGTCGCATTGAACAGATTTATAGCTCGACCGGATTAGAACTGCATGAAAATAATTCACAATTAATATTTCCACACAGACGAGGGACTATTTAAGTCGGTTTAAACGCCATTTCTATTATTGGGGCTTGTCTCTTGGATATCGTGATATATTTGCTTTAATTATTGCTTCTCTTAAAATAGACGAATGTGTGACATAAAATATGGCGTGTCGCGGAGTATTGGAAACCTCATGTTAAAATTTAAGCTGGTAAGAAAACGGAGCGACAAATTATATTTTTGTGTCTGACGTTTCCAGACATTGATTAAATAAGGATTAAAATATAATAAATCACTGTTGCTGTCATTGGTTAACTTATTATATACATGGAAGTGAAATAAAATTCAAACCTCTTCATATTTTAAATATTTTGGTGGACTGTACATAATTTTGTTTCAAAACGTTATATCAACGACAACATATTTTAGTAACAGACTCGGGCAGTCCTTTATTTTCTGATGGATACCTGAGTTTATAACCCACTATAGTAATTGAATGCGGAAATAAAAGATATTATAATTAAATACTATACTAATGTGTAATAGTAATGTGATATCGATATTTAGAACCGTAAACATTGTTTAACTGTTGTAGACACTCCTTTCAATGAGTAAACATTAGTAAATAATTATCTTTGGATCTTTTATACGAATAGTTTCTACAATAGAAATATTTTTCAGCAACTAGGTATATGAACATGTTTTCTTAGTTATACTTTATAGCAGATTTAGATCTATATCTAATAACAAAGCAAACAATTTTATTATTATTATTACTTATGCAATAGTTTGAGCAAAATTTTAATAAATTATATGTAATAATTTGGATATTTGATGAATGTTACGTAGAAATACTCAATAAGATAAATATATGTCACTATTTGGACGAATTTCTATATTTCTGGAGCCAAAGTGTAGTTTTAACTTTCTAGTCTCAACTACAACTTGTCTTCCGATCAGGAGTGAACATGCTCAGGTAATAAATTAAGTCTGAAGAGCTCATAGACACTTCATTTCTTATGCAAATACTACTTGTCAGAATTTGCCTCAAAGATTAAAATTTTGTGATTTATCCTCGAATGTTGGCATTTCTCAGAGCGAGGGGATCAGTGCACTTCTCTGCAGTCTGGCAATATGTTCAATAAATTAACAACAACGATCAGGTTGACCTTCGCATCGTCTAGAAATGCACAATATCAGTGATCTGAGCTGGCAATGGTCAAAGAGGGAGCGTATGCAGCACGCCCATCCAGTGAGCTGGGAACAACTTCGCTTCACTTGCCGGATATTCCAGCTATGCTACAGCGTGAATATATGCAAATCGAGTTTATGGCCTACTAAATCGCTAAGCACCAGCTATAACTATAAAAATTCTGAATGAGATACACTTTAATTAGAGTAAGTAGCAACACTCTGTGTCCACTGTTGTTTATAATAGCTGGATAATGGGCCTGCAGAGTCGATAAAAATAGACGGGCAGTTTTTCCTACGTGATTTATTGAAATTATTCTCTTTTTTTGTCAAGATGAGTTGTAAATTAGAAGCAACATATAAAAATCACCAGGGCTGTCAAGTTAAACAGGCGCTACTTTAACGTAATAAAAATTAGAGAAAATATAATCAGAGCTCGTATGGCAGCGACGATGTCATAATTATAAGGGGCGGACTCAGTCGGATTTGTAAGAACGTTTCTACTTTGTACATATTTCATGTCAATCTACAAATATGTTGATTTTCTTGCTGGTTCCACGTGTCACATCTAACTTACATACGGGCAGTTCTTGGACAATGGACTGTATCTGTTCGGATATTTTCGGATTTTGTCGTTAGATCAGCAGTTGGAAATTCTAACCAGTAATAGGTTGTGTTCACTATAGGTTTGTTCCAACACACAGTTTGATCGTTCGTTGAACGGTCTAATAGAGCCGCCCAGTGATGGCATCAATATGCCACAGCGATAGATAGATAGATAAACGACTGAGCGACTGCATTAGACTGTTCAACGGACGATCAAACTGCGTGTTGGAACCCTACGTTGTATTCAAATCATGCGTACCTAAAGTGCGCTAGATCCCCGAAGCTTAGTACTAGTGAAACGCCGTTTGCAATTATCCACTTAGTCGCTCTATGGCGAGACTGAGAACGCCGCTTTTCGTTTTAGTTCTTATAGATAGCTTTTTCTTTTGCCAAATCCTATAAAAAATATCTTTTATTATTTATTGTATATTGTTTTGCTTTTCTACATTTTCTTGTATTACATTTGTATCCGCTTGGTAATTGCGCTTGGTTTGGTAGTCAAATGTATTGTTAAACAAATAACTAACCTAGTATAAATCAGCAGGTAGCTTTCATCTACTTTCCCCATTAAAAAAGTACTAAACTAGTTTTCTTTCTTTTTTAGGTAAGTTCCCTTATAACATATGGTTTATCTAGAATCTTGACTTGAATTGGTGAGTATTTAAAGCATCTCTTTTTTTTCATATTCATGAGGCGTTCTTATTAACGTAATTTTAAGTGTTGATAGTAGTCACTAAATATAAATACCTAAAAGAGGAAACCTGCTACAATATTTGAATTGATATTTATTCTAGCAATCGTTATATCCCTTAAACCAAATCGATCAAATTTAAGTCATCACAAGTCAAAAAATTCTGCGTAAAGTGTAGTGTCATAATAGAAGAACAAAGTACATACCGAATTAATAATTGAAAATTACTGGTAGTGTTTGTTAATAGTACAAAAATAAAGTAAACGCGTGCCTAAGTTAGTGCCTAGTTGGACCGTCGTCAGCGGAAAGAGACCGATCCATACATTTATACCTGGAACCCTTTAAAGTGGATGGTTATTGGTAAAGAAGGCTGAATGCTAAATTGTTGTTTTATTGTGAAGTGATTCCTATCCCATGCGTCATATGGCTCTCGCTGCTAGCAATAAGCATGCCCCATATCCAATCCGGCGTATGCCCCGTCTGGCGGGATATAAAAATATCCGGATTGGATATTCCGGAAGTGGCCACAATGCCACCATACGCTGGCCAATCAATCAATCGAATAACCTTCAAACCTTAACATATTTTTACTTATACGCCACTGGTTGAATTTGACAGAGAAATTTTAATCGACCTTCCCTTAAAACAAAACAGAACATATTTTTGTCATTTTGTGGCATGGATCTTACCAAGATTGAAAGATTTCCGCTACATTAATGAAACTTATGCATCTTCAATATAAAGTCATGCGTCATTATTTAAAAAAATGATCAACTAATATAATATGACATTTTGACAAACTTTATTTTAAAAATGTGCTTGCTCTAATTTTGCTATAATGCGGCCGAGAAGTGTAGTCAGTATGGCAAATCATCGGCGGCATTCTTGTCAAAGGATAGTAGCTGTTACGTAATACTTAAGCAGCACCTCGTTCTACTATATAATCCCACATAATCGAGAAAAATATATTAAGTTTTATCCGCCTCTCAGACATGAAAACCACGACTAGGTCATTATGTGTAATTGGTACAATCGACCAAATAGAATAAAGCTTTGAATGTGGTGCCTTTATACCTAAATTAACTTCACGAGGCTAACCTAGCATATTCAGGGGCGCCACATATATTTACAGTAGTAACGGTTTCAATGCAACGGACAAATATTTGCGGCTGTGCTGCTATAATACATGGAGATAATGTTGCCAGATTTAAGCATAATACTTTTAACTTAAAACATATGGTAGCTCATGCATAATTAACACAATCCGAGTGCTTTTTTTACAAAATTCGTAAATCCGCACGTCCCTGGCTCTAACCACACTTTTCGGCCGTACTATAGTATATCAAATTTCAATAAAAAATCTTAATTCGTTCTTGATATATTGTAAAATATGTTTTTCTTATTCCAACTTCAAAATCTTTTATTTTGAAATCCATTCGTTTTTCAATATATGTTTATATGACCAGCACGTAGCTCAGTCGGCTAAACGTCTTAGTGGCGAGCGCGTTTGGTCAGAGTGCCCAACGTGTACTGGGTTCGATCCCCAGCACTGGCACTGGCAATGTTGGTGGGTAATGGATGTTGTTTGCGTTTTTTCAAATGTGTAACCTCCTTCCGGACAGCCTATGAGAGGCTTTAGATTTGGAGGTTGTCAACTACGTGTGGTGTTCATGTTATGTTATTATTTATAGGCATAGTATTCACTGGTGAAGTTTTCCGATATAAATTCTTGTCATCCTGAATATACATGTTACTGTATCACTGTTTCAGTCTATTATTCACCTCTGGAAACTGTCCTTAATTATTTTGTGTTGTAAAATAGTTGTTAAATAATCAATTTTGCATATGTGTGTGCGTTTATTAATCTAAATGCATTTCCTAACATTGTTCTAAATATTTTCTTAGCCAGTAAGGTAGATTTCGCGGTATTTTGCATGATTCACTTGCGATTCTTTCTCGATGTCAACACCTTATACTCTAGTGAATGTTATTGGAAACACCACGAACGTAGAATGACTACGACTATGCCTGACTCCCCCGCAGTCTTCTTGAGACAACAGTAGCGGGACTTGGCCGTTTGAACGGTTTAATTTGGTTAGTTGAAAACGTTAATGGTCTTCTTCGCGGCAGACGCCCGTCATAAACTAACATAATCTGACTTGAGGCCGATGCTTTATGGACACTTAGGGACAAGTTAAGCACTATTTATACAGAGGTTTATGTACTCGTTATGCCGAGGCGTACCGTAAAAATAAATACGAAATGTCTTGTTTATGAGACGGCCCGCCTGTCTTGTATTGTGCATACTATATGAACATGCAAAGTAATACTTTATGACATTTTATGGTAGGTAAAGCACCACCTGGATACTCAATTAACGTCCTTTATGGACAAAACAACTAACGTCACTAATATTCCCTACAGGATTTCTGAAACAACGCGCCATCCCATACGCCATCTACATAAACATATAAATTTAAATAACAATCTGTCGAAGATTTACCACTAATGTTTTCTGTTTTTTATGGCTTACTGGTGATTTAGGAACATCATGTACTCGATAAGCGTTAAGACTCTTAAAAGTGATATGTTGAACACCCATTGCTTGGAGAAGCAGTCCTGAAACGATGCTTTGTAGAAATATGCTCATTATATTGAAACATAAAAATCCAAGAACACTAAGACCACCGTCAAAAAGTGTTAAATATGCAACTTGAAGTTTAGAAAATTATCTTGAATTGAAGATATGACATTAATAATAATAATTATTACTTCCCAACAGAATAATCCAATTACAGAACTATGTCCGTCACACATGATAATACTAAGAACTATACTAGGAACAAGTACTGTCTATGCAGTAACTAATACATACTAAAGAATAACAATAACATCATATAGGATAACTTGTAAAGAACAATTAAACTATTATTAAAGACATATCAATAGATTCAAAATAATACTGATTTCAATAAACTGTTGTAACCCTCTTGATGTACTTGCTTAAACGTGTGCTAAACATATCACATTGACTGCTAAGCTTGTTATATGTTCCATCATAGAGTAAATGGGAATCTTTTTGAGAATGTTTGTACGGCTATTGGGACAATGAAATAGACGTGCTCCAAATCTCGAGATTCTAAAATGAATGTTTGACAATAGTGTTGGGCAGTTAATTAAATGGTTAATTAGTTTATATAAAAATATTAAAGTAATTAGTATTCTTGAATTCTGTAATGATTTTATAAGTAATCTTGACAGTGGCAGAGTATTTGGATATCCCTGCTCTGGACAATTTGTATTAATTCTGAAAACCAAGTACTTCATAAATATTCGTTGAATTTTTTCTACTGCTTGTGAGTGAACGTTATAAATTGGGTTTCATATTATCATACTAAAATCAAGTTTTGATCGTACTATTGACAAATACAAAGTTTTAAGTGCATCTACATTAGAGAATTGTTTGCAATTTCTTGTTATAAAGCCTAGCAATTTTAGTGCCTAATTTGTGGATGAGTTCATATGTTCTGTAAAGTCCAGTTTAGAGACTCCCAGGTCCTTAGTTGATTGAGCTCTTGACAATTCCATGTCATTAAAGGTATACAAAATCTCTATAAAACTGATATTACTCATGTACGTTATTACCTTGCATTTTGATACGTTCATATTTAATTTGTTAGAAATACACCGTAATTCGATTGCGTATTTGCTGTTGTAAAGTTAGGCACTCCTCGATGTTGATAATGTCACTAAATATTTTTAAATCATCCGCAAATAAACGTTTTTCGCAATCCAGCATATCACATAAATCATTTATAAATATAACAAACAAAAGAGGACCCAAGTTTGAACTTTGAGGTACCCCTGTATTTGATTTAAAACTATTATAATGAACTTATTGTAACTGGTTTTCTAAATATGATGAGAAATTTAATCTTAAATTACCGAAACCAGTATAACATAATTTTTCAATTAATAAATTGTGGTCTATACGGTCAAAGGCTTTGGGAAAATCACTGTACACCACATATGCTTGACCTCTGTTATCCAGTGATTCGGGGCCAAACTGAGTTAAACAAGTTAGGTTTGTTACTGTAGAACGTTTCTCCATAAAACAGTGTTGATGAGTGGAAATTAAATTCTTTGCTCCAGAATCAATTATATTATATACTGAGGCCTCAAAGACCTTGGCAAAATTAGGTAAAGAAATTAAGGTAGTGTCTCTTTTCACCCTATTTTAAAAGTCAACTTAATTAATGCACAGTTTTCGAAATTGTCGTAAAAACTGAGGGTTTACAAAAAAATGACCATGGCAAAGAAAGATCATCCAATTTCTTACAATTACTCTCTTAGTACAGCCATCTAGATAGAAATTGCCCAAGTTATGGATATTTTTAAAAGAATACGATCTTATGAAAAACGAATTTAGAAACGTATTCCTTTAAATCTAATTGTGACACAATGAAAATCGGTCTTTTCTATAGGTGTTGAAATAATAAATCAAATCGCATATATTACTTTCCTTAGAAGTAATTTATAATTCAAAAAATTAATTTATTTTGAAAAACGTGTTTTTACTCGATTTTATTATAAACAATAATCTTTATACAAAGAGAATATTATAAATATCTTTGGTGGAATAAAAGTTTATACGGTTACCTTTCAAATGGAATCAACTGCGTTTATTTGTCTTAATTCTGTGTGTTGTATAGGCAGTTGAATCTGTCAAAGATAAGAAGGAAAAGAATATTTTGTAATTATCAAAAACAATTTTAAAGCGTGCAAAAAAGTTAATATAGTTTCGTATACTGTTTCAGGTAAATGAGGATAGAGGAATTTTCAATTTTTTTTTCGTTTCACACAAACAACTTTTTTTTGTAAAAAATTGGATGACTGTTAAATTCTTAATTTTTGCCATTAACTTGAAAAATGCACATTTTAGAAATGTAGACTATTAAAACTCAATTAAAGCTGACAAATATTATCTTTCTAATCGATTTCCTAATTTATTTTTTCTTCTAAATACATTCCACTGCGAGGTACATAAGTAATAAATACTGCTTATAGAGTCGTTATCCTCTAACTCGCAAAATAAACTTAACGCTTCAATTTTCTATAGCAGTTGGACAATTTTCAAGAATTATTAAAGTATACAAAATAAATCATTGATTGTAACTAGCCAGCAGATATATTTTAAAAAGGAAATCCCTTGCCCTTATGTCACTTTCACGGAAACTGTTTGAAATGTTAAATATCATTTTTTTCTTCTTCAATTCTTTGGAACTTCCTGCCGTATGTATTTTTTTCTTTTTAAGCGGTGCTTGGGGAATCTACAAAATATCACAATTACCCAGTATGTTACTGGTAAATAGCTTCTACGCCTGTGACTTTTATGTCAAAGGATCAGTTAGAGGTTGCTTTTTTAAAATAATAACACAAATAAGGATAAAACCTTGAAATTAAATATTTATTTAAAAAATGCATCCTCTAACTGATCCTTTGACATAAAAGTCACAGGCGTAGAGGTTATTTACCAGTAATATACTGGTTAATTGTGATATTTTGTAGATTCCCCGAGCATCGCTTACAATGAAAAAAGTGCATGTGGTAGGAAGTCCCAAAGAATTGAAGAAGAAAAAAATTAAGATAATGCCACAAATAACATTTAGACAATATTGTTAAATATCATGTTTAAAAGTGAATTATTATTTCTTTGCTTAATTGTATTAAAACATATTCTTTATAGGATTTTGCAAACAGCAGAAAAAATAACTATTTATGAGAACTAAAAGAAAAGCTATGTGTAAAAATATTAATGAAGTCTTTGCATTCTTTCGATAACCTGAATTCTGGTTATGTTAGCAGATTAAAATCCTAAAATAAATTTGTATAATTTTTTATTTGAAAATTTTCATTCAACAACTAGCTGTTTGCAAAATCCTACAAAGAGAATGTTTCAATACAAGTTAAATATCATATTAGAATTTTCTGAAAAAACCGTACTTTATAAATTTTGATGATAATATGGAGCAAATGGGAATACTAATTCAGATTCAGCGCGTCAAAATAAATCAAAATACAGTGTTCTATTGATTTTTTTACCATTTAGTTTGCATGTTAGCTACATGCAATTAACAATACAAATTTGTACTACTATTTGTAGTATTAATAATAATTTTTGAAATTAATTTTACACTGATGTACACCAGTTTGACCCTTACGATTAAGATTTCGGTAATTATTTTCAATAGAAATATGATTAAGTAAGACAAAGTTTTGCGGCTATTTTCCCACTCTTTAAAAAGGAATGGGATCATTTAATTTTAATATCTTGGAACGTCTAGTTTGCCTGTTGAACTCTGTATATTTAATGCCTAACCTTCCAAAAGTAAAACGTTACTAAGGCACTCATTAATTCAACATTTCTTGACCTACAATTAATAGTCGTGGACAAGCGTTTCTTTCAACTGGTTTTTGGGCACTAAAAACATCTAATGTAAGTGCTTTACTGGGTTCAGCTATCCTGATATTTTTTAGCTAGTCTTATGTAAATAAATAAATACATAATAAAAAATATAGGTATATACTTGCGACTTAAAGGCTACCGAATAATAAACTTTGCTCAAGTCCCTGGTTATCTGCATTTACATTTTTAAACTGAGACACTTGATGCACGTACATATTTCTAGTAAAGTTGTTAGATAACGTATCGCATTAGAGCAAAGAACGCGGGAGTGCGCGGAGACGGGAAGAGCGCATTCCCTCTTGTCCCATAAACACATCTCTTGCCAGATTGAGTGGCGGCGCTTTGTAGCTTGGATGCGGCGTTGGCGGCGAACGGAGCACGTGTGGTTCAAGTTATCCTCTAGTCGGTGTGACATTTTTACTGTAAAAGTTGTTATTGATAGCCAGCCGTCTCGAGACAATCACGTCGCGCGAAACTGTGTGTTATTACGGGTAGTCATATAGATCTCCATGGGGTGGCAGGGAATTTTAGAGTATACTGGCTTTCGAGGCTTCGTTTCGTTTGGGCTTTTTCAATAAGACCAACAATTATTTTTATTGTGTGTGTGTCTGTACTTTGAATATATAATAATAATAATTTATTAATAGGATAAGCTAGATCTGATACATATTTTTTTACATTACTATATATCAACGAACTTAATTATATCTATGAAATTTGAAGTTAATCATGTGTATAAACTTAAATATTAAATAGTAGCATTTGATAAAACATATTTGAAACAAACATTTGAATAACATGAGGTTTTCACAATTTGTTACAGAAATTGGTAGTTCTTTATAATATTTAAATCCATTGTGGGTGGAATAGGGTAACCTGGCTATATATTTTATGTACTCTTGAAATATATAAATTTTATCTTGATCTTGTATGGTGTTCACGAATGGTCCTCATGAAGGAACAATATTGTGATAAATGTTTTAGCAATAACTCATGTAATATTTTCTAAATAAAAGTCATTGTATTTAAAGTTATAATTTGCTTCACTCCCAGTAACTTCGTACCATCAAGCATTAAATTTATATTTGAATATTTGTTGCAGTTTAATATAATTGGTAATGCTTGTTTTTTTTTTTTCTGTAACATATTTTTTTACGCATTACTAAGTCGAAGAAGTACTGTTGAGCAGAAGTTGAAATGTGGTAAAATAATTCTTTTATATATCGTTATTTTCGTCTATGTACTAAAATACGTCCCCATCAAATTAAACTATTTTAGCTATATATTGGTAATATAAAAAGCATGTCCGAAAAACGTTAAATGATCATCAATAATTACACCTAAATACTTGAATTCATTAACTTCTCTATTTTTATTCGGTACTCCTTGGTTATTTACCGTGTCTATTCAACTGCATTTACTTTTAATTACCATAAACTTAGTTTTCTATTCATATCCAACGATTTTTCTATTTCTTTAAGCTCACTGTTTGTCTTAGTAGTAATAGTATTCTGTGATAAAAGCGGCTATGAACAAAATGCAACTATCAGACACCAGAAGACTATTTAATAATATGGCAAAGTTACAGATTTCACTGCCAAAAATACTTGAGACCGTATCTGTATTTTATAGTTATGTACCTATTTTGATATTTAATATAACCATTAATTAATGCTAAGGAAAATCAACTAAACTTTACATTAGTTATCTAGTGAATGTACAGCATTTTAAGAAAATAATGGCATTGGAAATGTGAATAAAAAATCTGTCTGTATCAGCTAGATATACGATTAATGCTTTGTCTTAGAGTATGGTAAACAACAAAAGTGATATATTCTTTAGTGGCGAAAATTTAATTTATAAATTAATTAATTTAAAAAAATATCAGTTTGATTCACTAGTAATTATTTAAACGTAGACACCATACGGGTTCATTATATATGGTTCAAGAAAAATTCATCATCATTCATTCATAATTTTTGTTGTCTGCCATTCTCTAAGTCAAAGGATTAATTGTGTCTGTAGCTGATACAATTGTGTCAAGTAATTGCACACTAGCTCCTAAACTAGAATAGTTAATATGTAAAACAATAAATTATGTATATTGTTCATTTAATTTTGAGCACGCTAGTATGCATGAAAGACAATTGACACTCAATTCCTCTGCGATATCATTAATGAAGATATTGAAGAACAATGGGCCTAACACGGAGCCTTGGGGTACACCGGAGGTAGATACATATTCCGCAAATCAGTGTCCAAAGTATTCAATATGGCGATGTCTATTTTCAAGATATGATTTGAAAAATAACAACAAATTTCTTGAGAAGCCAAATTTTCGAAATTTTGATCTAGTCTATCAAATGCTTTAATAAAGTCTGTGTAAACTACGTCAACCTGTGAGTTAACGTCGATAGCATTAGATGTATATTGAGTTATACAAAAGAGATTAGTTGACGTAAATCGCCCATTGAAGAAATCGTACTGGTAGTCAGTAATGAGATAGGTACTTTGCATAAGAAAATGTTGGTTCATATAACAGAATTTCGAAAGCTTTTGAGAAATTATTGATAATCGTTATAGGTCTGTAATTCTCAATATTATTTTTTTGCCATTTTTATGTATAGGAATTGTTTTAGAACATTTTAGTGCATCTGGAAATATATTATAGTACAGGCAAATTAACAATTTAGGGTAACAAAAATGAATAAAAGGATCATCTCTGGGATTTAAGTAGATAGTAACCTGGAGAATGAGATGATGCATTCTTTGCACTTCCAAGTTCCGGGAAAATTCAAAAAAATTTGGAAAAACTTTTTGATTTTCGTTTTTTTTGCTTTAGCGGCCAAAATAATGAAAATAGAGAAAGAAGTTCCCAACAAAAGTTGTAGCTCGTCTTTTTCTCTCCAAAAAAGGCATTTACAAATTTTTCTCTTACTTAAGCCGTTTAGAAGATAAGTCGAGTTTTCCACTTATAGTTTTAAGCCGCTTCGAAATGCGCGAAAAATGAGAACTCTCCAGGAGATAATTCTTACTATTCAGAGCCCCTAAAAAATGAAAATAACGTAAATGTAGAGCAAAGTCTCAGCTTTAATGTGGAACTAATCACAAAATTCATAAAAAAATTTATCAAGGTGAGAAAGTGTCTGAAGATGACAGTGAACTTTGTACAGTTAATCCACAGATTTATTAATATCTTTGCCGGGAGTCGTTAGAATGATAATTCATTTTGCTTATATATTCTTATATAATGATATATTAATCCAATTAACATTTTATTGCAATTACTTTTGTTGGAAATATATGCCTTGCGATCAAATTAGAGGGTATGTTTCTGATCGATCAATCACCTCCAAATTTTGGAGTTCAATTCGCTATATCTTAAGTAATAATAATAGCACACAATAGTTAATTTTTGGATTATAAGTACAATAAAACATATTCTTTAGAGTTTTTTAAATGCGCGCAGTACTTTTTGAATGTGCCTACATTATTCATACACGTTCAGAAAATGCACAAATATGCAGTAAAACATATACAACTTATTTGTTTCTGAACATTCTTCAATGAAATTTTCACGAAATATAGATTAAAGTGCGTGGAATCGAATCCATGCAGTAAAAAAGCACCCATTGTTACGGGAGAAATAGGCAGGATGCATAAAACTCAAAGATGTGAATAAATCAACTGTATAAAGTTTACTAAGCCATCTTCTAACACTTTTTTCTCTATGATAAAAATTTGTATGAATTTTGTAAGCAGTTCCACTTTAAAGCTGAGACTTTTCTCTACATTTTACGTTGCTTTCATTTTTCTTAGCGGCTCTGAATAGTAATAATTCGGAGCGGCTCAAAACTATAAGCGGAAAACTGGATTTATCTCCTAAACGGCTTAAGTAAGACAAAAATTGGTGAAGACCTATTTTGTAGAGAAAGAGGCGAGCTACAAATTTTGTTGAAAACTTTTTTCTGTATTTTCATTCTTTTAGCCGTTAGAGCAAAAAAACCGAAAATGAAAAAGTCTTTCCAATTTTTTTTTTATTTTCCCGAATTTGGAAGTGCAAAGAATGCATCATTCGATTCTACAGGTTATTAACTACTTAAATCCCAGAGATGATTCTTTATTAATTTTTGCGAAGTTTTTACAACATTTTGCCTTCATTGCCTGTACTATTAGATTTAATGGTTAAACTAAATAAATATGTAAGAGGAGTTGTGAGCACGGAGGCACAATCAAGTAGTATGAAGTCTGGAATTTTGCCAGGGTTCATTGCATATTTAGGCTTGATTTTTTTCAGAGAATTTAAAACTTCTTGTTCTGTAAATTGTTCGTTGAAAAAATCGGTTTTTGCGTCTACAGGAAGGTCCTCAATTGAAAGATTCGAGGTAATATATGAACTACAAAAGTATTCAGCAATCAGCGAAACCAACGCCCACTTCCTTGTTGCCTACATAATGTTTATCATCTTAGTACATAGCTGTTGGTAAATTATTACTAGATTTCTTACTGTGATTGATTTCAATATTACGTTCAGTGTCACGACAATATTTTCATATTCAATATCATCAACCTGCTGTTTGGTATTACTACTTTCTTAACAATTTAAACTCTTCGAGTGCAAGACTCACGCAAAGACCCTCGTAGTAGGATAGGTTTTTCAGTGTTGTATTTTAAATGAAAACATATTATAATTTTAAAATGATGTCATAGATTGATTTTATTGGTATACTAGAGTGTCCAGAGATAAACAGTATACATAACTTAATGTTTCCATATTAAGTATTAGATATTGTGTGTATAAAAGTTATTTACAAAAATACCCAACCAACTTTCTCATTTCACTATGCAAACGGTCCTGCAAACAGCTACTTTGACGCTTGTTGTCATGAAAGACAAGCAATGGCATTACTTATAGCTCCTCAGTAAACGTCAAAGCGTTATCAAACATGAGCAAGTATTTTTTTTACGTCGATCGTAGCTAAAGTCGTTTTCGATAGTAATAAAATGGTATAAATACCTTGTCCTTTATTCCATAAACCTCAGCTGACATGCAACGACATAATTTATTTTATTGTTTTCGCCAATGGGTTAAATAAAGCGCCTCAAAAGACGACCTGGCAACAATAGAAAAAGAACCGGTCGTCACATTCTAAGTTATTGTTGACAAATGCTAATGTAATTATAGTCACAGGTAAGAGAGACGAATTCTAAACGTGTAGAGGACTCATCTCACACGAGTTATGTACCGTTTAGACGTACCACGGAATACGAGAGAGAGACACTACTATTACTTAAATATTAAAAGGTACTTAAATGAGACCTAACATAATCGTAAATAAACACAACTTAACATGAGTCGGAATAAAAAGTCTATGATTAAAATTGACTATTAACATATGTCACTGGTGCCAGGGTAATGTTACTGGCGTCCATATGCAGACGTGAATGTTTGTGAGCGAAGGGGAGCCGAGTTGGTCCCTCCTGGATAATAACTGGAAATTTATGGAGATGTTTTAATTAATCATAAGAAATGTGTTTTATATGGGTCTACAACTGAGAGTTATGACGATTACTGTGATGGGGCTGAGGATTGGGAACTTTCATACACGGCGAGCTAGAAAATTATACTGAACGCAATTTAACAGGATTTTACATCTGAAATAATTGAGAATTTAAGAAATGCAACAAGAGACGCTAATCAAAGTTGCGTTTTGTTTAACTTCTCTTGTTATTAGATCAAGCATCAGATATTTTTTTACGTCAAAACAGATTTTGTGATTTTGTACGTAGATTGGTGAATAAAAATTAGTTTTGCTTATTACTTCCACATCCGCGTAGAGGAGTGGAAGTATAGTAATTGTTAAAAAAAATACAATATTTTTTTTACTTCCCTCGCATACCGAAGGGAAGTATTGTATTCGAGAAAAAATCACCCTCCGAGATTTTTTTGGATTCTGACGTTTCAGATCACGTAGATTACGAAAATATATGCTTTTCAATTCCGTCTGTCTGTCTGTCTGTCTGTCGGTCTGTCTGTCTGTCTGTCTGTCTGTCTGTCTGTCTGTCTGTCTGTCTGTTGGTGCATTTACTAAAAAACCACTTGACGGAGAGCAGTCAAATTTGGTAGGTAGTTAACCCTACTGTTAGCGAAGAACTGGTAGAAATTTCACTGGAAAATATACAGGGTGGACCGTCTAAACGGAATAAATAGTGAAAAAAATTTTTTTTCGCTCAAATTTAAAATTTCCACGTTTCATGACGCGCTAATCCTATTTCGGGAAAAAAAAATTTTGAAAATTTTTTTCACCAACATTTTTGAAAAAATTTTTACCAAGACGAAAAAACATTTTTTTTGCTCAAATTTAAAATTTTCACGTTTCATGACACGCTAAACCTATTTCTGAAAAAAAAAATTTAGAAAATTTTTTTCACCAACATTTTTGAAAAAATTTTTACGAGAATTTTTACCACTAAAAAAAATTTTTTTCTTTGTTCAAATTTAAAATTTCCACGTTTCATGGCATTCTAAACCTATTTTTAAAAAAAAATATTTGAAAATTTGACACATTTTTGAAAAAAATTTTACCACTAAAATAGATGGATTTTTTTTCTTAAAATTTTAAATTTCCAAGTTTCATAGCGCTCTAAATCTATTTAAAAAAAAAATTGAAAATTTTTTAAAAATTTCGAAACAAATTTTACCACTAAAATAGATGGAATTTTTTTTTCTTTGTTCAGATTTAAAATTTTCACGTTTCCATGACATTCTAAAATTATTCAAACAAATTTAAAAATGTTTTTGAAAAATTTAACAAAAAATTTGAAAACATGTTTAGGTAATCTATTTATCACTATTACAGAATATCCGAAATATTTTTTTTTCAAATTTAAAATTTCCACGTTTCATGACATTTAAAACCTATTTCGGAAAAAAAAATTTGCCACATCCTTTCACCATTTTGGAAAAAAATTTAACACTGGAATAGAGCGAAACATTTTGCTCAAATTAAAAATTTTCGCGTTTCGTGACATTCTAAACCTATTCAAAAAAAAAGTTTTTAAAATTTTTTATATTTTTTAACCACTATACTTCCACTCCATTACGTGAATGTGGAATTGAAAATGTGACAGATGGCAATAATATTTGGCATATGCACCTATTATATACTTTTATTGAATAATGGCATCCCAAGAAATAATTCAGTCATGGTGGACATATGTAAAGGTATTTGCGCAAGCCTTCCATATTGGGCACCTGTTATTTAGTATTGAACTTTTGCTGTTGGATGAGCACTCTGTATATTTTTTTGACCAAAAGTTATCAGTTTTTTTTGTAATAATAGCAATAACTATATTCCGATCTCTATTCTCAATGTCATTTCGTAATTAATAATTTTTTAGAGTGACCACCATGCACAAATAACGAGGGAAGTTCTGTGTAAATAACTTTACCGATTTTTTACAAATAGTGTAATTTTGAAAACACATGATATTTTTTTTACTTAAAAAAATATATATGATAGTTATAGATAATGAATTGTTTATCGATATGTTCAAACCTGATGTTCAAAAAATCATCAAAATTCCACAAAAGAAAAATACAAAGAAACCAACTCGCTCAATTAAACTCAAAAATCTTTTTGAAAAAATAAGCGACTGATGTGAAAATTTAACCAATTAGTACCAGGAGCGTCCCCACGAAGATGATTTTAACCGACTCCTAGAGGGCCCAATGCTATGAAAAGTTGGCAAAAATACGAAAATTCATTGTGGTCGTAATGGTACAATCGTACCTAAAATATTTAGTAATCTTACCCGGCTACCTGGAACCACCCTTACCTGATCGATAATGGGCCATGAGCCTAAGTTACAACAGTACAAACTTGTCCTTTGTGTAAGTTGGTTGTTGTACCGTATTTATTTACGCTCGTGATCGGTTACCATTTGTTTTAGTGTTATTTTATGATAGAGACATCTACTTACTTTTTATTAACATGGCATCAACAGGTACAGGTAAGTCAACAAGTATTTGCTAAAATAAACCTACTTTTCACACATATAATGTATAAAAAAATTCACCTATAACTGTTATTTGTACATGGCGTGTGTTAATTGAATCGTTAGTTATCCATGAGGTTTTAGTTGATTTCGGTGTACGTCCGAGCACTTTTTTTCCTTAGTTATAAGCTAAAGTCATGTAGTTTTAGTATGTATAAAAATTATTATGCCATATTTTGCCTTTTGTAAAAAGAATCAAAAAACAAATAGTTGTTATTTGAAATTCATATCGACATCGCCGAACATACATATTCATAAATAATTTTGGTATGAACTTTTCAATTATTTTTTTTAACATTCAGATATGCTTTCCTTAATAATCGGATATATGCTTTAATTTTGATATTTCATTGAAATTTTCTAGAAACTTTCGTGTGTAACCTGAAAGGGATTCGTAGAATTTACGGTTTATCTCCGGCCAGATGTAATTAGAATCTTTTAATCCCTTGAAAATGGTACTTTCAGGAATCAATTTGTCAGAGTGGCCTAAGAATATTAACGTTCATTATCTAAATATTTCCTAAATTTAAATAATTTTCAGTAGATAAATATTTTTATACAATTAAACTTAATTTCTGTCAACTATGCCTGCATTAACCAAATTTATTTTTTAATTTAGGATCAAGCTGTACGGACCTTTTTTTCGAGAAGATTTCTTTATGACAACATGAGCGAATCCGGTCTAAATAAGTTAGACGTTCAAATTTCGTTTTTAAGAGAACATTTGCAAGAAGGAACGAAATGTCCCAAATCTGGAATGGCGAATCTCAATAAAAAAATTGGTTACTTTATCACAGATTTTAATAAAAGGTGGTCGGTCGAAGAGAAAGATTTTTAGCTAAAAATACAAGTTGGTTAGAAACATCCATAAGTTTCACAAATTATGGTGTGACCGAAAAAAGTGAAGCTGTAGTTGAAAGACCCAAATCTGATTTTAGTACAACTTGCGAGAGGATTAAGTGACAGAACCAAAGATTTACGTGCTAAATTCTCTCATGCAGAATTATCATATGCAACTCAGATGAGTTCAGGTCAAATGGATGCCTCAAAATTAATTAAAGAAATTACGACTACATCTCCCAAATGTGCAACTCGGTATATGACAACTTTTAAGAAATTGGATACAAGTAAACGTAGCCAGCTTGTTCCAGAGGAAGCCTTATCTATGTTTGTAGATGCGAAGCTTACAAGACAATATAACATAATACGTACTGAAGGTAAAGCTAGATTTCCCTCATACAAAATTATTCAACAGGCTAAAAAGGATTGTTATCCTAAACCGGAACATATAGTTGTTAACGATATACTGGCAGAGGTTAAATTACAAGGACTCCTTGATCATACAGCTTCGCGCTTTTTACAAGTGCAGAGAGGAAGTTATCCAGTTTTTATATGGGCATCTAACAACTGGATAACTCCTTAGACATTTCAGCTATTTCAGAAGAAGAATCGGACAGTAAAACAGTCAGTGAGGCGGATTCAGATTAATTTATAAGTTTTATTTAAAATTTAACATATATTTAAAACGTGGACTGTATTATTAAATTTCGGCAATTTTTGAGTCGGCCTTAAAATTTGTTATGGAACGTGGCTTTTATTCAACAATTATTTTTTTAATTTTCACGTATAAACTTTATAAAATAGAAAAAATATAATTGAAATATGCATATGTGTCACCCTGTATATAATAAAATTCACGAAAAGTCGATTTGTTATTAATTTTAAAGCCCTCTATGCATTATGTACAAAAACATTGATAGATAATCACTAAAAATAATTTTTGTCAACTTTTCACAGCATTGTTCCCCTCTGTGCGACTTCTAAAATATTTATTTTGTGTGACTGAAAATCTGAAGTTGGCACCAATGTAGACGTTCTAAGGTCTATATTGTAAGTTTTTATTTCTATTTTCATAATATAGGGGGAAATATTTGTTTTGATTGCTTTAACCTTTTTTGCAATTCTATCCAAAACTATCTTTCATCCTATATATTAATTTCACATATACTTGGTACCTATTTCGAACGATAAAAAAGTTGTCCGTTTGCTATATTTACGCCTGAAAATTCTGATGTTTTCTTTTTTTTTAATTTATTTTAATTGCCTTATTTATTTTAACGTACTGACGAAGTTTATATATACTTAACCGTATCAACATTGCTCAAAATTTCCAGTCAAAATATTAAACATTACCTGATAAAATTTCTTTTTTGAAATAGAATTAAACAATTTTTATTCTGAAAATTATAATGAAAATTAAAGTTCCGCCTGGAGGAATGGATTAGGAATTTGGTTCTGAGTATTAAAAAAAATATCAGCTAGTTTCGCCATAAAGTGCCTTCAGAAAGTTAATTTGTCTGAAAAAGTTTGGTTTGGCTGCACGTCGCGGCGTGGCCGGCCTCTACGAGGCCTTAGAAAAAAAAATGATATTTTTACACATAGCAATTTTACCTTCATATTAACCTGTTTTCTTAGATGTAGTAAAAACCTTGCACATTTGCACTATCTTCCGATTATTACTAAAATAATATCAAAAAATGTCAAAACAATTTTAAACTTTATCCCATATAATAATAAAACTACTTTTAACGAAATGGCCTTAAGTTACCAGACGGATACACTAATTTTCATAGACAGGCATATAAAAGCTCAGCTTTTCTTAATTTGTGAATTTAAAAAATGCAGCTTTTGTTGCAATATTTCCCTTTTGAATATTACATACAACATTAACTGTTTCATTACACACCTCAGCTGACGCAGCAACAAAGTTAGACGAATTTTCAGCAACTTTATGTCGTTTATAAACTGTCCGAATTTATCTAATTTCATTTGTTTGCCCACAGTGTAACAGCTATGGACGCTGGAGGCATGCCAAGACTCATGTTTGATATGTGAAAATAAATTTCATCTAGTGAAAATCTTGTTAAAAAATTAGTTGTAATATGCGAATTACTGTTCGTACTTTGTAATAAATTTTGTTTGTTTTGGCGCATTCTATATGTTATCAAAGATGCTTTGAGCAACGTGTACAATAAATTGGTTCCGTCAGGAGTTTCAGAGCTCTCAATTTTTTTCTGGATTAAGAAAAGTGTCTATTTAGAATTTTAACAGTCAAATTTATAAATATAGTTTTACGGGAAATGATATAAAACGCAGACACATAAATATACAGAATCATTAAATTAAACAGTGAAACACCCTACCTACGTTATCAGTCTTTAGTACCTATCAAATCAACCAAAAAAAAAATCCGGGACGATTCATATCCATAAAAAATTGAAGGGCAAAACACAGTTTTATTTTAATCCAGAGTGGACATGCATATGCATAGTCCACACCTGTTCTTCGAAATGTGCGTGCTTAAGGAAAATAACCCAATACATTTTGCATATTTCAGGATCTCTTACTAAAATAAATCATCGATGGAATCATATACATTTTTCTCAAATTACGCTATACTTAACACAGCCACAAATATGATATAAAATTCTTTCTTAATTTACATAGATATTGCATATTAATGAGGTAAAGCAGTTCAAGCATTTGTAGGTCTTTCAATCTGTCACGTGGTATGAATACAAAATTTGAATAAAATGTAAACAAATGGATTTAATGGTCCCATAACAGTTCTTTTTAGTGTTTTACCAATTCAGTACAAAAGACCTTGTAACGAGGTGAATTTTCCGTTGCCAAAAATGCGTTTTAAATTACCAATATACTTCGTTACTTACTCCGCTTACATTCGAATCTATTTATTGTAAATTATTATTATAGATTTCTCCTAATTTAGCTAGCTGAAACCGCGAAACAGATTTCTACTTTAAATAGGTAATTTGATAAACCTGGCAGTGAGAGGGCTGTCCGTAATATTAACATTAATTACAAGATTTGATATTGAGGGCGTTGGTAAGTCAGCTGCGTAAATCAGTTTCATTAGAGCACATTTGAATATCACTTCTGTCCGATCCGTCAAACAGCCCAGTCGGGTACTATTCCGTATATTCACAACATGTAAGTACACCGTTTTATCACCGCCACTGGTTTCTTGTTGACCTTTTTATATTAACACCGATAAGAATAATTCACTGAAATGTGTGTTTTAAAGCAATAATTTGAAAACGATTCCGTTTAAATGTATCAGAATATAATTATTATTTTCCGACTTTGCCGAAATTAAATGAATTTAAATTATTACAATAGTAAGAGAGTCCGAGTTAGGACATGTCAACTTCTCCGATTTTATCCAAATAGCTATGTTCGCAAGAATTTCCAAATGGGAAAAAGAACATAGATGATATTTCGAGAGAAAACTGTGTACCGTTTACCGTTTATATTATTTTAATCCAGACCATTTGTGATGGTACTGCGATAAAATAATATGTTGTTCTACCAAATGGGTAGAAGTTTTAATTACCGTATATTTTATTTTAGCTAGGTCGTAGCAAAATAAAATCTGTATTTGCAAAAATCATTTTTGTGAAATTTATTGTAGTGTTATTGTTAGTTTACCGTTCATTTTGTTCCCATTATTTCGTATTGATACGAAATGGAACAAAATTCCTTACTTTGAAATAATTTATAGAAATTTATTATAGTCCGGGAATTGAAAATAAAATCTAGGCTACCGTAAATAAATTAACTAACATTATATTCTGATACATAGACATTTTCCGCATAAAATCCGACAAGATACCACGTGGCCGAACCGAAATGCATTTAATGAAGGCACCCAGCTGTGGGGTATGAGGCGCTTGGCAAACACCGCATCAAGTGTTGATGTAATTTCAACATTTCCGAACCGAACCGATTATTGCTGTCTGTCCGTCTACTTCTCGTCTACAGTCCACGTGTACTTGATCCGCCTGTCACTTAGAAATATAGGTGGCATTAGATCTTTAGCGAATTTGATTCGTCAACAGATACCTTGCTCAGAGTTTTTGCATGCCATAATATATAAACAAAAAATACGTATGAACTATTTGTATTGTATGATCTGTACGAGGCAGTGCAGTACAGTTAGGCAGCGCTATAAATTACTTAATTCCAGTGAATATTTGAACAAATCATTAGTTTTATTACTGTGTTTGAGTGATGTTTTGAAATTAATTGTTTAAAATGGCATTTTGGAGGCCTTTTGATACAGAGCCTATACAAGCGGAATTTGAAAATAAAGACTTACACGTTCAAACTCAAAGAGTTATTTGGAATATTTACTCGTGTTTAAAAGGCGAAAATATTGAGTCTTCATATAATCAAATTGTGAAAAGGATTGGTGAATTAACCAAATTTAGCCGTACTACAATTTATAGGGTTATTAGAGCCGGGGATGTAGTTGATCATTCTATTAAACGGAAAAGAGTTCGACAAAAACTGAAAAAACCTGATAACGCGTCCAAAGATGTTATTCATCAATTTTAAAATGAACAGAAGGTGCTTACATTAGAAATAATTAGGAATAAGTTACGCGACTATCCAGATTATAAGTATAAATCATTAGATACTTTGCGAAACGTTTTGCTCGATTGCGGTTTTAGGTACAAAAAATTGGACAAACGAATGGTAGTTATGGAATCAGCACGCATCGTTGATCATCGACACGAGTATCTGCGTAAAATAAAAGAATACCGAGATACAAGTAGAGACATAATTTATCTTGACGAAACATGATTTGACACCCATAATGTAGTTCAATACTGTTGGGTAGATAACACCAAGAAGTGTAATTTAAGTGCTCCATGTTCTAGGGGAAAAAGAATTATAATTCTACATACTGGAAGTAAAAACGGTTTTACCAAATATTACAAAAAATTCCGAACACCAACACAAGAAAAGGTGATATCATTGAATTTATGAAAGGTAAAGGGTTGGAAATACCAGAAAAAACACATAAAAGGCTTTATTAGAACTGATTGGAAAGCAAAATTTTAAAAGGGAATATGCCGTTGAAAAAATGTTTGAAGCACACGGTCATACTATTTTACGTCTGCCACCATATCATTGCTTTTGTAATGGTGTGGGCTGATGTAAAAACAAGACTACGTCAATATAATCAATCCCCACAATTATGTGAGTCTGTCTTAAAGAATATAAAGATAATAGTAGACGAAATAGGCAAAACGATATATGGAGGAAGTGTGCATCTCATGTGATAAAAAAGGAAAATTAATATTCTGTATTACCACCCATCAATCTAATTATTGTTAATGTAAATACCAATTCAAGTTCTGAAAACTCGGATAGTGTCGAATGAAATATTGTTTATTTAAATTAAAGTTCACAGATAAAGCTTTTTTGAAATTTGTTTATTTATCTTCGACCTATTTCCGCCACTGAGACCAATTACCGATGCTAGGAAACGCGTTCCCCCTTTAAAATTTTGCCGAGTCTTTCCTTTATAGAATAGTGGAAATTTTCTACCGGCCTAACATCATGATACTGCCAAGTTCATAGTATCATGGCCTAACATTTAATAAACAAGACAGTCACTGCATTACGCCCCTTCGGAAGGATTATATACCATCTATGCAACTCCCGCCTAAGATTACATAACTTTGCCGCTAGAAGATAGGACGAGAGGTAGGTCACTAGACAATAGACGTAGCCTTAATATATCATTTATGTGACTTATCAAATGTGATAAACATATTTTTTCATTAGCCGCTTCTATTGAATAAAGGTATTATAGAAATCCCTTTCTTTAACATTTAAAAAATAATTGTTTAGTATTCAAAGCATTTTTACATTTCTACCCCCACGCCTATGTCCCATAAAGGAGATGCCGACTTTACTCCGAGTTTTCGTATCTATGCTGTTGAAATGATATATACTATACACTGGCAATACAAATACTTAATAGACCTAAGCTGTATTTTGTACCTTATCATGTTATTAACGAAAATAAGAGTTACCGACGAAATATTATTGAAGGCAAAAAAGCTATTAATATGAATAGAGCGTAATGAAATAATGGTCTCCTGACAATATTACTATGAGGTACATAAATCGTGATCCCTAAGGAAGTGAAATAGTTATCAGTGTCATTCATGTTTTTTATTTTATATATAGATTATAAAATTAAACTAGCTTGGCTTATTAAATGTAATTACATTGTTGAAGTGCACTTATAATTTAGTTACGGTACGGAGGATGATGTTAAAGCAACTTAAATAACCTGTCAATCACGAACAGGAAATGTGAAGCAAAGAAACTTTATGTCTCGATGAAAATCCGGTGTTTTGATGATATGTCCATCGCATATGACATTTTGTCGATAAAGAATCCCCAACAACACACAGGCCTTTCCAACTCGACTGTAAAGTAATTTTAAAATTCCCCGGTGGTTCATTACTGTCTTTGTGAAAAAATCACTTTGTGCATAATCACTGATTTACTGATTCGAGTGGGAGGATTTTAAATATGAAATTTAATTAATGTAGTATTTACATTACGGAGTAACCACGTATTTTTGCCTCAATTACCTCAATATCCGTTACCATGAAAATTATGAACTGGTCCAAATTGTATTGCACAGAAGATTGTGTTGGCTTATCACTAGGTTATTTGTATTGCTTACAAAAATATTGCTATTATGATTAATTATAAATTTTTTTGTCTGCCCTCAGTTTTGCTGATAAAATACATTTTTAATTAGTTAATTCTGCAATGAAAATGGAAGATTATACTCTAAAAAATGATACCGTTTTAAGATTGATTTGAACTTTAATTGAATTGTAAAATTGCTGTTGGAAATTACCATACGTCGATAGACGAGCTAATTTGACAATTTCTCCTACATTGGGGCCATCCATAAAATACCTCACACAAAATTTAGGCATTTTTGACCCGTCCCTCCCCTTTGGTCACGCTGGATCTCATTTTTTTAACCCCCTACCTAATAATGCACCCTGAAAAAAAAAGATAAATAAAATCTATAGTTTAAAAAAAATAATAAAGGATTTTACACAGAATTTCCCTCTCTATATATACAGTTATCATTAATACGATTACTACAAACAAAACCTGAAAATTATTGGTCAAAGAAATATGCAGAGTGGTCATCTGACAGCAATAATTAAATATTAAACAAAAGGTGCCAAATCTGGAACGCCTAATTTACAAAAAAGAATGTTAAAACGGGCTATTTTGACCCATCCGTGGTAAAGAGAGAAAACCATCTTTTTTTAAAACTAATTTTGGGGTGCTGAAAACGAATCCTTCACACCCTTTGGTAAAAAATCTCGGGAACACATTAAGAAACAACCCGAACCCTTATTTGGGGACTACATTGGAATTGATATTAGAACTTGCTACTGGAATTAGAACTATAAGAAGTTGGGCGATTAGGAATTTCTTTTGCAATTAAAAACAACAAACACTCTAAAAAGATAAAATTCACCACCTTAATTGGTGGGGATAGGTGTAAGAGTATTCATTGTAACCTGATAATAGCCATTTAACGAGGTATTTTGATTTTTTTTAAATAAATAAATAACCGTGTATTAGATAATGTAACTTCCACCGTTTTTGTGTGTGGAGATGGGTGACGGAAACGAGGGGGTGGAGGGTGAATTTAGTATTTGTGGTTCTTTTTCTACTTACCTCACGAAACTGAGTATTTTGAAAGGATTTCCTACACTAAAGAATATTTTGTGTTGCAAGTTCTAATTTCAGTTTCAATGCCACCCCCAAATAAGGGTTGTTTTTTACTATCTTCCCGATGTTTTTAGCCAATTTGGATGACAGATTTGTATTCAGAACCCTATAATTAGTAAAAAAAAGAAAGAGGTTTCCACACTTTACCATAGATGGGTCAAGAGACCTTTTTTAACAATGTTAAAAAAAGGGCGGAGACTAGGAATACTCTTACACCCATCCCCACCAATTAAGGTGGTGAATTTTATCTTTTTAGAGTTTTTATTGGTTTTAGTTGTAAAAGAAATCCTTAATCACCAACCCCTTTTGTAATTCTAGTTCTAATGGGAAAGTTCTAATGTCAATTCCAATGTTACCCCCAAGTAAGAGTTATTTTTTAATGTATTCCCGAGACCTTTCGCCAACACAGATTCGTGTTCAACACCCCAAAATTGGCAAAAAAGATGAATTCCTCACTTTACCAAGTTTTTAACATTGTTCTTTTGAATTATTTCTTAGGATGATCACTCTGTATATTTTTCAATAAAACTATAATAGGTGTCTTCCTTGCGAATTGTGTTAACTATATGCCAAATAGTATTGCCATATGTCACATTTTTAGTTCCACATCTAAGTAGCAATAAAAAAATTTCAAGAAATCTTTCTTTGAAATAGGTTTACAATGTCCTGAAACATGGAGACTCTAAATTTGAGTGGAAAAAATGCATTACCTATTTCCTTTAGACGGTCCACCCTTCACATTTTCCAGTGAAAATCTAGTCATTCCTTTGCTGGCAATAGCGTCAACTACCTACCAAATTTGACTGTTCTCCGGCAAGTAGTTTCTTAGTTCAACAGACAGACAGATAGACAAACAGACTCACTTAATTGAAAAACATCTATTTTCGTATCCTGCATATTCTGAAACGTGGAAATCCAAAGAAAACTCGGAGGTCGATATTTTCTCGAATACAGTACTTTCCTTCGGTATGCGAGGAAAGTAATAGGAATAAAATTATGATGTAGGTCATGTCACTACGTTATTAAACTGTCTCCCTCTCCCCTTCTGACGTACGTATTTTATGAACGCCCCCATTCCAAAACCTTTTCAAATATTTTTATATGAGCTTTCAGAAAAAAATCTTTTGAACTCTAAAAACTTTCAAACACTGAAATTGGTTTAGAGATAGACGAAATCGACAAATACTTAATATTTCCGGTAACCTTGAAAACGGAACAATAAATTAGTTTCAAGTCTTACCGTGTTCTCACTATATTTTTGTTAACAAAAAGTGTTAGTATAGGAAAGTCAACTTTTATTAAGTATTATCGATAAAATATAAGAATTCCTATAATACAGGCAATGAAGGCAAAATTTTCTAAAAACCATGCAAAAATTTATAAAAGGATCATCGCCGGGATTTAAGTAGGTAATAACCTAGACATAGAATGGAATGATGCATTATTTGCACTTCCAAGTTCAGGGAAAATTTAAAAAAAATTGGAAAAACTTTTTGAATTTCGGTTTCTTTGCTCTAGCGGCTAAAATAATGAAAATAGAGAAAAAAGTTGTAGCTCGTCTTCTTTTTTCAAAAAAGATCTTTACAAATTTCTGTCTTACTTAAGCCGTTTAGGAGATAAGTCCATTTTTCTACCTATAGTTTTGAGCCGCTCCGAAATGCGCGGAAAATGAGAATTCTCCGGGAGTTTCGTATGACCGGACACATCGATCGATAATTCTTCCTATTCAGAGCCACTAAAAAATTAAAATAACTTGGGATGTAGAGAAAAGTCTCAGCTTTAATAGGGAACTATTCTCGAAATTCATACAAATTTTTATCAAAGAGAAAAAAGTGTTACAAGATGGTTTAGTAAACTTTACAGTTGATTTATTCATACCTTTGAGTTTATGCATCCTCCCTATTTCTCCCATAACAGTGGGTGCTTCTTCACTGCATGGATTCGATTCTACGAACTGAATCTATATTTCGTGAAAATCTCATTGAAGAATGTAAAGAAACAAGTAATTTGTATATGTTTTGCTGTATAATTGCGCATTTTCTGAACGTGTATGAATAATGTAGACAAATTCAAAAAGTACTGCACGCATTAAAAAAACTCTAAAGTCGTTCGAAAGAATGTGTTTTATTGTACTTATAATCCAAAAATTAAGACTGTGCTATTATTACTAATTAAGATGACGTGTCAAATTCACATTAAAAGTCCGAGGTCATCGGCGGCATTTCTACTAGATCAAAGGAGTGTCGCATATGGGATTTATATGTGCCTCTACTTTTATCACAAAGCATATTTTTCCAACAAAAGTAATTGCAATAAAATGTTAATTGGATTAATATATCATTATATAAGAATATATTAACAAAATTAATTATCATTCTAACGAATCCCGGCAAAGACATGAATAAAACTGTACAAACTTTACTAAGTCATTTTCTAACAATTTTTCGCTTTGATAAATTTTTGTATGAATTTTGTGATTAGCTCCACATTAAAGCTGAGACTTTTCACTACATTTTGTTATTTTCATTTTTTTAGGGGCTCTGAATAGTACGAATTATCGATCGATGAGCCCGGTTGTACGAAACTCCCGGAGAATTCATTCATTTTTCGCGCATTTCGAAGCGGCTCAAAACTATAAGTGGAAAACTCGATTTATCTTCTAAACGGCTTAAGTAAGACAAAAATTTGTAAAGACAAAGAGGCGAGCTACAACTTCTGTTGAAAACTTTTTTCTTTATTTTCATTATTTTGGTCGCTAGAGCAAAAAACCGAAAATCAAAAAGTTTTTCCAATTTTTTTTTAATTTTCCCGGAACTTGGAGGTGCAGAGAACGCATCATCTTATTCTCCAGGTTATTACCTACTTAAATCCCGGAGATGATCCCTTTATTAATTATTGTTACCCCAAACGACTAATTTGTGTGTACTACTAGGATGGAGGCAACTTCTTATTTGAAGCTTTTTTTAGAATTAGCAGTTTTCGTAATAATCGCATGTGGTATAGTCGTTGGTGAAACCAAAAAATGGAAAAAGTAGAGCAAACCATTTTTTAAAATTGTGTCCTAATTGGACAAAATTTGAGGAGCCAGCGCTCTTGGTAAATTGACACCCTGTACAATATATCGTTATAATATTAAAAATATTTTTTTGTCTTCGAAACACAGTTTTGTACAAATTAACTTCAGTTGCCAGACCGATATCCTGTTAAACTGCCCAAGTAAATATAAATTCCCATAGGCGTTTACTCAAATATCGCGGCGATGAGCTGCATCGGCGATTAACGCATTTCTGAAAACCCGTTAGAACTTTATCTGAACACCTTCACCGAGATGCATACACAGTTGATTCATTAACCGGGCACAGTTTACACGTAAGTCTGGTTAATTAATTTGCAGGCAATATGGCGGTGACCAGTCACTAAGGAGACATTTGACAGACGCTTCGTCTCTCTCCTTCCGACGCCGCTCATCCTTCTGGCTCCTTTTAGTTGCGTGGGCATTGATATATAGACAACCAAGACGAAGAACATCACCATAAGTCTTGTCTTTTTGAGAAATCAGCAGTACCAAGTGACATATTAATGACGTTATGATAAAGAATATGAAAGTTGTCGGGATAAACAAATCTATAAATAATAAATTCCACGGAAACTTGTACGAACTCAACCATCGATCGTAAGTTAGGTTGATGCCTGTTGTTCTTCACGGTGGAACGAAAGAAGGCCACATTTCACTTTTATTTATGGCGACTTCTACTAAAAAATATGCTGAGCTGCCATAAATCTTGCCGAAATGAATTTATTTTAATAAAATTAAAGGCATTCTGAATGTTTCTCCGATTATTTATTTGCATCTGTGTAACGTATAGGATTGGGATAATCATTATTATTTCACAATAATACAAAACTGTTATTCGGTATTATGACATTTATGAGTTTTACCTATATGGTGAATGGTATTTCCACAGCTGATTTCTTAATTAAAATAAATCTTCAAGATGGTAATGTCAAATAATTAACAAATTAACAGTTAATAAATCTGAAGTGATTTTTCTTTTTTATTACATTCACTGTGTGGCCAAAAGTTTTGTCATTTTAAGTGTTTTGACCTAGAGATGTTAATCTGATGTAAACACCATATCTCACTTCCTTATTTTAATGTCCTCAAAATCCGCCAGCACGGTTTCTGTGTGCTTATTACACAAACGACTACTTAGTAGCAGTCATTTCAGGCAAGATATGTGCTAAGAAACGCTTTATTGTTATTATCCTTGTGGTTATGTTGTGGTTTTTATTCTCAAGTAGTGCATAAAGTATATACATGTTAAAGAAAATAGCGAAAAAGTGATCCTCTTTCAAAAAAACAGTTAGTAAAATTTATGAAATAAAATATCATTGTCATACAAAAGTCAAAAAATATAGTTTGATAATCAGTCGTCAATTATCTCCGATTAAATTATTGAAGGTGTAGCTAAAATCATCCAAATAATTAAAATCATTAAAGCACTACACAACAAAAAGTTCATGTTGGGGCTTTTTATAGATTTTTCTCGAGCTTTTGACTGTGTTGACCAACAGCAACCATATATAGCTAGATATGGGGTAAGAGGCTCTCCTTTAAATTTACTGTCCTCATACCTAAAGGACAGGAAATAAATTGTACAAATTCCCAATGGAGCATCTAGTAATAGTCTAGAGGGAGCAAATATCCGTTAGTTTAATATCAGACTTGTATCAGAAAATCCCCATATATCCATGTACCAAATTTCATGTAAATATGCAAAACTTTTGCAATTATACCAGCCCTATTGGATCCATCGTTTAAAATTTTTAACTTTTGGTATCAAATTCAGTATCAACCAATTTGAAAGTACCTACCTATTAATTTTAAAGCAATATCTCAGAGGTGCATTGTCCAAATTGTCGAATAAAATTTAATATAGTTTAATAAAAATTCGTTTGTTAAATTATGGAATAAATATCTCAAAAAACAACTGTGTGACATCTTTATTTTCAGTTTTTAATTACTGTGATGTGGTCTAGATGCCCGCATTGGATATAAGTACGAAAATCGCATACAAAAAGTCTGAAAAAGCTGAAAACGCAACAACGCTGTAATCATCTTAACGCTAGTTTGGTACATAGGATTTTTACTCAAAAATAGCCATGTTATTTGCATGAAAAAGTGGAAAAAATTCGAACGTGCATAATTTAAACACATGATTTAACTAAGTATCAATTAATTATTTCGCCTCACAAAATAACATTGCATAAAAGGGGATTATCATATTGTAGTGCCACTATGATTAGTAGTAGACCAGCTATCTCAAAAAATAATTTTAGAAATAAATATACTCATACTATTTGTCATAATGTAGAAATATTAATTCCATATTATAACGTGTGACTAATTGAATATAAATTAAAACTATTGTTTACCAATTATTGAGGAACAGTGCTAACTGATGTACACTCGATAATAATACTATTATTATTCAAAAAAAAATCGTGATTTTTGTTCTTATAATAAAGAATAGCTTGGTGTGCTTGGAGCCCCCAAACATACTCTACAATTTGCAAAAGATTTCATAGAAATCGTTTAGGCGATACCAAAGTAAATGATTGAATAAACATTAAAAAAGAAATATCTGCTGGCCGATTGGAGACCTCTTCTTTACAAAGATTTTTTCTTCAAAAAAGTGCTTGTAGCCCTTGGTGTAAAGATAAACTACGAACATTACCACTAAAATATTGCAAGTGAAAGAGTAAAATTGACGTCATTTAATTCTATTTTCTGTATTAATTTCAAACAAAAAAGGTTCTGCAAACGCTTATATTTACTACCGGCACAGTACTATTGTGTTTTTCCAAGAGTCACTAACGTCCAAAAGTATGTTGCATGTAAACTAATAGTCATTCTTATAGGCCGATTCAAAGAGGTATCGAAAATTATAAAGTTCCCTGTCAGCGTTTCCTTGTAGTGGAGATTATTTAAAAGTCTACACTTTTCGAAAGTTATGGGTAAGGCACTTGAAAATTCTCGTTGTACAACCGCTCAACAGCGTGTATCCAAATTTAGGAATCTTAATATGCACTTTCAATTTTTTTAGAAATATATTTTTCATCGCATAATATGTTGAATAAATAAACAAAGAGTAAACCGATCAAGCAGGCACTTGATTTGGCGTAAGAGGATAATGAATCCAACAAACTGACACCAATATTTCCTTACTTGAAGATACTTCACAAATGCCTATTAGTGGGGGTTTGTATAAAAAGTACTTTTAAATAATTCCCACAGCAAAGAAACGCTGATAGGAAACACTATAATTTTCAACAGAGTACCTCCGATACCTTTCTGAATCAGCCTATAATGTCAATTTACATTCAACAAACTTTTGGGTATTACTGGCTCTTGGAATATGTGATTCGTTGTGTACAAAAACTCCAAAAGCATGATTGATATTGCTCGAATTTTTAGTACACCAAACTCTATTTTTAATCTGTACGAAAGAATATTGTAAAGAGAATTGTATTTATTGGAAAAAAATCGCATTCTTTCAGTATTCCTCTTGGGTGGAATAACTTCTCGTTAGGGAAGGTTATGGTTCTTTAAAACTTCCCACAATTAAACAACTGTAACCAAAGAACGTAAAACTTTTCTAATTTGTCGCAAATAAACCAGCACTTTCGTGGCGATAAACGAGCATTTGCGAACGAATTACATGTTTCAAGCAGCATCCTGCATCCAAGAATACGGTCCATAAACCGTTGAGATGAGTTAATGTGATACGGAGTAGAGCACAGCACGGTTTAGTTAGCGCCGAGCCAAGGAGAAGAAGACACCGGGAAGACGCTGTTTGCCAGTGACAGTTTATCACACGAGACGTGGAGCATATATAACAAACTACAATCTGGAGGAGACGCAAGACTTCTCGAGACCTCTACTTGGCTAGCAAAAAGTGCAGAATGTGTCGTTGACGTGATTATTTTAAAAACATAATCCGGGCATATCCCGCGATGACGAACGTTTTAAAGTAATAAAGGATCTCTACTTTTGATAAAGGGTACAGGGCGAATAATGCGCTCGATATTGAATTTCCGAACGTTTGACAACTGTGTTACAGATTTTTCTCAGATTGATAGTACAGTGACTTGTTGATCTCACTTCTGACTAATTCTGTAGCCGTTTTAAATTCAATATTTTTGGATAGTTTGGTTCAAAATGGGTGAAATATAAAGTATTAAAAACGAATAAGTGTGTTTTTTCGTTGAGGGTGTCACCCCAACTTAGAGTTTTAGAAACAAGTGACTATTGGAACGTGTAAGTAAATCGTCGAATTCTACTTAAAAAAAACCCTAAACGTTATTTTTGCTTTAATACTTGCCAAGTTACAGGGGGTTTAAAATGTTGATTTTTAAGCAAGAAACGCTGGTTTTTCAAGTAAGTAAAATACATAAAGAGTATCACATTTTCAAAAATGTTTGTCATAACAAAAAAGTTAAATATTTCATACCTATTCGTGGATATTGCCTCGGTTTTGCCTGAAACATCATTATGAGTGGCTTTGTACCTTTCTGATGAGCTCAGAAAAACGCTTCAAACGCTAAGCATTTCCAAGAAACTGAATGAGAGATTTTATGAAAATGTAATCCATTAGAATGAAAATTTTTTTAAAACTTGGTAGGTAAATAAATTCATTTTTGGCCATTTTTAACTGAATTTTTTTATCGTAGGGGGTCATGTAGATACTAGTTTTATCTGCTTAGCCGTAGGGGACTATGTTGGATGCTAGTGTTATAATGAGAATGTCAAATAAGAAATTGGACAAATTTATTTTAGGATTTTGATTTGTTAGCATCACCAGAAGTCAGGTTATCGAAATAATGCAAAGATTTAATTAATATTTTTTACATATAGTTTTTCTTTTAGTTCTCATAGATAGTTTTTTCCGTTGTTTGCAAAATCCTATAAAGAATATGTTTCATTACTGTAAGCAAACAAATAATAAATAATTCACTTTTAAACAAAAAAGTTAGCTTATGGAAAAACAGAAATAATCCATGAAATAAGCATTTGTTTAGGTTCAACGTTGCCGAGATAC
The DNA here is from genome assembly GCA_963583905.1 of Stenurella melanura. Lineage (NCBI taxonomy): Eukaryota > Metazoa > Arthropoda > Insecta > Coleoptera > Cerambycidae > Stenurella > Stenurella melanura. The sequence goes on along the minus strand of OY757312.1, from coordinate 17,106,402 downwards.
AGTTATCTTGAACCAAATTGAAACTTATTATAGTAGTAGAGTGCAAATTAATTTGTATCTTTCCCCCCGTTGGCACTTTTAGAGTAAAATATATGACCTTACCAGATATGTTACTTATGCCCTGTAGATTATGAATCCACTTGTAAAAAAATCGTCACGAATATAAGGACACAAATCAAAATTTTCTAACTAACCACACCAAGCGATAGAGTCAATCATGAATCGTATTTTATCCAAAAATCATTAAATTCTCTGTAGAATTTCTATTTTTAAAATAAATAAAGAAACGAACTTTTACATAGGCTTATATGGCAGTAAAAATCAAAAATCCTCATTTTCTCTGTTCGACTACGGCTGAAAATTAATTAATTTTCGTCTACTTTTCCATTCCCACGACGATATCTCCCAAACTATTATATTTATCAAAAAAATATATTCTTTATAAAATATTTGCCATATATTCCAGATTACAATGGTTTTTAAATCAGATTTTTTGAGAATTTAATAACCATGATATTTAATAATGTGTAGCGTGATATCAATTTTCGAAGCTTATCAGCGGCATGCGTTCGTTAAAGATTCTCGCTCTCCCACTCTTTAAAACTGTTTCAACACACCCCACTTCGCACCCGCTTCGGCCTACCGTTAGATAGATTGGCGCATAGTAGCTCTCGTGGTTCAAAATATTTTGAAATTTATATCTTGAAAATGATTATTACTACGAAATAAATGTAAGTATATTTGTAGAATATTAATTCAGTGTTACATGGACTTACATAAAAATTATGGCCTGCCTGAAATTATTGTGTAATACATTAACACATTATAAAAAACTCCCTATAGTTCACTGTTTGCAAGATACTTTCAGCTGGTATGTATTTTAAATTTTCTACCATAGGTAACTGAAGAAGAAATGAAAATGGAAGGTACTACTGATAGCGCAAGTTCGGAAAGTGAGATTGAGACAAAAATAAAGTTTAAAGAAAAATAGATTCGTAAAATGCTTAAATTGTATGTAACCGGGCCCTGTAAACAAAGGTTTTGATAAATCGTTTGCAATATTTATTGATTATTTAAAACTCCGTGAAAAAATAAGCAACCAAAGAGAAGATGATGTATATTCTAGAACTATGCGATTTCGAAAAACAAATCATTTTGGCTGTTTGGTTTGGCACCGAAATTGCTGTTCTAATTTTACTGGCAAAAGAAATATGGAACATTGAAGGAGAAAAATGGAGAAAGAGAAAAAAATTAAAAACAGTTCAGATGGATGGAGTGCATGTCCAATAACTTCTTCAGGCGTGTCCTTGCGTAAAATGATTTTTTTTTGCAATAAAATAGCTTTCTCAAGTAATGACCAGGAACACAGAAAGAAAATGAGACTATTAGCCCACCAAAATCCCATAATTTTCTAAAGAATTTGTGCTAACGATTTAAATGCTATAGAAACTAAATATCATGTTTACTATTTCTAAAGTCGCAATAGAAAATGCATCATGCCTCGTTTTCTGAATTAACATATTTTTCGTTTCTCTTTGTAGATTTAACAATTTTAACTCCTTTGCCGGTAAATATATTTATAAGTAGTCTACTGATCTCTCTTTTAGACCTATATCTATCCATTCTAGATACTTCTCATCATAAATTGACGACATACCATACCCTTTTTACTTTAAAAACCGTTTCTCAAGAATTTTACATATTTTAGTAGAACTCCCTCGGTTCGTTGTCTGTCCGTTTTCCACTTTTATTTTTATTCTTAGATAGACCTCTGCATTTTATATAATAATAATAATAATAATAATAATAATAAACTTTATTTAACCTGGCGGGGTGTCAGCAAATGCTGGTATTAATCCCAACCAGAAACTCAAATAAAAAAATTACATTAAGTACAGAAAGTACAAAAGATAAGCACAAAATCAGTAACATAAAAACATAAAAGTAATAAGGAATAAGAAATAATGTAATATAGCCACTTTAGAAACATAAAATATGATATTCAATTTCCATAGGTATTAAATCGTTAGCACAATTTTTTTCGAAAATTATGAGATTCTGGTGAACAAGAAATATGGAAATAAACCGAGGAAAATCAGATTTTTTAAATTTTTTTGTTAAAGATAGTATCTTAGGAGATAGAAGTTTTTGAAGTTAACTTTTAATGTTTTTTTATCGTTGAAATAGACGTGTTTACGATGAATATAGAAAAACTGACGACCTCTGTACTTTTTTGACCTGCCTGACCTTATAGACCAGGAACCCGTGACATCGAAAATATCGTCATAGAAAACCATATGAATAAAATGAGCCCAATATGTCGAGGTTTTTATTGCCGGAAATATTTTTAATTCAATTAATTATCATTAAAATACAATAATGTTTTACCGTTTTCGCGAAAATTGATTTCAATTAGAGCATTTTTTAGGAAATTTCATGCCCTTTCAGAAAAACTCAGTATGACAACCTCTACCCTGCCGAAAATATCTGTCATACCTATTTGAAGGAGGTGATAGGAAACAAAGTTTTACCGTTATGGCGTAGAAACATTCTTTTTTTAAATTTTGTTCGTTTTTGTGCCCTCTTTCAGAATATCATGGTATGACAGCCCAAAAACTGCCGAAAATATCTGTCATAAAAAGTAGCAAATAGAATAAATTTGTTTTGGAGCCAATGTTTCTTCGTAATACTATTTCTGTTCTGTTTTTCTTACACCCAGCGCAGTATACTGTGGAATATTATATTACAAAGGGTGGTAAAGTCGGGTTCTGCGTTCTGGAACAGTATTCATGGTCTCCGTGAGAATAACTGAGGGAGATTTGGGGTTCACTTTGAAACCCTGCACGACTCTTTCTCTCTCTCTGGTTCCCAAATAGTTGAAATTTACCTATTTTTGCTACATAACATAGTCACTACATTACAGTAAGGTTACCCCAGCCTTTTTGAAGGTCTAGGTCATCCTGTCCCTTCAGTCGGCTGTCTTGAGGACTGTTGAATGCTACGATCAGTTTACTGCGTATCAGTATTTCAATAATATTCATTGCTTAAACGAAATTCAACGTTTAATAATAAAATGGATTTTTTTTTGTTAGAAAATTATGGGAGCGTGTTGTATAATTGCATTTCTTAATACAAGAGACTAATATTGAGTTTTTTCTATGACGTAGTGTGGATTATCTTAGAGCAGTGTTTCTCAAACTGTGGTACACTTACCCTTTAGGGGTACGCGAAAATTTTCAAATGGTACGCGAATGGCGGCTAATAAATTTAAATAACAGAAACCTACAAATATATATATATAACAGAATAAAATACATAACACATATGGAGGGGAAAGATAAAACTGCACAATTAATGTGCACCCCAAGCTTAATTAAAACTCGAATCTAAACTGCAAAGTGTAGCACGGACCTGTTCAAAATAGTTCTTTCTTCGCCGTCTAGTGGGCACAAAGATATTCTGTATTTTTTCTTTGAAATACCTAGTCAGACCCTGTACCTACTATAGTTACTTAATTCATATAATAATATGTATTTTTTAGAAAGGGGTACGCATGATCACTGCACAACAAAAAGGGGGTACGTGAGATAAAAAAGTTTGAGGAACACTTGTCTTAGAGAACTATATCTATAGTGGAGCATTTAAGTAACTGTGTTGAATCTTTTCACCTTTTTATTAATATTTTTAAATGAAGTGTTTCTTTTGTGATGAGTCTGGTAGCGCAGATGACAAAGTTACTCCATTTATTGAATACTAATTTAGGAAGTTTGAAAGTGTTTTAAATTATGGAAAAATAAAAATAAATAAATATCATGATTTTAACGTAAATTCTGATTATTTAAGTAAAAGTGGTTACCATTTTCGGGGTTATAGGAAAATTCCTACTCCAGCTAATTAAAAATCTATCGAAATTATTACAAAAAAATATATATCCCATTACTCTATTTTTTATTATCATAAAATGAGCTATAATAATAATAATATATAATTATTTGCTTAGAGTTTGCTTCAACTTGTTACTACATTTTGAAAAAAAATGTAGTATACGTTTAACATTTTTCCGGTGGACCATCGAAACCCGAAAAAAACGTCGGATCGATGTGAAAGTCATATCTATCGATTCGAGAGCGAATTCAGAAAATTCCGTCCGTCGGTCAGTCGGTCTGTCTGTCTGTCTGTCTGTCTGTCTGTCTGTCTGTCTGTCTGTCTGTCTGTCTGTCTGTCTGTCTGTCTGTCTGTCTGTCGATCTGTCTGTCACGCCCAGCCCCCCTAATCCGTTTTCGGATTGCGATGAAACTTGGGTGGTTAATAGGAGGTCTTTAGAAAACCTTAACGCCGGAAGCTCGGCTCCGTTCGGAAACCGGAAGTACCCGATATAGACGTTTCGAGGTTTTCGGGAGAAATTGAATAACTCGATAAGGGGTTGTCGGATCGAGACATTTCAAAAAAGAAATGGTGCCGCTGGCAAAGCTCTACAAATAAGTATACCAGAGGCTATGTCGAAAAACAAATGAAAATTGATTTTTTTTGCAAAAAACTGGTTTTCTCGAAATCGGGCTAGGAAGCACGATAACTGTCCAGAATATTGATCGATTTCGATGAGACTTGGTGGGATCAAAGGTACCCGGTCACAAATCAAGCCTATTGCTGGCAGCCCGAATCGATTAGTTCTATTAGTTGACGTTTGTGAGAAATTTGAGAAAACAAGGGCGAATCTAAAAATCCTGGAAAACTTGATTTTTTTGATAAATTCTACAAATTCCGAACAGTTTCCTAATGAAAATCGAAAATTAACTACTCCGTCGATCGATCTCTATAACCAGTATAAGGCACGGACCTTTTTGGACAAAAAATCTGAAATAGAGTTTTTTCGAAAAACTTAAAATAAACGAGTTATTTACAAAAATGCTTTCCATAGAATTATTTTAAAAAATATTACAAATTGATGAATGATAATGTTACATTTAAAATATCATCATTCATTTCCTTACTTTCATTTATTAAATAAAGATAGAACCGATGCCCTTTCCGTGTTTCAAAATGTAGTTAGCTTTTACTTTAGTCAATGCAAAAAAAAAGAAAAATAAAACATGTCAAAGCACTGAGTCATCTTGCGACCCTCTGCTGAAAATGTGAATCATCCCCACAAATTGAATAAAAAGCATATCAAAATGTAGTATTTTTCACTTGTTAAATTCTTTTCTATATTTTGCTGATATGGGCATACATTTCTGACTTCACGAAAATAATATAAGTTTCATTAATTTATTCTCAGTATTTCGTTAATTATTGATTTTTTTACTTTAGGGGTGGCCCTAATAAGAAAAATGATTGGCTTCGAAATTTTCGAAGTCAGGAAGTGTATGCCAAATTGTTCCAATCTGTCGGCTGTATAAAATCTTTTTAGTATTTCGTCAAAAAGTACTTATATTTATTACATAACGTGCGGTAAAATAAATAGAACACGGACAGTTAACAAGTGCTAAAAGTACAATAATACTACATTCTGAGGAAGAATTTTCCCTGATCGAGAATCTTGTTAAAAGTTCACCATATTTCCACAGCCGCAACTTCAACTAATAATAAAGACCTCCGCTGCACACGCGGCCGCTTTTCATCCCCCGGTGACACTAATGTTCCTAAGTATTTTATCAATTTTATTGTTCTGAAACCATCAAGCTCAGGGTGGGTATGAGAATTTAATGTCGGCGTACTTTCCTTTCCCGTCACTTTGTCATTTACTTGACTTGTTTATTACCGGTTATATAGAATTTATTTTTCATACGCGCAAGTTTATGGTGCCATGGGGTAGTTAATTATATCTAATTGGGGATTGTGATGTAATTTATTTTTGAATGTACCTGAATTTGTTATTATTAAAATTGAAATAATTCGAATTAGATATATTCAGATCATTAGAAAGAAATTCTTGACCGTTTTAAGGAAATTGGCATTAATTATTCTGACAATTAAATAGAAATTAGACAAAACATGTCAAATTTATTAAAGTAAAGTACAGATTCAACAATATTGCCTCCCATTTCCACGCTATTGAATCTTTATTAGCTAATAAAAAATTTTGGTATTACCAAATGAGTTTTTTAATATAGAAAAAAAAAAAAAAGAAAATATTAACATAAGATATTAAAATAGGCCATTTTAGTTTTAATTAAATTTTGCCGCCAAAATATAACATCATTTCACTGTGCACTCATGACGTCATCAAATGCATTGTCAGTAAACAAACGTCGTTGTATATTACCATTTTATAATGAAAAATAAGTGATGTCTTGTGCCAAGATGAAAAAATACATCCAAAAATGTACCTGGAAGAGTTTTAGTGACAGTAGCAAAAAACTTTTACAGCAGGTAAATTCCAGAAGTAGCCTTTACATATCCCGTATTAGATGTTACTTATTTAATTACATGTAAAACGTACATAAATCGAATAAAATATGGTGTTTATCACTATTTAAACGCAATTTAAGCCACTAATAAAACCGACGACGTCACCGCCAATCATAGCATGTTTTGCATACTCGTTCAATTATTAAAACTTTATGTTATTTATTTGTTGAAACCTTAATTTGATAGACGGTAGAATGCTATTTAAATAAGAAGTGTCTCAATATAACAAGTACTTCATTTTAATAATATCAAAAAGCACATTTGCACATAACGAAAACACGTAATTCTTTTTCGAATAATAAACACGTGATCAATTTCAATTAATTGTTCAAAATATTACGTTGTAGGCAATAGCAGATTGTACATTAGCATAATACACACTCTTAAAACTACTGGTTCAGATCTATTTTCTAATGTGGCGGTGGAAAAATAGTACTTACTTGCTTTAGTGCAAACATTAATTATATAATTATTTCAACTAATTGTGTAATGTAACTGTGCTCTTTAGGTTAAATCTTCACTTTTTATTGGCGTATTTATATTTTCCTAATAATTCCACACATGTTGATTTATTAGCGTTAATAATTAAATGCCTTGAAACGCCAGTTAAATTGCTCCATCGCTTTGTTGACAGTGGAATTTAAAGTACATCCGTTTACATAAGAATGTTTGCATCCTATATGTAATGTCGCAGATCATTTACCTACAACATATAGAGTAAGGGCTCCAGAACACTGCCTTGTGGAGCATCCACCTCCACGTCATTCTCTTCTGTGTATATATGTTTAATATTTATGACCAATTGTCTGTGAATAATGAATGAAATAATTCACTCATTTACTTTCCCCCTAATGTCCAGTTTCTCAAAAATGTCTCAAAATATTTAATTGGGTAGCTGTACAATATATTCACCCTTCTCCAATTTATGTAAAAATCTCTTCCTGTGAACTGTGTTGGTTATTCGTTATTAGATTGTTTTTGTTAAAAAGAAAATGGCTCTAATATACATTATCTTCTATTATTTTAGATATAGGGTTTAGGATGACAATTACCGTATTATTTTCGGTTAGGTTTGTTTCAGTTGCTTTTTTAATATAGAAATAGTTTTTGAGTTCTTTTAATTCTTTCGAAAAGTTTTCCTCCAGGACAGACGTACTAATAATTGTTATTCAATAGTGACCTATTTCTACATAACACTTTTTCACAAAACCTACAAAAATTTGATCTAATCCAACAATTTTTAACTTTTTATTGCACTTAGAGCTAATTCCGTGGTAGTAAATGCACTTATCAATTGTTATATTGCATCAAGATAAGTCCTTTACAAAATATATTGACTCCTTTCTAGAATCTCTCGATGTAAGTACTGAAGCTGATGATGGTTGCTCAGCGATGGTAGGAAGTATACATGTATATTTGCATGCCTTTTGTGGGGAATAATTAGAAAATATTTAGAGAGAATGATGGGTTCGAATTGTTGGAATTCGATATGAAATAGATGAGGATTGTTTAGCAACAATGGGGTGTTCGTAGAGGGGATATCGTGAGTTCTTTATTGAGAACTTCTTTAACGTCAACGATTCATGCTTAGCTGCAGAGCGGTACTTCTGCACACGGCGCGATAATCGGAGAATAGCTGATGCACCCAAGCAAAAATTTGTTACAATTGTTGGTGCAGAGATTTAGATCCACTGCTCATGCTGTTAGGGGTTCTCGCGTGAGCTATAGGAGAAGTATTTATAAAATAAACCTGTCCATGTTTGGAGATATTAGTAACGTACCAACTAGGTCGCAAGGCCTTACTCCATTTTATTTGTAGTATCACACTTAAGAGTACGTCCCGGCCACTTCCAATGAGTTAAGTGACAGAATTTTAGAGTTTTGTACCAGCTGGAATATATCTGAAAACGAGAGAAAAAAATTCTTGAAATTTACTTTAAAACAAGAAAATATTTCTTTCATTTTGAATAAAAATCATTATATTTTTGTGACGTACATTAAAAGAAACATGTTATTATACACTTTTTATTATAGTTTATTCTTAGTTTCAAGTAAGAAATCGCTCGAGAAATACCTAATTATTATTTAAAATTATCATAAATCCGCGGAAGATTAATCGCCGACAGACTAGGAGATATAAACAATTGAAGTGAAGCCAAGAAAGCTATTATAAATTTCATCCGAAGGATTCAACAGACATTTATTTGTTTGTTAAATGATTATTGGATTTTTATGTATAAATTTAAAAGCGTTATGTTTTGTAATCAGCAATGATTTCTATTAACAAGTTTTGAATTGAAATTAATCATAATTATATCATAAATTTTTCGGTGTTGTAAATGTGAGGAATTGAATTTAAGCCAAGATCGTGTTAGTATATGTTATTATTAAATATCATGTGTATGTGTATGCAGTATATTACAGTGTCCACCTGTGAGCTGCACAGTATTTGATTTTGAAAAAAATAATCAGGACTGCGACGATTTCTTTAAAAAAAATTGTTAATTTTACTATCAATGACAAGGCCTTTTTTGAGTGACTTTAAGTACCCATTTTACTACGATGCATCCATTCTAGTGGCGCTATCTAGTGCTGCTATTAGATACTACATAATTCATACAGTATTTATGGCAGTGAATGATGATTAGTAGTTTATTAAGTAGATTATTAAGCAGATTTTTTTAGTAAGTCTTTCCTGCTACCTAAGGACAATAAGTCGAGTCGATAAGTGACCAAGTAGTAAACACCTCAATTATCGGTATCAAATATTTCAATGAAAATGAAATATTTAACTCCCTAAAAAAACGAAAACCTAAATTAACAGCTGGGCCGGATGATATCCCATCCTTTTTGATTAAAGATTGTGCCGCTGTTTTTTCACATCCACTTTCCATACCCTTTAACTTATGTATTCGCAATGGCCAGCTTCCAGACATCCGGAAATACTCAACAGTGTGCCCAGTCTTTACGAAAGGTGATTAAAACAATATTACCAATTTCAGGCCTATATCGAGGGGTTGAAATTTTATTACATGACACCATATATCCTAGCATTAAAAGTCAGCTATCAATGTACCAGCACGGTTTTGTTAAAGGGCTCTCTACCACCTCTAATCTAATATGCATACTCAGTCTATCTTTGAGGCCATTGATCAACGCTTGCAAATAGACGTAATATTCGCAGATTTTTCTAAGGCGTTAGACGTCTTTGTCCACACTGTATTACTTCGAAAAATTTCCTGATTCGATTTCTCCTATTCTCTGCTCGTATTTTTTCAATCCTATCTCTTAGGTAGAAAACAATGCATCACCTGTAGTGGATTTCGGTCTGTTGACATTAGGTGTTCCACAAAGATCAATTCTGGGACCGTTGCTTTTTAATATCTTTATAAATTATATTGTGAACGTTACTCAAGCTGACTGTTTACTCTACGCAGATGATCTCAAACTTTTTAGGACTATTAGTTTCGTAGCGGATTGCAATCTATTACAACGTATCTGATTGGTGTGTTGGAAATAAGTTAAACTTAAATGTCTTCAAATGCAACGTTATGTTCTACACAATAAATCTCATACTCACTACGTTTAGCTATAGCAGAGACAATGTGGAGCTCCAAAGACCCATGACTTTCAAGGATGGGGTAATTTCTGATAAAGAACTTTTCTTTGTACAACATATAAATAAGTTTAGAGTTTACCAATACTGATACTATTAAACTACTTTACTTTGCTTTTGTCCGGTCTAAACTTGAATACTCGTCACTCATCTGGAACCGTAATTACGTAACGCATGTTAATAGCCTAGAAAAGGTACAAAGACGATTTGTAAAATTATTGTGGTCAAAGTGTGATGGAGTAATATCCATCAATTGGTTTTCCACACCTAGAACTTTTGAATAGATTCTCTATGGACACTCTTCAGAAAAGGCGGGTTTGCTATTCTCAAATATTTTTACATAATCTCTAATACATAACAAAATCGATTGCCTAAAATTCTTAAATAAATTATAGTTTTATGTTCCATTGAATACTCGGATAATGCAAACTTTTATCTTCCCACTCCGCGTTCCAATAAACTTAAATTTTCTCCGCTATTCTCAATGTGTCATAATTACAACAAACATTGTGACAAATTTGATGTTTTCAGCTGCATTGTTAATTCCATAAAAGACTTTTGTAGACAATGACGTTTGTTTTTCTTTGGATTCTGGTTTTATTTCGTTTTATTATTATGCTTATCTTATAGGAGTACTTTATATTTTTCTAATGTATAAAACTTAATTTTTAGTTTTTTTTGTAAATGGGTAATACCTGTTGAGTAGTGTATACTAAATAAATAACTTTAGACATGAGCTCAAGAAGAATTTTTAGGTAAAATTTAAAAGCGGAAATTATATTTGTGAAAAATATCTCACGAAATTAAATATGATGTATGTCATATTCTTCTCTAGACACTAGATTTGCTAATAATAATGACTTTTGTTTGTTGTAGGTATGCTAAAAAATTTTAGGTTGATTCCACGCTAATGACTAAAATCATCGTACAGAAACAAACAAAACCCAAATTAAAGATAATTTTATTAGCTATACAAACGCACTATGTACATTTTTTTCTAGAAATTTACATTTAATGATATATCTGCTAAAATGCACGCAAAAACGCATTGCCTCCCCAATTTTTCTCAACCCCTACGTCCCTTGCGTGGATGATTCATTTAAACAATTTGTCTTTGTAAGGTATACGTTATTATTCAACCATAAATTGTTACTAAACGATATTTTTTAATTTATTTCCGATCTCAAAATGTAAGTTTCGCTTCGCTCAGTACAACCAAAATAAATGTACTTTCTGCAGGTATCCGGACAAAGCTGTAGCGAAACGAGTGATTTAAACCGAATTTGTCAGTAGGTTATCTGCAGTCTTTGAACATGAAGGAAGCCTGAAGAAAACAGAGTGGCTGTCGCGTATAAATAACAATCCTAGCATGCGGAGAAGATGTGCCACGAGATCTATCTGAAACTCTGTCCTGTCCAGATCCCGAGCACTGGCATCAGAGCCTCTGAGTGGGGTGTACGGTGTAAGTGTCAGTCGATGACAGATTTATGTGGACAGGTTACAGACGTGGCCGTAGCGGCATTGGTCGCGACGCCAAGGGCATACCGGGGCCTCTCGATCCACGGTTCTTGCTATCCCACCCCAAATGGAAGTCTTGTCAAGATGCGCGTCCTCCCTATTATACTACACTTTGTATGAATGTTTCTATTACTTAAAAAACAAGTCAGAAATGCAATGGCGACGTGAGATGCTTCTTCATCGGTCAGGTTAAAAGTAGTTGAAAGTGTGTTCTTTTGTGGACGAATATGTTTTTCATTTATTGTGTTGTTAGTGAAAGCTGGAAGGTGCCAATGCTCTAAAATTAATCAACGATATAATACCAATAGAATATAGGAAAGTTAAACACATTGTATATAGATTAGAATAGACTTTTTTCTTTTATTTTCATACAGATTCATAGGTCCTGTATATTATTTAAAAACTTGTCGCGATAGCCTCATTATAACACTTTTATTTCGCGACAAGCTTTTAAGTATTTTGAACCAATTCTGTAAAGTGATTTTTGATTTATTTGTTTCAAAAATTTTCTTGGTTAACATCCTCTCATCCGTATTAGGTCAGCGAGGACCGCTGTCCTGGTCTAATTAACTCAGGTGGTATTTTATTTTCTTCGTTTTAGTGCACTTTGAGAAAAGCCTGTTTTAAAAAAGTTTCTTTTATTTATTTTTATTTAACTTGATTTATTGATTTGCCAGCGTAAGGTGAGTATAGCTGCCGATTCGGGGTATCGAGTCTGGAGGTTCGTTCCAACACGCAGCTTGGTTATCCGCCGAACACGCCCAATGGACGGCCAAACCGCATGCCGGGACCAAACCTCGGATGTTTTATATACCGCCTGACCGGCTGCATACGTCAGGTTGGATATTGGACATGCTTGTTGTCAGCAGCAAAAGCCACATGACGCATGGGGTAGGAATATAGGATAGGAAGTGTAGCTGTTTACGAGATGCTTCTTTTAAGTTTCCGTTTGTCATCATTGGTTGGGAAGTGTAGGCGTTTGCGAGATGCTTCTTTTCAGTTTCCATGCTTCTTTTAAGTTTCCATCCATCATCAACTCCTTATTTATTCTTCTAAGTTTTCTGTTTCTTCTTTTTCTGAATCTAGCAGCTTTTATTTTCATTTTTTGTTTTTATTTATTAACCGTTCCACAGGTAAATATCCATTTACGGTGGAGTGCTGGGAAGGACCCTATTTCAGGGTAAAAAAAGCGCTTTTTATAGCGGGTCCGAGGTAATATTTTGTAAACCGTGTATATTGTTTTTTTAAAGCAATCAGTTTTAATTTCCATTTTCCAATTCCGCTTCTCAATCCCGATTATTTTTCTATTTCATTACCTATATTTAATACCCTTTCAATTTTACTTTTTGTGTAATAAATTAAAAATTAATACACAAATACAATTAGTAGACTAGACTAGACTTATCTCTTAGTCGCTTTGGCAGCTTCCCTCTTTCTTCTGTAGTATTCCCACACTACTTGTACTCGGTTTCGTCCTTCCAGATGTTGTTAAGTGAGTACCATTCATCACCATAGGTAAAACTTCACTGAACCCTAACTGTTTTTAAAAATTCCCAATTCAAGGTGCCGAACCGTGCAGTCACACACAAAAAAAGCGATCTGAACCCGGGACCTGACATTGTAATCCCTATGTATTTCAATGTGCTAAACATGAATCCGATGTCCGTTTATCTCCATCACCCATACATTTTCTGTAAGTCGCGAAAATAGTCTAAGAAACCTGATTTTGTTTAGGTGTTTCAAAAGGATTTGCAAAAAAATGGTGGGTGATGGAGCTAAACAGACATCGCCGAATTCGTGTTAAGTATTTCGAAATACATAGTGATTATTATATCGGGTCTTTTTTTGTTGTGGGCCTGTGTAATCGTTCTGTATTCATCACCATGTTTGAGACGGTTACTAAACTCTCACGTGTATGTAATCCAAAATTCCAGTAAGTATATGGGGAAAATTTGAACTGCCCTTGCCATTGAACTAAGGAGCTTTTGCTATTTGTCGGACAGAATAGGACTTCTCCCACAGACTAGTTTTCTTTAGTACTTTACACTACCTACGTTACAGTCTTACTGTAGTTTGATGAACATTAATTTTTTCTACATTGCGGAACTGAAATCCTGGAGCTGCCATGCACTGGAGAAAAACTTGGATCTGCTGTATGGGAGTAAGAGCACCACTGTTTCTTTACTTTTTTCTAGGAAATATTGGTCTAGCCACTTAACATATGCGTCAGAGGAACAATACACGCTCTTGAAATTTCTTAAGTCTGTTGTACGATGTTTTTACACTTTTCTCTTAAGACTTAATCTCGTCAATTTCGTTATCTTTAACGATGAGAACACATTTCTTTGAAGCAGAGTTTTGACATTTGATTCATTTTACTCATATTCAAGTTACAGGAATAGGTTCTGCCCCAAAGCAAGTGCTCATGTTTCGATAGGTATAAGCAAGTTATTCATATATCTATGTATTAGTCTCGACGGGATTGAAGACCTAAACACTCGTAAGCCCAAAAAATTAGATTTAAAAAAGTTTTGAAGTAGATGGTCATTATATTTACTTTTATTCACACGGCTGAATGTGCTCAAATACCTACAGTGCAAACTTTGTTTATACACTCTTCGCAGAAACTGCAAAATACTATGGAATGTTCAACACTCATATTAAAATTTGATGTGACAAACGTTAACAATGGAGTCCTACAGGGACCCATTTTAGGACCCTTGTTGTTCTTAATTTTCATTAATGATCTTCCTAAAGTAGTTAGCTGTGAAATGTTTTTAACGATGTTTGCAGATAATACGTATATATGCTCTAATTTAAATATAGGTAACCGAAGTTCAAAAATGCGAAATATAATTGTAAAATTTAAAAACAGGTTTGATATGAACAAGTTTTGTTTAAATAAAACTAAAACAGTGTTTATGAATTTTTCATCCCATAATTTCTCAGTGGATAAACATCCTTTGTTATAAGTTAAAGGAAACTCCATTGTTAAAGTAGAGAAAATTTCTTGGTTTACTTATAGATAACACCTTGAATTGGGACAGGCATATGGATTATCTCTCGGCAAAGTAAGCTTGCATCGTTTTATTACGCTTTGTAGGAATTAAAAATTGTTGCTTCTTTGATGTCTTTTTATTATACGCAATTTGCATCTAGCTTACCTTAAGGAATAATTTCTTGGGGACCCCCCCAACAGATTATTTAAAATTTAAAGAAACATTGTAGGAATATCTACAGGAGTATCATGTAGAAATTACTTCAAACATTTAAAACTGTTAACACTTCCTTGGGCGTATACTTATGAAATTTTAATATACGTTAAATCAAATTTGGAGACATTAAAAATTAATGGCGATTTTCATCATTATGAAACGAGACAAAGGTCTATGTTGTCAATTCCTGCACATGGTTTGTCCATATTTGAGAAACGTCCTATGTACGTAGGAATTAAACTATATAACAAATTAATGCCAGAAATAAAATATATTGAAAATATCAATCTGTTCAAAAATAAACTTTTTTTTTCCTTGATAACTATTTTTCTAGTACCTACCCAAGAATATTTAGGATTATAATTTTTCTTAACGTATTTAGCATTGCATATGTCTTATTTTAATTGTTATTTTAATAAATTTTATATACCTGCTTTATGTTATATATTTCCTACAATGATTTTGTATTTTAAATTTTATATTCTTTTAATATTTAACACATATTCTGTCTATGCACTTTTATATTAGTGTGCCGTTATATTTCTATGCTCTATTTTATTGTAATTTTGCAGTTTTTTTCATCTGTAATGTTCTGACGTTTCCTATAATATGTTTTATGGTCTACTGGAAAAATAAATAAATAAATAAAAATCCAAATACTACACTATAGTAAAAGTGATCCCTATAAAATTAAAATTTCCTGTGGGAAAGCAAACCCAATTTGGGTACAGAACAATGTCCTAGTACGAAAAATTACAAAAAATGGCCCATGCAGGTCTGTAGCTAGAAACTGTTTTAAGGGAGGGCAAACAAATTTTCAGAGGGGGCCCGTGAGCCTGAATATTTTGTTATTTTTAATTATAAATAACCCCGTAAAAAATATAATTTCCTATAAGATTAGTGCGTGGTCCTTTGTATAATTTTAAAAATATTCATATAACAAAGTCAAAATGTTTCTGATATTTCACATGAATATAAAAAATGCTTTGTGATTTACTCAAGTTACATTGTTGGACAATTTAGCTGAACAATTTGGAGCATCTAAAGAGCGCTTATTGGCGAAGTTGTTAACGTAGACAATGAATACAAAATAACTGAGCCCTTAAGAATGTAAGAACCACAAAAGGCCATCAAGAAAACACGTTCCAGCCCGACTTTAAATTTCAATTAATCAGCGAGTTGTCAACGCCAACAGGATTGGGATGTCCCTTAAAGTAAATTTAAATAATTTTACAGTTGTAGCATGTTTTTGTTACTATAATGTTCTGTTTAATTTTGTCCGGTACTAAACAATGGCTGAGTGTGTTGATATATTTATTATACCCGCAGACGGCTGCACATGATAGACATACCCACATGATTTGATGTTGAATGATAACTATTTTGGTTTGGGTTTATACCTGGTCATGTTCTGTTTAACTATCGTTAGCAGTTAGCATAGTAAAGGTAATGAGGAAAAATGATTTCGACGTGACATTGCGTTTGTTTCTATTATGCGGCTAGCTCAAAGCTGCAACATAATAATAATAATAATAATAATAATAATAATAATAATAATAATGGTAGCCTATAACTGTATTATTAGATTTTTCGCAAATACGAAATCAAAGTCCTCTACTTATATTTAAGGCACATAAAAAGAATCGGCGCCTTTGACTTTGCGGTAAAGTTCAAAGACCCCGACATTACTTCTTTTAAATATATGTAGAGAACTATACATTGCAACGAATACCAACAGTCGACGCACGTTTCGCTCACCAAGTTAGCATCATCGGGGGATTATTTAACGCGCGTCAAATTTTATGTTTAAGTTTTGATGTCTGCGGAAATTACGTTTCTTGAGGCAACGTCACACCGAATAATCTAGCCCCCTAGCGGGACGAAGTAAACCTTTTTTTGGCCAAAATTCTGAAACTTATGAAACTCATCCAAAACCAGCTGGCGATTGCAGAAAAAATAATGAAAACAATTCCATTCGAAATAATTGAGTAACATTCTGAAAAAAGAAAATATTCACAGATAATTCTATCTACAAATTAACGTAAAAATAACTTTTATAAAATAGGGTGCTTTTACGGGGTGGAAGTAAAGAAAACTTAATAAAAATTCAGAAACCACAAGATTCTGTCTGCAAACTCATGGATTTATTTGTGATGTATCTTGTAAAAACGAATGAAAATATAGTACCAACAATTGGAAAATATAATAAAATAACTTAAAATATAATTACAGAATTAAAATTAAAACCAAAAAATAAATTATTTACAAAATCTGAACTTAAATGACATGTTTTAGAAAATAAAATATCTTATTGTTAACCAGTAGTTACTTTGTGCCGCATTAAAGTAATTTTCAGCCTTGGATGTACTCAGTACATCACTATCTGATGAAATTGAGGTTTCCATTTATATCAGTACAGTATTTTTGGGTCTCTCTACGTTTCGATCTTTCACTGCTTTCATCAAAAGACAGTTTCTTTCTCCCTGCTAATCCAGAAATGCTGGGTAAATCATTTTGCCCAACAACATTATGATATACATTATATTTTTCTTCCAGCCATTCAGAATTATTGCTCAGAAATCGTTTCTCTGCTCTTCCATTTTTGTTCCATCGTTCTCCAATTTTGCTACGAGCTCCATATATATAATGTCGTACATCATTTTGAGTATATTCGGGAAGTTCCGACATATGTGGCTAGTTTAAGATTACATTTACAACGTGCTGACACTTTAACAGAAGAATCACAACCATATTTTTCTTTCCTTATTTGAAAAATATGGACCCTACTTAGTCCCTCTCCATTTCTACCTGACAAAAAAAATATTTGGAATATATGATAAAATAGTAGATTAATACATTACATAAATTAAAATTATTTGATTTTTGCTTTTTCTCAACAGCTAACACGTACGATTTTAATATAAAATAACTCAAACAACAGCAATGCATTGTACCTAAAACTTTTGTCATTTGTTTTACAATGTATAAAGTTCATATGATTAAGCAATTAGCGCGGATCTAGGTGGGTCTAACTTTATAACTCAGCGGGAGTTCTGTTATATAATAATTTTTATCGGCAAAGTTTATTAAATTAAAGAAATTATTATACAACTATATCAAACAATATTATCCATCGATGTTAAGTAGCATTAAAGAGTACATACCTTGAGAAATTTGGTCCGCGCCTAAGAAATTTTTGAAAGGACAATGTTTAGCGTAAACACACACATAAACTTTATTAAACTTTCACAGCTACAATTTCGAATGAACAACGCTCTCCCACAACTATAATTAAACTGATCTTATGTGCGTGCTGCAAAGGGTGTTTATTTCTAATTGAATGGTGCATTTATTCATAGTGCAATAGTTGTAACCAATTAAACTGAATGGGACCTGTCATCAGGTGGCCATTTCAGTTACCCAATTTAACAACTTTAGATTTTTCGTAAATATGTTGAAAGAAACTGTGAACTAGGACAGCTGTACAACTGTGGATGAACTCTTAAATAGCATTACAACTACTTGTCGATAGCTCCACAATAACTTCAGTAAGTAAGCGGAAACAATAAAGGCGGAATAGAAAAATATTATGTGTGCAATCAAAAGAAAGTACTTATTTAACGAATTTAACGAAAAGTACAGTTTACAATTGCACTAAGTTAGAGCGTGAAAGGTGAAGTCTTTCATATTTGAAATCTAAGTGACTTTAACTGGTTACATAGGTACTAAAGTACAAGGGGTATTAAGCCGGATTTTCCTACTTTGATTACGGTCGTCTATTACGGTCGTTTATTACCGTGCAACGAACTGTCGTCTTTCTTGATATTGGGCTTAAACGTGCCAATATAATAAATTATGCCTTTAAGTAATTAGGTATTGAAAAGTAGATACTCTAAATAAAAAATGTTTTTGTGTACTAAATAAAGTGTTAAGAGGTTACACATCTTAAATAAACGTTCGCTTTTTAAGGTTAAGTGTTATATTATAATCTTCGCAAATACAAAACCAAAAGTATATTGCATTCGATCGGCACATTTCTAAAATCGGTAATATCGCTCGTAGGGAAAAAAATTTCATATCACTGTGGTTGTGATCGAATTCTGAACAACTTTCAAAATGTCCGCCCGTCCGTCTGTCTGTCGGTCAGTTCGTCCGTCCGTCCGTCTGCCTGTCGGTCCGTCACGTTTTTTTGTATGTATGACAACTTAAGAACGAAACGTCGGATTGTAGTGGAATTTGGACAGACAAATTAAATATTCCAGAATCTCTAGAAATTCACAAATACAATAATATCAAGGATTATAATTTGTTAAATGATCAATCTTATATATTCACCTTTATTTACAACCGGAAGACCTTTGATGGAATATTCTTAGATCTGTTTATTATTGCCATCTACCTACCTACCTAAGCCTTTATAGTACCTATATACTAATCCAAAATTGTCTATATATTTCTGTACACTTGTAAATCAGTCATTTTTGATTCACTGTTTGACAATGACTTTGTAAGTCGAACCTACAGTCGCAATTTTTATAAATACGTAGTGGTAGAAAACAGTAGTGTGCTTTATTTAATTATTTGTGCAAAATAAGTAAAAATTTATTATTTCTAATTATGTGCTAAATTGTATAGTTTAATCAACATGTTTAAATTAACATTCGTCGTATTATAATGAAATAACTGTTCAATAGACCGGCTGAATCGCTTTTCTTTTGTGGCGATTTATTTATTTATAATTATTTTTTGGTAATTTCTGTCACAGTTAATAATTGGCAGATTCGTACAACCAAATCCGAATAAGGTACTGAATTAGCTTCCGGATATATTTATTTCAGTGAAATTTCCTCCAGTGCGCGTCTTCGAAATTTAGTTTAATTGTGCATTTTTATGCAAAGTCAGTTTCGTGTTTAGCAATCTGTCCAAAAGATGTAAATTTCTATCGAACTGAATAAATAGCGATCCGACTCCCGCTCAGTTTATTCTGTGGCAATATCCACGTCTGAACATTACCTGGCCCATAAAAAATCCAGTTTCCTATAGAACAGGCGATCTGTATTCTGCTGGAATC
This sequence comes from Stenurella melanura, assembly GCA_963583905.1. NCBI lineage: Eukaryota > Metazoa > Arthropoda > Insecta > Coleoptera > Cerambycidae > Stenurella > Stenurella melanura. The sequence goes on along the minus strand of OY757312.1, from coordinate 17,086,574 downwards.
CCAGATAGCTGAGATACAATCGCCCTGCGAGCGAATATATTTGCGGGAGGAACAATATATTGGCTTAATGTATAGTAAATGAGCCCCAGGCTGACTACTTTTCTGCTCCCTGATACCTCACCATGCCTCGTTTTACAAATTTTCCAACATATTAAAACTTTTGCTACATTTAAAATATGTACGATGTACATCGATAAGTCGCTGATTTTATTTTCGTTCAAAAGTTTGAAAATTAAGTATTTGAAACACAGGAATATTTTGCTTAATAATGCTTAATAATCTGCAATAAGCCATAATAATAAATACACAAAAAACTAAAAAGAAAAACATTTCGAGACATTGTTGAGAAAAGTAACTTTTATGTTTACCAGTTATTAAGAATATATAAAAAAAAAGTTAAAAGAAAAGCTGAGACAGTAGCTCAGTGGTTAGCTTATTTACTGCAAAATAATTTTTAATTATAAATTATCTTCACGAAGTGGTTCGGATTCTACCCAGGATTCTACTATAATCTGTAGAGCCCCGTCTCCTTTTTTCCTAGACTTAACAGTGGCTTTAAAAAGACTTTTAATGTACTTCAAAATATTTCCAAACATTTCTTATAATTAAGTATACGATTTTAATATAATTAATTAATCTTGGAGCGGCTGCAATCTTTGGTGTGATGTTGCCCGTAACGTGATATCCACAAACCCGAAACACTTGAACACTATCACAGTCGAATAATATGTACTCGATGCGCGTTTCGCCAATCGTGTTAGCATCATCTGGATATGTTTAAAACTAAAGTACAAGAAAAATTCTTAAATTTATACTAAGATATATTATAGTTGAATGAGTGCAACAAATCCTGACATTCCTAAAAAATCTCTGTCTCGATTAGTCGAACCGCAACCTAATACCAAAGCAGACTACTTGTGACATAGCGTTTAAAAGTGAATTATTTATTATTTGTTTGCTTATAGTAATGAAACATATTCTTTATAGGATTTTGCAAACAGCGGAAAGAAAAACTATCTATGAGAACTAAAAGAAAAACTATATGTAAAAATATTAATGAAATCTTTGTATTCTTTCGATAACCTGACTTCTGGTTATGTTCTCATTTTTAACTGAATTTACATATCGTAGGGGATCATGTAGATACTAGTTTATCCTGCCTAGCCGTAGGGGAATATGTGGGATGCTAGTGTTATAATGAGAATGGCAAATAAGAGTTTTTACTTGTTAGCATAACCAGAAGTCAGGTTACCGAAATAATGCAAAGATTTCATTAATATTTTTACATATAGTTTTTATTTTAGTTCTCATATATAGTTTTTCTTTCCGGTGTTTGCAAAATCCTATAAAGAATATGTTTCATTGTGACATAGTGGTCCCAAATCGGGTTTTTTGGTTCAAGATGGATAGAGAGCGCAAATTTTGTCGGAAATGGATATTTCTTTTTAATTAAAGCTTACGGAAATTCCAACAAATCCCTTTAAAAAAAATGAAAATGTTTTAAAAATAATTTTTGATGTATTGTTATGAATTACACCCCCTTGGAAAAGGAGATGGTACGCCTATGCCTCTGATGGTGACTGGAAAGGCTCTAGAAAGAGCCAAGGACTTTTCTAGATTATGGTTGGAGAAGATTCTGGATTGATCTAGAGCTAATTTCGGAGTATATAAGGCGCGATTACAAGCGCGGAAGGGGAAGTTTTATGAAGAAAGCAGTTTATAAAAGTGAACAAGTAGAAAAGTGAAAAGTGAGGTTAGATAAATAGTAAATAAAGTAAATTTGAAGTATTGTAGTCAGTAAATAGTTAAATAAAGTGTTAGTGGTGTTTATCTCTTGTTGAAATTATTTAGAACCCACGGATTCATACAGGGTGTTCCCAAAAAGGTGGAAATCCGTAACAATATTATACTGAATAACTTCATACGATAACAGTATCGAACGCGCGAATATAAGTCGAATGTCAATTGACACTTTTCTGTCTAATTTGACAGCTGATTTTGCTTTATTTTATTTTCTAACTAGCTTTAATTATCCAAAAACTTCGAAGCCACTATTTTTGTCTGAGAATTGTAAAATATAGGTTATATATCATTTGACAGCTGTTAAGCTGTCAATAAATATCTTATGTCAAATTATACATTAAATTTCGACCTAGTCACATCACCAATACTCGAGTTATGATCTTCAGCTTCAAGGACTCGAGAGCTGTCAAATTGACATTTGACTTATATTGATGAATTTGATGTTTTTATCGTATGAAGTTATTCAGTATAATATATTAAAAATTAGTTCGAAAAAAGTTTTTTTTGGCCTTTAGTTTAAAATAACAAAAAAGGATTCTTTTTTCAAAATTCGGACTCCGAGGATTTGTTGGAATTTCGGTAAGATTTAGTTTTAAAAAAGTTCATTTCCGACAAGATCTGCACTCTCTAGCCATTTTTGAACCGAAAAACTCGAATTGGGACCACTATGCGTTGTTGCAATTCATACTGTCTTCTCCAATTTGAAATACTAAGCTTTTAAAGCATCCAGCTGTCTATTATTTGCAAAATTTCTATAAACCTTGAGGTATTTATATCAGTTCTATCATTGTCATCTAGGGCATGTTGGGTAACACTACATTTTTTAGTTCTTCCATTTTTGATAGGTCATGTTATGTTGTTTAAGTCTTATTATAATTGGATGCATGGTTTGTCCAACATACTTCAAATTGCAATTTTTACTCTTAATTTCGTAAATCCTAGACCTTTATTATTCGGTACGGAATACACTGAAGCTATTATATTTATTAGAGAACATGATTCATATATCACGTGATATTATTGACGGCAATTAAAATTACTAATTTACCTAGTTACTTAGCTATTATTAAATGTTAACCCAATACCGTGGTATTGTATTGTCACTGTAGATCATGCCTTGTTATGATTCTGAGATGAACTTCTCTCGAACATCTGTCATTTAATCATTGTCATTTAATATTCAAACTTTTAGTTGTAATGACTTCAATAATTAGGTCATTCTGAATATATTTCATATGTGTAATAAAAGTCGAATTTATCATATTAATAATAATTTATTATTTGTCGATAAGTATCCAATACGTATCTACTTATTACATTCTCTTTCTAAATATAATTCCTGATGCGCTTAATCGACAATTTTTTTGAATGTTGATTCACCTCAGTCCCAATCTTTGAAAATACGAGAAGTGAACAATACATATGTATCACCGTGTATAATCGCAAGGTTCTTGCTAAACCCATAAAACCTTTTATATTTTGAGTTTCTGCTCGACTTTCGAATGAGTGAGCTATTTTCTAGTTATGTAAACGTCTGCTGCTTAACTGTTGTATTCTACATCAGGTAGGCTATGAAAATGTGCATATTTCGTTTTCCGACTTTTTGATGATACCTTAAACTTACAATTTACACAAGTTATATTACTTTGGGCTTAAGTTCAAGTAAAGATTTATAGATAAAATTTAGAAGTGCAAGAGATATTTCCGAAAAATATTTCACGAAATAATACATTAATCTAGCCACCAATCTACTTACAGTGGATCTAGAAATTTGCTTTTCGGAATACCTGGCATTGAAAACATCACATGCTTCCTGATAAGTTCTCTATCCATATAGAACCATCATCAAAAGTTCTATGCGTTCTCACGTGGAATTGCATTTACTAGTTTTACACTGTCTCAGAAGTGTCACAAAACTGAGTTTCTCTTTACCTTACACAAAATCATTCTGGATATTCAAGGAGTTACTCGGTGACTTGAGAAGCGGTTAAGAAAACATAAACAAACACAAAACACGTGACAGGAATAAAAAAGTTATCCATACTTTACACAAAGGCCCTGTTATCTAGGAAAGTGGAACATTACTCGTGAATTTGCGAAAGGTAAGCTATTTTTACATAAAATGTCATTTTTCCAAAAGAATGGCCCAGGTAATATCTTTTTTTATATCACCAGAAAGCAAAAGGAATATACCACCAAAAACAGTAAACAAAAATGTCCGTTTTCATTAAAAAAAACTAATGACGTCATAAATTTTGGTATAGTGACAAAATGTAACATTTACAAAACTAAAATCGATCTCTTCGAAGATTTTTTTGAAAAATAACATACCAAAGATATGAATTTTGTGCGTTTATTTAGGTTCACACTGTATACACAAAAACGTGTTAATAAGATCCGGGTAGGGGTCGATGTGCACGTTGACCCTACACAATTACACATATAGGATATGGTCTTTAATGCGGTAACAATTCAAACAAATTACTATGATACACAAGTTTTTATCCAATAATATGTGCAGTGTATTTCCACCTTTGTATAAGAAATGCATTCAATTCATGCGGTGGTATTTTTATTGAAAGTAGATCAAGTCTCAAGCAATACAAACTTCCACGTAATATATTTTCTTTCTATTTAGATTGCTTACAAATTCTCGGTATCTGAAACCACGAGTATCGAGAGATTGATGTATTATTCTAAACAACAGTGCGTCATTTATCCTGTAAAGCTACAGTCTATTTGGAAATAAAAGAGAGTAACAAAACTTTCAAATAAGATATTACTATATCTTTTCACATTTGTAGAAATTGTAAGAAGAAATTATTAGATTTAATAATTCTAATCCTAATAAATTAAAATTAAGATTGAGCTGAGAAAATATTGAGAAATTTAACCATAATTAGGGTTGAATGATATGGGTCTACCTTTTTTTGTGAAGGGTGAAATTCGTCATGGACACTCGCCGCTTTGAGTCTATCAAGCACGAGTAGTACCGGATTCCTACCGGCTAACCCTCCCCCCCTACTCTTCTCTACGCCATGCATCCTTATTGACATATCCTCGATATTGCTTTATTGTCTATAATTTCAATTTCTGTTTGTTGTCAGAGTTTTTTGAGAGATTCCTATGTCCCCTGTCCGGGGTTTGGATTTTATCATTGTTCCCGTTATTGTTGTTGCTGTTGTGGCTCTTGTTGATAACATCGTTCCTTACGCTCTTTTGCTGCCATGACTGTCCTGCTCATCTGCGTGATTGGTCTCCATTTCGTCTTGTTTTCTATCATTGCTCCTATTATAGAATTAACGTCTAGCTGAAAGCCGAGCTCCGCATATGCCGTTGGCCTGTAGCTTATCCACCTTAGTCAGTGGAGTATGGTATGTTCTAGTGTATCATTTTCCTCGCATCAAATGCAGTCGGTATCTGACTTGCCGATTCTCTGGTTGTATGCTCTGAAGGGACCGTGTCGATATAGGTATGTCTAACTATTTAGTAGGTTATTTTCAGGTTGACAACATAAGCTGCTCATCATTCCAGCAGCCCTAGAGCTGATTAGACGTATTAGTGCGGTGGAGTAATTGTAATTCGACATTTTGCGACCAGTTCTGCAGTAGATAAAGTGAAAGTGGCAAGCTCTTCACATTATGCTCTTGCTAAACGTGTGAAAAGATGTGCACTATCTCAGAATGGCAGGTAATCATAATAAACGTATGTGACGTGCCGATATACCAAAATCGTTCCCCCAGTATTGACGACATTGTTGAAACTTGCTCCGATATTGACTATCTAATCCACAGACTTTTGAAAGAAAGGAAAAATAAACGTGAGACTGTGAATCCCCCAATATCATCTACGGGAAGACCAAAGATCGTTATCGAGAAACAGTTCAAAAGTGTCATTTGCAGACAACTGTACTTATTTTATTTTCAAAAAGAACATTGAACAGAGCTCAATTATTGCTGAGTAAAGCAGAACAGAGATATCAGTTCGAAAAGTCCGGATAAACAAGAAAATTTATTTTCTAGACGAATCTTGGGTAAACGAAGGATATACTGTGACAGAGATATGCTAAGTACGGTGAAAGTTTTCGGCAAGCATTTTTGGATGGACTGTGAACAGGGTTTGTCACTTTCCGGAAAGGGGAGATGATAAAATAGTTACGCATATTGGCAGTGCCAAAGATTTTATGGATGGCGGATTAGTCTCATTTCAATCTAAAAATACTGGTGACTATCACGGAGACATGAACGTAGATGTTTTCGAGGAATATTTACACAAATGGTGGATCTTATTCCTCCCGGAATAATTATAATTGATAATGCTAGTTACCACCCCTGGCACCCTAGGCGGAACAAAAATTATTCTACGGTCATTCGAAAAAATTGATTTTCAAATGAGTATGGTAAAATTGAAACTTGTGGCGATTCGAACTTCATGAAATACCCAAAAAATACATTAGTGATGAAATGACAAAGAATCGTCAACTAACTGTACTACGGTTGCCACCCTACCACTGTAAACTTAACCCCATCGAATTGGTATGAGTTCAGGTAAAAGGAGTGAAATAACACCACATTAAAAATTTAATTACGTCAAAGTTCTGTTAACCAATTCCCCGGAACGAGTGACTGCAGATAAGTGGCAAGGTTGTATAAATCACATACCGAAGAAAGTTGTGAAAATGTGTCGAATATTATATTGACATCACTCTATAAAACCTATTGCAGTAGTGTCGCGATAATCCGGATCAATTAAAACCAGGCTAATCCGGATTATCAAATAACCCGGATTATCAAAACATTTTAAATTCCGCTTTTAAAATTGCAAAAAAATATATAAAAGGCTGTATTTAACAAAAGTAAGCAATATACTTATATAAAAAAAACAAGACAAATAAAAAAGGGAATCCTATATCAAGAAAACGAAATATTAAAAAAACCGCTGCCTAAGGAATCACTACTTCCACATCCAGATTATTCGTCCAAGTCACTTTAAAGGAAACATCTTGACTATATGTGCACTCTAGTATGTGGAAATTATTGGTCATAGAATTTTAATAATATTTGGAGTAGATGTCATAGAAAAGTTTGAGGAGTTGGTTTCTACCATATACGTTAAAAATGAAGTTTCTAGTTTACCGTACTTATTTTCCACTATTTACAACCTAGCAATGGAGTCATCTCAATCAGATGTCACTACAATACATACGTGTACTAACTCTCAAGTGAATATCTCAATTTGATGTTATCAATCCCATTAATAATGAAGCGGAGGTGGTAGAGTTTGAAAATTATTAGAAAGAAATCTGAGGCCTTGGTTTCTAGTGTATACACCGAATCCCAAATTTCTGTAGTCTTACCAGCTTGCTTTACTTATTTTCCCCTATTTGCCCCTATTTAACCCCCAACTCTTCAACGGCATCATCTCAAATTATGATCTAGTTTCAGACGTCGTTATAATACATACGTGTACCAAATTTCAAATGAATATCTCAATTTTATTTTATCAACCCTTTTCATATTGGAGTAAGGGTGGTTGGGTTGAAAAATATTATAAGAAAATCTGACGCTGTGGCTTCTAGTACATACACCGAATTTCAAGTTTCTGTAGTCTTACCAACGTTTTACTTATATTCCTCTATTTACCCCAAATTAACCCCCAACCCTTCACCGGATTTCCTCAAAAAACAATCAAGTTCCAGATCTCGTTATAATATATACGTGTACAAAATTTCAGGTCAATATCTTAAACCGTTCCGGAGAAAGCGTGCGGACAAAAAAAGTTACAGACAGACCGACAGACCGACAGGCAGACCGACAGACAGAAAATTTTTTTTCGCTCAAATTTAAAATCTCGACGTTTCATGACATTCTAAACCTATTTCACGAATAAAAATTTTTGAAAATTTTTTTGCGATTACTATACTTCCAATCCACTACGTGGATGTGGAAGTAATATGTAACTACATATGTATGTACGTACATAATTAACATTTTCACCACTTTCTTGTATATTAATTTCATCGGCTTCATTAGAATTGTGTGGTACCCTCTTTTACAGTTTTCGGCACCGACTAAAAATAATGATTTTACTCTGATGACTTATGTGCTATTGTTTTTCAAAAGCAATTTCCTTGAGATTTTGTAGCATCATAATCTTTTAAAGGAATGTCATTTTCTGTAGCCCACTGTAAAGCAAGATTTAAGCTTTTGACAGCATCTTCATTTTTACTTCTGACTGGAGTGGCAATTTCCATCACATCATCAGTCAGTACTATCATTGGCATGAATTAAATATTCTTGTTCAATCAATCCACATTAATTTCGTCTGCTAGTATCTTTTGTTGCATAGCATTAAATGGATCAAATCCTCGGGGTCATCTTCTAAGTCATTCTCATTTTTTGGTTTTAAAATCATTTCCCAGCATTTTTCTAAGGAACTGGCTGGTACATTTTCCCGAGCATTGTGAAGCAAACATACAGCATGTTGTAAGTTTAAGTTCTTAAGACACTTTACAAGATCAAAGAAGAGTTACCTGAATGAATTCGGATTACAAAATCAAGTAAAATCCGGATTACAGAGTACTTCAAGAGAACAAGGAGGCAATCCGGATTATAGAAGCATCCGGATTAACGCGGAACCGGATTATCGCGACACTACTGTATTATTAATCTCGGATATGATGTTTGAATTTTCAGATGGTAACTGATTACGAGAGAGATCGCAGTGACAAATACAAATACAGATTGCCAGAGATTGGACTGAACCAGGTAGAACTATCGTACTAGGCGAATTTCGAACAAACTTTCTCTAAAGGTACAGCTCACAGATATAATATAATATATATAGTAGAAAGAAAATTACTAATAAGCACCTTAGCTATGCCATTTATAATGGGCTTTTATTACACTCTTTCATTTCCAAATGGACTATACCTTCATGTTGATGTCGGTGATCTTTCTATCAGTTGTTCTTCGCAACATTTGCGGTTAAAGTGACGAGTGAGAAGAGACACGTCCTTGGAAGGTTCAGGTAATATGATGAGCTAGTCGCGGGAGGCCGAGCATGTCACGTCACTAATCTGACAAACGCGAGACATGACAGAGACGACTTTGCTGAGCACCGACTTGGACTTGGATAAAAAAATAAGAAAATTTAAGACGGGTTATTTTCGTTCAAACTGAATTCTGCACAACACGGAGATAATGGAATGCCAAACGCCTGTTGATTTTTAACCAAGGTCGTTCACTTCTTAATATCGATATTCATGATATATTTAACCACTTCAAAATGTAATTAGATGATCCACCCATGAAATTGAGAGTCACTTAGGCCAAATGTTCCTTCCACTGTTGTACTAATTTTGTTATTTAAGAGACATTAAAATGTTATATTTTAGGAACAGAAGAATTATGTTTGTATTAAATTGGAACTTATTTTAATTTAATTACATTGGTGTAATCAAAAAACTGTTTTATAAAATTATTGTCCGTGTTGGTGGTTACTTTATTCATTTCAAAAGCATATAGTATTACTTCCATATCGAAAAATCAGAACCAGGTGTTCAAATATACAGTTTTTTCACGGATTGAGTTCGCAAAGGGAATACTTTTTTATTTGTAAAACGAGAAAAATTTAATTTATGAAAACTCCGAAAATAATACAATTCTTCAAAATGTGTGTGCAGGGTGGCAAATATTTGCAAATGTGACAAACTACAAAAAATGATGTAAATAGTTTGAAAAACAATATTAAGAAGAGAAGTGTAATGTAAAATTTATAGTTAATTATTATGAAAACTTGACCTATTAAACAATTATTTTTCTTAATACATTTCTTCTAAACTGACTAAATTATTATTAATTATTGTTGGGTACGATATCCCCTAAGTAAAAATCCATAATAGTTAGATCAGGGCTTCCAGGTGGCCAAGGACTTGAGCCATGAATTTTCCTGTGAATCCACTGAGAATATTCTCCTCCAAAACCATAACATTTGACAATGAGCATTCTTCGTTTCTCTCTTAGTATTTCTACTAAAATAGAATCGAATAGAAATTTATTCATGCTATGCATACATAAATAATGTTTGCACACGTCAATGGTAAATAACTACTTAATTTAAAAAATAGAGTCACAAAAAGACAATGTAAAATAAGTAGTAATAATAAACACATTATCTCAAGTGGAAGAAAAACGTAAATATAAAATTGTTTAAAAACACAATAAACAGGTAATGCAAAAATGCTCAAATATAACGTTGACTAATAAAAATCAAAATATTTATCATATGAATAGAAGGCATTCTGTAAAAGAATATTTTTTAATTTTTGCTTAAACGTGTTTTACGCCCATTTGTAGACTTTGTAAGGTTATAGATAGATATAAGTAAGAATTTTGAAAACTCAATCTGTATTTGGGCAATTTTAAATTTGTTTTTGTTCCCGTGCCATGTTATGTATGTCCTCTTGCTTGGTAGCTTTGTTATCACTTTTTAATTTATTTTTATAGCACAAGCATTCAAATATATAATGATGGCAGTGTTAATATATGGAGACTTTTAAAAAGGGGATTATAGAGGTCATTGTATATAGCTTTAGTCATTATTCATATAACTTTCTTTGCCATTTAAAAATTTTGTTTAAACGACATGCTGACCTCCATAATCACTTCATATGTCATTATGCTCCATCTTGGTGAATTTGGAACTGAAAGTTTAATGAATTATCCAAATGCACACCGAGGAGTTTAATAGCTTCATTATTTATTTCCCTATTTTTAGTTTCAAAATTTATGGTTTTTGTTTTATCATTATTTATGATAAGCTAGTAGTTATTTCTTGACCAGTTATTCATTAAATTGTCAGCTTCCTTTTTACTAGTGCAAAGTTATTAGTTGGAAAACAGTTTGTCGCTGAGTAAAAATATCATGTCATCAGCATACATTATTGGCCGCACTTTAGGAGTACAATTGAAAGATATGTCATTAATGTAAATTATGAACAGCACAGGACCCAGAACAGAACCCTATGGCACTCAATAATCAACAGTAGAGAGTTTTGACACTCTGAAATTAAACTTAACACATTGTTGACCTTCCGTATCTCATTACGTCAAATATAATGACATGAAGATGATACATCAATAAATGTTGTGGATGTATACTAGATTAGGTTGTAGTAACATGATTAAAAACTGTTTTTAAAAAATGTAATAATTGAAAAAAGAAATAAATTTAAAAAAATACATTTGTAGTAGGAGATCATGATTTTATAATTGACTATAACTTTAACATATGATTTTTTTTTAAATATCATTTTTCAATATTAAAAAGAAATATTTTTGTAAATATTTAGCATCCTAAATATAAATTTCGGGAAATAGGATCTTTTAGAGACTTCCCATAAAAACAGGCCTTTTTATTAAAAATTACTTTTCCTCCTTAACTTACAAATAAAAAGATTTCCATCTTTCGAACTCAATTCGTGGACAAACTGTATATTAAATTGGTAGTATTTTTGGTATTCTATGTTGTATTGAATTTTGTTGAAAATTAGATTTTTTATTTAAACCATTTTTGATAAAAATCAATAAATTATGTAAAAACAAAATTCTACTGTTGAAACATTTTTAAACTTCGTTGAAACAACGAAATTTTTATTTTGTTTATTTAATTTAAAAAAATTAACACATAATTCTCTATAATACAGGAAATAAAATTAAAGGTTAGGCATGATATACAGGGTGATTCACGTAGGCCATTCATTAGAAGTTTTTCAACTTGCAGTTGGACTAGAAACTTGAAATCCGGTATGCAGCCATAATCGATCATGCCCGTTTTATCTAAAATATTTTCAGTCCTCCAACTATACAGGGTGTGCCAAAAATTGGTACCAACTTTCTTATTTTAAATGGAAACCTATATTTTTCTTTACATGGTTCGATTGGTCTTCTAATTCTGAGTTTAGAGAACCTAAGTTATGTTAACTTATCTATTACAATTTTTGACATATGTCCAATTTTTTGAAAAAAATTGCCGCTGTAGTAATTTACGAACAAATTTGTATCTCGCAAACCTTTCAAAATTATGAAACCAAATTTGTGAAGCAGTTAGCTGGAAGTCCAGGCTAACTTTTGATGTCCCATCGATGGTCCCATTTTGTACCATATGGGCACAGTCGATTTTCAAATGTCGCAATCAAAAATTGTCAAAAAGTCAATTTTTTCAAATGGCACCTACTATTTTTTTTCGCACCATTCGAAAGAAAATTGAATTTTAGGGTGAGTTACTTAAGCATTCCCTATACCTAACTTCACCCCATATCGAGTTATTCAATAAAAATCAAGAAATACCTTATCTTGCCGAGAGATTCCTTACTTCATCAAGCATGCCATAGAAACAAAAGACAGTTGTAATAATTTTTTAAAGAAAAATATGCATTCTTATTTAATTACACACAACACCAATAAATTATTATTAACGAACAAGAACAATGTTGACGAAATTCTGTCAGTGAAAACGGTGCACACATTGAGCATTTGTATTGAAATAATTATTTTGTCAATCTGTTTATTTGTTGTTATTATTTATTATTGCAATACGATTTTCGAATAAAAATGAATAAAAATTAAAATGAAATGATTGTTTCCAAAGCCTACTACCCTTGAGAAAAAAAAACAATATTTTTTTTCAAAAAATGCCAATAACTCAAAAACGACTGTAGATAAACATACACAATGTTAATAAAAGTGGCCCTAAAATTCTATTTTGCATTGATTTCTGGCGTCAGAAATGGTAGACGCAAAGATGTGCTACGCAATCTGTTGAAAGTAGAATAATAGAATATTTGAACAAAAATATGGTGGTCACTTTGAACAGTTACGTCAGAATTTCGTCAACATTGTTCTTGTTCGTTAATAATAATTTGTTGGTGTTGTGTGTAATTAAATAAGAATCCATATTTTTCTTTAAAAATGATTACAACTGTCTTTTGTTTCCATGGCATACTTGACGAAGTAAGGAATCTCTCGGCAAGATAAGGTATTTCTTGATTTTTATTGAATAACTCGATATGGGGTGAAGTTAGGTATAGGGAATGCTTAAGCAACTCACCCTAAAATTCAATTTTCTTTCGAATGGTGTGATAAAAAATAGTAGGTGCCATTTGAAAAAAATGACTTTTTGACAATTTTTGATTGCGACATTTGAAAATCGACTGCGCCCATATGGTACAAAATGGAACCTCCGATGGGACATCAAAAGTTAGCCTGGACTACCAGCTAACTGCTTCACAAATTTGGTTTCATAATTTTGAAAGGTTTGCGAGATACAAATTTGTTCGTAAACTACTACAGCGGCAATTTTTTTCAAAAAATTGGACGTATGTCAAAAATTGTAATAGATAAGTTAACATAACTTAGGTTCTCTAAACTCAGAATTAGAAGATCAATCGAACCATGTAAAGAAAAATATAGGTTTCCATTTAAAATAAGAAAGTTGGTACCAATTCTTGGCACACCCTGTATAGTTGGAGGACTGAAAATATTTTATATAGAACGGGCATGGTCGATTATGGCTGCATACCGAATTTCAAGTTTCTAATCCAACTGAAAGTTGAAAAACTTCTAATGAATGGCCTACGTGAATCACCCTGTATATGGGATGTTTAAAGCATTGCGATCGTATGGGTAATAAGTAATAATATATATTTTACGAATATAAAATTAAACTTTTGCCATGAAATTGCTGCATATAAGGCACCAGGCAAAAAATGTTTGATGAGCTTATTGTCCGAATCATAGCTACAATTAATACAAAAATTAGTTTCTTTGGAAAAGTCAGTTTATCCAGATTACACCCCCATTTTTTAATTTCTCCATTTTTTGCTTTCTAATTAAGAATGTAAATTATTAAATAAATAAATAATAAATAATAATTTAATTAAATAGAGCAAATTTAGGAGTGTCCAGGAAAATTTGAACGGAAAATACCTAGTATGCATAGTGCACTAATTGATGACTTCAACCAAGTGAAGAAAATAAGATGCCTATATAAGAAATTCCTGGACTTGTCACAATAAAACCTTTTAAACCATTAAGTTTAAAAGTTAAAGATTGATTTGTCTAATAATTTAACAACAAATTATTAGTATTGGTATAAATGCAGATGATACACAAAGTATTTTAAATGTATCCATCATCGTAAACAAAATTTATGATAATTGGTATAAATCATTTCATTTAAAGTAATAAGATTTATTGTTACACTTCTCGGTATATTTATTATTTAATGGACTCTTCATAGTACACAAAGGTTATTGACATTTGTTTTTCAATTAAAATAGTTATCTAAATCATGTCTAGGATTGTGTTTTATTTCTTTTTAGGAAGTATGTATATATTACACTGAAATCTTATTTATTCTGAAATGTTGTGTGTATTACTAAAAGTTTTTAATACATACATTCGATTCTTAGCTACGGCGATGATGGTTTTGTTTTTCAACAATGTAAACCTCTCGCGTATAGGACTAGTTTTGGATTTGACGAATTATAATATATAGTGCATAGATTTGATTTTCTGAATTATTACCGTGTTGAACTTTTTGTTTGGATTACTGTAAGTACGTTTTTAGCATATATCTTCCTAGTTCAAATGTGTTTAACCTGTCTCTATATGTAACTTCCTGTCATATATGCCTACACATATAATACTTATTTACCTGCTTGGTAGAGGTTTCTATTTAATTTTAGTTGCGTAGTGATAATAATTTTGTGACTACGTTTTATTGCAAACCGTGTTTAACTTGTTCCTGTATGAGCTATGCAACCTTTACCTGCCATTTTTTTCCGAAGCGGATCTAGTTGTCTTATTACTAAATACATTTGATCAGTGTAATGAAATAAAAAAAAGCCTTTCATTGGCTACAGTGTTAATGAGTAAGAGATGTTCACAAAAAAATTAAATCCTGTTTAAACATCATAAAACAGTTAAAAATAGTCTTATAATAATAACCACAAAGTTTTACAAAAATCAACAAGTCCGTTCTATGGGAAAACGCCTAAAGAAATACGAATATTCATCTGAATGCGCGAAACGCTCCTTGACTGGTGTGACGTCATGTTGCTCATAGTTAAACGCTCGCCAATATAGTGGCTAGGCTTTCATGCACGTTTCATACGAGAATTAGGGATGGCAAAAAAAAGTAATATATCAATATATTAATCATTTGATACATCACAAGACTCCGATCAATATATTCGATATATCAACAAAAAATTATTAATATTAATATTTCTATGTATCGATATATTTTGTAGATTAATATTTAATGTCAAAAAATTAATGAATAATTGCTTAAGGTATAACTTCGGAAAGCGGGGGGTGGTATTCTTCCTTACAATACAGTATTTATCCAGATTAAAATTTCGAAGAGCGGAAGGGGAGGGGGGTGTAATATGCAAGTTGACCCTTTTCGATATATTTAGAAAAATATCGATATTTTAACCCGATATATTTCAACCAAAAAACGATATGAATATATTCATGGTTTAGAATTATAATATCGATATTTATTTTATATCGATACATCGTTGTTATCACTAATGAGAATTAACCTGCGTTTACTGACTTCTGCGAACTCTTGTGTCGTGTAGTTCTTCGTTTTGCCACTTTTAATTTTAATTAATGCATACTTCTAAAGTGAAGGAAGGTTTTCAAAAGGCGGACTCGCATAATCTGCTAAGTGTGGACGTTACCATGGTTTCAGAATTTTTGGTCATGGTGATAGACTTCAATCAGCCTCAATCTAGTGGTGTAAAAGCGAGACACTAAGTACTGTTTTGTATAAATAAGTAATAAGTTTAAATTAGTACAGGTAGAGGTTAAAATATACTCTGTGCTACCTCTCACCTTTTGTATGTATGTCTTCCCTTCATGCAATAAACTTATATTTATTATTTATTTATTTATTTAATAAGTACTATATAGTACCATACCTTTAGTAATACATTATACAGTGTGTTTCGTATTAAATGTGCCTTGCTACGTTGGAAACAGGGATGCGAAAACATTGTATAATCGGAGACCGATTTTGATAAATGCGTTTAAGGTAACAAAAGTTTTTTAAAAATATCATTGGTTTAAAAAAGGACCAAAGCTTCTTTCTTTTTACATTTTGTGGCACAGACTTAAATACCTTTTCTGGGTTATTTACTGATGTATTTGTACATCCAGGAACAAAACAACACTTGTTTCTATTAACTTTCACACTTTTTGAGTCCCCCATCATTACAAAAACAGAGATAAAACTATACTGAAACAAACAATCCATATCACGTTGGTGTACGAGTTCCGCTAAAAAGTTTTTAGGCGTTTTAATGGTTCTTACGCCCCTGTAGCACAAACTGATTGGACCAATATAGGATTCACATATTGGGCCAATATACCGAACGTCAGATTTTTGCAATAAATGTCCAATATTGCAATCACATATTGGTGTCATATTACATACCAACATAGATGCCATATTGAATCCCAACATTGGTGACATACTGGACACCAATATTGGTGTTATATAAGTTAGAATAGAATAACAATATAGGTGCCATATTGGATATCAATATTGGCATTATATTGGATACCAGTATTGGTAGCATATTGGATACCAGCATTGGCGCCCCATTGCTGCACAATATTTAAAATATATAGAGTGTGCCGAAATTCTCACATTTTCCTTTAGACACTGATGCTACATGCAAAAATAATAAGAAAATTTCCTGTGTCTGGAAATGTTTCCTAAGGAAGTTACAACCCTCAGAGGATGGCGCCTAAGTATAGGCTTTTACTGCTTTTATTGGGACGGATTTTTGAGACTTGGTTCACTGTTTTGCATTATTAATGCTTATTTCATGCCCATTACTAACCAAACCTAACTTTATTCATAGGCGGAGAAACGAGGGATAGTCAATCTTTATCTCATTTCTTTATAACACTCATTACCAAGGGAATCATCAATATTTACTACTTTCCCTTGAAAACGGAAAGTCATACATCTAATTATATAAATAACCTTCTTTATGTATTATCCTGGGAATCATAATTAAGTTCTAAACAATTAAAAATGTAAACCTGAAAAAAGGATAAATATCCCTCGTTTCTCCTCCTATGAATAATATAAATTTTGGTTGATATTGTTCAAGAATAAACCTTTATAATGTTAAATCGAATTTCATAAAATTAGGTGCCATCCTCAGAAAGACTGTTCCCTTAAGAAGCATTTTCGAACACATCCCTCTGGAATGGCTTATGAAATTTCTATGATTTTTTTGTACAATGTAGCCTAGTTGGGCGGTAGTTCCATATTTATTTTTTAAAAATCGGAAAACATTTTTTCGATTCGAGAATTTGAATTTCGTTGGAATTGCATTCAAGTTGGTAGTTAAGAATATTTAGAGCAGCTGATTAAAGTTAAAAATTTCAAATGTCAAGCCCAAAATAGTTGCCATAGTTCCAACATTTTGAACATTGTTAAAAATGATGGAATTTTTGCCCCTCTAATAAAAGTTAAATGATAGTACAAAATATTTATTTTGGTCCTAAAATGACATTTCAGGAATATGAAATTAGTTGGTTTCTGAACATTTTAACAGATTTTATTAGAAACATTTTTTTTACTCATCTTCATGGTCTAATTTTTTTGACATGAACGAATGGTTGAAGTAAAATGATAATTGAATATCAGAAAGTAATCAGAGTTATATTTGTCCAATATTCAGAATTAATTGAAGTTTTTACACATTGCGCCAATATTGGTTAAATAATGTTAATATTGAATCTGATTTGCCAATATTGGTGAAATGTTGGCTATATTTTGGGTGACAATATTGAAAATACAGCTGATAATCATATAGGTGCAATATTGGTTAAAGCTGACGTATATTGGCCCAATATACAATATAGGTAACACATTGTACCAATATTCACCCAATATCTTGTGCTACAGGGGCGTGTTTCTGTAGCCTTAGAACTATTTTTTATTACAATTAAAAAATAGGAAACATCCCTATTCAATTCCACGACATAGCTAATATGATGTCAAACATTTGCCTCATTTCCAGTGCATCCCATGATATAAGCGACAATTTCTCACGTCTGGGTATTTGAGAATGGCGAATCAGTCGTACTTGAAAAACTTATTTCTGATTCTCAAATTTGACGTGTCATTCGTGTCTTTTTACACCAGATTTTCAATTATTATTTAAATTCAGCCATCAGTAAGGTTTTCTGTCTAAAAACTGGGTCGGTGTAAATATTAAACACGTTTCTTGTTTACGTAGGCTGCACATCTCAATAATATAATTACAGATGACCTGTTTCAACTGACTCGCTATATATGGTAAAGCTAAACTTCGGTGATTTATAGTATTATTTGGAAAACCTGTATGCACGCTGATTTATTTATTAAGTTGTATTCTCGAAGTTTTCGACTTAATAGTAAACCTGTCGAACTAACATATTTCATAGAATTTAATGACAACTTGGAAATTATGCGATTAGGCAATTTTTTGGATTCTTACAATATGTTTCTGGTTTTTGACATGACATAGTAAGAAATAAAGAATGTATTACTGTTATTAACAGCGACATAAGTTATTTTTTATGTATTTTATGAGCAATGCACATTCATATCAACATGAGTCAATCTAATTCCAAATACATTCTGAATTCAATGTTCTCCCAAAAGAAAAAATGGTGGAAAAGTAAAAATATTGAAACGTGATCATAACTTCAAAATATTGATTACATAAAGGAACCCTTAGGCAGGTCGTTTTACACACCCCATTCCCAGCTTCCAGTTTTTTTTTTTCAAATAGCAACCTACTCTTTGTGATACTTCAAAGGAAAGATATTTTAATATACCATTCAACGGCGTAAAGAAAATCGAAATTCGTGAATGCGTTTTCCGATCGCATCCAATAAACATTTTTTCAAGGAAAAGAGCAGATTAATGAACTTTATTATTGAAAAAAAAACACAAATCATCTAATAAGGTGTTCAAACAGAGCTCCCTTAACGGATATGCAATGTGCAAGTGCTGCTACCATAAAAGTCAAGAGGTGTAAGATCAGGAAATCTAGCTGGCCAGTTGATCGGCCATCTTCTGCCTATACGTGATACTCGTATTGTTCTAGTTCTGTTGATTCTATTGGTTTTGCAATTAGTTGGTACGTCCTAGCAGTTCAATACCCTTTAGTAAGAACATGAATTATGTAAAATAAGCCAGATAGAGTATTCCTTTTTCTCATTGTTCATTGGTTAAAATACATATGCACTTCCACCATTACTTCAAACTGCTAACGCTATGTTCCGAGGCGGAGGACTTAAGACGTGTCAAATCTCCAAATTACGTAATATACATTAGTTTTTACCATCGTGTCTAATCTCAGCCATCATTTCTCAGCTATATACCGCCAACAGACAGACACCGGACCGGCAGGTAAACAGACAGAATGACTGACTGAATTGAAATACATTAGTTTTCGCAATTGACATAGTCCAAATCCTGAATTTTAAAGAAATTGCTACTTGTCAAATTATAAAAAAAAATTCATGCAGTTTCATGACTTAATTCATCTTCTGTCATCACCTAAAATTCAATATTTGTTTCAAATCGTTTCGAAAGGCGATGGAAGTCCGGGTTTGCACATGTTTGCAAATACATTATTCTTGATAATAATCCACTATATTTGTCAGCGTATGACGAAATCATGCGTTATAGCATGTAAATTTTTACATGTTCTTGTCCATTCTATAAAGACTTGCTTGAAATATTGCATTTTCGACAGCTAAATTATCGCCAGTTACTGGACGAAACTTCTTTGTCGTCGTCTTATCGCGAAGCATGCAATTGAAGGATCTCCTTTCTCTTCAGTATAGTGCGATATCGCGTACACTGCCTACAGACCGTATAATATTCTTTTAATGGCACCATTATTAATACAAAACAATAAAACCACTCAATAGATCCATAACTACAGTGTGTCCCCAGATGGTCTAAGTACCGCACTCTTGAAAACTTTCTTATTGTTTTTTCAATTTGGTCAGATTTGTTATAAAATACATAAGGTGTTCAAAAATGTAAAAGGTGCTAAATTTTTGTTAAGCAAAGTGCCTTTATTTTTAATTTTACTTGAAAACTCTCACCAGTTTACAAAATCAAAGTAAGAACTATTCAACGAGTAGGCCTCCAACTAATACACTTTTTTCTAACCTAACCCGAACTCTTTGTTTTAGGAAGTCAATGTTGTGGTTAAAATCATTGACATATAGTTTTTGTCGTAAGTAGCCCCATAAGAAATAATCTAATGGAGACAAGCAGCCGATCCATTTGTTGGGAAGGTGAACATCAAGCTGTTTTCTGACTTCTGTTATTGAATATGCAGTTTTGTTGATACATTAATTTCTTCTAAACTCTGAATTTTCATTATGTAGTGCTGCCAAAACAAAATTATTTACAATTTTCATATAAGACTTTTCATTATGATTTTCTTACAAAAAGTAGAGTCCACTTATTTTATGATACATTATACCACACCATACATTCACTTGTTAAAATTTTGAACTATTAGTTATTAATCGAAAATTTGGATTCTCTTCAGCCCAGTATCTTCAATTAGGTGAGGAAAGCAGCCCCATTGGTTGAGAATGTTGATTCGTCACTAAATAGAATATTTCGATGAAAGAATCTATTTTCAACAATTTTCTCACCTATTAGTAAACGTAAGTTTCAGTGAGAAGAGGCTGCCCACAAGGTGGTGTCCTCTCTCCTCTGCTATGGAATCTCGTTCTCGACGGCCTATTACAGGAACTCGAGAAAGAGGATCTCTTTGCGCAGGGTTACGCGGATGACCTCGCAATCATCATCTCGGGAAAATTCCCAAATACGGTCAGCGGGCTCCTGCAAAGGGCCCTACAGATCGTACAAAGATGGTGCAACGACCAGGCCTTAGAGTTAACCCCTCCAAGGTGGAACTGGTCATTTTTACAAGGAGACGCAGGCTAGACGGCTTCGTCGCACCTGTGCTCTACAATACCACTCTAACGATCTCAAGGACAGTGAAGTATCTGGGGGTCATCTTGGATTCTAAGCTGACCTGGAGAGATCACATAGAGAGACAAATACAAAGAGCCACTACAACCCTCTGGGTATGTAGAAGAACCTTTGGTAAAACTTGGGGGTTAAACCCCAGGGTAACAATGTGGTACTATACTGTCATAGTTAGACCAATGATCACGTACGCTTCTGTCGTCTGGTGGCCTGCAGTAACCGGGCGTAACATACGGCAGAAGCTAACACAACTCCAAAGACTTGCCTGTCTGGGAGTCACAGGAGCATTACGCACAACCCCCACGGCAGCTCTGGAGGTCCTCCTGGACCTCGTGCCCCTTCACTTGGTGATTGTGGCCGAGGCTCGGAAAGCGGCCTACAGACTGAAATGTGGTGGTCAGTGGAAGTTCGGAGGAGAACAATTAGGCCACACAAGGGCCCTATCTGATGCGATAGAGGCCCACCCACTCCTGGAGGCCAGGAGTGACGACGTCGTGCCTTTCTTCTCATTCGCACAACCCTTTGAGGTGATCATCCCCAAAAGGGAAGACTGGAACCCACTCGAGGGCACACTCGGGCCTGCCGATATCGTCTGGTTCACAGACGGATCGAGGCTAGAGGAAGGTACCGGAGCAGGGATATATGGAGAAAGGCCCAGGGCTGAGCTCTCTTATGCCCTGGGCAATTTCGCCACAGTATTCCAGACTGAGATCTTTGCTATTTTGGTCTGTGCACAGGAGAATATCCGAAGGGAATACTCCAACAAACACATGCACATATGTAGTGACAGCCAAGCGGCCCTCAAGGCCCTTGCATCGACAAGAACCAAATCAAAATTGGTTCAAAACTGTAAACAGGCTCTCTGCGAACTTGGCTCATCCAATTGGGTCAGGCTCCTCTGTGTGCCTGGACACAGCAACATTGAAGGTAACGAGCGGGCAGACGCTCTGGTCAGAGGAGGTTCTCGGAAGCCTCTACTGGGTCCGTAGCCGGCCCTAGGTTACCCTAGATCCAACGCCAGGAGGTTAATAGAGGACTGGGCCCGCTCCCAGTTCATTGACTACTGGACATCCCCCCAGGACTCCGGCAAGCGAAGCTCCTCATCTCAGGGCCCTTGCCGGAGAGAACAAAACAAATTCTGCGACTAAGCAGGAGACAAGTCAGAGTCGTAATAGGTCTTTTGACCGGACACGGCTCTTTCAGAAAACACCTGCATACCATGGGGGTGGTGGACCACCCCGACTGCAGGTTTTGCGAGGACGAGGAAGAAACTTCTATCCACGTCCTGACTTCCTGCTCCAGGTTGATGAACCTGAGGCATAAACACCTCGGCATTGGCTTTCCAATGCTGGAGGAAATAAGAAATTCCCCCATAAGCAGGATTCTGGCCTTTGGACTAGAATCTGGCCTATGTGGGGGCTTTCAATAAATTCGTTAGCGGTTGCACAATGGGCCACAAGGCCTGAGTGCGGCGACCTTTCCTCGCCCCGCTAGAAGAAGAAGAAACGTAAGTCCATACCACGACCATCATTTCCGTCAAGTAACTTATGATTAAACAGGTGTAATCACCTGTATACCTGTATTTGTAATTTTCCTATATCCATTTTGGATTATCCTGTTCGTTAGAATCATAAATAATTATTGCCTGAGAAATGACTGTTCAGTTCATTTTAAACGTTGAAAAAAGTAGCACTGAAGAGTGTATCCTCAGTGTAGGATACCGAAACACGTGTATGTGAAATTTTCTAAAGTTTTTTGGTAAGAGCTTTTTGTCTTTAGTTGTTTTTTGATTTTGTTGAACAGGATAATTTGAAATTAAAAATAATATTGTTGTGACAGTTACTGTACGTAATATGCATATTTCTTTCTTATAATAGAATGTTGTTCGTGGCATATTACCAGCAAAGTATTTTATTTAGAAAGATATATGTTTCAGTACTTATCTATGATAAGTCTTCAGTAAGAGTTTGAAATAATTACGAGTATTTCTTGCTAGTAATATATTTATTTCCTTAGATTCTATTCTAGAGTACTCTTACGTTGTAATTTGCATTTGCATTTAATTGTATACAGGAAGAATTTCACTCAATGAACACACAATGAATGATCGACTCTTAGTGTCACTGAACGGTATTGGAAAAGCTCACTTTGATCCTGGACCGGCAGTCGCGGAGTTTTCAAAGAAGAAAGAATGTCGATTTAGAGAATCAACCTTCGAAATTTATAAAATTAGGGATTTTATCAGTACATTTTTTAGCATTGATCCTAAACTATAAGTAATTTAACCTACAGTAGGTAACCTACGATTTATTATAATATTTCACTTTTTTCTTGTTGGAATAAGTACCAAAAAGTAGTGTAGGCAGATTACCGGATTACTCTGAGTCTTAGTATATTTTGTTTGTTGTTTCTTTGTTTGTTGTATTAGAAAGAGTAATGAGTTTATTTTAGATTTCGATTGTGTTTTATACTTCTATAGTTTCTGCCGAATTAAATATTTATAATTTACGCATGATACAATGAAATGAATTGTATCATGTAATTTACGTATATCTGATCCCATTTCCTTTGTATTATTGCATTTTTTTAGGTATCGCTGGTGACAGTTTTTAAATTACTGAGTATTTACTACAAAGGGCCGAGGCACAAATTTCTGTATCCATGCTCATGTTTACTGGGTATCCAACTGGAAAGCCTGCGTATCCAAATGAATACACAAAAGTACGTTAAAAAATGCTTTGCTATGTAAATTCGTTACTTCTGGCTTAGATTGTTAATTAAAATTATTCAGACGACAGTTGATGAAAATAGATACTTTGATTACTTTGATACTGATATTTCCACAGTAATATTTAGTTAAAAACTTACGCATTCTTGAATATTGTTGAATAGTTCTAGTTTTAGTTTATTTTATTTTTTTACTTCTTAATGTGTATTTTGTCTTTGAAAAAGTTATCTTTAACTATTTCAATTAAATGTAAAGTAAGAGTTGAATCGCTTTTTATAATTTTTGTCTTTATAAAATAAAAAAATTACAAAATCACGGCATCTATTTTTTATTTAAATGTGTTTATTGCCCTTTTTAACTCAATCCCGTATTTAAATACTCTGAATTTTAAAACAATTCTGCTGTCCCATGTAGAAACACAGTAATTGTAGTCGGGATAAATATCGGGAAAATAGATTTTTAATGAATTATGTTAGCCTCACAATATTTGAAGAGATATTGTCATATATTTTCACAGAAGTTTCGTAAATGACTTGATTTGTCATTCTCCATTATCAGAGTAAAAATATATTTAAAAATGTTTGATTAGCAGCATATACTTTGTTTTTAAGTAGCTTCGCAATCTGTACATACATACTTATTTATATGCAAAACACAGTAACTGCATTTACTGTATTTGTAACTGGTAGATACTCAAAAAGTAAACATTAGATATCAGTGTAGATATAAGTGTAGATGTAAGTGTGTTTGGGTGTAGGAAATCGACAATTGAGACACACATAGGTATTTAAATAGAAATGAAGGTCTCTTAAACAACTGCCCACCATTGCACTTAACACAGTAAGTGGTGGTAATTATGGAGGGGATGATCTGACCACCATTTTCAAAACAAAGTAACTACTCAGACCATGCAAAAACACAGTAATGTCAAAGTACTTACTGTGTTTTCCAATGGTATTTTGCTAATACTGTGTTTTGTTCTGGTACAGCTACTCATTCAGTATCACTTACTGTCTTTTGTGCACATAATAACTCTTAACTGTTCATTATTTAAACAATTATAAGTGTTCCACAAGACGTGTTGGGACACAGTAAGTCCAATACTTCAGAAAGCTCAATTTTTATAAATTTGTCAATTACTGTGTTTCTGCTTGGGACAGCCGAATTATGTTTAAGAAAGTTTTGAAAAGAAGAAAAATAACGGCACTGTTTAATAAAAATTTTACGTGTTTTACACATTTATTATTTTATTACAAATCTTACCCCTGCCCGTGGCTTACCAGGAAAAGTAAGACTGTATAACTTGAAAATATAGAATTTTCAGAAAAAATGTTTCAGACAAAAATTTCATAATTTCAAAAGTGGGATCTAATGGCTATATTTTTTTAAAGTTTTGTGAAGGACTTCAAGGTCATTCGAAGGACAACTTTGGTTTTTTACCCTATTACCCTTATTTTTTTACAGATTCGTATTCTACTCTAAATAATAAACGACTTTTTTTCCACCATTTTACTTCCCTCGCATACCAAAGGGAAGTATTGTATTCGAGAAAAAATCACCCTCCGAGATTTTTTCGAATTTTGACGTTTCAGAATACGTAGATTACGAAATTGTAGGTTTTTCAATTCCGTCAGTCTGTCTGTTTGTCTGTTGGTGTATTAACTAAAAAACTACTTGACGGAGAGCAGTCAAATTTGGTAGGTAGTTCACGCTACTGTCAGCGAAGAAATGGTTAAAATTTCACTGGAAAATATACAGGGTGGACCGTCTAAAGGGAATAAATAATGAAAAAACATTTTTTTTTTGCTCAAATTTAAAATTTCCACGTTTCATGACACGCCAAACCTATTTCAGAAAAAAACAAATGAAAATTTTTTTCACCATTTTTGAAAAATATTTTACCACTAAAATGAAAAAAAAAAATCTTTGTTCAAAATTTAAAATTTCCACGTTTCACGGTATTCTAAACCTATTTCAAAAAAAAGTTTTTAATTTTTTTTTTACCAACATTTTTGAAAAATTTTTTACCACTAAAATAGATGAAAAAAAATTTTTTCTTTTTCAAATTTAAAATTTTCACGTTTCATAGCGCTCTAAACCTATTTAAGAAAAAAACATTTCCACGTTTCCCTGGTATTCTAAACCAATTTCAACAAAAATAAATTTAAAAATATTTTTGAAAATTTAAAATTTTTTTTTAAAAAGTTAATCTATAATAGAATAGATGAAAATTTTGTTTTTGCTCAAAATTAAAATTTCCACGTTTCGTGATATTCCAAACCTATTTCGGAAAAAAAATTGCAACATTTTTTTACCAACTTGGAAAAATATTTTACCGCTAGAATAGATGGAAAAAATTTCTTTATGCACAAATTTAAAATTTGCGCATTTCATGACATTCTAAACATATTTCAGAAGAAAAAAATTATGAATTTTTTTTTACCAATTTTTGAAAAATTTAAAAAAAGAGTGAAGTTTTTTAACAACCACTATACTTCCACTCCACGTAAATGAGAAATTGAAAATGTGACAGGTGGCAATAATATTTGGCACGTGCACCTATTATACTTTTATTGAAAAATGTACAGGGTGGTCATCCCAAGAAATAATTCAGTCATGGTGGAAATTTGTAAAGGTATTTGCGCAACTCTTCCATATTTGGCACCTGTCATTTAGTATTGAACATTTGTTGTTGGATAAGCACTCTGTATATTTTTTTGACCAAATCTTATCAGGTTTTCTTTGTAATAATAGTGATAACTATATTCCGATTATTATTTTCAGTGTCATTTCCTAATTATTAATTTTTTAGAGTGAGCGCCATGCACAAATAAAGAGGGAAGTTCTGTGTAAACACCTTTACCGATTTTTTTTTATCTGGTCATTGGATATTTACGATAATCCAAAATTTCTTTTCCACAATGTTTTGTTTCACAGTTACAGAGGTGTCCTATTTCTACGTTTAATGCTTAATTACTTACAACCAGTGAGACCAAATAAAAAATTAGAGCAGAATATGAATAGATTCCACGTTTTAAATGATGAAACTTTTGTCTGAACCATTTTTCCCGAAAATTCTTTGTCATCAATTTATTCGCGTTTGTCAACTTAAATGCCTCACCCAGTATGAAGTATAATATTTTTCGAAAAACTAACAATAAGAAAGTTTACATGACTGCGGTACCCTATCCAGAGACACACTGTACGCATAACAACTTGGCCAACTTGCAATGAATCAGTATTAAAGCGCATCGTATGATGAAGTGCCGTGATTCTAAGGCGTAATATAAGTAGCAAATTGTTACGACTACCTAGCTCTCTGATAATTATAGAGCAACTTTTACTATTAGCAGTATGTCCATAAACATGAACCAAGTTGTGTAACCCAGAGCCCCTCATAAAAACCCTCGAGGGATCTAAAGACTGGTCAGTCTCACGCAACATTACGCACCGCTATGATTATTGTAATGTTCCAGGAACGTTTCTTAAATGTTTCCAGAGTCATTGGATTTTATTTGAAAGGTTGAGGTAAATGAAGTGGACTATTGCTACCATATGATGGCGATATCTTAACGCAAATTGTACACCAACCAGATAGGGGACACCGTTTGAGAGACAATGGTGATATTACAGTTTCCGTTTTAGATCGGGTTGTTCAAGGTGGGAGACATTCGTTCCACTTGTGTATTTTACACTGCTTCTATAAAATTTGCGAGAATTATTGATTATATTGAAGTTGATAATACATTTGGATTTGGGATTAAACGTTCGGGTTGATACAGTTTCCATATTTTATTTATCAAGTACTCTAGACTTTTCCCTTTTGCTACCTATCATATTAATTTTTTTTCAAGGTCAAATAGTCGTATCCTTCGTATCCGCCGTATTCGCAAAGTATTCTTTGAAACGGAAAAATACGGAGAGTACTGCTCATACCTGTTTAAGTAACATTCTGGTCGATCACAACTTACTTATACTTGATGCCGCGGATGATTTTTCACCTCACGTCTGAAGAATTGGACCAAGTGTATACTGCGAGGGCGCCAGTAGTGCCTTTCGCAACATTTCCTGATTATTTCCTCCTCTAAGGGTGATTCGTGCAACTCTCATGAGACGATAAAGACAAGAACCGGAAACTGACACTCTTAGATACTTTAAAATATATTGAGCTCGCTAGTTTCTGTTTAGAATTGGGGTTCTAACAGACGTGAAGAATTACGTGATATTCTTTAAACTCAGTTGCCGATTTAAGACACAAAACTGTACGAAGCTGAAAAAGAAGTAGTCAATAATAAGATTTGAATTCGATTAGTGCATGTTAGCACATGACCAGCCTGCAATTCTCTGACACATTTGTATAAAGAGAATATTTTTTTCATCGATTACTTACCACTTAGTGAATACAAAAATATGATTGGTATACCTGGAAAAAATTATCCGTGAATCTTTCTACCAAACAGAAAACTATTGAAACAGTTAGGGAATTTGTCTACTTAGGCACACTCGTTAGCCCTAATAACGATACATCTGAAGAAATGAAAAGGTGGATAAGAACGGCTAACAAAACTTATTACAAGCTCGCAAAGTATCTTTCCAATAAGAGCGTATCACGATCAACTAAAATAAAGCTCTATAAGACACTTATAATACCCGTTGTTACATATAAATCTGAAGAGTGGACAAAATCCGACGAATCCTCGTTGTTCATTTTCGAAAGAAAAGTACTTCGTAAGATTTTTGGAGCAGTCAGTGAGAACGGGATGTAGAGACGCAAATACAATTATGAGTTGTAATAATATGTATAGAAATTATTTCAATGGGAAAGATATAGTGACTGAAATAAAACTAATCCATCTACGATGGGCAGGCAGGACACGTGGCGCGAGTCCAAGAAAATAATTTGATAAAACGGGATTTTACTGCTGTACCAGTGGGAAATAGAAAACAGGGCAGACCCAAGCGTAGGTGGACTGATGGTGTATCAGTGGATGCCAGAAACATAGGTCGAAAGAAGTTTAAGAATTTCATGGCTCTACAAGAGCTGTAGCACAAGATGATTATGATGATACATACTGGTTAATGAAGATCTGAAGACAGACATTTTAAAACTGTAAGCTATGTTATTGGTCATGATAAAAAAATATCAAGCTTTCTTTATTACCGATTAATGACCACCTAGTAATTACCAAAATACCATCAGCATATAACCAGGTCAGTGGAGATCTAGAGGCAGGCTTACATTCCGGTTAGTAGAAGCAGCAGATAGTTTGAACCAGCAAGGTGTGTAGTTTTAAGCCATGATTGGTAAAATGTCAAGTTGGTTGTTTTTAATTAGTTAATTTCTTATAAATTAAGTTTGCTCCATTCAGAAAAATTGTGTCACTTTTGTTGCCTGCTATGCTTAAGGTAAACGATTAGTCATGTCTTTATCTGATACAAATGTATCAGGTAATTTTAGGGCGGCCCCTATACTATGTAGGTATTCATTAGAAAGTTCAATAATATAAGGTAAAGAAAGACTCAAAATCCATCTAGTTGATTGTACATAAAGTAAATCTGATTAACATACCATCCATGGTAAGTGGAACACATTTCGAGGATGTATAATCTAAGTCAACTGCACATAAATTTCAAATTTCTTGATGGCTACGTTTGTAAATTTTTTATTGGGATTGGAAGGATTTCGTATTGATGATGATAAATGCAATGGAAATTTTGAGTTGCCTATGGCCAGTTTTAGATGTTCTAGTAGGCGATTTCTATTAGCATCGGACGCCTATAAGTTATATGATGCTTTCATGCTTTTTCAAACGTCCATAACCTGATAAGGATAACAGAATTTCGCATCGCTTTCGAGCTACCCTTATGGAAATGTCGCCATTTTATTTTTATACTTCGCAAAGATTTGTCCACCTTATACTAGATGGTCTCTGAAACGTAAATATTTAAACAGATATCGCTTCAGCCATTCCAGAGTAGTGATTGAACAGACATAAAAATATACATACGGATCGAGTTTAGAACCCTTTTCCCTTTAAAAATATTTCGTCTGTTAAAAATGAGGAAAATGTCATACGAGCATGACAAATTGTAAATTTATTTTTCTAGCCTCCTGATACTCTGGTATTCTGATTCCATAAATATTTTTAAAATGCGCAAGAAGAAAATGGCGATAAAAATTGCTTTAAGGCTGCATGTATTTACTAAAAGTGTTTTTTTTTCTTGATAACTATGTTAGTGATATGACCAATATAATTGCCATCCCTCACATTTCTTTAATATTTTTTGGGGTATTCATCTTGTCTATTTTTCACTAAAAATATGTACCATGTCTTCGTTGGGAGTAGTACCAACTTAGTACCAAATGTTATCCTTTTCAGTCAAATGGTTTTGTAGATATAACGCCAATAGACCGACCGGAATTAAAAGACATTAATATCCGTAGTGTACATAGTGTGAAACGTGAAAATCCGTAGAAATCTCGGAGGTTGATTTATTCACGTGATACAAATTTCATGTTTCTTATTGGTTAGATTTTTAATGAAATGTATTGTTTGTTTGAATTAGCCAAGTGTTAAATTCTTATCCTGATACTGACGCATGCAGTAACCATTATTTGAATGAAGTGCTGAGGATGTCTCTAAACAAATGCGTAACGTCGTCTACTTTTCCAATTCTTCTCCCATTTTTTTCCATCCGTACAAATCAGTTGAACAAGAAACATGTTTCGTACCGATATTGAAAATAAACTTTTGAAGTCGTTGAATATTCCAGAAAACTGAGCCACAGCATTTAAATTTTCAATCTTTGTTATATCACCGACTACAATCCACTGGAAAAGTTACTAGCGGAACTAACACTAGAGCCAAACAGTCGTTTAAAACTATGGAGCACACTCCGATATCCCGGTGCATCGCCGAAGCCTCTGGGTGGCACTTTGCCAGGAATTGCAGCGGAATGAAATTCGCAAATGTTTCGTTTCGTATTTTTATTATTAGACCATCACCCGCTTCTTTATTACGCGAAATTTGCATCCGCGAAACTTCAGCCTCTTGAGAGAACCATTGACGTGGAGATGAAGGTGCGACAAAAGGAAAGTTTTACCCAATTAATAGGAGGGTAGCGCAAATATGTAAATTGTAGCTGGTCTTAAAACTACTTTTATTACAGTGTTAAATGGTCGTAACTTTCTTTGAGGCGCATATTTATTAGCTACCAAGAACTTCGCGTTTTCTTATTAAACAGTTTATTCTAACGTAACGTCTTTCTAGTATTACTCTTGTTCTTTATTTACGAAATATTTACTTTTTCAGTTCTATGGATTATACAGGGTATTCCTTAATGACGTGCTAATATTTCAGGGTGTGATTCCTTATGTCATTTTATGAAGAAAAGTTCACGTCCGCAACGGCTTAAATTTTTTTGCTAAAATAACGATTAAAGAAAGATTAATCGTTATTTTTCAATATCTTAGAAAGTACTATAGATATCACTTTCAATTTTGGTATGTGTTACTAGGATATAAAGCCACATATTTCAGTTGGAAAAGTTATTTTGTCGCTCTACCAGTGGCGTCTCTGCGAACATGTTCTCTGATATTTTTTACCAAAAAAATAGTACGCCACTGACATTTTTCCATGCGGATATTTTTTCTGATTAGTCTGGTTAGTTCTACATGAAAACGGTGATGATCATAACGATTAAATTCAAATTGAAACTAATTATTATTAACACCAATAAATAATGATAAATTTTGTTTTATAAAAATTGTTGGAATGGCCACATTCTCTTAATAAGCATGCTTTTGCCCTTCTTCGCATCGAATTGCGCTTTCGTTCAAGTATTCCCAGCGTATTCCGTATTGTTTACACGAGGCAACTATTTCTTCTCTTAAATCTTCTGTTATTGGGAGTTTTATACACCAGGATTTTTTTTTTTCCTTCTTCAATTCTTTGGGACTTCCTGCCACATGTATTTTGTCTTTTTAAGCGGTGCCCGAGGAATCTACAAAAATATCACAATTAACCAGTGTTACTGGTAAATAACCTCAACGCCTGTGACTTTTACGTCAAAGGATCAGTTAGAGGTTGCTTCTTTTAAATAAATGACACAAATAAGTATAAAAACTTGAAACCGAAATCTAAGTTAATTTTGTGTTAGGTAAAGAGGAATGAGGCCATACAGTCCATAGTGGAGTCTGAACCACTTCTTGGGAAAAATTTTATAATTAAAATTATTCTGCAGTGGGCAAGACTCGAACCTGCTTCACTAGGTACGACAGTTTACAAGCTAAATGTGGTAACCTACTGAGCTACTGTAATCGAAATATTAGGTAATAATATTTATTTAACTGAGCGAATTGTCATTAATTATGCTTTTATTTCGTATTAAAAAGGTATAGGTATTTAAGTGTATCAATATTAAAAACTTTGATGAGCAGTGACTACTACACTCCATGATTCTTTCGTTAACTGAGTTGGTACCATTTCGAGATAATGATGACTGAGTACATTACAACATAGAATCCGCATCCCTTTGTACATTTTGAAATTTTCATTTTCATTTAATGGTTATTGTTAATAATGAAATATATACACTATTCCTTGCATATTATATTTTTTTCAAATAAAAAAACGAAAGATATAATCACCCCACGTGGATAACAGTAGTAAGAAATAGTTAAATAATCTGAACTTTCCGCCTCTCACACAGGAGATAAAACCCTTTTAGAATAATAATCGACACTTGGGGTGGAAAAAGAGCAGAGGGAGAGGTTAAGCACACTTTATAGTTGGTAATCGAGCCAAGAGGAACAAGTTAGTAGGTACACATTGTCACTGAATGAACAGACAGGTGCCTAGAGAATCCTGAGCGAATCTCCTGATTATGTGAGTTTTATGAGGCCTCTAACTTGCGCTTTAGACGTGTAATTACATGCCGGTTTCTGTGATTCGGGATTTCGTTTGAGACAAGTTATTGCCCTGTAATTTTCTATTTGATGTAGACTTTTAGTGCAAATAAATATATGTGAATACTGGCTAACACCTGACCCCCAACATTTTTATTTAACAAAACGAAAGATGAAATCGATCTGAAAAATAAGGTTTTTTCACACATGAAAAATGTTCCTTTGGTACGAGATTTAATTTTGTAATCAATATACAGTGTCCGCCAAAAAGTATGCACCATATGGAAAACTTTTTTATTCAATTGTTTCTTTTACGGGTTTCAGCATTAGTTTTAGCATGATTAATAACCACAAAATTGCCCAAAATATTTCTTGTATCACAACTATGACATCTCCAAAATGTCATCAGAAACTTTAATTTTTTTAAATATTTTGTTTACAGTTGAGTTAATTTGAAATATTTCAATGCAAAAAATTCATACATTTTGCATTTTTTTGAAATGTAGTTAATAATGGCAAAACACATTTTTTTTACAAAAAACAACAAAACAATCGTGGAATACTTTCAGTAATTCTGAACCTTTACTGTAGACTTTTGCACGATAATCTGCTTAAATATTAAAGAAACGATTATTCATTTAAATCAAATTTGGATCACATAAATACAACTCAAAGTTTCTTACCTCTAAAACCTTAAAAGTGAATAATACGGATTTATTTAATAACTTTCTCTAGGTAATCAAGTAAGTTTGAAAACATATGCTAGCGTTTGACGTATCGATACCATATCAATGTCTACAATAATATCGAACTTTTCTGTTGATCGTTTAAAAAATGAAAGAAGAAAACATTGCAATTATTTTAATTCACGGCGGAAATAGAACAAATAGGGGCACAGCTGATATTTCTAACCAAAGAATTTTGCAATAGAACAAGATATGTATGGAAAGAGAAGGAAGACATACAGAAATGTAGTATTTAATTTAAGAGATTATAGATGGCAAACATGGTTTAAAGTTTTTAAATAAATCTGTATTATTCACTTTTAAGGTTTTTAAGTAAGTTTTAATAGCAATTTTGAGTTTTATCTGCTCTAAATTTGATTTAAATCAACAATCGTTTCTTTAATATTTAAGCCGATTATCATGTAATATTCCATAGTACGGATTCAGAATTACTGAAAGTAGTCCACGATTGCCCTGTTGCTTTTTGTAAAAAATAATTTTTGCAGTTATTAATTATATTTAAAAAAGAAATACTTACAACATTTATGTTTTTTTTTATTGAAATATTTCAAATTAACTCAACTGTAAACCAGGAATTTAAGAAGAAAATTAAATGTTACATATTTTTGGAAAAAATTGAGAAAATTAAAATATTGAAATTTTCAAACCAAACTTACTTAGATTCTTAATGTAATTACAAACAACTTTTTCTTATGCTGCCTTTCGATATTTTGATAAATAAAGACATTTCAGGCCATTTTAAAATTTCTAATAACATTTTGGAGATGTCATAGTTGTGACATGACAAATATTTTTGGAAATTTTGTGGTTATTAATTATGCTGAAACCCGTTTAAAAGAAAACAATAGAATAAAGAAGTTTTCCATATGGTATAATAGACTTTTTAACTTGGTGATTTACTTATATTTTATATAAGTACACAGTTGCTGTCTATTACTTCCACATCCACGTAGTGGATTGGAAGTATAGTAATCGCAAAAAAATTTTCAAAAATTTTTGTTTGTGAAATAGGTTTAGAATGTCATGAAACGTCGAGATTTTAAATTTGAGCGAAAAAAATGTTCTGTCTGTCTGTCGGTCTGTCGGTCTGTCTGTAACTTTTTTTGTCCGCACGCTTTCTCCGTAACGGTTTAAGATATTGACCTGAAATTTTGTACACGTATATATTATAACGAGATCTGGAACTGGATTGTTTTTTGAGGAAATCCGGTGAAGGGTTGGGGGTTAAATAGGGGTAAATAGGGGGAAATAAGTAAAGCAAGCTTGTAAGAGTACAGAAACTTGAAATTCGGTGTATGTACTAGAAGTTAAGGCCTCGGATTTTTTTATAATATTTTTCAACCCCCCACCACCCCTACCTCATTAATGGGGTTGATAAAATAAAGTTGAGATATTCATTTGAAATTTCGTACACGTATGTATTATAACGATGTCTAGAATTAGATTATATTTTGGGATGATTCCGTTGAAGGGTTGGGGGTTAATTTGGGGTAAATAGAGGAATATAAGTAAAACAAGTTGGTAAGAGTACAGAAACTTGAAATTCGGTGTATGTACTAGAAGCCGAAGCGTCAGATTTTTTAATAATATTTTTCAACCCCCACCACCCCCCCTACTCCAATTTGAAAAGGGTTGGTAAAATAAAATTGAGATATTCATTTGAAATTTTCTACACGTATGTATTATAACGATATCTGGAACTAGATTATATTTTGAGATAATTCCGTTGAAGGGTTGGGGGTTAAATAGGGGTAAATAGGGGAAAATAAGTAAAGCAAGCTGGTAAGACTACAGAAACTTGAAATTCGGTGTATGTACTAGAAGCCAAGGTCTCAGATTATTTATAATATTTTTCAACCCCCACCACCCCACCCCTACTTCATTATTAAAAGGGTTGATAAAATAAAATCGAGATATTCATTTGAAATTTGGTACTCGTATGAATTATAACGACATCTGGAACTAGATTATACTTTGAGATGATTCCGTTGAGGGGTTGGGGGTTATTTAGGGGTCAATAGGGGGAAATAAGTAAAGCAAGCTGGTATGAGTACAGAAACTTGAAATTCGGTGTATGTACAAGAAGTTAAGGCCTCAGATTTTTTTATAATATTTTTCAACCCCCGCACCACCCCTACCCCATTAATGGGGTTGACAAAATAAAGTTGAGATATTTATTTGAAATTTCATACACGTATGTATTATAACGACGTCTGGAATTAGTTTATATTTTGAGATGATTCCGTTGAAGGGTTGGGGGTTAATTTAGGGTAAATAGAGGAATATAAGTAAAACGTTGGTAAGACTACAGAAACTTGAAATTCGGTGTATGTACTAGAAGCCACAGCGTCAGATTTTCTTATAATATTTTTCAACCCAACCACCCCTACTCCAATATGAAAAGGGTTGATAAAATAAAATTGAGATATTCATTTGAAATTTGGTACACGTATGTATTATAACGACGTCTGAAACTAGATCATAATTTGAGATGATGCCGTTGAAGGGTTGGGGGTTAAATAGGGGCAAATAAGGGAAAATAAGTAAAGCAAGCTGGTAAGACTACAGAAATTTGGGATTCGGTGTATATACTAGAAACCAAGGCCTCAGATTTCTTTCTAATATTTTTCAAACTCTACCATCTCCGCTTCATTATTAATGGGATTGATAACATCAAATTGAGATATTCACTTGAAAGTTAGTACACGTATGTATTGTAGTGACATCTAATTGAGATGACTCCATTGAGGTGATAGGTTGTAAATAGTGGAAAATAAGTACGGTAAATTAGAAACTTTATTTTTAACGTATATGGTAGAAACCAACTCCTCAAACTTTTCTATGACATCTACCCCAAATATTATTAAAATTCTATGACCAATAATTTCCACATACTAGAGTGCAAATATAGTCAAGATGTTTCCTTTAAAGTGACTTGGACGAATAATCTGGATGTGGAAGTAGTGATTCCTTGGGCAGCGGTTTTTTTTATCGTTATAGAATTACTGTTTGCTTCGCAAAGATAAATGAACAAGAATCCAGATCTGAAACCCTTAGATTCAGATCTGGGAATTTTGCTGGTCATTCGGCATTTCCTATTTTATACCAGCGATTAACGAACATTTCATTTATCTGATTTCTAATTAATATAGATAATTATGATGGTGCTTTACCCAACTGTGCTATTTATCAAAAATTACAATTCCTTTTCTAATTTCTTTCGAATCCGGACAATAGAGGTATACTTTATTAAACAACCTTTAAATTGTAGATATATCAAAAAATCTAAATAGCTATAGGTAAAATGTTATAAGTGAAATAACCTCTTCT
Organism: Stenurella melanura; assembly: GCA_963583905.1. Taxonomy (NCBI): domain Eukaryota; kingdom Metazoa; phylum Arthropoda; class Insecta; order Coleoptera; family Cerambycidae; genus Stenurella; species Stenurella melanura. The sequence goes on along the minus strand of OY757312.1, from coordinate 17,049,956 downwards.
TTTTCAGTTTACTTTACTAGGTAGTTCGACGGCTCACCGAGGACATGCTTTTAATAATAATAACAGCTGTATACAGCTAATATTAGATTAAACTGTGGAGCAAACTGTTATATTGTTGCGTGTTTCCGCCCCTAGGAAACACCCTGTATGAATCCGTGGGTTTGAAAATAATTTCAACAAGAGATAATCACTTACACTTTATTTAATACTTTACTGATTACACAATGACAATACTTCTAACCTCACTTTCGTTACCAAACTTCACTTTAATAAAACTGATCCTCTTCCGCCGGTAGTCGCGCCTTATATACTCAGAAATTGCTTCCAGAGTCATCCAGAATACAATCGAGAATCTTCTCCCACCACACTCTAGAAAATTCTATCTCTTTCTACAAGTTTCCAGTCACTATGAGGCATAGGCGTATCATAGGGGGGTGTAATGCATAACAATATGAATGCCCAGCCTCTGAGGTAGTGCTCTCGATGATGCCTATGTGGTTAGCAAAATGAAAGTCGAGTATTAGTATTCGAGTAGAGTGTTCAAATGTTTTGGCGTTTCTAGAAACTGTTTCAGTGGCAGGGTCACAATGAAGGTTCCAGCCCCTCTAGATCACTCATCACATGGTTTAATTAAATTAATATACCCATTTTCAAATACAATTTTATGTTAACTCATTATATCATATGTGATAAAAATAATCCAAAGAAATATTTGCCCCACTTACTATCAATGTGCATATGTTTGCTGTCCGGCTAGTATTGTCGGTAAACTACCTTAAAAAGACACCTTTTTTGCCAGATTTTTATGTCTGCTACTTCGTTTTACACAAATAACAAGTAACGCTTTTAATGGTTGTAATAAATCCTACGTAGTGTAATAAATTGGTATCACATTAAGTCATTTTGAAGTGAGGGTAGTTTAGGGCAATGGAGATTTTTTTAACATTCCGGCGATTGCCAAATAATATCACATTATTATGGCTTTTATCACACTTTTATAAAAATTCAGTTCTTTTCATTTCTCTCAATAATTTTCCTCTTCAGGGTCACACTATTTTTTACGATTGCATCCAAAGAAACTCTGCTATTAGAAATCGATGAAGAACATTAGGGGGGGCATTTGAAATTATAAACTTGGGTGGCTGGGGGTGAGGGGGCGGGTTTTATGATCACACCTTTTCTCGTTAAAATGTGTCCACCTTGACATTCAAGAAAATGCCGTTTACTGCAAAAAAAAATCTTTAACGGTATTACATTTTGGGACTAATAGGATTTTTCATCAGGCTGGTAATAATTTTTTTTCTGCATTTTATAGTTTTTCTGAGCGAGAATGGATCAAACTTATGTATTTTACCTTGCTTGATCATGTAGTATGCAGATTGCAGATGGACAAAGGGTATATGCCAAAGACACGGATTTCGATTACTCGGACCTCTAACTCATATACATATTGCATATTATGTTCAGAAACCAAGTCGTTATAATATTTTAATATAATAATTTTAAACTTGCTGGTTCATAGGTATTTTAAGATAATCATTATTTATTTTTTTCCTCCTTCAATTCGTTGGGACTTCCTGCCACATGTATGTTTTCTTTTTAAGCGGTGCTAGGGGAATCTACAAAATATATCACAATTAACCAGTATGTTACTCTACGCCTGTGACGTTTACGTCAAAGGATCAGTTAGAAGTTGGTTTTTTTAAATGAACAACACGAATTAGTATAAAAACTTGAAAGTAAATATTTCGCCAACGCGACGTTTCGGAAATCTAATCTGTTTCCTTTTTCAAGGCTTTTTTTGAAAAATATTTTTTGCTGTGTATGATAAATACACAGCTCTAAGAATGTTTGTTATATTCATTATCCATCAGTACTTACTATTTACATAGAACTGGTGATATAGTTAACAGTTTTTTTAGTTTTTATACAATGTTAAGTTTGTGAAGTTCTTCTTTTAACATTGGCAACCAAGTTGTACAGACATCTGCGGAACAATTCGACACTCATCTATCCTCATTCAATAATATCGCGGATTCATTAATTTTTTTTTGCTATCTGCCTCTTTTGTTAAAATTTTTGCCGAGTCCCAGTTTATACTAAAAGGTCTAGATGACTCACCCACGTATTGTTTGTTGCACTCGCACGGAATACTATAAATGCAGTTTTTTGAGTTTTGCTCGTGATTCTTCGGTTTCGTCTGTGCCAGAATAGATCTTAAAGTGTTGCTTGTTTGAAATACCGTCCTAATATCAAGTCACCGATGCGGCGCAACTTTTCGGATAATCCGCATATACATAAGGAATTAACGCTGTGTAACGTTTTTCAGATTTTTGTCGTACCTGATTGTTGTTTTCAATTTTTATGAAGGTTTCATCGACAAAACCACCAGAGTATTGGTTATTAATAAGAACTTCCTTTATAAACCTCTTCTCATTGTTTAGTATTTCATCATTAGAAGAACTGATTTTGGCCCTATCATACAAACATTTTACAACACCCTTCTTAACGTGCATCGACTGATTTGAGTTGAAATTTAAATATCTGTTGTTATGTGTTGGTTTTCTATAAGCACTTGTTTCAATTGTACCATTTACTCTTTTAATTAAAACATCTAAAAATGGTAATTAATTTCTAGTTTCCTTTTCTAAAGTGAATTTAATTGAAGGTTCTTTATTATTTAAATGATCCAAAAAACTATCTAGTAACTCAATACCATAAGGCCAGATTGCAAAGATATCATCTACTTATCTCCAGCAGATAACCGGTTGGTATGCACAATAATTTTGAACATGCCTAGTCTCAAAATCCTCCATAAATATATTACTTAAAATCGGTGACAATGGAGAACCCATTGCCATACCGAAATCCTGCTGATAGAAATCATTTTCCAATTGAAAATAAGTTGTTTTTATACACATAGTTAAATGTTCCATTATGGTATTTACACTCTACTTTTTAAAATTTTGTCTACTGGGACGTTAGTGAACAGACTAACTACGTCAAAACTAATCATCAGATGTGTATTATGAATACTGTTTTCATAAACTTTTTCGATAAAATGTTTACTATTTTTTATATACGAGTCTGTATTTCCAGATAATAGATTGACAATTTTAAGCAAGAATTTTACCAAATTGTGGCATGGCGAGTTAATTCGCTGTTAACTATATCAACAGTTCTATGTAAATAATAAGTATTTATGGATATTGAATATAACAAACATTCTTAGAGCTGTATATTTATCATACACAACAAAAAAGATTTTTCAAAAAAACGTCGGCGAAATATTTAATTTCAAGTTTTTATACTTATTTACCAGTAACATCCAGTATGTTAATTGTGATATAGTTTGTAGATTTCCCTAGCACCGCTCAAAAAGAAAACATACATGTGGCAGGAAGTCCCAACGAATTGAAGAAGGAAAAAATTAAGATAATGCCACAAATAACATTTAGACAATCATTATTAAATCTACACGTGTGATAAGTCAAAATTTTAGTTAACTGTGTCGAGCCGCACTTTCGTGTTTAATATTTACCGAGCTCTGTCAGAGCTGTTAATGAAAGGTAACTCGGTAATGGTTTTTAAAAAACGGCGGTTAGAACGGAGCATATTGGCCAGGCTAGGACATAAACATGATGGACGACATACACCTGTATGAATATCAGTGGATTCCGCTAAAATGATCTCATAATTTACACAACCATTGCCATCAAACAATGCTTCATTTGGGATTGATTTACCGCAGATTGCTCGTATGACCGCGTTTATGTATACAAACGCACTCGATGCCATTCCACCACAGTCGAATTCAAAAACCTATTTATGGCCTGCTTTTGACATTTATGTTTCCAGACTATTGTGTCTGTAATTGCTTGCAATAGCTTTGTTTACGTGGTATTTTTGATTAATTGTAATTCCTAATTTTGATTGATTTTTACAATAATTATTATTAAAAACGCTACTAAACAGAAATGTAGATTATTATCTTAAAGATCGTCTAACTCGTCTACTTACTTTTTTGTTATTTCCGATAAGAGTAAAGTAGTTTGAAATGCAAGTTCCTACGAACTATTTGATTCAACTCTTTATCTTGCTTACTGATAAGTTTTGTTAATAAATTGTAGAATACCCTCAGACGTTTTCTCACAATTTTTAGGGTTAACCCTTACTTTCAGTCTCTCACTACCTCTTGCTAATGTTATAAAATTATCACCGCTTCATAAAATATGCAACAATTATAACTTAGTTTGATATGTCCAACTTCGATGAGGTCTCGATCAAAAACCTAAAATTATAACGTGTGCCGACATTTATTATCCATATTTCTATTATGTTGTCATTTAAATCTATTTTTATACATTAGCAGAAGTGGTATTGGAAATGAGCCATCGAAGTTTTGGGCAATTTTAAATAATAAAATACAGCCAACAAGTTAAATACCTTAGCAAATCATATGCACCTAATAATAGTAACAATTCACATGGGACTGCATTAGATAGTGATATCGGCTTCGACGATAGCTGGTAAATTCATATATAGCAATTAACGGAGATATCGACTTAAAGGAATAAAATACCAAGATGAGCACGGGCCCTGTCGGCATCCCTATTTTATATTAGAAGACTGCTCTAGTATATTTGCGTCCTGTAACAATAATTCTTGATGTAATTTTAAGACCTAGTCATTCTCCTTTTTTGTGGAAATGTAAGAAAATTTGTCCGATTTTTAAAAAGGATGACAAATATGATATTTCAAATGATTGTGCAATCATTTTATTCTGCAACTTTACTTCATTATTTTAAATTGTTTTAATCGGAGCTGTGTACATTATCATTATCTTCAAGGGGCGCTCCACGATGACAAATTTACCACGCGTTACGCCATACTTGCCGGAATCTATGAATGAATTTCTACAGACCGATGTAATTCACACCGATGTTTCTAAAGCATTTAACTAACTTTATCTTAAAATGCTTTTAATATCGGACTTTTTGAAAATTTGTCGTCTCTTGTTTGATAATACATGAGCAACAGAATGGTCTCATGCTGTCAAATACATTATTACTTATGGAATCCTGCAAGGGTCTATCTCTGGTCCGTTGTTTCTATTACATTTAGTAATCGTATTGCGTAACACAATTTAGATAAAATTCTGATTTTTAATGCACGTTAATGACCTAAAGCTTTTTTGCAGGATCGATAGTATAGAGAATTGTATTCAAAATTGTATTTTTGACATGTGCTTAAAAATGTATCGTTTTTTCTTGAGAATTGTAAAAAGTAGAATAATTTCAGGATGAAATATTCAAGGTACAAATTGATTATAAAAGAGTCGCTTAGCTAACACACTGTGGATAAGTCAATATATTCCATTTTTGGAAAGAATTGAAAATGTTTTTAACAATAATTTTAAAATATCTGGATGCCGTAAGTATCTTTAGTAGATATTTCCCATGTCTTTATTAAAATTTCTTTCTAAAAAATAAAAGACTTTGGTAAGTATTCCAAAAACGTCAAAAATCACCTGTCTCGTGGCCGTTGAAATTAGAATTAATTTTAGTCCCAAATGATATTTAATGGTAAGTCATTTAACCCTTTTAAGTTTCAAGTAGCGTATACTTTTAGTTGCTGAGTTATGAAATCTTAAAGTTGCTGTTGCAGCAAATTTAAGTGAGCTCAACCAGTTTCAAGGCGGACAAGCTCCCATCCAGACGCAACTATAGCACCGCCCCTGGAAATGTAGATTGGTTTGTATATGTATAAACTCATCTACATATTCCCAATATTTCTTAATCAACAAAAATTGAATCCACATGCAATAATTGCTATGATTAAAGTTTATAAGTGGTTAAACTTAATAGGGTCAGATCCCAGAGTCTATTATTAACCTACGTTTTTATTTTTTTATTTTTATTTTTTTATTTTTATTTTTTTATTTTAATGCCTTGTTTATATTAACGTCCTGGCGGAGTTCAGCTATTGCTGCTCTACCACTCAACCAGGACACATACACATAGACATCAACACAACAACCATTCCCTGCGATATTGCCATCTACCGCAGCTGAGACTCGAACTCAGGAGAGATAACAGCGACTAGACATGTTGTGCCACCCAACAGCGGTCTAGGTCACTGCTACCATCTCGGTAACACATGAAAAAACGCCACCAACATCCATACCCTGACCAGGATTCGAACCCGGGACTCCGTGATCGCAAGCCAAACACCTTCAGCATTGCGCCACCGAGCTGGATGGCTCCGGTTTCAAATATTAAAAAATTCAGCACTGAGTAGTTTTTAAATAACCGCAATATATAGTTTAAAACAATAGGTACATTTAGTCCGCAGATCATCGATGAAAACTGTACTTTCAACTTTCACTCTTAATTTATAAGTATGATAGCTGGTTTTCATATATGTTTGATAGAATACTGTTAAAAGCCAACATTCATTGTTGCCAGACACTTTCCGTGGGCTCCAACTTCCGCCAGACACTTTAAAGCTCGAAAGAAACCCAACCTAACCTAAAATAATAAATGTTTTGTTTGTTTCATTTCAAGATAACTGTGGATTCATATCTACTACCAATTATGTCGAAAACAAAACAAAAAATATATTGTTTTAGGTTAAGTTGGATTTTTTTCGAGCTTCAAAGCGTCTGGCGGAAGTTAGGGCCCACGGAAAGGGTCTGGAAATAATGAATGGTGGTTTGTAACAGTATTCTGTCAAACATATACGAAAACCAGCTATCAAACTTTAACGTAGGTTAGTAAGGTTTTTATGTACCTTTTGTACCTGATGTCTATGTTCTTTTAATATATCTTCAATCATTACACTGAAATGGCTAAGTAATTTCTACGAAATATTTTGCAAACTATAAAGTATGACCCAGGTGGGTTAATATTAATTTCATCATATATTTCTATTCGAAACATTTCAATATTTTGGCGGAGTCGCCAGGAAACAAATGCTTAACAATTAATTTATAGTTGGATATTTTCAGGGAAGTTGAGACTAAACCTGATGAAAAGTGAAAGGTTAGAAAATGGCGAATCCAACAGAACTGCCATAATTGCATTTAAGGGGATAATTTCAAAAATATTTTATATTTCTGTTACTTATGTTCTTCTATTTTTGATCCCACTTGTTTTTCTTATTATTGTACTCTTCGCAAATACAAAACGAATAGTATATTGTATTCGATCGGCACATTTCTAAAACCGGTAATATTGCTCGAAAAGATAAACATTTCATATCACTGTGTTGGTGATCGAATTCTAAACTTTCAAAATGCTCGTCCGTCCGTCCGTGAAGTTTCTTGTAAGCACGATAACTTAAGAACGAAGAGTCCGATTGTATTGAAACGTGGACAGTAAGTTAGTGTTAGCTAGAGGAAGAACCCTATTCTTTTTTAATAATATTGATCAATAAAGCAAACAGTTATTAATTTTTTAAATTTGTTATGTTGTAATTAAACAAAAGATGTGTAAAGCTAATATCATTTACAAAAAATATATATACTGCGAAGAGTATCCTATAGAATGTTTAAAAATGAATTATTATTTGTTTGCTTATAATTGTATTGAAATATATTCTTTATAGGGTTTTGCAAGCAGCAGAAAACATAAATATCTGTAGCTGAAAGAAAGACTTTGTGTAAAAATATTAATGAAATCTTTGCATTCTTGCGATAACCTGAATTCTGGTTATGCTAGCAAATTAAAATCCTAAAATGAATTTGTCTAATTTCTTATTTGACAATTCTCATTCTAACTAGCATCCACACAGTCCCATACGGCCATGCAGATTAAATTAGTGTCTACATAATCCCCTAGGATCCAAGAAACAGAATGATAGATTTCATGAAAATGTAATCCATTAGAATGAAATTTTTTTTAAGACAAGCTTGATAAATAAATTCATTTTAGGCCTTTGTTGTCATTTTTAACTGAATCTTAATGATCGTAGGAGGTTATGCAGATACTAGTTCAATATGCATGGCCGTAGGGGACTGTGTGGATGCTAGTGTTAGAATGAGAATTGTCAAATAAGAAATTAGACAAATTCATTAACGAACCCCATCTGAAACATAAAAAGTACGAAGAATTAAATTTTCTCGGTAAACGAAAGAAATAAAACTAAAATTACAATAATTGAATATTCTTTAGGGACAACAGTATACAAACATTTTTGTGACTTTCTGTTCGCTCCGACTTACCTCGGGGAACCAACAATTACGAGCTGGGTAAAGATCGGCATTTTTTCGCCCACCACAATAATGAAAATATAAATTTTTTATTTGAGTCATTATTTTATATTTATTTTTAGTTCAAGTGTTCAGCATTATGTTTAGATATAATTAATATAAAATATCCTACAGGGGGTTGCATCAAAAATGTCTCAAACACAGCACATTTGTTAGTTATTTTCGACGTTTTTTCGAGCTTTCAATGACATTTCATTATAAAGTGCACCATGAACCACTAAAAAGTTTTTTCTTATAATAGAGTTTGTAAGCTTTTTTATAAGCGTAAATTAATTCATTGAGCGCTTTATAATGAATGAAACAGTCAATAAGAGTTCGGAAAAACGTCGAAAGTGTCAGAAAACCAACAACCATGTTCTGTTTGAGATATTTTTAATGTAACTTACTGCAAGATATTTTATATCAATTTTATCTAAACATAATGTTGAACATTTGAACTGAAAATAAATATAAAAAAATGGCTGAAACAAAAATGTTTTTTTACTTTCCTTACCGTGACAAGCGAAAAATGGTTGATCTTTACCCACCTCCATTTAAATACCATCAGATTTTTTAAAATACTAGTTGCATAATCACCGGCTCCTTGATTTTAAACACGTCAAATGAAAAACAATTGATGAAACACAATTCCCAATCACGTAAATATATACTAAATATGCGCCTGTTATACACAACGTGGGTCTTCACCGTCCTTTAACACACATAACATTTCCCCACTACTAATTCCCAACCGAATAACTTAAAAGTATTCTGTGCTGGACCGCTCCTCATCAAAACGACGACAGTCGACGGCGTATGCGACAGACACATAGATGAATCTGCAGGTCTCGTCACCATCAACATGGACCTGACGCCGACTATCTTTCTGTCCATTTCAGCTCATGGGTGTCTTGATTTTTGATGTGAATAGTGGAAGGGGGTGGCGAAACGTCAGAACCACTCATATTCTGACTTTTCACTGCCCTTTCGAGGGAAAAGGGAGGGGTGGATTCTATTCCTAAACCTACTCGGGGGTCGTAGGACCGTTCGAAGGGCCGATGTAAACAGTGTGAATTCAGTGTTCGCTGCGAACACAACGCGTAGTGCTTCTCTCTCTGAGAGGGAGAACTTGTGCTCTGTTTCAGTGTTGGACACACTGAAAAAACTTTGTGAGAATTATTCGTGACTTGTTTTGTGAAAATGTCTGGATTAGTGTTCGGTTTCCGTAAATAGGCAACGATGAGAAGCAAAAGTGTGCCGGTGAATATTTTTATACGGAAAATTAACACCATATTAGGTAATATACAGTTTTTTATTCCTAAGATTTTAGGTAAAGCAGTTTATTTATTTATGTTAGTGGCACGTGTTACTCGATCATTTTAATGCAGTTATTTTGTGACAAATATTGAAACTTTTAATTTGAACTTTCAGTTGCTTTTTATTAGTCGAGTCAATAAGGGTTTTTACTTCAGAACTTAAAAGAACAGGACCGATTTTGATGAAACTTTTAAAATGTAGTTCTGTTACAGTGTTTTAAACCAGAATTCCGGCTGTTAGACCCAAATATTTAAATTGTTTAAACAATTGCAAAAGATTTATATTCCTAAACAATTGTATTTTTTTTCAGTGATATTTACTAAATCAAAAGTAATTCTTTTTTGAGAATTTAGTATAACAAGCACTATTCTAGCAAAAAAGTAACAAAATGTTCATTGATAAATATTAATTGTCAATTAATGATAGAATTTGTATGTGACTTATGATTAGGTGTGTGTAAAAAGTATGTTTCTTATATTCTCGCGTCTCAAATAAGATAAAAAACGTTTGCCATAAAACAAATAATTATTCAATCGTGACTTAATTTTGTGTACTAATTTGAGCGGCAATGGTCTGCAGATTTTGAAATTTTAACGCTCTGAAGTCAATATTTTAGATCGTTTGTTGTGTTAAATGTATGCATATAACATTGGTGACATAATATATAATTGTTCGAAATCATTTATTATAATACTACGAAACATATTCTTTATAGGATTTTGCAACCAGCAGAAAATATATTCCATTAGAATGAAAATTTTTTAAGATAAGGTAGATAAATACATTCATTTTAGGTCTTTCTTCTCATTTTTAATTGAATCTTCATGACCGTAGGGGGTTATGTAAATACTAGTTTAATCTACATGGCCGTAAGAGACTGTGTGGATGCTAGTATTATAATTAGAATTGTCAAATAAGAAATTAGGCATATTCTTTTCATTTGGTAGCATAACCAGAATTCAGGTTATCGAAAGAATGCGAAGATTTCATTAATATTTTTACACATAGTTTTGCTTTTAGTTCTCACAGCTAGTTATTGTTTCTGCTGTTTGCAAAATTCTATAAAGAATATGTTTCATTACAATTATAAGCAAATAAATAATAATTCACTTTTAATCATTTATTAGACTCTTGGCAAATACAAAACAAGGAGTATACTGCATTCGATGGCACATTTCTAAAGCCGGTAATATTGCCCGTGAAGAAAAACATTTCATATCACTGTGTTGGTGACCGAATTCTGAACAACTTTCAAAATGTCCGTTCGCCGGTCTGTCAGTCCGTTACGTCTCTTGTAAGCACGATAACTTCAGAACGAAAAGTCTGATTGTATTGAAATTTAGACAGTGAGTAAATAAATAAAAAATTTATTAATTATTTTTTTAAAACTATTTCTATTCTATTTTTATGTTTTGTAATTAAACAAAAAATGTTTAAAAGTGATATTATTTACAAAAAAAACTGAAAAGAGTATGCTATAGAATGTGCGACAATTATATGAAAAGTGTAGTAAATCAACGAAGAGTATAATGGTTAGCTTGTTTCATTAGTTTTAAGCACATTACTTGCATTATTTTTTGTTTTACAGCAAGTTTTAAGTTTTACTCCAAAAGAACAATTTTAAAAACCGACCTTTTTGTCCCCGAGGACAAAAGTGAATCAGTGATATAAAATAGTTACTTTGGTCCCCAAGTAACTGAAAGGAAATACTTATTTCGTAGGAACATTTTATATACAGGCTGTTCATTTTATCAGGACCCGCGAGGATATCTCACTTAATATCAAGAATAAAAAAAATGTTTATATAAGAAATGTGCGGATTTTTACGAGATACATAATGGCTTAAAAATATTTGAAGTCCGTGTCTTCGTTATTTAAAGAACTTCAATAATAATTTTTGATTGTAAAATAGAGTATTTTAACGAGGTACTGTCGACAGTTACTTAAACATGTATATAAAACAGGCAGGAAATAACATTAAATAGAGGATTTTTCCTCCTTTCCAACGATATATCACATGCCATATTTGATATCATCAGAACAAAGCAACCAGCTATATTAACTGATTTCAAAAAATGTTTTTATACTTGTTTGCTTAGTTCCAATAAGTACATATGACATGTGGCATAAATGGAAGGAAGGTACTGGAAGAACCTTGCTGGATATTATTATTTTCGCAACTGCTTGTATACAAATGATAAAGTTCTCCATAGGCTTTCCTACCTCTGTTGGTAGGATCTGCATCATATAACCTCTTGCATTGATTGGACAGTTTCTCTTCCAAAAAAAGAGGAACGCGTTAGTCAGAGAGGTATGATGAAAACTAACTTTATTTAAAGCAGCTATTTCTCGCCTGGTTCATATACATTTCTTAGAACCATAAAGAGTAAATCTCGAAATACAGCTGTTCTAAAAAAGATTGACAACACTTCGTTATAAGTTTTAAACTAATTCTATATCTTCATTGAATCTTCGACCCCAATATTCCGCTATATTTAATTTTTCTGAAAAAATGTTATCAATACGATTTCTAAATTTCAGGAAATATTCGTGGAATTCTCACATAAATTTGATAAATTACCTTGTAAATTAAATAGTTTTATTTCATGTAACTCAATTATTAAAACTACTCACAGTCATAGTTCTAGCAAAATGCTTGTGAATTATGAAAATTAATTAAAGAAATAGAATGATTCGTGCAAAATTGTTCTACCTCTAGATACAGTTTTCTTGAAAAAAGTGTTACTGTTCACAATCTCCAAATTGGAAGTTTTCCAAATTAGAAAATGTTTGCACAATTCAACTCTATTTGTGATAACTTGATCCAAGTAATATCTGGAAAACACATTTCTATAAAAAATTTCAATAAATATGCAAAGAATGTCAAGAAACTCCTATAATTTGACACTTGGGAAAATCCCCGGAAAATCCTTATGTCTACAATGAATTCATAATCAATAGCCCCAAAATCCCCTTAGGTAACATTTTCTTGTCGAAAATCCATCTTAATACGTGCAGTTTCTAAGTCATACAAAATAAAAAATATTAAGGTTTCAAAACTAGAGTTCATCTGGGTTGAGTGGAAGAGCAGGGAATTTATTTTAAATTCACAGAACTCTGCCCTTTAGAATCAATTTGACTCTTATTTTAAAGTATTGTAATATTTTTTTCTGAATTATAATAAAAGCGATTATTATTATTATTATTATCATAAGGTTTAATCTGTCCTCCGAATTGGTTCTGGTTTTAAGTAATGTAATATAACAAATGTTTTATAAAAAGTGATTGAAATTGGTTCTGTTCATGTGGTTTCCGAATTTTTGACGATTTCTTGACTTCATTTGACTTACACTTTGATTAAGTGAAAACAGTTAACTATGAAGAATTGAATTAAGTAGTCTTACTAAGGAGTTCGGTATGTCATTAATATACGTGAAATTCTACGGAATATTTTATTAAATTTATAGAATCCTCGCTTTCACCCACAAATAATGTAATGATAAACTGTTTAAAGAAAAGCTAACATCTGTGAAGTAGCAGTGGTAACTCGTTTCTTGGTAATATCAGTATTTCAGGAATGCTTGTTTTGTGAATAATATGAATTTTAAATTATTATTTTATTTTAGTTAAAGGAAAATTGTCGAATGCAATGGTGATATCTATTTCATAAGATTGTACGTTTCACTTATGTACATATTTATTATATGGCGTAGGAATTAATTTATAACTTAAGGAAATACGCTTTAAGTGTCAAATACTTTTATAATCAATGAAATGAATGGCTGATTCTGCTTGTGTTCTGACTGGTATAGAACCAAGAACAAATTATCGTAACACAGAATTAGATAAACTGCTTCAAATAATTACTATTTTATGGAAAATTACTCTGACAACTGAATGATTAAACTACTTTGAAGCAGAAGCAGTTGAATTAACTACTTGGTAGTTAGTAGTTGCCACTTCCTGTTACTTTTACAACTACTTTTTGCGTTTTAAGGTGCTTTAAAATTCAACTTTCAACTGATGTTTTTAAAGATGAATTTTCAGAACAAAATAAATATCTTATCTCATCTTATTTCACTCCAGTTTCACCTAACTTTTTAACATTCCGTTCAGATTTATGTCTTAGGAATTGTACAGTAAATAATTAATAGCAATTTAGATTTATAGCTAGTTGTTATTAATACTTTTAGACATTCCCAACTAACTACGTAGCAATATTTTCAATAACATGTTTATTAAAACGAACTGAAAAAATATATTCCAATGAAAATAAACAACCAACACTTTTGCTATGAAAAGTAAGTTAGTAATAATCGTTAATACACAAAGTGAAACGTTGTAATAGTAATAATTGATAAAGAGTACTGAGTAGGTTTCAGTTTCATACCATGACTAATCATCAATATAATCAATTTCTTTAAAATGAAAATTAAATCACATCACGGAAGAGCATCAACATCATGGATTATTTTGGGTAAAGGGATCACTACGTTAAGAGTTGGATTACTGAAAAATAATTGAATTATAAATGTCATCAGATCGCTAGTTGTTAATTTCATTTTCGAATGTATCATAAGTACTCCTACAGTTACAGCTGCGACGAAAAATTTTCCGTGGAAAGACAGGTTGCTAACAGGTGAAATTAATAAGTAATTAACACTTGCCGACTCTACAATGTAGAGTCTACATACTTATATTATTAAACATCAATAATTATAATAAATAATAGAAGTTTTTATTAATTTTTTCGGCAATATAATCTTTTTAACTGAAAATGTTGTATATTAGCTTCAAAATTTTAAAATCCGGCGTCTATATCCGATATGTGTCTACAACAAGTGGTCGACACACATCTGTATCCGAATCCACTCCTAATTTTTTCTTAAGCATCCAGGCACCCAAATTATTTCAATTACCTGTCTGTTATTCCATGATTAAAGTTGGATTTTTTATTATACAATACTGTCTGTAAAGATTAAAACATATTATTCCCCAAGTTGAACAAACTTTGTTTCGTGTAACTTTATAAGAAGAAGTTCTTTTAGGACTTTTGTTAAGCACTGAGGGTGTTGGTATTTCGAACACAATTTGTATCATAAATTTGTAATAAATTTATAATAATTACGCTAGATTTACATTAGTAATAAAAATTATTTATCAGATTTACTCATGTATTTTTATCTCCAAAGATAATCCTCTAAATGAAACCATATAATAATATTACTTAATATAAAAATATGATAGTTGTGTGTGGACAAATTATAAAATTAACACCACAAATCTCATTATTTATGTGACATTTGATATTTTTTTAATTACGATCAAGTTAATAACAATAATAATAGAGTTCAAAGCAAGCATATGCTTTTTAAAAACCGACTGGTGTACTATTAAAAAAATTGTAGAACGAGACTGTTATTAACATTACGTATATCTCCTATAATTACTCAATGGCTAATGAGAGCCTTTTCTTGAAATAAAAACATTTTTGGCCAATTTTAATCATTTTATTAGATTTAATTTGGTATTTCGATTTAAGAATACTACCGATCCATTGGCTTTGCATGTAATAAAATTCAATTAATAGTCTTTAACCAGAAATTATTTCGAATATCTATCAATCAAAATTGACAACATGTGGAGCACTTATTAGAATGTTTTCTGTTGAATTGTTTGAAGGAACCTCTATTTTTTTAAGTTTATTCTTGAATTTTATAATAAATTGAAAATGATTGGGATTTACATACAGACAATTTTTGCTTTTCATATTTACATCACGTCGAAAAACACAGAGGGTGTTCCATTTGAAAAAATTGGAAAAATTCAATTCAAAAAGTTCTAAAATGAAAAATCATTTTTGGTCACTTTGCATATTTTTAGGAAGTGAAAATAATTCAAAAATATGAATTAGTTGTCTTGTAAGTAATTGTGATTGTAGTGATTTTTTCAATATGCATCCGGAGATGACATTACTTCAACAAAAAAAAACAAAAATATGTCCAAGTGGTTGGGAAATAGTCAATAATAATATAGAAGTGAAAGGAGTCTAGAAAGGAGCTGCAAGAAGTGTACTAATATACATAGCATTCCATTTTAAAAAAATCGGTAAAGGTTTACACAGAACTTCCCTCTTTATTTGTGCATGGCGGTCACTCTAAAAAATTAATAATTACAAAATAGCATTGAAAATAATAATCGGAATATAGTTATCACTATTATTACAAAGAAAATCTGATAAGTTTTGGTCAAAAAATTATACAGAGTGCTCATCCAACAGCAAAAGCTCAATACTAAATAACAGATGCCAAATATGGAAGGCTTGCGCAAATACCTTTAAAAATGTCCACCATGACTGAATTATTTCTTGGAATGACCACCCTGTACATTTTTCAATAAAAGTATAATAGGTGCATGTGCCAAATATTATTGCCATCTGTCACATTCCACATTCACGTAGTGGAGTAGGAAGTATAGTGGTGGTAAAAAATTTGAAATTTTTAAAGAATGTTGGTAAAAATTATTTTTTTTTTTCTTCTGAAATAGGTTTAGGGACATTTTAAATTTGAGCAAAAAGGAAACTTTCCTTCTATTCTGTAATGGTGGTAAAATTTTTATTTTTTAATAGGTTTAGAATTCCATCTATTTTAGTGGTAAAATTTGTTTCCACAATGGTAAAAAAATGTTGCAATTTTTTTTTCCGAAATAGGTTTGAAATGTCATGAAACGTGGAAATTTTAAATTTGTGCAAAAAAAAATTTTTCTTCTATTCTGTAGTAAGTAACGTGACATAGATTAAATTTTTTTTCAAAAAAATGTTTAAATTTTTCAATTTTTTTTTTAAATTTGGATAAATTTAGAATGCCATGGAAACGTGGACATTTTAAATTTGAACAAAGATAAAAAAATTTCCATCTATTTTGGTAAAATCTTTCAAAAATGGTTAAAAAATTTTCTTCAATTTTGTTTTAAATAGGTTTACAATGCTATGAGACGTGGAAATTTTAAATTTGAACAAAGAAAAAAAAAAGTTCCATCTGGTTTAGTGGTAAAAAATTTTTCAACAATGTTGGTAAAAAGAAATTTCAAAAAACAATTTTTTTTTAAATAGGTTTAGAATGCCATGGAACGTGGAAATTTTAAATTTGAACAAAAAAAATTTCATGTTTTAGAGGTAAAAAATTTTTCAAAAATGTTGGTGAAATTTTTTTTTTTTTAATAAGTTTAGCGTGTCGTGAAAAGTGGACATTTTAAATTTGAGAAAAAAAAAATTTTTTTTTTTCGTTATTTATTCCCTTTAGACGGTCCACCCTGTATATTTTCCAGTGAAAAGTTAACTATTCTTCGCTGACAGTAGCGTCAACTACCTACCAAATTTAACTGCTCTCCATCAAGTAGTTTTTTAGTTAATGCACCAACAGACAGACACAGACAGACAGACAGACAGACGGAATTGAAAAACCTATATTTTAGAAATCACTTGGTCTAGTAATATTGTCTCGCCCTGTATATTCGAAAATAATTTCCGGTTATAAACTTTTTCATCTAGTTTACTTGCATTTTTTTCTTTAATCTCTGTATAAGTAAAAATTAAATTTTTTGTGTTATATTAATTTGTTCAATGAATTTCATCAAGTTTTTTCTAGTATTATATAATTTTCTTATAATAGTAATTTGACCAATGAACTAATATAGTATGCATAGGCGGAGTGTGTACTTAGAATTTACCAACAATTTTAGTTAATAATGTAAAAGAGTAAGCGTTAATACTGTTAATCGGAAACTAAATCTCATAACGCTGTCCCAAATGCCCCCAATGATGATCAGTACTAGCCACCATCTACACGCTATCCTCAGGGGACCGTAGCTCCTTTAGGAACAATTTTCCGACATGTTTGTAGGAACTAGAATAGAACAAAACTTATGTTTGTCTATTTTTTGATCCATGTGTTATGTATAGTCCATCCATACGTTATGACTAGATAAAAGAAATATTTATTCTATTAATTCAAAAAATTAATACTAAGCGTTAGGCAGGAGGACCTCGGCCAATAGCCTGTTGAATTTTGTTCAGTAAATGAATTTATTATTATTATTAAGCCGACTAAACATAATCTATGTCTGGTTAGTTATAATAAAATACCTGCTAATGGGTACAGTGAATTAATAAACAGGCTTGTATTATTTTTGTGAATAGGGTCAGCTTTTAAATGGCCGAGAGGTATTTCCTCTAATACCCTGTATGATAATGTTTAAAACAATTTGTAAACAATTACAAGAGCATTAGAATCCCTTCAAAATTTGTCATAGAGTAAGTGAGTCACCCTGTATATCGACTTTTAATTGAAGCTGTTGAAGAAATATTTGATATTTATAAACTCGAACGAAGCAAACAATTTTCCGTGGTGGAATGACGCAAGGCGGCAAGGGATGTCCAAACTCGGCGTCGCGAAACCATCGGGCAAGGGATATATTGTATTTATATCAACTTCGTCCTGCTTCTTTTCGCCTACATAATAAAATTCTAAATTCGCCATGTGTCAGTCACCGCTGACTGAAATTAACTCCGAAATCCAGGCAGCCACGCCGAGAATGCCAGCTCACTTGATTATTGGGTCCATTGCTCTATAAATCTTATTGCTACATTTTTTATGTTCCTAAAACCTTCGTCACTCTGGATGCTGACATCATTAAAATTGTTTTGAATCCGAAATTGAACTGAAAAGTAATTAAAACGTGGAATAGTCCGTTCTACCTGGCCAGACGAGTCAGGTATAATGTGAAGAAAGATTGACAGCGGAGATTAATGTTTACTATCGACACTTTTTTTTTACACGGCCAAGGACCGATTAATTGGTCTTGATGGACTGGAAATGTCATCTAAAGTCGATTTCGTGTCCGGCCTGGTGATATAGATGGCGCCCATTGTATTTAAATATGCGGTGGCACTAATCAATTATTGTCTGTTAATGGACCCGTGATTAGAAATAATTAATTACGCAAGGTAAATACAACCCAATGGAAGTTGTGACAATATTGCGACTTATAGCTGGTCACAACATCAGAAACGTCGAAGTACAAGTAACTTCGTCATACCAAGCGGTATGATGAAATTTTCTGATGTTTTTTTTTTATATCGAAAACTTTGTATCATCATAAGTTTATCCACTTTCAACAAATGTTTATAAAATGCTATTTTTAGTCCGGGGTCGTATTCTACATTGGGCGAACAATGTGGCACAAAATTAATACTCCGCACATAATTATAAGCCTGTCCTCAGACACAAAAAACGATTTGAATAGCACATCTTTCGCCAACAACGTTAGCATCATGGGGATCTTTAAAACTGGAGATGATTAAAACTGTAAATAGCTAATGTAATGTTTCCAAACCGCCCTTTTTAGTGCACTTGAACGACAAGTGCTCTAGCTCGAGATCTGTTCGAAATACAGTGTAGACTACTCTTTTGTTTACGTTTCTGTAAAGAAAGAGCCCTGCCCGGTGTATTCACAATAATTAGGTAATATTGTTGTTTGAAGATTAAACAGAGAACGTAGATAATATGGGAGCTCTAAACCAAAACCCGTTGCTTTTTATTATTAAGTTTCATGGTTTTGTACTTGTTTTTTAAAGAGATGTTGGTCACGTCCCCTTAGCTAATCAGAGACTAGCACTCCACCCCCACCCAATCAAGGACCATAAGCTCAGTGCAGCTTTACTTTTACAGCTTATAACGAGTCCTACTTTTTACTGGTATTGCATTTACAACTCTGTACATTTCCTGCCGAAAAACTAACTTTTTTTTTCGAAATGTGTAAAAGATTACAAAATCGTGGATGGATAAGTTGATTCAATTACGTCCTACATCAAATGTAGTACCAAGAAAGAAAATCTAACAAAATTCTGCGTTAAACGTAAAGAACTGTTCTAGTATAATGGTTTTGAAACTCCAGTCTTCGGTCAACTGGTTAAGTCTTTGTGTTTCGGGAATAAATGTCATTTTTTTAAGAGATATAAAATTTCCAGGAAAAAATCCAAGAGCAGATAGTGCAGATTGCTCTATAATTTTACCTTCTTGCGGACAAAAAGGGCTGCACCCTTCTTGTTTCTAAAAATCTTTAATGGACACTATTTATATAGCTAATCTATCTGTCAAAATATCGTGGACACTAGAAAATAGACTAATAAATTATCATTGCTATCAAGTAGTTTTTCTCTTTTCTTGCAAAACTTGCCCAAATAAAATAGTTTTTGTTTTAATAGGAATACTGACCCTTACCAGGGGAAGTGTTTCCCCTGTTAAAGTTTGAACGTCGTCTTTAAAGAGGGATGTGCAGGTGATGGTGACATGTCCATGTGCCGTCTCTTTTTAAGCTCTTCGCATTGATCTGCTAGACGGACAAGGGCCATCTTGTATGGTAGCGACACTCACTGGTAGTTTCCGTACCTAATTGTCTCAGTGTACAATAAAGAAATAATTTCAATTAATCACTAGGAGAATATATTTTTTTGTGACTAAAAAAAATTTACGAGCTAAGATCCACAAGTATCAAGGCAACAGAAAAACCAAATAAAATAAGGAGTCAGATTCAAAATATCCAGCAGGTGTTTTTTTCATGGTTTCATGTCATTGATTGTATTTGAAAAAAATTAACCAAAAATATAAATTGATTTTGTATTGGCAATTTACATTATGCCTTAGGTTCTTCCTTCCAGTATATCAAATATTACTTTAAATATATACCACCTACAAATTTAGATTATTTGAAGCAATGTAACTGAACTGAATGTAAGGCTATAGTTGCCTTTCATCTTTTTTTTTCTGGATTGAAGAGCATTATTAGGTCTTTGTGGATTTTACATTAAAGAGAATAACTTTATAGTAGTTACTGGGCAGGCATGCTTAAATTACAAATGCTTTGAGAACTAAATATTTTATTTAAAGAATTGTTTTAAAAAAAAATGATCAAGATACCCTTGGAAAAGTATTGTCTGTTAATCCTGCGATCATTTTCTAAAAGTGGGAAGTTTTTAGTTGGAGTTAATATATTATATCTATAAAATTTTCTCAGTCATCCAAGCAGTTCTTAAAGCTCCCTGTATTCTAAAGCGGTATGAAACTGAAAGAAGGCTCTAATGCGACTATACACAAATAACAAATTGAACCTGGTTGTATATTTGCCTGGCACGGAAGGCAATGAAATAGCTGACTCTTTGACCTGAGCAGATACATTATCAAGTTTTATAGAACCAGAATTAGCACTTGGTATGTCTTCAGGAACTGCCAAAACAACCTGGGCTACGGAAAAGACATACCAATATTAGTGACAACTCTCAGGATTAGTTCATTCGAGATATTCATTCGCATATCTATTTATCAGGAACAAAAAAAGTATTAGTGCCAAACAGGTTGGTCTAAGGACCCTAATTAATCTATTTTCTGGACAGTGTACATTAAGTTGTCGCCTACACAGACTTGGAACCTCAGAAAGGCTGAATGCCGTCGGTGCTTAGATGTGGATGGTCTGCTGACAGGTGCATATTTTATGTACATATCTCATTGCAGAATGAATCTGATTACTAGTATTTGGCAGAGATAACTGTTGCCAGAGAACTTGGGCAGTTCTTCACCCAATAAGATTGTTAACATTATAAAAAAAATGAATTTAATGAGTGAAATATAAATTAGATGTGGACCATAATAGATGAAATAAACGCATGATGGTAAGCCCACCCACATGTTAACCTAACCTGATATTTTATACTCAAACTGGTTATTCACTATGTTCACCTGTAATGTGAATAAGAATAATGCTTGACTATGTTAACAGAGATGTGGACAGTCCAGAGATACCTGTTTTTAATTCACAATATGTTACCTAGGAAAGATCATTGGTCCATCGAGCCGGATTTAAACGAACGACCTGCGGATATTGGTTATACATGTGGAGGATTACCTTTATTACAAAAAGAGGGTAATGCGGATTCTTTCATGGCAAAGTCATGAAATTAATTTCCGAATTAAGAATTACAAAAATTCATAAAGTTATTATAATAATAAAAACCACTTTTTTAGATATTTATTATGAACAAGAAATAAATATGATATATTTGAATTATTTTTCTCCCACAGTGCATTTAGCTCAAAGTTATTCTGTTCCCCATTCACTTGGATATAATTAAATAAAATACACTATATTCAGTGTCTTATCTGTCATTTACAAGCCCTCGTATCTTCCTCAGATTTTTTCATATCAACTTCAAATTTTTGTCAGTTATGCAGAAAAAGCCGAGAAACATATATGGAGGTGTACGCAAAAAGAGAGACACTGTATAGAAATAGAACATACAATTATGGTATTACCTTCAGAACGGGCATACTTTGATAAACGCAATGTTCATTTAGAACGTATACAACAAGTTTAATATTTTTTGTTTTGAAATAGAACATATTATACCATACACATTCTTGTTTCTTAATAATAGTTTGTGCCGATGTCGTCCCTACCAACTAACGTCGCTACCCTGGTTAACAACAGCGATAGAGAAGGGACGCAGAGACGTTCAGAGGTTCGAAATGTCACTCGGACATCGCTGTCACTCTCGGAGACGTCTGGAGCGACAGGTCTAGAACAGAACATTTCACGTTACCCTCCCTCCTTCTAGAATCAATATCTACAGACGGAATGCTCCAATGCACCACTAAACTTCTTGTCGCATCTTCATCTGCGACTAATTAACATACAATGATTATATTTGGTATTGAATAAGCTTATACTACGTTACTGATGTCTTTTATATGAATATCTTTCATTTGTTTCATTTTTATTATTGAAAAAACTTACGGGCTCGTGTCGACTAAGCATAAATGAAGCAACATGAGGCAGATCTCTCGGTCCAGCGCACCTCGCCTGTTGGATGAAACGATAGACATAGTTAAGGATAAACATTCAACTAATAATAAATATAAATGTTGTAAACCACGGTCGTCGGTTGTTTACACTTTTGATTTTATACATGTTTATTAAGATTTCATATTATATTTGTATTCCGTGGTAACTAAAATACATTTATAATTTTAAAATGCTTGTTTTGTAAAAAATTGCGCCTTTGATTCGAAACCAATACAATTCATCAAGAAACGTTTTAAATAAAAAATAATTACGAAAATATTTTGTACAATAAAGGTTTTTGTAATTGTGTTTGATATATTGAGCCATTAGGGGAAGAATTGAACTTTAATACATTGAAATTTAAAAAAAAAAAATTGAATCGCCTTTTAAAAAGCTGTCGATTAAAAATACGTTCGATTTGTTTATCTGTTCCGTTTACACCTGCCACAATATCAATATTAAGTAATATGATTCAATTAATTGGGAGACGGAGACATTTTATTTCATGATGTTTAGCGACTGTTTTTTAAAGGCAGTTTAATTTTTTTCAACAATGTTTTTAGTTTCTTATGTAGTTTCTACAATATATAAACCAGCTAACCGTTATACACTTCGCCGATTTACTGCATTTTTTATATAATTGTTGCACATTCTATAGGATACTCTTCGCAGTTTTTTATAAATAATATTAGTTTTAGACACGTTTTGTTTAATTACAAAACAAACAAAAAAATGTATATAAATTTTTTTTTTTTTGGAAAAAATTTATAACTTTTTTAGTTATCGATCGATTTTGTTAAAAAAAAATAGCGTTCTTCCTCTAGCTAACACTAACTTACTGTTCAAATTTCAATACAATTGGGCTTTTTGTTCTTAAGTTATCGTGCTTACAAGAAACAGACGTACAGACAGACGGACAGACAGACAGACGGACGGACGGACATTTTGAACGTTATTCAGAATTCGATCACCAACACAGTGATATGAAATTTTTTCTCTACAAGCAATATTACCGATTTTATAAATGTGCCGATCGAATGCAATATACTCTTCGTTTTGTATTTGCGAAGAGTATAATAAGTACTGAAATATCCATCTTTTTGAAATTTTAAGTTTTACCATCATATGTTATATCTCCCTATACTAAATTTCATGCATATCTGCAAAAGTTCTATTATTATGATAGCTCTATTTGATTCTCCGATTTGAAATTTTAACTTTCAATATCAGATTCAGTATCAGCTTCTTCTAAAACTCCTACCTATTTATTGAAATACAATTATGAAGAAAGTTACTCCTGGCGCATCCGCCAAATTCTCGATTAAAGACAAATTTTTCAGATTCAAGAGAACATAATTATAAAATATAATATTACCACTATATTACCTTTTTAAAAATTCGAATTGAATTAAGCGTACGTTTACCACATCGCAACAATTTAGCTTATGGGAATACGGTAATATTTTTAGAATCTTCACAAACGTCGTATTTGTATTAATATCACAGCCGCATATAAAAAAAAATCTTTCTGCCCTGGAGATCTGACCATGCTCACTATATGTTTTTGGGGTCGCTGAATCCAAATCCGAGGTCGATTTAACTCTATCGCATCAGGATTTTGCCATAACCTCGAAAAACCCATAATTTATTCGACATCTCTTCACATAAATCGCTGTAACTATTTTTAGGAAAAAATGACCCTCTCTTTTTTGTACTAAATTGATTGCAAATTAAAGTTACAATCCGATGATGTAGGGCATGATATTCTTCCAGCTAGCAAAAATCTGAAAAAAAAACAGGGGTATGAAAGATGTAAGAATCTGAGGTCGATGCGTGCCTTGGTTTTCGAGATATGGCCGCTCGAAGTCACCGGAAGGTGAAAATCGATTCTTTTACCGCTTCCCGAGGCTATATCTCGAAGACGAAACGAGATACAGAGCTGCGGTTTACTGTGTTCGATTTCTCTCGCCTACATACGTCTGAATTTTTTTGATGCTTTACTTTAGAAATTTTGCAAAGAAATGAAAGGGCCGGCAAGAATCTGAAAAAAAATCAAAGATATGCAGGAATGCGAGATAAATCGAATGGCGTAAACCACAGCTCTGTATCTCGTTTCGTTTTCGAGATATAGCCTCGAGAAGCGGTAAAGAAATTCAAATTTCACCTTCTGGTGACTTCGAGTGGCCATATCTCGAAAACCAAGGCGTCCACCAACCTCCGATTGACGCCAAACGATTTCTAACGTTTTTCTACGTATCTCTGAATTTTTCCAGATTTTTGATAGCTTTCGTTTGGCAGAAATGGCCCTTGGAGCTGGGCCGCTTCGCTCGAGAAGCGAAATCCTCGGACTTCTCGATCGATCTAGGACAAAAAAGAGGGGGTCATTTTTGTCTAGAAAGAGTTACAGCGATCTATGTGAAGAGATGTCATAATCGCTTAAATTATAGATTTTTTGAGGTTATGCCAAAATCCTGATATGATGGAGTTAAATAAACCTCGGATTCGGATTCAGCGACCCCAAAAACATGTAGTAAACATGATCAGATCCCCAGGCCAGAAATAATTTTTTTGGTGTGGCTGTGTATTTTAAATTGTCGACGTTTCGTTTATTGCTTGTAGACATCCTCAGGATAAATTAATGTAGATTTTGACGTCTATATTTTTTTATTATTGATTGTGTCTTTGAACTCTTACTTGGAATTGTCGATGCAGGGCGAAATAAAAAGTTGTCTAAATTGTCGGTTCTATATATTTACTAAACCTTTTTAGTGCCTACAGGGCAAAATGTAGGTATTGTTTATCGAAAGTGTTGTTTGATAACTTTTATCTAGGAATATCTCAAAATGTCAAAATTGCACACATCAGAATCAATATTAATCTGGTCTGCAGATGTTTACAATATATGAAACCTTGACAGTTTAGGAGATTGATTTTTTACTCAAAAACTCATCATAGTACCAACCAAATAGAAAAAATTGTATAAAACCATATACAGAGTGAGTCAAATTGGATGCTATCCATTGGGATCTCGGAAACCGTAAGAGATGAAGACTCGGTTAAATGTGGGCAAAGTTTATAGTACTAAATGAAATGGCATAAAGAATTGCAAAATACTCCTGGTGGTTTTGAGATATTGGAAAAAAATGTAAATTTTGAATTTTTTATTTTTCGAAATATTTTGTTTATTATTGCACTTATAGAAAATCCAAGAATACTTTCATAGAACACTTTACGATGCTCTACAGTGTCAGTTGTTTTTTTTGTGGCGACGTTACGTCGCCTTAGGACCATCATCAACAAAAATTTTAACTTCTGACCTGGAGTCTACATCATTTTCGGACAGTATTTTGTAATATGAAATCAGTGCTATGTCGCACTTGAATATTTTCCAACATTTAATTGCACTAAAACCATTACTTAACAAGCTAACCATTATCGTTATACGCCGATTTACTGCACTTTTTATATAAAATATAATTGTTACAAATTCCATAGGATACTCTTCGCAGGTTTTTTTGTAAATAATATTAGTTTTCGCCATTTTTAGTTTAATTAGAAAACATTTAAAAAAAAATTATTTAAAAAATTAATAACTATTTTCTTTATTGACAGTTCAAATACAATGGAATTCTTCCTATAGCTAACAGTAACTTACTGTCCAAATTTCAATATAATCGGTTTGTTCTTAAGTTATCATGCTTACAAGAAACGTGACTGACGGACCGACAGACGGGCAGACAGACGGACAGACAAATGGACGGACGGCCATACGGACGGACGGACATTTTGAAAGTTGTTCAAAGTAACACAGTGATATGATTTTTTTTCTCTACGTGCAATATTACCGGTTTTAGAAATGTGCCGATCGAATGCAATATACCCTTCGTTTTGCATTTGCCAAGAGTACAATTAATCATTAATAACCGGTCATTATTCTAAGAACAAACCCTTAAAAAATCTTGGCGTCTTTCTCAGCTGGCTCCTACGATTTACACTTGTAATCCGTGGATGCCGTCCGTATTTTCCATAAAGAAATACAATATACTTACTTCTTGCCTGTCTGATAAGTAGATGTGACGTTAAAGTTTCAATAAATGTCCAATAAGGTCAGAGAATGAAGCTTATTTAATATAACTGAAGTTTGTCCTATTTGCGGTTGCAGAACGTACAATAGGACGAATACTTTTCCTTTAAACACACAATTTGGACGGCATTGCATATACAATGAACTGCTTAGGCAAAGAAACTAGGCAGTGGTATTTTCCACCACAGTGATTTGTTTGATACACATAGAAAAAGAAATGTTTGTTATCCTTTTTGAGGTGACGAAGAGTTCCATGTATACTTCAAGATACTTGTTACAATTTTAACACGGTTTTCGAATTTGTGTACTAATTTGGGCCAAATAATAAAGTATTAGCAATTATCAAATATACAATTTGTAATTCCTATAGTAGATAATGATTAAAACTATCTAAAAAACATATTACAATGCATATTTGACCTAAGGTAACATTTAAAAAAAAAATTTTTTCAAGCAATCCATCTTCTTTTTGTACCATGCTCACATAGTTTGAACACAATACTGGTTTGCGGTTTAATAATAATAATAATAATAGTTTATTGTGTAAAATATACATATTGGACACAAAAGGTTAGCAGTACAGTATGCACTGATGTAAAAACTACTAACCTAAAAAAAACATATTATATAAAAACCTAGTGTAAACACATACTTTAAAACATATTAAAATTAATATTCAAATCATTGCTTAGAATCAGAGTCTTAAGTTGTTGTTTTAATGTATTTTCAGACATAAAGTGGTACTGCTAGGGCAGATTATTGTAAACGTACATTGATATATATGTAAAAGCTGAACGAAATATTTCATATTTAGTTCGTAGTGTATGTAAGTGGTCGTTAGTATATCTCAAATTCCGATTGTGAACAGAATTTCTCATGAGAAGTTTATCAGATAGATAATCGGGTTTTTTCAATGTGATCACTTTGTATAGCATGGAGGTGAAGTGCACGAAACGCCGTTCATTTAATTTTAGTAAATTTAACTCTCTAATGTAAGGTGTAACATGTTCATAAAACGAACTATTGGTAACAAATCTGTAACATCATCACATGAAATGTGGATAATTTGTCAAAATATACCTCTGGATAAAATAGAAAGTAATGCAAACTGTTGGTATATTGAAGATACCTGTTAGTCAACGGATGGTGAACAGGTGATGTCCACTGGAGATTCACGTAAATATAATTATTCTCAATGAACGCTGTTGTAAAGAGTAATAATAATTGATGCAACGCCTTTGTTTTAATGTTGACAATCCAATTTAAGTGCCATACTCTCCGTATACACTTTAGTGTGATACATTGAAAATAAAAATAACATTTGTGCAATGTGTATCGTTTGTATAACTTTGTCTCAGTTTTTACTTACATTTAGACCTCAATATAACATACATAATATTAGTATTTGTGTGACACCAATTCAAACTCGATTCAAAAAGACTTTATTTAAAGCTGTGCTTAACAGCAGGGGATTTTTGGAACTCAGAGCCAGTCAGACATCCACGACATAGCTCCGTGACAATTGAAGGATTGAACGGGATGGGCCTGCTCAACTGAAACTCAAAAATAAACAGTGACTAGGCTCTCTTTGCCTAAGGTGAATTGAAATGGTATTTAATACGGTTCAATTTTATCCAAACATATTTTTTTACCCTTTTCAAGGACCAAATTTTTCATGTACCTAATGGGTGGAGAGCCGGCTATATAGATTTCCTGTGAATAGGATACATGAAAATCTTTGTGTGAGTGAGTAAGTACTAGCCTTTTTCATTTTTCCAAATTTTGCCCGCGTCATGGAATTATGACGCCACTTCCGGTCACGATTTTTTGTGTCATCGAATACATGAATAAAACTTACGTCAAAATGTAGAGTTTGAGGTATACAATTAGATTATAGTGGGGTGCCAGGCTTAATTTACCCGCAACCCTGAGACACCCTCGATTAAAGTTTTTTTTTGTGTTTTTTGAAGTCGTCGAATACGTGAATTATTTTTTTTTAGTTAAAGTACAAGTCTTCTAGTTATTAAAAAAAACAGGATGCCTCTTCTTATTTGCCCGCATCCTCCCATTTAGACGTCACTTCCGGTAAAATTCCATGACGTTTGCAAAATTTGCTTGTATCAAAAGTGGCTTATTCATAGGAAATGTATACAGCCGGCCCTCTATCTATACATATTAAGAAAAAAACAGTTTAAAATCGGCAAAAACAGAGTCGCTATTTTCATTGTCATTTCTAATGATCTTATACCAGCTCATATCTCGTGCGTTGTTTCATCCGTGAGCTACGCTACATCATCAACTTATTATTTTTTAATACGATATTTTTACGAATTCTTTACTAACCTTTATTTCTCAACGCAGTCAAGTGATGCTAATACTCGACAGTTTGAATTATGTGATGGTCGGAAACCGTTACATAGTATCTGACAGAGAATATACCCAATTTTTTAAACATTTTAGCAATTTGAAATTACAACCTATTTTTGTATATTTAAGATGTATCTTTTATGCCTGATAAACATATTTTGAGGTTTATTGTTAAAATGTTGTACTTTTGACTGGTATTCGCTATATAGTTTTTCTACACTAGAAAGTTATAAAATAATGCCCACAATCTCATGTAGATAGGGGTTTTACATTTATGAGTATATCAAAAAATGTTATTAGAATATCTGTCTTTCTGAGAGTAAAGTAAATTTAATTTAATTTCCCTAGCGTTGCGATGGTTAGAATCAGTTTTTTTATTAGTAGTAAGTATCCTTTTCTGGAAATTAAAGAAACTCGCCTAATATAGTTTGCTAAATATATATTTTTCTACTAGCTACTCACTATATATTGAAAACGTTATAGGCATCTTTGAAACAAACTTGTAAAACTTTTTTCTCATTAATCAATGGCCACTGTGATTTATAAGAGCCAGTAAATTATAAGACCGAGAAATCAGGACCGCCTTTGTGAAAGACATATGACCCCATTTGGGATGTAATATCAACTTTTGACAAATGTGGGCCTGATATTCAGACACATTTCTATGTCTCTTACCCTATACATTTCATAATTCTAGGAAAATATCACTCTTATATTTGATGCTACCATAGCTTGCGGGGATATCTCAATTTGACAAAAATATTTCAAATAATCACTGACCTGGAGGGAGTTGGAACCTTCAGTGTAAAGAGATTTCCACACATACCAAAAATAATTGAACATGCGAAACGAGTTCAGAAATTCAGAAATCAGCTCTTTGCTTTATCAGGTAAATAATCAACCCAGAATTCGTCAGGAAACTATGTCTCCTAAGTGAGTCTCATTCCACCCACCTTCTAACCACTTTACCACCCTAGATTAAAAGTAACTAATAAAGCCATTCCGAGTGATCACATTTTCACAAACCCTTCAGTCATATGTTTCCACCGCCTGGGTATTACGGGGAAAGGGGATGATTTCCACCAATTCTTTACTGTTGATGAGCTTTTAATTTCGTCATCGGGAAGAGTAGATGAGGCCGAGTGGGGTTGTTAATTTAGTAGCTTGCGAATCAATAAAGTCGATATAATCGCTTGCTTCTAAATTTATTTCTATAATGATGGATATTCTCTTCGGGGTTCTCTTCGCGTATCAGACATGTCATTCTAGCCTTTAGTATACATCTTAACACCAGTTCTTGGACATGTATTCTGTGATTTGGAAGCATACATATTGATAGGTTTTCGGGGTGAATGTAAAAGTCAATGCGTTGTATCACTGGATCAACAACAGTTCTGTGTTCTGGTTAGAAGTATCGATTTAGTTGATTGTTTTTCAGACATAATTAGCGCCATTTTTGCACGATGAATTAAACTATCCCAAACAACATTGGTACTTAGACCATTTGAATAAAATGTCAAGCCTTTGAAATTATCAGCCAGATTCTTTATGCCAATATGAAGTCGCAATTTCTGGTAAACCACTTGGAACAAGCAAGTTTGTTAAGGTCCATTTTAGATAAATCTAAAGGGCAGTTACCATTAGAGATTGCGGAACACATTTGGTACAGATATTTTTGACCTGCACTTAAGTCGGAAACAACTACATTCTACTATAGCACCTTTTTTTAATATTAAAATATTCAATAGTAAAAATAAAAATTCCCTCCTACAGTAGCGCTCCACCCTAGTGTCCACACCTCAAACAGTTTTGTAGACGTAGTGCCAACAGGTAGTCTAATGGAATTGAAAGGCCTTAATTGTCATATTTTACATGGTTTTGAACGTTAAAATTAGAATAAATTTCGGAGATTGATTTTATCATTTAGGTAAGCCATAGAAAAAAAATCTACGTGAAATTCACAAGAACAAACTCTCCTTGCTCAAAGGTCTATCAGGGCCTTTATCATAACACTACACTGAAGTGCTACGAAGATAGCCTAATCGTAAACACTACATTATATTATTATAGAAGCTGATTGATTCTATTTAAGAAATTAATAGAGGCATAAATATTAATGTTATTGACAGATAATAGCTGCATAGTAATTGGAAGAGAGTATCAATATCAAATAAATCAGTGGTGCCAACAAAAATTAGGTCAATTAATGTGAGAGAGAATTTTGTGATACGACTCGACCCTTCTACAATTTGAGATTCAAAAACCATAGGCGTGGAAACAGACAGAAGGTCATTTAAATTGAGTAAATTAACGTTAATATTACCGGTTACTGCTATAGTATCAACATTATGGCAAAACCTGAGCACTGAATATTATGAGAATAATTTATTAAAAAAGATGATAAAATATTCCAATAGCAACAAAGAATTTCCATTTTAAACATTTATCCATAATTGTTTATAAGATTCATCATCATCAACCTAGTGAATTGAACGAAGACATATGGCCATTCTTCCCCCTTTGATTATTTCACGGCCCCTACAAAGTATGTTAACGCGTAGTATGCTAATTAAGTCAAAGAATATATATCATTTGATAATCAAACTTAGGCGAACAATTAACCGAAACAATTTTCCACAGTAAAATTTTAGGCATTAACAAAACTATATAGATACAGTAATTGGTCTAGTATTAAGATGGCCATTTTTAATTTTGGTTAGCGATTTACCATCGCTTGTCCAACAATCTATGGCTATAGCGTTTTTGTTTTTTAATTTTTGCTTGAATTAAATCATGTTCATCTGTACATTAACAGAGACTACAAAGATTAATTGTTTGCTCTAATTACGACATCAAACAAATATGGTTATATCATTCAATCATAAAATTTAACTATGGAGTGTGCTGAGTATTTATTGGATATCAGGTGCTACGCTTCTTAAAAATACATTTCTTTGCCCCATTTTCAAATCTTCAAGGTACGTACGCTGCAACGACATTACGCCACTGGTCGACTATGTCCGCGCAACTTCCCAGAAGATTCACTAGTTTAAACTGTGCGATAGTCTGTCTACTAACAAGCAACATAACATAAGAGAGCATAATGCACCACTTCGAATTAAACAAATTGTAATATCATGCATTGCAGCAGCCTCTTGAGATGATTTTCTCACTTGTCAGGGACTATAACAAATTATTTCTCCTCTTTTCGTACCTATATCTTCTTTTTACACCTTTTAGTTCCTTGTGTTTGTTTTGCTAAACTATTTTCTCTAATCATATAATTTTATTAGAGGCAAAAACTTTTAAAAATCCCAATATTTTAAACTCAAGCTAAAGCGACCAACATCGCCGCTGCCGCTTTTATGCTGGTTTATCATATGTTGTCGTTTTCTGTGGCAACAACCAACAAATGTCGAATAAGTCGATGTAAAAATAAATGATGGATAATAACTCGATTTTCTCGAAAACAGTTCGTTTCATCGAAATCCAAAGAGTACATTTTCTTATGCTAAAAATGTTTGAGCACCACCTACTATCTATGAGGTTCTACCGTAAAGAACGTTATCATAATAATTCAATAACTTCGACTCTTCGTCAACTATCATATTAAAAAAAAACTCCCATTTTAAAAAATATAACGCACTAACTGTTATCCTTATACGAAAATTATGAAACTGCAATAACAAATGTAAATTAGAACAAGCTAAACATTATAATCTTGTCAGTCTTGTCGCATTTGTGACAAATTTATTACTCTTAAGTTTATAGACATTCCAGTAATTCCTATTGGAATTTACGCATTACCCGTTTTGCAATGTATCCACACTTTACTTTGTCTCTAATTATATTTTTCATGTTCTCTTTTCTATATTTTTTTAGCTTTCCCCAGAGGGACGGGATTATTTTCGTTTTAGATATTTTTTTGTTTCATTACAAAACATAAAAAAATGATTATTTTAACCTTAAATAATTAATAACATTTTTTATTTACTGATCGATTTCATTCAAAAACTCTTTCTCTAGCTGACACTACTTGTCCAAATTTCAAAACAATAGGAGTTTTTGTTCTTAAGCCATCGTTCTTACAATAAAAAACGCGACGGACGAACTTATGGACATTCTAAAAGTTGTTCAGAATTCGATCACTACTCAGTGATATGACATGTTTTTCTCTTTAAGTGATATTACCGGTTTTAAAAGGGTGCCGATGAAATGCAATATACTCTTCGTTTTGCATTTGCGAAGAGCATCATAAGCGTATTTTTAATATGTGTTTGTGTTTATATTCTCCTCTGTCATTGAAACACTCTGTATATCAATATTTTTTCAATAACCCAATTTCTTAAAAGTGGTCGGTCGATTGCTAAAAATAGGAAATATCGTTTTCTAATAATTAGGAAATAATTATTTATATGTAAACCTTAACCACTTTATGCCGTCGACATCCGTTGAGTATTTTTTGTGTGAATCTTGATTGAGTCACTAATAATGGTTTAGTGTGTGTGTGGACCCCCGGAGTCGAACAAATGACTTGGTGTCAAAGGGCCGCACGCGACTGCCGTCCGCCCGTATGGGTTTTTAAGGGGATCCGGCTTGCCAGTGTAACTTACAGGCCGTATAAATATACCGCCTGTATGTATGGAAAAGTATGGAATAAGTGAATTAATTGTTCGTGATAAACTATTATTGAAAAGAAAATCGCCAGATGGGTCGACTTTTATTTTTAACTTGGTGCCATCCATGTACGTCACTAATTCAACCCCTCATCTTTATCAAAATCGTGAAAAAATTCATATTCGTTTCTAGTGACAACATGGATCCTTTGGTGGCGTTTTAAAAAATCTGTCTGTGGGCATCATACCAATTTTCAAATTATTTCAAACGTGCAGGTTGACCAACACTGATATATGACCAACACGATATATTTAAGAGACCAAAGATATGTTGGTATAAACTAAAATATCTTATACTTTTCTCTGCAAATCAGTATAATCAGCGAATAATATTACTTAACTAATAATAGAGAAAGATTTATATAACAAATGTTCAAATTGTCAACGTTCAGCGATGCCGGTAATACAGTACTTGCGGAGTTATTCTAAAATTATCGTTCTAATTGTTCTCTTCAATATTTTACATTGTCTGACTCTTAAGAATAAACCTGTCTTTTTACATATTCACACAAGATACAATCTAAAGGTGTCAGATCTGGAGCCTAGGTAACCTCTCCATCCTATCCACCAAACTAAAATGTCATCCAAATGATGGCTTACTTCAACATGTGGTGCTCGATCTTGTTGACACCATAAGTCTTTTTAAGAACGATGTAGATCTTGATTCGCGGAATTGAAGTAATTGATCGATATGTCCTAATAGTTCTTGCACTAACATGACTTTATAAGAACACCATTTCATTCTTTATTATTCTAAGAATGGTTGTTCTATAATGTCACCTGGTTATCTAGTTGGCATGCCTTGAGCTAGAATAAAAATTAGGGTGGTTAAAAAGATCAAGTTTAACTTTCCTTTTCCCTTAATCCTCAGATTTATTCCAAGTCCCAAAAAACGATCTCCAAATGTATTAATATTAAACACGTACTTCCGAGACCATAAAGTTTTTCGTGCATTACTTATTGAAAAAAGCCATTTTTTCTGAAATTTGTGACCGAATCGTAAAAATATAGTGAGACAAAAGTCGCTCGTAGGTCTCCAGAATTGTCCAAAAAATGCGAAATGATTATTATTCCTTTTCAAATGAAAGTCCCGTAAGACCCTTTTGTAGGGCCCTAAAACAATTGTAATTTATTTAAACTATTATATTCTCCTATAAATTTGTAAAAGTTTCATATTTTTTAAATTTTAGTTATTTAGTTCATCTGATTGGGTGTACTAATGAAGCCTGCAAATTGTCTAAACACTATTATTGTTTATTACCAGCCCTAATTCGGAGGTTTTTCCATAATATTTTTATTCGGACTTTTTGGGCATTGAATATTACCTAATGTGTGGCTCATTCCAGCAATATAACCTACACCTGAAATATTTTCATTTCAAGTTTAATTTGGCTGAGCTATATCTATCATATATCTTAAAAAAATTATAAACAAGATGCATTCTGAAAAGATCCTTATGCCGAGTCCTCTTAACTAACTGTAAAGGATTCTCTTTTTCTCGTCTTCCTTTGCATGTATTCTCCTTCGGAGAGACTCCACAATACTTCATTGTTCGCCGCTCCGGATTGTTAACCTTCTATCATGTACGTGCCTGGCGGCCAATGCGCAGCACAATGAAAATAATGGGTCCTCTTGCTGTTGTGTTGATTGATATTTGGTTAATTTGATGTAATTAACAAACAAAGGATTCATTATTTTAAAAATCGTTTGTATCAAAGATCATGCCAACAAAAGGCCTTCCGAACGAATAAGTAAATAAGGATATACAGTTTTCTGTATGTACAGGGTGAATCATGTCTGATATATCACCATAAAGAATAGCAGAATAAAATGAGGTCCGATATGTTTCCATTTGATAGTAGATACCTGGGTTTGAAGCAGTTTTGAACAAAAAAATCCGATTCTGGTTTCAGAATTTTTGTATTTTGCTTTCCGCTTCCAGGATTATTGAATTATGTGTTCCATTAGTAGTCCAGGCTAGATAGGTGTTGGAATTAAATAAAAAATAAGTCGTTACAGCAAACTGATAGTTGTAGATTTCTTTATTTGCTACAACTTTTTAGTGCGTAGTTTAGCCAGAAATCGTAAAAAACCATTTCTCACCTCAAAAATCCACCCTATTTCACCCCAGAAAGTTAGCTGTGGTTCGGACTATTTTTCCTTCCTTAGTTATGATATGTTCTGCAATATTCCACTATCTGTTTGCTGTAACGACTTATTTTGTTGTCCAACCCTTATCTAGCCTGTTTTATGACACCTACAAAAACCCCATCCATTATGAAATCACGCATTTCGTACAATATTGTAGTCAACGACGAAGCTGCCCTCCACGAAAGATTTGTTCAAGCAGCTCGAGAGATCACACCATCAAAGTGCCGCCCAATGTGTCGTCCATACATTCAAAATGGTGGCAGTAATTTCAAGTTGACCAAAGTCGAGGGTAGACGCTCCCGAAGAAAGCTCAAAAAGAATCGGTTAAAACTGCGTTAAACTCGATAATATTTGAGTCATCGGTAGGTCAAAAAATTCTGGGAAAGTGAAGTGTCATAATAAAAGAACAAAGTGCATACCGAATTGATAATTGAAAATTGTTGGTAAAGTGCTTTTTAATAGTACCAAAAATGCAGTATGCCTTCGTTTGGTCGTCGACGAAAACGGACCGACCTATACACAATACTCTATTAAGTCCCTAGTAGCACAAATATTGCACCAATATATAATCCATATAGGACGAATATATGAATACTGGTCCTATATAGGACCAATATATAAATAATGGTTCGATATTGGTCCAATATTTTGTGCTACTAGGGGTGTTTATTGAACTATTCTTGAAAGGTGTAAATAAATAATGAACTCTTATGTGGAATGGTTAAATTTAGGCGTAAGAAGCCAGCCCAAGAAAAGAAAATAAACCATCAATCACAAGACTAGACACTACAGAATGCTAAGCTATACTAATTTATTTTAGTAACTTAATTAATATTCTTAGTTTTTAAATTATTCATATAGTTGATATTTGACTAAATTATGTTGTTATGAATAAATCAACACAAAATAGTGTATGTAAACAACTCGAGAAAAGTGTATTGCTTGAGTGCTTGACCGTAAAATCTGTACCTGGATTCGTCCCCTCTTGAAGTGGGTGATATAATATAGGCAACAGCCAGCCAGATATGTGAATGAAACAGATAAGTTTTTTGTTTATGTAGCATTAGTATTGGAGATCAAAATTGAAAAGATAACAAAATATATAGGTAATAAACATAATATGTAGGTGACAAAATGGAAAAACTGCCCGAAAGTGAAACCGATTGTTTCAGGGAAACGACATACAGGGTGAGCAAACTATCCCTTCGGACCTCTTTTCTCATACCGCGCAAAAAAAAATTGTTACCGCGAGATAGGGCCCTTCCCAGCAACTCCGCCGTAGATGGATATTTACTTGTGGAGCGGTTAATAAATTTAAAAAAAAAGGGAAAAAAATGCAAAAATAAAATAAAAAATAAAAGTTACCAGATTCAGAGACAGAAGAAACAGAAAACTCGGAAGAAGAAAAATAAGGAGATGACGATAGATGGAAACTTAAAAGAAGCATGGAAACTGAAAAGAAGCATCTCGCACACAACTGCACCACACCTCAGCCGATGATGACAAATGGAAACTTAATAGTAGCACGGAAACTTAAAAGTAGCATCTCACAAACTCCTACACTTCCCATTCGTTTATGATAGATGGATACTTACAAGAAACATGAGAACTTGGCTCTCGCTGCTGGCAGCAAGTATGTCCCTCGTCCAATCCGGCGTAAGCTGCCGCTCCGGCGATATTTAAAATTATCCTGATTAGATCTCGGGAGGTGGCAGCAATGCCTACCTTACACCGGATAATTAATCAATCAATGCCACGAGATGACACGCATTTTCTCTCTTTTTTCCATTTTGCTCTAGCTCGAAGAGGGGTGCATTTTTGTAAAAAAAATTAAGATGAAAAAAGTCTTATTATAGCCTGAGATATCGATCCTGAACGTTTGGCGGTTTAACTCTGAGTCACCCTGTATACCAAAAACGCCTAAACATCCAAAACAATGTTCGCAAAAATATATTAATTTTACGCGGAACATAGGAGCCACCATGTATTGTGTATGTATTCCTTTGAATCGCCGCATACAAACCAGAAATAGACATGCATGCTACCAAACTTCAAAAAGAATATTTGTCACGAACCCCAACAATATCCTCATTGTGGCTGCCGTTACATTTTTAGTTATTAATCAGCCCCCAGAATTGATGTTGGAGTGAAAGGTGAGTGGCAGGAGGTAGATCACGGTGTCATCTATCAGGGCAGCGGCGGGACACTGTGGGAACGATAGTTTCCACGTCACCTGGACCTCCTGGAGATGATGAAGCACGCTGCCACCACCCACACTCTTTCTCTCTCCGCTGCCCACGTGCGATGCTCCACAATTAGTATATGACTTATGAATGCCATTATCCCAAGCACACCTATCCACTCAACTTCATCTTGTCCATCTAACATTACGGCGAGGATTAAAAATTATGTCGTGTAATAAAATTTATTAACTCGGCGTTCTAGGATGGTATAGGTCATTTGTCTTTGGGAAGATCGGCATTCAAGTTTAGTTCTGCGATATTTCTATTGATTTTATGTTGAAGAGATAGTAGGAGATGGAGGAAGTTGGTGCAGATTGTCGAGTGCTAAATTGGATTTAAAGAGGCTCAAGAATTGTTCAAAGATACACAGTGTATCCCAAAAAGAACTGTGTTTCGCATTTTTGGTGGGCCATTCAATTTTTTCCCAGTTACTTCAATTTGATCCTAGTTCTTAAACTATTCTGTCTAGTTGCGTATAAAAGTGTTTTGCAAAACTATTTATTGACTTTTTTATTTAAAGTTATATAACACATTAGGTATCTTAATTTAAAAAGAATAATGTTTGTCGAAGAAACAAATGAATAACAGAAGTCGTAAGAACTTGACATGCCAAGTCCCTTCTCGGTTCGTTAATAATTAAGGAGATGGCAACCGGAAAGTGATCTTGTTGACACTCGGTATAGGTTTTTCATCGATCAACTGTCATTTCTACCATTTTTCGCCTGAGCAGTTTGTTTAGGACACACTATCATCATTAGATATTTCAATTATATTCGCTTGGTTAATATAATAACAACAGTAACCAGTTCCTATAGATTAAATTACATCATGACATAATATATTATTTATTATATTTATTCATTCGTTATTATACTCTTCGCAACCCAAGGAGCAAAATGTGTCAGGAAGGAAATTGTGCCCAAATGATAATATTTTTTGGGTCATGTGTCGACACATTAACGAAATAT
Organism: Stenurella melanura; assembly: GCA_963583905.1. NCBI lineage: Eukaryota > Metazoa > Arthropoda > Insecta > Coleoptera > Cerambycidae > Stenurella > Stenurella melanura. The sequence continues at coordinate 17,011,005 of OY757312.1, read as the reverse complement.
TGTGTCAAAATAGGCACTGTGTTCAAATTGAAACATTTTGGTTTTTTGTGCCCAAAATGTTTCTATCTTGAGCCTATTTGGGAACATTAGACACAATTTGGATACATCGTGCCGACACCCTTTGGGCAAAATGTATTTAAAATGTGTCTAAAAATCGTGTACCCATCATGTTGCTGAAATTTAGCCAGGAGGACACTTATGTATCCACATGTTTATATTTTAGGAACACATGTTTCTTTTCATGCCTTAAATGCGTCTACACCAACGCATGTTTCCATAAGGTTGAATTTTAGACACGTTTTTTCCATTTTGTGCATAAATTGTGTATGTGTATGCACGACCAGCTGTTAGAAGGTCATTTTTGACAACAGTATACTCTGATTATTTTGTAAAAAATGCCAAAAGTAGTCAAGAAACAATCAAAAGTGTATAATACAACATACTATATGAATGTAAAAAAACATGTACAAGAAAATCAAGTGAAGTTGTTACCTTATATGAGAGAGGTGAAGCAAAGGCCATTTCTGCCTTTGTTATCAACAGAAGTACCATCAAATAACAAGAAATCTGCTATTTACTCTGACCTGGGCAGCCTCAGTACTGATAGTGGTAGTTGTGAAGTAGGAAATTCCAATTCGCAGCTACAATGCACTAATGAAAGCGATGTTGGAAATTGGATCTAAAATGTAACCTTTTTCGTATAGGTAACATTTTGGGCACAATTTGTTCCAGTAGTGAACACAAGAGTTCAAATTGTGTCAAATACGCGAGTATATATCAACATAGACACATTTTAGTACACATTTAATGAAATAGTCGAAATTTGAGTCTGATTATTATCTAATATATAGCTGTGTGTCCGTACAGGTAAATTTTGGGTGAAATTCGTTCGAAATAAGGATTTGTGGTTCCATTTAGACACATTGTACAAATCGACCAAATTTTCTTTAGAGAAATGGGCATCCATATTAAAAAACTGACCTTAAAGAAAAATATTTATTTTAAAAATTAGCAATTTACATGTTTTTACACAAAAATGTTATAAAAACACACTTATTTTGATGTCTTGTAACATACAAAATATATTAGAAATAATTTTATTTCCAAAAATTACAATTATATAATTTATTAATTACCATCATTAACTAAATATTCAAAATAAATTTCAAAATTTTTTAAGGGCTTTTATTTTTCGTATCTCATCACATTTGACAGAGAAAATGGGGTTGTTTTATTTTTTTGGGTCATATACTTTATTTATTCACATGTGAAACCTGATTACTTCTGTGTAACGTAATTACTTCCACATCCACGTAGTGGATTGGAAGTATAGTAATCGCAAAAAAAATTTCAAAATTTTTTATTCGTGAAATAGGTTTAGAATGTTTAAAAATGAATTATTATTTGTTTGCTTATAATTGTATTGAAACATTCTTTATAGGATTTTGCAAACAGCAGAAAAGATAACTATCTATTAAAGAAAAACTTTGTGTAGAAATATTAATGAAATCTTTGCATTCTTTCGATAACCTGAATTCTGGTTATGCTAGCAAATTAAAATCCTAAAATGAATTTGTCTAATTTCTTATTTGACAATTCTCATTCTAACACTAGCATCCACACAGTCCCCTACGGCCATGCAGATTAAACTAGTATCCACATAACCCCCTACGATTATGAAGATTCAGTTAAAAATGAGAACAAAGACCTAAAATGAATTTATTTATCTACTTTGTCTTAAAAAAAATTTTCATTCCAATGGATTACATTTTCATGAAATCTATCATTCTGTTTCTTGGAAATGCTTAGCCTTTGAAACGTTTTTCGCCCTTATTCTGGAGCTCATCAGAAAGACATAAAGCCATTCATAACGATGTTTCATGCAAAACCAAGACAATTTCTTTGAATAAGTGTGAAATGATTATATTTGACATTGACTGATAAAAACAACCTCACCTATCTATTAGCTAACTAGTATTGGAGCCTAGAGTATATAGGCTCCATTTTAGGATTTTAATTTGCTAGCATAACCAGAATTCAGGTTATCGAAAGAATGCAAAGATTTCATTAATATTTCTACACAAAGTTTTTCTTTAATAGATAGTTATCTTTTCTGCTGTTTGCAAAATCCTATAAAGAATGTTTCAATACAATAGGTTTAGAATGTCATGAAACGTCGAGATTTTAAATTTGAGCGAAAAAAAAAATTTCTGTCTGTCTGTCGGTCTGTCTGTCGATCTGTCTGTCGGTCTGTCTGTCGGTCTGTCTGTAACTTTTTTTTGTCCGCACGTTTTCTCCGGAACGGTTTGAGATATTGACTTGAAATTTTGTACACGTATATATTATGACGAGATCTGGAACTGGATTGTTTTTTGAGGAAATCCGGTGAAGGGTTGGGGGTTAAATAGGGGAAAATAGGGAAAAATAAGTAAAGCAAGCTTGTAAGAGAACAGACACTTGAAATTTGGTGTATGTACTAGAAGTTAAGGCCTAAGATTTTTTTATAACATCTTTCAACCCCCCACCACCCCTACCCCATTAATGGGGTTGATAAAATAAAGTTGAGATTTTCATTTGAAATTTCGTACACGTATGTATTATAACGACGTCTGAAATTAGATTATATTTTGAGATGATTCCGTTGAAGGTTTGGGGGTTAATTTGGGGTAAATAGGGGAATATAAGTAAAACAAGTTGGTAAGAGTACAGAAACTTGAAATTCGGTATACGTACTAGAAGCCAAGGAGTCAGATTTTTTTATAATATTTTTCAACCCCCACCACACCCCTACTCCAATATGAAAAGGGTTGATTAAATAAAATTGAGATATTCATTTGAAGTTTGGTACACGTATGTATTATGACGACATCTGGAACTAGATTATAATTTGAGATGATTCCGTTGAAGAGTTGGGGGTTAAATAGGGGTAAATAGGGGAAAATAAGTAAAGCAAGCTGGTAAGACCACAGAAACTTGAAATCCGGTGTATGTACTAGAAGCCAAAGCGTCAGATTTTTTTATAATATTTTTCAACCCCCACCACCCCTACTCCAATATGAAAAGGGTTGATTAAATAAAATTGAGATATTCATTTGAAATTTGGTACACGTATCTATTATAACGACATCTGGAACTAGATTATAATTTGAGATGATTCCGTTGAAGGGTTGGGGGTTAAATAGGGGTAAATAGGGGAAAATAAGTAAAGCAAGCTGGTAAGACTACAGAAACTTTAAATTCGGTGTAGATACTAGAAGCCAAGGTCTCAGAGTATTTATAATATTTTTCAACCCCCACCACCCCGACTTCATTATTACAAGGGTTGATAAAATAAAATTGAGATATTCACTTGAAATTTGATACACGTATGAATTATAACGACATCTGGAACTAGATTATTCTTTGAGATGATTCCTTTGAAGGGTTCGGGGTTATTTAGGGGTAAATAGGGGGAAATTAGTAAAGCAAGCAGGTATGACTACAGAAACTTGAAATTCGGTGTATGTACAAGAGGCAAAGGTCCCAGATTTTTTGATAATTTATTTCAGCCCCCACCACCCCTACTCCATTATTCAAGGGGTTGATAAAATAAAATTGAGATATTCACATGAAATTTAGTACGCATATGTATCATAACGACATCTGGAACTAGATTATATTTTGAGATGATTCCGTTGAAGGGTTGGAGGTTAAATAGGGGTAAATAGGGGAAAATAAGTAAAGCAAGCTGGTAAGACTACAGAAACTTGAAATTCGGTGTATGTACTAGAAGCGAAGGTCTCAGGTTTTTTTATTAGTATTTTCTATTTCTACCCACCACCCCCACTCCCTTATTAAGAGTTGATAAAATTAAATTTAAATTTTCACTTGAAATTTGGTACATTTATATATTATAATTATATCTGAAACTAGATTATGTTTTGACATGATTGCGTTGAAGGAGTGGGGGTAAGTAGAGGTAAATATTGAAAAATAAGTAAAGCAAGCTGGTAAGAGTATTGCAACTTGAAATTCGGTGTATGTCCTAGAAGCCAAGACCTCAAATTTTTTAACAATATGTTTCAACCCTTCCACTACCCTTACTACATTATTAAAGGGGTTGATAAAATAAAATTGAGATATTCACTTGTAATTTGGTAGACGTATGTATTATAACGACATCTGGAACTAGATTATATTTTGGGATGATTCCGTAGAAGGGTTAGGGTTAATAGGAGTGACTAGGGGAAAATAAGTAAATCAAGGTGATAAGAGTACAGAAATTTGGGATTCGGTGTATATACTAGAAACCAAGGCCTGAGATTTCTTTCTAATATTTTTCAAACTCCACCACCTCCGCTTCATTATTAATGGGATTGATAACATCAAATTGAGATATTCACTTGAGATTAGTACACGTATGTATTGTAGTGACATCTGATTGAGATGCCTCCATTGGAGGGGTGGGAGGTGAATAGTAGAAAATAAGTAGGGTGAACTAAAAACTTCATTTTTAACGTATATGGTAGAAATCAACTCCTCAAACTTTTCTATGACATCTGCCCCAAATATTATTAAAATTCTATGACCACATACTAGAGTGCAAATATAGTCAAGATGTTTCCTTTAAAACGACTTGGATGAAGAATCTGGATGTGGAAGTAGTGATTCCTTAGGCAGCGGTTTTTTTTATAAAATAACTGCATACCAACTGTGTTTGTTTGTCCTAATGTTTAGAGAGTAATGCATTGTGTCGACTTTAAGTCTGTTTTTAAATAATTTGGAACCATACAGTGGTTGTAGGCACAATTTAGATTTATTTGTGTCAATTTTGTAACTACACATAGTAAGGCACATTCAAGTAACATCTTGGAAACAACAGGAAACATATTAGTTACATATTAGCTTCATTACAGTAACATTTAGTAAACATGCGACGCATACAAGACAAATTTTGGAAAGTTTTGGGCACATTTTGGAATCAAGTTAGTACACATTTTCATCACCACTTTGACATTTGTCCTGCACAGTGCGAACTATGTTTCGAAACTGTGCCTATAAAATGGGTCGTGACCAAAAATATGTTTCGACACAGTGTCGACTCATTACCTGAAATGTGTCTTTCAATGCTCCTTGGGAATACAAAACCATGCGTATCTTGCATTCGATCGGCACGTTTCTAAAATCGGTAATATAGCTCGTAATTTTCATATCACTGTATTGGTGATCGAATTCTGAACAACTTTCGAAATGTTCGTCCGTCTGTTTGTCTGTCCGTCCGTCACGTTTCTTGTAAGCACGATAACTTAAGAACGAAAGGTCGGGCAGTAGTGAAATTTAGACAGTAGGTTAGTGTTGTCTAGGGGAAGAACCCTATCAATAAATAAAACAGTAATTAATTATTTAAATTTATATATTTATATTATATAATATGTTTACACTGCAAGAGCGGCTAATTAGGCAATAGTCCCTAATATTTATCAACTTACAGCAATAAATTTGTCACAAATGCGATAAGATTTTGGACCAAGCTTTGGCGGCTTTTATTCATCTCACTGTTAGACAAGGTCGTCATTCACAAATGCAAACTAACATTATTTTTTATTTACGATAAAAATGCGGAGAGTATTCTATAGAATGTACAACAATTATATATTTTATTTTTTATTGCTTCTTAAATGTATACATATATTGACTGTTATCTCAGGCTAATATAATTCTCTTGTTTCAGGTAAGAGAACACCTTCAGCGCCTAGAGCATAATCCTAATATGTCAACTAGTGGTAATGTACTTTTTTTTTCTGAAAACATCCCTCATCTGTCAGATTAGACTATTTCAGTAAAAATTCACCTTATAGTCAAATACGAAAAAAATAACTCGTGCGCAAGCGCACTCTTACTTTTTCCAGCCTTTATTTGAAATTTTTCTAAAATTATCGGTAGTTTTCACTGTACTTGTAACAAGTACATTACTACTGCTCATTTATTTTATAATTTGAACGAGTATAGCAAGTTATGAGACATGACAATATTCCCCATGGAGAAAAATATCATTGGAATATTGTGTTAAATTTATTTCAAGAATATTATACAGTAAATGTTTTGCTGTACACAACTTCATAACATAGGTCTTTCTAGGATTTTCAGGGTTCTGAAGTTAAAACTTAACTTAACAAGTTTTATATATCTTGCAACGTATTTCGCACAATATATTTGTTCGAATTTTGCAAAACAAGAGAAAACGTCTACTACACTGACAATTGCTCTTTAGTATTTTGGCAGAACATTTAAAAAAATAACGAAACCAATGGCGGAAATATAGGGTGTCAAGGGTGTGCAGGGCACACGGGCCCAAAGGGTAACAAGTCCTCTAAATTCAATCTTTAAATATTGAAATTGTCTGTTCTTAAATAATATTTAACGGCATTTTAAGTTTATTGTCCTACTAGCAAAACTGTTCGCACGATTGACTCATTTTCATAAGTAGGTACACAGCTGATCGCCGATCGGGAAACGTATTTATCAGCCTAAAGGAAATAAAATTTTCAATAACTACCTACAACTAGGGCAACTTTAAAATTATAAACTAATATATGTGTAACTGGATGTGTATATACGTTAAATACAGCCGATTTTCGCAGTTAACCCCCAAGGCCCCAAACAAAGCTATTTGGATATATCCATTTCCAGCTGGAACCACTAGCACAAGTTTTGTTTGCGTTTCCATCCGATTTCCGCAGAGAAAAGTGAAACTAGTGAAAGGGTTAAACAGTTAAATACGTGAATCGCTGGCGGTAAGAAGCAATATCCATCTATATAATATTTAAATTTTAGAAACGTAATAAAATTGTTAAAGTAGTTTTATATTTTAAAGTGTTTATTAAACAATGTAGACTTTTTGGAGTATATTATATCTAGGTACCTCTTATACCGAGTGACTTTTTTAACCTGAAATTTTCAAATATCTCGCACGGGAGGCAATTTTCGGAGAAAATGTTTAAGATAAAAGTTGCTCAGTTTTGAGCAAATTTTTTTCTCCACCTCTTCTTCCCATCCGGGGGTGGGGACAACATTAAAATTTCAAATAGCAGCCCCTACTTTTTATTACATATTTCGATTTTCGGACAAAAATAGACATCTTTTGTTCCAAACTTTTTTTTCGCCGGACTCACCCTTCGCCGCTAATGAGCTTCGAAAAATTGCATTTTCTGTGTTCCAAACATTTTTTGCCGCAAAACGATTGATTTCCAAGAAAAATTTCGAGGGACGAAAGTTGTTTTTTTTTACAAGGAACACGTCAGATTTTTTTCAGAAGTTTTTGGGGCAAGCATTTTTTTAAATGACTATTTTTCCCTCAAATACCTTGAAAAAATTCTGACATGTTTCTTTGTAAGTTAATCGTTTTGTGGCAAAGAAATATTTGGAACACCGAAAATTCAATTTTCGAAAGGTGCGTGCGGAGAAAAAAAAAAGGTTGGGACGAAAGATGTCTATTTCTTCCCCGAAAATCAAAATATGTAATAAAAAGGAAAGTAGCTATTTGAAATTTCAATGTTACCCTCAACCCCGGGCGCACAATGGGATAAAAACACATAGAAATGGCTAAAAATCGTTCTCCGGCTCAATTTTTAAGATATTTAAATACATTTTTTTCAAATACTCAGGAAATATTAGGGTTTCACGTAATCCTCTGATTTTTTTAATTGTTAATTTTTTGCGGTTAGGAAATTTGTTAAAAGTATGAAAAATATTTAAAAAATTAAAAGATTTATTTTATGATAATACAGGCAAATTAGCCATGCAGGGTAACAAAAATTAATAAAAGGATCATCTCTGAGATTTAAGTAGGTAATAACCTAGAGATTGAGATGATGCATTCTTTGCATTTCCAAGTTCCGGGAAAATTAAAAAAAAATTGGAAAAACTTTTTGATTTTCAGTTTTTTTGCTCTAGCGGCCAAAATAATGAAAATAGAGAAGTAAGTTCCCAACAAAAGTTGTAGTTCGTCTCTTTCTCTACAAAAAAGGGCTTTACAAATGTTTGTCTTACTTAAGCCATTTAGAAGATAAATCGGGTTTTCCACTTATAGTTTTAAGCCGCTTCGAAATGCGCGAAAAATGAAAATTCTCCTGGAGTTTCGTACGACCGGCTCATCGATCGATAGTTCTTACTATTCAGAGCCCCTAAAAAAATGAAAATAACATAAAATGTAGAGAAAAGTCTCAGCTTTAATGTGGAACTAATCACAAAATTCATAAAAAACTGTATCAAAAAGAAAAAGTGTCAGAAGATGGCTTAGTAAACTTTGTACAGTAGATCCACAGATTTATTCATATCTTTGCCGAGAGTCGTTAGAATGATAATTTATTTTGCTTATATATTCTTATATAATGATAAATTAATCCAATTAACATGTTGCAATTACTTTTGTTGGAAAAATGTGCCTTGCGATCGAAGTATAGGGTATATTTCTCATCGATCAATCACCTCCAAATTTTGGAGTTGAATTCGCTATATCTTAATTAATAATAATAGCACAGTCTTAATTTTTGGATTATAGGTACAATAAAACATATTCTTTCGAATGACTTAAGAGTTTTTTAAATGCGTGCAGTACTTTTTGAATTTGTCTCCATTATTCATACACGTTCAGAAAATGCACAATCTTACGGTAAAACATATACAACTTATTTATTTCTTAACGTTCTTCAATGAAATTTTCACAAAATATAGGCTAAAGCGCCTGGAATCGAATCCATGTAGTGAAGAAGCACCCATTGTTATGGGAAAAATAGACAGGATGCATAAAACTCAAAGATATGAATAAATCAACTGTATAAAGTTTATTAAGCCATCTTCTAACACTTTTTTCTCTATGATAAAATTTTTTATGAATTTTGTGATTAGTTCCACATTAAAGCTGAAACTTTTCTCTACATTTTATGTTGTTTTCATTTTTTTAGCGGCTCTGAATAGTAAGAATTATCGATCGAGGTGTCCGGTCGTACGAAACTCCCAGAGAATTCTCATTTTCCGCGCGTTTCTGAACGACTCAAAACTATAAATGGAAAACTGGATTTATCTCCTAAACGGCTTAAGTACGACAAAAATTTGTAAGGACATTTTTTGGAGAGAAAGAGACGAGCTACAAATTTTTTTGAAAACTTTTTTCTGTACTTGCATTATTTTAGCCGCTAGAGCAAAAAAACCGAAAATCGTAAAGTTTTTCCAATTTTTTTTTAATTTTTCCGGAACTTGGAAGTGCAAAGAATGCATCATTTCATTCTACAGGTTATTACCTACTTAAATTCCGGAGATGATCCTTTTATTAATTTTTGTGAAGTTTTTACAAAACGTTGCCTTCATTGCCTGTACTATGACTAAAATGTATATTTTTTTATGTTACTATATAGGTTTTTGGGTCGCTGATTCCGAGAATCGTGGTTCCGAGCCCCTAAAATATGGGACAACTCCCGAACTTTGGAAAACCCACCCCTTTTAGGGGTTTTTGCAATAATTTGAATACTAATTTTAAAAATTTAATTTACATTAAATTGAGCAAAGTTTCAGGGATTCATTAGAAAAGGTGAAAACTACTCCTAATATGATGTTAAATGAAAAATGCTTGTTTATTTTTTTTTACTATTTGGTATACATTTTTATTTTCCTTATATTTTTTATCCATCATGTTATTTTAGGTATTAGGCTTGTGGTATATAGTAATATAGTCTTATTTTCCTTATATACTTGATCCATTAGTTTATCTTAGGTATAAGGCTTGTGGTATATAGTTATGTACAGATTATTTTTGGACTGTTTTTTATACATAGATAATATATAAAAAAAGATTATTTTTCTATAAGGAAAGTAATCTGGTTTTCTATTTTAGTGCATGTACTTGATATAATTTTTATATTCGATTTTCTGTTTTAAATATCAATATTTTCCTTATAAAAAACAATCCGAAAATAATCTATAAAACTATATACCTCGAGCCTCATACCTTAGATAACCTAATGGGCTTGTTCGGCATTTTTTTTTTATTTCATAAATCGAAAGTGTATCTTAAAAACTATTACAAATTTCCATCTCGCGAAAATGGGGCGTGGCCAGGAGCTACGTCACTATACGCATAGACTCGGCGATCTCAATAGACTTGATGCTCCTTATTGGTTATAATTATAAGTGTTTTCGAAGTATTGTTTGTTTTGCTTACTACTTGACAGTAGGGGAGTACAATTTGGTGAAATGTCAAAAAATTTCAATTTTCTTTCGCTCCTGCCAGAACGAATTTTCGATTTCGACCCTGCAAGTTACGATTATAATTCATCACCGACCTTCTCCTTTCCGTAGACACATAGAACGAACTTCCACTCGACGTATTTATTTAGTTACCAGCGTTTAAAAATTCCATGTTTTTCGACTTTTCAGGTTAAATTTGAAAGGACCAAAAAGCCATTTTTCTTACGTCAGTTGCGTATAGTGACGTCACAAATGAGCGCTCGGTTTTTGCAACTATTACTAATTTCAACTCCTTATATCTCGAGAACGGAAAAAGTTAATAATACGAAATTTTAAGTGTATAATGAGAATATCGAGTACTATATGAAAAAGTATAAAAACCATATAAAAGGAATATCATGGAACAAGCCCATTGATCAAATATATAAGGAAAATAAAATGTAAAATATAACTATTTAAATTAATAATGTTATTCTAATTATTAGTAGGTACTCATTTAAAATATGGACATTGTTTTGTGCAATACATTAAAATTTATTTATTATTATAAAGATTTACGTTTTTGTGATGTGAATTGTTTCACGAATATTTTTTTAAAATCAGTATTTAATTCTTGCGTTGAGGAGTTTTTTTATAATTCATGAGCGATAGAGGGGAGGCCCAAATCACAATCTGGACACGGGCCCAATGGTTTCTAGTTACGCCACTGAACGAAACTAGCGGAATTTTTAGATCAAGAGTTTATTTCGTTATTGAGACATCTGACGAAGAGTATGAAGAATCCATTTTCGCTGATGCTTAACCTTTTACTGTTGGTGTAAAAGCATCCGCACACAAGAAGCGAAACTGAATATTTAAGTACTTAGAGATTTGTCAAAAAATATATACAATTTAATCATAAATAATAATAAATTTAATTTATGAACTTCGGAGCCGAAAAGGTTCCAGAAGGACCCATCCTATAAAGTTGTGTCCAATAGAACTTTTAATATACTCGTCATGAACTTTAATTTGGTATAGAGTTTATTTAGGAACATGCTGAGGCAATTTTAGCGGACCTCCTTTGGAGAATCTCCTTTTGTTATCCTACTGACCTCCAGAATTCAATAGTTATTTCGAAAAATGTTTGAAAGTTATTCTTTTCATGTAATCGTCAGTAAATTGTTCATTGCAGTTTATGAAATTGTAATGTTTAGATTGATATATACATAGATATTAAATCAAGCAACGGATGTATATTAAATTTTGAAGCGACTGCCTCGAATAATGCCCAAAAGCATAATCAAGAATATTGCCATGATCCGAATACTTTGCACAGGCACCCATAAATTAATCCACTTGAATAAAACAATATAATTTCGCAACGTCAACTACTAATAAATACTTTGAAATACACCCGTTCAACTCGGCTGTATTCCGATTTCCGATCCGCGTTCATAGAAGGTTCATAAGCGGTCAGTGCGTTATATCTCGATGATTTATGCCTGAATTGTTTCAATAAAGCATTGACATCGGCTGCTGAGGGGACGGGGGAGGTTCCCACCCTCGGGGACGCTCGACTCACCTTTGCTCTGCATGAGAGCCCGTCCGGCAGGCCCGCGTAGCACCCTTTAGATTTATAGACGTAGCCCGAGTGACATCGCGGGTTCTGTGCTCGTTTAATTATAATACTTTATTGCCCAATAAATCTAGCACGCCCTGCCCCCCACCTGCCCGCTTTGAAGGATAGCGTTCAATTCTACAGAACCCTGACATATTTTATGACCGAATTATGCATTATTTCTCGGCCGGCATTTCCTTCTCCTTCTTTATCTCCCTTTTATGTCGATCTACCCTCTGTATTCGAGTCGCAGTTTTCCAAATGTTTTGTTGTGTTGTGGAGGAGAATTAAGCAAGGCCAAACCGCGTACAAAACAACGCCGGTATTACGTACTCGGATGGGTGGAAGAATCCCAGTCGAAATTTTGCAAATAAATTGTGAGAAATATTTACCGCTGCTATTTATTATCTATTCATGATAATTCGGTCGTTGACGACTTTTAAAACGGTGGACTATTGCATATCAGACATTAATTTTGTTACCTATATAATTAATTTGAATATCAATTACAGGCGCAACGCGCAACATATTTAAAGAAATGTGTACCTATTAGGCTTCATTTATTTGAATGTGCCGCGAAAACGGTATTGACGTCATAAAGTGACATATCTCTCTCTCTTTATCCTCCATCGCTAGCAACTCATTTCTATCTTTGGACACATCTTTCGATGGTTCTCTGTAAACTGCCATGATATTCATGTTTGAAATATACAGTGTGTCCCAGGATAGATGTAACAAGAGGTGTAATGGACCAAAAATTTTGAAATTTTAGAATGGTATTTGGGGATTGAGTCCTGCTTGTTGTAAAACTAAAGTATTCCAAAAATGACTTGATTTGGTGTTCTACAGGGTATTTTATAAGCAAAGTTGTAAAAATCACCTTATTAGTGATACCTTTATTTTTCAAAATATGAAAAAATTCCTCTAATAAAAGTTCTTTAGAATGCAATTTTATACCTCTCTACCAAATTTCAGGAATAGATATAATTTTTTTTTTTGAAACTTCCCATTTTTTCAATAAATTAGTATTTTATTTATATGTATATACCATACAATTAAAACTGCATAGAAATATTTTTTGTGAATTAATATTTAAAGTTACATAGAAGCTAAAAATAGGCTATGAGAAAAGCAGTGGATACACATGTATCATTTATTATTGACATATCTGTCAAACGTAATCAATATTATCCTTAATTTCTGTTTCAAATTAACGAACCAAGCATAAAAAATTAAGTGAAAATGGTACTCACAGTGCGTGAAAAAATTTATATTGTGCAATGCTACGGAATTGGCGGGTACTGGTAGTGGTCTTAACATGAAAAGAAAAATAAAAGCATATGATGAAGACAATGTTGGGGCTATTATAGCTCATGCCTCTGTTATAGAAAATCCTAGGATGCCACTAAGAGATAGGTCAGCTGTCTGAACTCCAAAGAATTTACAAGGCAAAGAAAATTAGGGTATATAAAGCAAATTATAAACAAATGCTTGAAGAGGGAGATGACGGCCGTAGGTTGGATTCGTGTTTGACCATAGGAGAAAAAATCATGGAAGAGAGATTTTTTCATCATTTCATAATTTTCTCAGATGAATCCACATTCACAACCAATGGTGTTGTTTTATCTCTGAAAATCCAAATTTTAGAATCCATTGTAGAAGACAATATTATAAAAAAGTGAATGTGTGGTGTGCCGTTTCTTATCATGTTGGAGTTACTGGACCTTATTTCATTGAGGGAAGGTTAAACCAGCACACTTATTTACAGCTTCTTAAAAGATTTTCGGAAGAATATTTAAATATTTTAAGAGATATGCCTTTTGTTCATTTTCAACATGATGGTTGCCCTGGCCACTCCACAGAAATGGTTAATCGTTGGTTAAATTTAAATTTTGGAGAAAATTGGATTGCCAGGAATGGACCGATCAAGTGGCCGGCGAGATCCCCAGCCCTATCAATATTGGATTTCTTTTTATGGGGTCGCCTCAAGCAGTTGGTTTACGCTGAACCACTTCCTATCAATGTAGCAGTATTGAAACAGAGAATTACAAATGCTGTAAACACCATACCGTTTGTTATATTCCTGAAATTTGGTAGAGTGGTATAAAATTGCATTCTAAATAACTTAGTGGAATTTTTTCATATTTTGAAAAATAAATGTACTCTATTAGTGGTGATTATTACAGCTTTGCTTATAAAACACCCTGTAGAACACCAATCCAGTAATTTTTGGTATACTTTAGTTTTACAGCAAGAAGGACTCAATTCCCAAATACCATTCCAAAATTCCAAAATTTTTGTTCCATTGTTACATCTAGCCTGGGACTAGGGACACACTGTATGTATTTTATTAATCGATATAACAAGTTTTTATTTTCAACTTTTATGTGTATCAAATCTTCTTTAAGAGTGAGCAAGGCCTATGATCAGTGAGGAAGTGGGGGATAACGCGCCAAATGAAGAGAAATCTCCCTATTGAGCAAATTTTATTTATTTATATACAACATACACTTATCTTCAGTTAAATAACATCACCCAATTTGCTAAGAACAACTGATTGTTAATCATAATTTTGGTACAATGCTGTTTCAGTAGATGGAACCACTTCGATACAATTTAAAGTTTAGTATGAGACGTTCAAGTACTACTTTATTCTCACTACCTTCATCCGCAATATAAAACAAACTTTGATATTTTACACTTATTGAATATGTTTCCAAGAGTAGATAACCATAGTAGTCGCTTGAATTTAGGATTTATCTTGTCACCTCTCTCACTCTTAAGAAGAAAGTTATTAAGGTATTTATATCGGAACGAGAGACAGAGAGAGAGAGAGGGAGATCACGGTGAGAGCGAGAGAGTGCGCCGTGACGAAACGTGGCGACAGCGCAATGTCCCGCTCCGATTTTCGAACGTAAACATTGACATGAGACCGCCTGTGTAGCCAGTCATTTTCATGTGCTCCATTTTAGATTTGGAAGATAGGGGTGTACAGTTGTCTGATATAATTACTAACTGAAAAAAGTAATAAAATGTCAAAACAATTGAAATACAAGAATAAATTTGCTTGTTTGCTGTTGCCAGTTTTCATAAATGCGTGAAATTTCCATCATTTTCAGACTTTGTATCACGAATTATTTAAGAACCAGACAAAAAGTTTCTTCAACCGAGTATTCACTTTTGCAACAACCATTCAAACTCACTGTCAAAATATAAAAATAATCTGACGTGTCCTATATGAATTATCGCGATAAATTCACGTGAAAACATACGTCCCTATTCTTTCCATCTTAAAGACGCGAATTTTGATGTATCATAACTGGAAAAGTACACAGATCGATCTCAAAATTTGACAGTAGTTTCAGTAAACCATTATGTACTACATAAAGTACTGAAGAATTGCTGTTTATTTTTAAATAGGTGTTAGTCAGTTGACCTACGCATTTTTTTTATAACATCCTGTTGATATCGTCGGTGAATGACCAGACCAAAGTCTGGCAGGTGGCCACGGGGACGGGTGGGAGTTACAACCAATAATGATGCACATTCTTGTTATTGCTTTTTGTGTTCTGGTATTTTAATTTTATAATTATCTTATCACTAATTTATGATGTTTCTTCAAAATAAGAGATTTTAGAGTAAGTAGCGATCAAATTTGTATATCTTTTTTCTCTCGTTAGGGAATATACAACAGTGAAAGGAATTTTTACGCGCATGCATCTGGAAAATTCCGAAGCAGTTTCTTAGACAATTAGCAAAATAGTGGAATTACCCAGCATTAAGAAAATAGCGTGAAATTGCTGCTTCTGACAATGAAAAAACAGTCGCATTGGGTGATTAATACATGATTCAAACGTATTTCCCTTCACCCTTCAATTTAACCGCGACCAGCTCAAAAACGTAGGAGCGGAGAAGACTGAAAAAATTATGTGTTCAATAGGCGTCTATTGTAAATCATTAACTAAAATTTGAATAATGTACATTGGACATTTTTTAAGTTCTGCTAAGTTATATTGAAAAATGTCCTACATTTTAAGGAAAGTTTGACCATACCAGTTCTAAATCCATTATATCTTGGAAAATATGCCTAGTATGTAACAGTTAATTATGCACCAATTGCGTTATAGAGATTATATCGCCCGAGGGCCTTTGGCCCGAGGGATACATATTGCCTGATGGGCGTTATAATCTAATAACGATCATGGTTCATACAATATTCTATTTTTCACGAAAAATTAAAAATTTTTATTGAAAAAGTGACTTTTCATTTTTTAAACACATTTTTAAGTAGTCTATGACAATTCTTGATATTTTGACGTTTATTAATTGAATTTGAACCAGTTTCCTTAATCCAATCAGATCCCTTTCATATTCGTGCCTCAACAGTGCCGCGTCATTATATCTAGAGTCTGAAAAATAAAGACCATGAACATCAAGTATATGTCCATTGGGAGCAACAATTAATGCTGGTTTTAGAAGATGATATCCTTTATGTGTGCAATACGACTGACATAACACTTGGAAAGGTCTGCTTTTGGGGATTTTTATATATGTCTCGTCAATATACGCTATTGCTTTTTGATTTTCTGGTTCAGGATTGTGCATAGTGTTTGCAAAATCTGTTACATGTTGAGCAACGTATTGGTCCCTGGTTATGTGCTGTAAACCCAGATTATTTGGCACAAATTGTTCTACTAATGAAACACGGACTTTTGGACTGAAGTAAGAGAACATCCCCATCAAAACATTATCTGAAAGTCACAAGAAACAGAATAAATTCATTTTGGTTATTATCCTATTTTTTTGGTAAATATTAAGGCGATCGCAAAATTCAAAAAGCTCCCTAAACTGTACTTTGTTTACTGGAGTTAATGGTTCAAACTCTTGATCGGAAAAATTATTTTCACTTTCAAATATACTGATAGATTTATATTTCATAGCAGTGTTCCGCACTATATTTAGAAAATGTTTTAATCACTTCCTTTTAAATTAACTGGTCTGGTAATACCTCTAAGTCCATTGAATAATGGTGGCAAGAGAAGTTCTTCATCGGCCAAATGACCTCCACAAATTCTTACACCTTCAGGTATAAAGATGCCAGTCTTCAGAAAGATATCAACTTTACCTTCTAAAGGATATTTGATGAGATGTTCAGAAGTCCACCACATATGACACATGAATTTCGAGTTTTTCCAAGCAATATTTTGAGTACAGTTGGATCCGAATCCTCTGCGTAAGCTTGAACTTCTGCATCTATACTCAAATCCCAGTTGTGGCAAATTTTTGTTTGTTCCGTAATTGTTATTTGAGGCAATAGCAATTCGATTCGAAGATGTTCAGCAATGCCCCTTTTTTCTTCGCCCAAACGCACCATTTGTCTCGGTAATCCAATATATTCACAGATGAAACACTCTATCCTTACTGCAAAAATATATGGCATATTCAGTTGGTACATGCACTGTGCTGAAATCTCAGTTCAAAAAAGAAGAAAACAATATTCAATAAGTTACAAATACTACGCCCTCTAGCGTCGAAATTCGCCTGTAGAGGATAGTAACTTTTTAATGATTTTGGATTAGAATGACTCGGGCTCCAGCGTATCAAAAATTCAGACAATTTGACCGGAAGCCAATTTCACCTATAGAAGTTTGCGGTGTCCTCTCTACACAGAGAAAAACGTGTGTGACATTTTACCACAATTGTAGAAAATTGTACTCCAAATTGGTCTTAAAATGGTGACAGGAACAATTTGTGCAAATAAATAATACATTTTTGGAGCAATGATTTTGTACAGTTTATGCATTAACATTGTTTGAAATTTTTGTACAAACAAAAAATTACATAAATTGAATTCTTTACAAATTTGAATTATGGTTGCATAAAAATACATAATTTTATTCCACTTGTGGAACAAATCTCTGAACAGATTAAGTTAGTTTCTACAATTTGTGTGAAATTTTTAAATATATTCTGAAGGTTTCCTAAACAAACATTCACATCGAAACCTCTTCATTTCTAAAACATATTTACAAAAAATTGTGCTCTTAAGTGACACAATATTTATAGTTTTTTAAGAGAATGTGTTTTTAGTTTTCCACAATTTCTAAATGAGAAATCCACAAATTTTATGTTTATTTTGTCAACTTTGTAATTAATTTTGCACAATATATACACTTAATTCAAAGAAGCTGTTCAGTAATGTATGAACTGGGGTTAGTTTTGCACAATTTGTTACTCTAAAATCTCCAAATTATGTAAATATTTTTTGGTTTACTGTGATCTCATTTCACACACTATATTGATCCACTTCATTTTAATTGCATTATTCTGTAACACAGATTGTGAAATATTATTTCCAAAATTGGAGTCATTCCTATAAAGGCTTTCAATAAAAAAAATTAAAGAATAAATATTTTATTTTAACAGAACAACAATACATAATAGATCATGCATTTATATATTATCATATGTTATATGAAAACATTTCTATTTTTTTAAATACAAATAAATTTTATATGCATAAAGTTCTAGTTGAAAAGAAGTAGGTGACTTACATTTATGCTTAAAATAAATCCATTTAATAATTCTAATTTGGAAGGCTTCCAGTGCTTCTTCTTTTTAGCTTCTATTAACGCACTTTGTAGTAATAAAGCTTATGTCGTAGTCACGTCATATTCTTAAAAAAAAAAAAATAACATTTATCAGTTCATCACCAAAATCAAATGTATTGCTTACCATCAGAAATGTTATCTTCGTTTTGAAGCAGCTCTTTTACAAGTTTGCCTTTTGGGTTTAGTAGTTTAGGAACAGCTTTCTGTCGCTTCGCATAAGAAAACGAAATTACTCTCAAGCTGTAAACGAAATCAAGTATTAGAAGATAGGTATCATTCATGCATTCTTCGCATATAAACAAGAAACCATTTTTATATTTATATGTTAACGAAGTTAATTTAAGAGGACATATATGCAAATCTGTAACTCTGTGTGAAGTACTTACCTGTGTGAATGCTGCATGGAATTAGATCTAGGAAACCCCACTCGGTTAATAAGTTTTCAACAAATTCCATCACAAATGTAAATACTTGTATAATTCGGAAGTGTACGTCTTCACTTAACGAAATATCACCTGAATCTGATGCGTAATTGCCTGCGCGTATATGCGTAGCATGGCCGGCGCAGTCAGTACAATTTTTAACCAATAAACTTTACGTGAAACAAATGAAACAATTATACAAAAGTTTAAAACAATATCACCAAACTGATTGTGAATAGTATGTCATTAAATTGTGCAATTTGTGCGGGCGGCATAGATTACTATTATTGTTCAGCGGAAATAAATATATTGGGACTCCTACTTTCACAAGTTTGTCAACAACCGTTTATAAAATAAAATCACACTATTATGTTACACAAGTTGTGCAAATCCTTTAAACAATTACTTAAAACTAATCGTAAATAGAATGGCAACAAAATATATAGTTTGAGGGTACTATTAACAATTAATTAAGTTAAATTGGCTATGATTTGTTGAGAAAAAATAAATAAATTTCTAAATTTCGCCAATTTGTTGGTCGAAGTTTCCAATAAATTCATTGTAACTAAATCTTTATATTGGATAAATAAAACGCACAAGAATTATGCACAATTAAAATGTATAAAACTATATAACGTTGTGCCTTAAAATTTTACAATTGTTTAAAAAAATGCAACAAGACGTTGTTCCACAACATTGTGCAAAATGTTCCAAAGCGATTTCCCTCTGTGTAGGTACATAACCGCAGATTTAACACATATAGTAGGTAGAGAATACACATGTTTTATACTAAGGGAGTTTTGTATTGAAAGGATATTAAAATTTAATTACTATTTCACCTTATTACAACTGTAAACAGAACCCCATTATGTTACGACTATGAAGTTTATACTTATCAAACGATCGATTTACATCTTTTCTAAACTGTTTTCTGCAAACGACATAGCACTTCACCATTTTATAATAAGTATATCGTCACTAAACTATTAGTATATATTCGTCATTGCTGTAAATGGATAGAACCGATCGGACCGGAAATGTTACGGATTTTTGTCAAATAAAAGTCGCCAATAGATCGCCTAGCCAATCAGGAACTTAGGGAATGTTTGCAACTGAAGTGCCTTAGACTGTGATTATTTAAGCAACAGGCAAATGAATACACATTATATATGGAGGTTTTCACATTCAATTTGCGAAGAGTATAAAAAGAAGATAAAAACAAAAATTTGTTAAATACTTGTTTATTTTCTTTAATAAATACTAATGTGTTGATATACATAAAAAATAATTGCTTAATTTTTCTTTAGAAATTTTTCAAATATCTACTCTGCAAATAAAACTAACATTCCGAACGTTTTAAAAACACCTTGTTTCGGAAATGGAGAAATCTAGTAAGCCATAAACCCGGGTACTCTTCGTAAACAGCGCCTCATAATTTGGAAGCGCAAAAAAGCGTTTCCTTGACAATAGCGTTGATGGACTGGGGAACAGGTGCTGGCTAGCGAATTTTCAGCTGTTGGTATGCGACATTACAGTCCGATACAGACACTATGCCGTTACAAATTTAACCCGGCGTATGCGTTCTTAATCTCGGCACAAGTGCATCAGTCACGCTAGTCTTTAATTGGTTAGCAAGTATGTCCAAAGGCCATCTAATAATGTTACGTACTGATTTATGTGCCAAGGCGATTGTTCATAGATCTGGATTAGTGTCACGAGCCATTGCTTTTTATTTTCAACTGCTACCTTAGAATTAGTAAAATTACAGATGAAGTAACCGGCAGTGACGATATGAATTTTTGCTGCCAAACGGGTAGGAATAATGAAAAAATTTACTAAAATAGGAGGAGCACGCATTAGTCTTATGGAGAAGTGGATGCCTGTCGAATTGGCTGAAATTTTGATGTGTTGTAGTTCACGTGATGTTGATTAAATGTCTTAATGGGCACAAGCCTCTGCTATGGCTAGCTTCGTCACTAGAGTCATCCAAGAATCGATTGTACTATAGTTCACTACATATATTTAAGGCACATAAAAAGCCATAAAAACCGATCGTAAATCACTGTCTCATTAGGATAAGGGATATCCCACAGAGCCGCACTTAAAACTTTTGGGCAGAATAACAGCAAAAATTTACAGGTATTGCCTTTGATAAATAAAAGTTATTTGATACTGTGATAAATTAAAGAAATTTACTATGTTTTGCTTGTGTCAAGATAGGAATAATATCTTATATATTTGTGGACCATTGACAAAGTCGATATTCCATGATACATTGACAATATTAAGTTTGACTCTGTCGTGAGGTGGGGGTAAACCCAACTACTGTAAACCGTTACATCCTAAAATAATTTTGGTAGGTGGGAGTCGGGTAACTATATCAAAATAACTTGAAATTATAATTGAAACATGCCGGCCCTCGATTGGCGAAGTTAAGCAACGTCGGTCGGGTCCAGCGCATGGACGGGCGAGTTGTCGTTCAGTTACGTTAGTCTATGTCATGAGCTGTAATAACCTTGACTGGGCTGAGACGGCTTGGCAAGAAAATAGAAAGAAAGGGCTGATACCTTTTCCAAGGAGCTCCTTATCAACAGACTCGAAGTCTTGTAAGGACCATGTCGTAAAAGCCTGACTGGACTATGTCTGGATAAGGAGCCCTAAGGTACAAAAAGAAGTACTACAATAGACCTACACTGGTCGCAGTAGACAAGCCAATCGCCAGCTCCTCCATCTAAAATCTAATCCATTAGGTGCCTCAAGGGTCAATTTTGGGCCCCATATTATTTGTGCATTTTGTGTTTAATCTACGAGAGAAAATGAAAGTCTGTAAATTCCATCAGAATGCAGACGGCAGTCAAGTATATACAATATACAATCCAGCTGACGTAGATCAGGCAATCGCTAACGTAAATACTGATTTTAATTATACATCTAAATATTCAAGTGACCATGGATTGAAGCTCAGCGCTCAGAAATCAGTTGCTGTTAATTTCAAATTCAATCGATTATGATTTACTGACGATTCTTGTAAGTTACATATAAATGCTACAGAATTATTATTCATAGAATCCTCCAAAAAGATAAACATTGATAAACATTTAACTTTTGAAACTCGTGTTACCAAACTACTGCGGAGCTGAAATTGCTATATGCTTTCAAATATATTTCATCAACAACTACTAAATTATCTCAAAAGTCCCTTATAATGTCTCAAATTGAGTATGGAGATGTTATTCATGGACCGATCTTATTGCTGCAGAACAATATAGACTGCAAAAGTTGCAAAACTCATGCTTACGTTTCTCTGTAGAGGTACATAGGCGTGGTCATATCACTCCTTTTTATAAAGAATTAATTGACTTAACTTTCAATCCAAATGGCAACTACATCTGGTATGTCTTGTACACAGCATATTAATACATCAGGAGCATGAATATCTCAGTAAGAAATGAATTTCTCGGGGTTCACTGCTTAGCAGAGATCTCGACTACGTTACGTAAAATATCGCCATATAGCTCCAAAATATATGAATCCTTAACTTATTTAGCTACCTTCTTATATAACGTACTTCTGGATCACATCAAAGGCCTGCCTTCACAAAGATTTAAAAAAATGCTAAATAAATATTAATAAGTAAGTAATTAAAATGGTTCAGCACTTTTTGTTACATTCATATTTATATACTTGACTACGTCTCTTTACCTTTGTTTTATATTCCTACTTCTTTTTTATATTACTCAATTTGTACTTTCTATAATTAATATAATTTTTTCTGAGTTTCTGGCTGGAATTAATACCAGCTTTTGCTGACACCCCGTCAAGTCCAATTAAGTTTACTTATTATTATTATTTATCGTAGTTCCATGAAATTCCAGTTGGAGTCAGAAATTGTAAATTATTGAACATTCTTTTATCACAATTTTAAGTTTCCGTAAATTAAAACAGAATCGAAAAACGGTTTTTTTAGTTTTTCTCCATTGTTCCCTGCTTCCCTGCTCGCTAAACTTTTTTTCATTAGTGTATTAATGAAAATCTAATTTGATGGTACTCAGATGAACTTGTTACTGGAATTTTATGAAGGCACACAATGCAGTCAGTCCATTTCTCAGTTTGGTGGTTTTCGAAATTTCTGTGCACATCACTTATAGCAAACTGTATAGAATTTCAAGATAAACGTCAATCTTTATTATTTTAGTAGTGTAAATAACGAAGCCAATAATACTGAAACCGGTAAATTTACAAAACCACGGAGACAGCCCCACATCAGACCGATCCTACACAAATACCAAGCCATCTATGTTGTCCCCTGTCCACCTGTCCACTTACCTTTGATTTATTGTAATTATACGTTATCATGGGACCATCCATCCATCTTGACTTACGTCATACCCTCAAATGTTTGGTTTTGACCAAAACAAGCAAATGCATCAAGCCCTATTAGAGGTGTACCGCTTTAAAATCGGGTTAAATGTTGAATATATTATGAGTGCAAGAGACGAAATGCCTATCTGGTCGTGGGCGTATTTTTTTATTGGTTGTAGTAAATTATTGGTTTATTATTCTAGCGGTTAATGGACACGAAACAATTGAAACAGAACAATGGAAAATAATGCCTCCTAATTGTTGTGGTTCGATCAATATTCATTAATAATCAGAGACCGAGAACAAACTTGATAAATATATTATCATCATAATGGATGTGACAAGTGGATCGGTCTTTATTTAAAGCGGACTACGAAATGCATTATTTACATTACCTAATTGAGACTTTCATGATGTTACGGATAATACTAGGGATAAGTTTTGTTCTTAATGATTAACTTTATTAGGATCTTGTGAACTTTTCGAAGAGAGCACATCACATAGCTTGCGCATGTCAAAGTACATTTCTTTAATAAATTAAATCGGGTAAGAATTATTAACATCTCTCTGTCGCTCTGTAAAGCCCGCGAGCTAGAAAAAACACTTTTTACATTATTAGAATAATTCGAAAAGCAAGACTTCGGCTGCTGGAGAATATACACAAGCCACTCTCCCCTACCGATCGAATTTTCGGGAACGGCGAACACTCTGGAACGTCTAGAACGACTAGAAAGCCTGGAGTCTTCGATTTTCGAACACTTCCAGAAGCTTTGATTTATCTTATATAAACCGAGACGCGCTCAACGCATTCAGTCGAGTAAATTCAATCGAGTAAAGAGAGTCGAGTAAGTAGAGTCGAGTCGAGTCAAGTCAGTCAGTTCGGGATCCAGCCACGCGACAAAAACAACAACAACCAAAGGCAAATTTCTACTCTGAGTGTTACCAATCAACATAATTAATAAATTTAAACATACTTAGTGATAAACAAATGTATTGTTAGAACGTGAATAGTAATATATCGTTATTTTGACTCCAAAAAATTTGACTTTTAATCATTCGTGTAAAATCGATACAGGGTGTTACTTTTTCGCCGAGCCAAGTAAAATAAATTCATTCAAAATTAAATTGTGCAGTGTTCTTGTGCGCGAATCTGACCAAAACGAAAGTCACGTTCGTGTTCACGCACACCTCTTATGTATAGCTTATGCACTTTTGAAAAATTAATACATTTAAAAGAAAATAATTCTAAATTCGAAAATACTTTCATTTTACATTGTACAGAGTGTTCGGCAAACCATGAATACTCTTAAGCCTGGTGATCTACCAGTCTTGATCCCTTAAAGACGTGTTTACACCCCCTAGGGAACATCCCCAAATTGTGGATTCGTAAAT
Organism: Stenurella melanura; assembly: GCA_963583905.1. Taxonomy (NCBI): domain Eukaryota; kingdom Metazoa; phylum Arthropoda; class Insecta; order Coleoptera; family Cerambycidae; genus Stenurella; species Stenurella melanura. Next base: position 16,986,397 of record OY757312.1, on the reverse strand, counting down.
TATAACACAAGACAACACTAGTACTATTTATTAACTTACTATAAGTACTGACAATACCTATTATTTTACTAATATGACATTAAACATTACACAGGATTACAAAAAGAATTCTGCTCCAACGACTAAACCTATCAAGCCTTATGTGTTTTTGTATGCTGAAACCGAATTTTCAATTTAAATATTTTTGTACCGCGTAGATTTCGGGCAGATCCCGGTTTTATTGTCAAAATACGGTTTTTTGCCAAATTTCGACGTAAAATGTATTTATAAGTATTTACATGTGGGGTTCCAAAACAAAATAATAATTAATATTTCCTATCTATTTTTGGACAATGATTACAATTCCATTCTCAAAAAAGGACGCTCTGCACTGCCCTCTAAAGGACAATAAAGCGCACTCATTTTATTGAAAAAAAGAAGTGCGAGGAGTATAATCTCTAAGTTCCAAGTACAAGAGGATCCACACTTTTTTGTTAAAAGTGAAATATCAAGTCAAATTCCATTGATGCCAAATGAAGTAATACATGAAAAATATAGAATAATTGAATTACTACGTATTTATAAGCAGTTTGTAATGTGTTACACCTTAAATTTACCCTCCTGGAGACTTTTAGATTTGACTTTTGGGACGCTTTGGTTCTTAGTCCACAACTGGTCATTGCAATAAAATAAAAAATATACCTTTAAGAGTACACGTGATATTGTTCTCGATAAACGTTCCTCGCAAATTTTTGGTCTATGTTTACAAAAAGTGTTCAATTTAAATAATAATTTCGTGTTGGCAAAACTGACCAAGAAAACAAAATGATATACATTTATTTATTAAATTTATGACACCATAATAAAAATCAATTAGTCGTTTTCGGGCCACATATTAATAGCCGCTTTAAAACCTTATCGTGAACTAGTTACAAAACGTCATGTTTTAGGCGAACAAAATTTATTAAAAGTGAGACTTAAATAAAATACGAAATCTGAAAACCCGAACATAAATTAATCACTCACAGCTGCACCGATCTGAAACTATCACTATTTGCACTCAACCTTTCAGATATAAATCCATCAAAAGATAATTTAGAACGGCCAGCCTGTCCATTATATCAGTCAAGTTTTGGTCATGAGTTTGTCACTAATCCTCAATTCCCATGTGTCACTCATATATTTGGAGCTGTACGGACGCGAGCGATTTATGTCAAAAAGAACATTACATCAATGACACATTCTTGTTCGAGGGCATTAGTCAAATCACAGTTGGGCTAACTGGGAGCAACGTGGCGGCCTCTATATTTGGCCTGGAGACTCATCTCTCGGTGACATAGCTCTCATAAACACGCTGCTCCGACACAATTTATTTGATTTAATAAAATGCGGCATATATCATAGCGGTTTAGAGTGGCTGAGAGAGTTGGACGAAAATAATTCTTTATAGTTTATCACGGTCTTGCCAAAGACGTAGTGGGCTCATGTTTTCAATGAAGGTCTACATTTCAGCCATTGATCATTACTATTAATCATGTGTCTAATTAATATACTTGAATACATAATATATATAGGGCAAGCAAATAAAATATTTGTGTCGCACAATGATTCTTACAAGTCGGCGCACAGTGGGAAGTAATGACTTTTCCTGGGCAAAATTCACCCAATACCTGAATTTGCAACGAAAAGCAACATTTTCTTTCTAAATTACATATAAAAGTTGTCTCTATAACCTGGTACTGCTGTATAAAGGGACTAAAGTTATAAGAAAAAGAATATTTTCAGAAAATTTTTAAACTATAAAATAACTTCAAAGACCCCTTTTATGATACCTTGACGAGGTAAAGGAGCTTAAGTATTGTTAATTCTTCGGAAATTTATAAATAAGTACAACAAAAATCAGTTATTCATTCTGACTTAGTTTGAATCATATACCTATTAACTATATACTGGTAACACGTTATAAGCCAATATGTACGAAATTCAGGCTAGAGAAGGAGATAGTTTTCTATCTCTGTTGGGAACTTGGGACCCAACGCGCACGCTCTGACGACACAATCTGATGAAGGAGTAAGGAAGCGAGCTCTTGTAATAGGCCAGTGGCAATGTGGCCAATATCTCCGATTAGATTGTGACCATTTCCCTTCTATATTCAGTTGAACTGTCACAATCTCGTGTCACTAAGGCATGCGCACCATGTCCAGAGTACTCTTAGAGGATAGAGATACAGGCTTTCCTTGGCATCAAGTGGTTAAGGAAATTTAAATTATTCTTTTTTTTTTTAATAGGCTGAGAATGTCATGAAATCTGGAAATTTTAAATTTGATCAAAGCAATTTTTTTTTCCACCTTCTATTCTAGGTAAGTATTGTAAGTTGTAAAAATAAATTCAAAAAATTTTACCCTTTAAATGTCTTTTTTTCTGAAATAGGTTTACAATGTCAGGAAACGTTGAAATTTTGAATTTGAGCAAAAAAAAATGTTTCCATCATTTATTCTACAGTATTAAACAAATATTTCTTTGACAAAATTTTCAATTTTTCTTTTTGATTTTTTTTTTTTAAATAGAGTTAGAATGTCATAAAACGTGGACATTTTAAATTTGAGCAAAACAATGTTTTCCATCATGTATCCCATACTTTGTAAAAAAATTTTAAAACAATTTTTCTTTGACAAAATTTTCAAATTTTTCTATTTGAAAAAAATTTTTGTAGAAATAGATTTATATTGTCATGAAACGTGGAAATTTTAAATTTGAGAAAAAAAATTCCCATCTTTCTACTGGTAAAGAAATTTTCAAAAAGTTTTGAATTTTTTTTTTCTGAAATAGATTTAGAATGTCACGAAACATGGGAATTTTAAATTGGAGCAAAAAAATGTTTTCCATCATATATTCTATAAGTAAAAAAAAAATGTAAACAATTTTTCTGACAAAATTTTAAAATTTTTCTTTTTGAAAAAATTGTTTTATGAAATAGATTTAGAATGTCATGAAACGTGGAAATTTTTTATTTGAGCAAAAAAAAAATTCCCATTTTTCTACTGGTAAAAAAATTTTCAGTTTTGAATTTTTTTTTCTGAAATAGGTTTAGAATTTCATGAAACGTAGAAATTTTATATTTTAGCGAAAAAAAAATTTTTTTTCATTATCTGTTCGCTTTAGACGGTCCACCCTGTATATTTTTCACTGAAAGTCTAACCATTTTTTCGCTGGTAGTAGTGTCAGCTACCTACCAAATTTGACTATTATCCGTCAAGTAGTTCTTTAGATAATGCAGCAACAGACAGACAGACAGACTGACGCAATTGAAAAACCTATATTTTCGTAATCTACGTGATCTGAAATGTGAAAATCCGAAAAAATCTCGGAGGGTGATTTTTTTCTCGAATGCAATACTTCTCTTCGGTATAGGGAAGTAAAAGATTATTTACAAAAAATTTTTAAACTATAAAATAACTTCAAAAACCTCTTTTATGACTGATACCTTCGCGAGGTGAAGGAACTTGGTATTGTTAATTCTTCTGAAACTTATAAATACAACAAAAATCAGTTATTCAGACTTAGTTTGAATCTATAAAACGACAACCACAGTTAATATGTATAACATGTTTTTATTATCCAATAGTATAAGTAGTTGTAAAGATTCGTTTAAGTATAGAAACTAATGCTTTTACAAGTAAGTGTTTTAATATTATCTAATTTATAAGAAAATAGCTATCGAATATGAATATGTTGATGCAACAATGAAGTTTTTAATACTCAAATTAGAATTCACATATTCCCAAAAACATTAGTAAATAATTCGGTGTCCAGTATCTCAAAACTGGATTACTTTCGAACAAAATACCTATTGTATTCGTAATCAGCGACCCACAAAACATATAATTTCACTAGATTTTGTAATATAGAGATATGTTCTATTTTAAATTACTTCATAAAAACGTCAAAAAATGCCCAATATCTCGAAATATGTCCAATTTTGGTCAAAATAGATGTTGAACTCGTAATCAAAGACTCAAAAAACATGCAGTTTCATTGGATTTTGTAGTAAAGATATGTTTTATTTTAAATAATTTGATTTGATTTTAATGACATTGTATGTATTTAATTTAATTTTAGTCATAGTACCATGTTGTAGCAACAACCTTTCCATGTAATTTAAAAAATTAATGTTAGTTCTCGTTGAGTTCAGTTGTCGGGCAAATTTTGTCCAAAAAAAGTACATAATTTCCCACTTTGCGCCGTCATAAAAGAGAGAATCATTTTCTAGAACCATATTTATTGTGATTCTTTGAGTTAAAAAATAATGGGACTTTTTATGCTTTTTCATCAACACAATTATACAGGCTGTCCTGTATTCAATGCATAATCCTGAACCTATCAAAATATCAAAACTAGATCTAGTGAAAAGCCTCCCTTTTCGAGATATGGACACTTTAACATATTCAGCGCCAAGCTAATATTGTTGAATCTACACACGAGACCATCCGTGAGACAAGCTCGGCAGACACCGGTGTCTGATCTGGCCCTATGTCAGAAAAATGCATATTTTTTATTACACCAGGCCATAGTGGACACGTTTATCGAAAAACTGGTTAATTTCCTAGACCGCAGTGGTCATTTTAGCGGACACAAATAAATCGGCGCTCGATACGGATTGACATGTCCGCCCTGGCATCTAAAATCCATATAAATTTAAGTCATTCTCAGCAGGCCACAGCGGTCATAATGGCGGACACAGCTTTCAAAATCTATTTAAATTTTTTTATTGAGAGCCCATCACATATACGCTATTATACAGGGCCATGGCCGGCAATTAATGATAAAAACTCTTCGAATGTGAGTGTCCGCTGGCCAATGCTAATGGTTAAGTAAGGCGGCTACCTGTGACCGCTATGGCCTGATCTAACTGTAGCTTAAAATGTTAAAAAATTACTATTTTAGGTACATTTTTTTTACGCCATGTCTTCAAATGGAGTTTTACTCTAATTCTTGTTCATATGTGTTTCTGAATAGCAGTACTAAGAAAGGCAGAAAACAGATTTTTCGAAAGAAGTCATTTCCGGTTTAGAGAAATGAAGTTAATAATAAAGTTAAGTTTTCGTCATCAAACTTTGATCTTCTGTCATGAGAAAAAATTAAATACACAAACCTAACATTCACCTTAAAAATTTGGCCACATTGTCCAGATTTCAAAATGGTATAAAAGTTTTATAAATTCTTTGTCGAATAAAGGTTGTTAATTGTCTTTAGAGTATAACTGTAATCGGGGTGAAAGGCCGACTTTGCAACCCCCGATATCTGGATAACTGTGCATACTCCGACATTGTGCCCATGAGAACATTTGATCATGAGCTCGAGAGGAATAACATATATCGGTTCCAGCGAATTTTATATTAGATATAACACGTGCCTGAAGTACATGGCTCCATAACCAAATACTAGAATTTTGAAGAATTAACAACAAAACACATCGATCAAAGTTCACTTAACAAATCGGCTTAATATAACGTGCGTAAGAATCTCTACTACTACAGGTAGTTGAACTCATCAGAAGGGTAGAAGCAAGACGGGGTGGTTGTCCATTCCGAATATTCGCTGTCATAATGCGTTTAAGTAATGTCTACGTTGACGTTATAAAAGCGAGTGTAGGTATTCACTGCACTTTGGTTCTCCCATTAATTCCAGATTTTGGCGTCTTTCAACTCTTATAATTATAATTTTTAGTGAAAATTTCACACGTCTCTTTTTTAGCCAATCAGAACTTTGTTTTTGTGTCGTTACCATGGCAATCCAAAAAAATTCCGGAAAATTTCATCCTCCAGGGTACCCTGAACGAAATTAATAAGTGGAAATTTTTCGGTCAAATTATTGACATATGATCATATCTGACATTTACTATTACATAAAAATGGAATTTTATTTTTCATATTAAATGAGATAATTATTAAAAAAATCATCGAGCTTTGTGAAAAAACATTTTATTTCATGTTTAATTATGAACATGAATAACTTTGGTTTTCCTCCATATTACACTTCTCAATCAGCTATGATGCGTATTTCAATTTTGGACGGCTTTTTTAACTTCACAAAGTTCTTCGCAATGTGCGCATGTTGTATATTATGTTCTTTTTCCATACTCTATAATCTTATTTTTTAAATATCTCGAAAATGACTTCAACAATATAAATATTGAGCTTAAACTGGTTAAACTCTAAATGAAATAATGAGAAATAACTAATGACGTTTAGTTTCAAAGCCATCTCTGTCAAGTTAAATGTGCTGAAACTTAGCTATGCCATGTGTATAAAACATGACAATATAGTAAGAAAACAACGTTCCACCTATTTTAGTGAATAAAACATATTTCATAACACAAGAATAGAGTTGTCCTAAATAATTTTCGGTAATTTTTTTAAACTGAAATGGGTGGAAAAGATATTATTTATTAATTATACGTATTCCATTTTCAAATAACTCTTATACTTTTAACTTTTGACACAACAACACTACTTACTAATTCTGATGCGTTTCTGTTACTTTGTAAACAAGACCCACCCTTTCATGACCTACTAATCTTATACCTTGTTATGTCTTAGAATAATCTTAATGTCAGTTGAAATTAGTATATATTTATTTAGTTTATTTTCGCGACTCGGGATATTTTTCAAAAAGTACATGTACTCAAAACATTTCCAGTATTAATTCAAGCACTTGAGAGAGATTATAAGTGAAATTTTTTTTAAGTCTTATAGACCTCTCTAAATAAACCCATAGCCCGAAAAGCAAGAAGCGTGCATAATATTGTTACAAATCCTAGATTATTCCTTGTCCGTCAGCACCATGAATCCGTATATGTGTTGATGATACTATAAAATCCTTTAAATGCAAATAATGTCAACTTATAAGGTGTTTATATTCAACTGCACGATCTTAATAATTCGATTATCGGTAGTGTATTGCACCAATTACGGTTTGCCTGGCATCGCGAACGCTTGTAGTGTGTATCACGAGGTAATTACACATTTAGATTTACAATGTATGCCCGTTTAACGTCACCATTAACATACCGTATAGTGTAGAAGCTGGCCTGAGCTTGCCGAAAGGTCAGAGGCCTGCAGGACTGCAGGAAGGCAGGAAAAATCCGCGGCTATGCGCCCGTCTCCCATTGTAAGATCGCCAGGTATTGTATCTCCTGTGAAATATGCCTGGTGAGATCGAGCGAGAATGTATATTATGTTTATTCGTACGAATAGTCGCGATTCTTTCAGGAAAGGATTAAAAATGCAAATTACATGATATGTTAATTTTATTGTTTGCGCTTAATCTCCAGCTCGAAATATTTAAGATATCGTACGGTTGGCTGTTCAGGAAATATGTTGTTTCGAATAAGTAGGATTCTATTTTTAAGATTCCTTTCGCTATTTTTATATCACTATCTAATTTTAATAAAAAAGCGATATAAGTATCTGTTTATCGAGGTAATTTACTGAACCTTCTATAGACCTAGCTCAATTTTTACTTACCTCGCATACTGAAAGTAGTATTGTATTCGAGAAAAAATCAGCCTCCTAGATTTTTCCGGATTTTCGCGTTTCAGATCATGTAGATTACGAAAATATGTTTTTAATTCCGTCAGTCAGTCAGTCTGTCTGTCTGCCGGTGCATTATCTAAAAATGTAATTGACGGATAATAGTCAAATTTGGTAGGTAGCAGACACTATTTCCAGCAAAGAAATGGTTAGACGTTCATTGGGAAATATACAGGGTGGACCGTCTAAGCGAATGGATAAAATGTCTATTGTTTCGTGACATTCTAAACCTATTTGAGAAAAAGAAAAATTCAAAATTTTTCAACATTTTTTTATTAGTAGAAAGATGGAACATTTTTTTTGCTCAAATTTAAAATTTCCACGACTTTCTAAATCTATTTCATAAAAAAAATGTTTCAAAAATAAGAATTGTTTAAAAAAAAATTAAATTTTTTTTACTAGGTACTTAAAATATGCGATGGAACAATTTTTTTTGCTCAAATTTAAAATTTCCACGTTTCATGACATTCTAAACCTTATCTAAATGTTACTTGTGGCATTTTCTTAATTTTTTTCTAATTCTTTGGGACTTTCTGCCAGATGTATTTTTTCCATTTTATCTGGTGCTCGGGGAATCTACGAAATATCACAATTAACCAGTATGTTACTGGTAAATAACCTCTACGCCTTGCGCCTGTGACAAACATTATTAGAGCCGTGTATTTATGATACACAGCAAAAAGGATTTTTCAAAAAAAGCCTTGAAAAAGGAAACAGATTAGACTTCCGAAACGTCGGCGAAATATTTGATTTCAAGTTTTTTTTATTTATTTGTGTTATTTGTTTTAAAAAAAGCAACCTCTAACTGATCCTTTGACGTCAAAAGTCACAGGCGTAGAGGTTATTTACCAGTAACATACAGGTTAATTGTGATATTTTGTAGATGCCCCGAACGTCGGATAAAAAGGAGAAAATACATGTGGCAGAAAGTCCCAAAGAATTTAAAAAAATGCTAAACCTATTTCAGGAAAAAAAACTTTTTGAATTTTTTTTTACCAGTAGAAAGAGGGGGAAGTTATTTTTTGCTCAATTTTAAAATTTCCACGTTTCATGACATTCTAAATCTATTTTATAAAAAAAAATTTTCCAAAAAGAAAATTTTGTCCAAGAAAATTTTAAAAATTTTTTACTATAGAATGTATGACGGAAAAAAAACATTTTTGCTCATATTTAAAATTTCCATGTTTCATGACATTCTAAACCCATTTCAGAAAAAAATGCTTTTCAAAGTTTTTAAATTTTTTCTAAAAAATTTAGACCACTACTGTAGAACAGATGATGGAAAACAAATTTTTTTCGCCCAAATTTCCACGTTTCATGACATTCCAAGCCTATTTCAAAAAAAGAGAAAAATTGAAAATTCTTTAACCAGTACTAACTATACTTCCACTCCACTACGTGGATATAGAACTGAAAATATGACAGATGGCAATACCATTTGACATATAGTTAACGCACTTGGTAAGAAAGACACCTGTTATAGTTTTATTGATAAATATACAGGGTGGTCATCCTAAAAAAGAATTCAATCATGTTAAAAATTTGTAAAGGTATTTGCGTAAGGTACCTCTTATATAATATTGAATTTTAGCTATCGGATGACCACTCTGTATATTTTTTTGACCAATTACCGATTTTCTTCAGTAAGATCTACGAGTTTCACATGTTAGAGCATTGAAAATCCAGTAAAGGTAATTATACAAAACTTCCCTCTTTTATTTATTAGTAATTGTTTTTATTGGATGAGTACCTTGTATATTTTTTAACAAAATTGTATCAGGTATGTTTTGTATTAAGAGCAAGTATTACTTAGATTCATTAAAACTATTTTCAATAATAAGAGCGTTATTTTATTAATCTGTACAATGAACATTATGTTGCTCCACCGTCTCGTAACTACTTTGTTTTAGAGTGGCAACCCTGTATGTTTTTCACCAAAAGTATAGTTCTTTTCGTCGGTAATGGTATCAACTATATTCCAAATATTATTTATTCACAATCATAGAGAAATAATCAAATTCTCTTACATGTGAAAAGTTGGAAAGTATGACATTTCAACTTTATTCGACAATTGAATTGAAATGTGACATTTCAGGTTAGAAAATGGCCACGTTTTGGTAATATTTTTTGTCATACTTTTTTAATTTTTCATATTGTGTTGACTCCTTTCGGTGGGGACAACTTTCTTATAAATTTTCCGCATGTTGTGGTAAAACACCTGTATATTAAAACCGACGCGACGTCAGTTTGGCATTTTTCCCTCGCACAGGCCGAACCAAAATTCCGATTTCCACTGTGAAATTCACGATGTCGATAAAACGCAAATCTTCCTCTTTCCATAGACACCTTCCACTCGACCTTCAACTTGACCTTCAACTCAATCTTCAACTCGATCTTCAACTCCACATATTTACTTACTACTGAACGGCTGCTAGTGGTCACGGTGTCTCGGTAGATCTCCGAGTTCAAAGTTGCGTATAGTGACGTCACAAATCGGCGCACTGTTTTTTGCAATTTTAACCCCTTACATCTTGAAAACGAAAAAAGTTAATATGATATTTTATGTGCATAATAAGAATATCGAGTACTATATAAAAAACATAAAAAGAATATCCTGGAACAATCCTATTGTGTGTTGTCTACACAAACAGGATTATACGATATATTATTTGATTCGAGTTTATAATTTAGTTGATCACTCGGTGCATACAAGCAATAGTAATTCGATATTTTAATAATTATTACAACACTATCCTGCTGCAACGGACTTAGGCATCTTTATCTTTGAATTCATTCCATTAGTTTCTCGGAGCATGTCTTCATAATAAAGTGTCAGGGATTAAGAGTGCTCAATGTACTGTGAAAAACACTTTATTATTGATTCCTTATAAGTCTTCTAATGTTTATATTCTTAATGTATTTAAAAGCGCACAGCAGAAAATTATTACTTTGCATTCAATGGACATTTCTTAGAACTGTTCATGTTGGTTTGTAATTATTTCGTTTAATTACAGTGTCAGTTACCGAACGAAGTTGTATTGGGTGTCGACTTATTTTCATATACATGCTTTCCATACCTTCTAGTGCAGTCATGTGTTATGTCAAATATTATGTTTCACTTGGGGGTAAGCATGTCTCTGGCAAACGCAACTCGGACATTTTTTCTAATTCTGACTGTCCCTTCACTAGACTTCTGGTCACCAATGGACATATCAAAATCTAACAGCTGCACAGGAAAATTATGCATCTACGAGTTTTTCATTGCGCTGTTGCTTAAATATCTCTAAAACATCTAAATCCACAATTAAAATTTCATTACTTTATTCCTCTCTATTTAACGTAATAAATTTAATTAATTTCAATCTTTAGTATTGTCAGTGAGAATGTCGTAAATCGAAGATTTATACAAACAATTCCTAAAATTGAATTCTGACAGTTTTCAGTCCAACCGTATTCTAAAGCTTCCCATATAAAATTTTTATGAATAATTTGTTTCAAATATTGCCACCCCGAACAATACTTACTATGACGAATTAAAATTTGTCAGTAAATAAACTCTAAACTAAAACTGAGAATGACATTCCAAACGTTTCAGATTTTAAAAAAATATCTTTTGGTTTAGTCACTCCTAACACTATCTAACGAGAAGGGGATATTTTGCTGTGCTGATATGCCTAGGAATTACCCATGAAAGATTGATCCGTAATATTAAAACGCGTGGTCTTACATATATGAATAACATTAGGAGTTCCTCAGGGCTCCGTTCTAGGACCGCTCATTTTATATTATTTATAAATAACATTATGGGTAACTTTGAAGATGCGAAATCATTAGTGCGTTGGGATCGCTGAAATGAACAACTCTCATTTTTAATAGAAGTAACATAATGCATAAAATCAAATATTTACTTCTACCTGTATTAATAATAATAATAATAATAATAATAATAATTTATTTTCCATAAAGACAACATTACAATTGTATAGGAATAGTCAAGTATAACATATACCTTAAAAATTAGGTAAAAAATCGCATGCTGTGTAAAAACATTTAGACAGCAGTAACAATTTTAACTTAGTTTTAAAATTCAGTATGTTTCTAGCTACTTTATATTCAAAGTGTAAGTTATTAAACAATTTTGTTGCCATGTAATTTGGAGAATTATAGATTAAATTAAGTCTTGCATATGGTATTCGAAATTCTTCCTTGCTACGCGTATTTGCATTATGAATATTTTTATTCGCAGTAAATATATTCTTGTTTCGATAAGCAGAAACACACATTTCGAAAATGTATACATATGGTAAACTTAATATATTGATATAATATAAGTTAATATATTATATTCTCTAAAGATCTCTTTGCAAGAGTAGGTACTAGATATTATGTAAAGTAAGTTTCTATCTGTGGATATAGACAGCAACGGTTGCCGACACACTCATGATTTTGTTTCGAATAATGATGATACCTGTAGTAAAACAAATATTGTACCTACCTACTTAACTGCAAACTATTAATCCACGATCAAAAAACAAAAAATAAATAGCCATTATTTCGAGTCAGTGAATATAAATGATTTGTTCCTTTCTAATTGTTTATTTTTTATGTTGGGGGTTTTCAAAATTTTTAATTCAACTTTTATTGTTTTTGAATAAGAAAAGTATGAAAGTCGTGAGACAGACTGGACGTGTGCCGAGTCGCTCTGCTTTAAATCACATAAAGACCGCTCAAACTTTGAGGGAATAAATTGAAATATATACGGTATTGTGGCTAAAAAAATTCTACTTCGCGCAATGTAAGTTTGAATTCAAGCAAAATTAATAATTAACAAGCTAACCATTAGACACTTCGCCGATTTACTGCACTGTTTATATAATTGTTGCACATTCTATAGGATACTCGTCACAGCTTTTTTGTAAATAATGTTAGTTTTAGATATTTTTTATTTAATTACAAAATATACAAAAAAACTTTTTTTTTTAATTAAATGATTTATAACTTTTTTATTTATTGATGGATATTGTTCAAAGCAATAGGGTTCTTCCTCTAGCTAACTAACTTATTGTCCAAATTTCAACTCAATCGAACTTTTCGTTCTCAAGTTATCGTGCTTACAAGCAACGTGACTCACGGACAGACATGCAGACGGGCGGGCAGACAGACAGACATACAGATGGACACCAACACAGTGATATGATTGGTGAATTTTTTCTCTACGAGCAATATTACTGGTTTTAGAAATGTGCCGATCGAATGCAGTATACTCTTCGTTCTGTATTTGCGAAGAGTATAATAATAAAGTGTGGTGAATAGTATCTGAACAAGTCGGTCACATCTTGATCTGTAAGAGTGACTAGAAGTGAATCGAAAAGCAAGTGAAGTCCAGTGAAGTTTTACCTTCGGTGAAGTGGATGGTACCCACTTAACAGCATTTGGAAGGATGAAAACGAAGGAATACTACAGAAGAAAGAGGGAGGCGCCCAACATAAACCCAGCGACTAAAAGATGTCTAGTCTAGTCTATTAATTTTATTTGTTTATTAATTTTTAGTTTATTACACAAGAGAGAGAAAAATTAAAAGTAAAATTGAAATAGTGGGTACCTAATGAAATAAAAAAAATACCCGGAATTGAAAAGCGGAAACAGAAATTAAAACTGATTGCTTCAAAAATACAATATACAGGGTGTACATAATATTCCCTCGGACCTCTCTCTCAAAACCCGCTACGAAAAGCTCTTATTTTATTTTTTACCGCGAGATAAGGCTCTTCCCAGCACTTCCACCGTAAATGGATATTTACCTGTGGAACAGCCGGTCCGGCGGTATATAAACCGAGGTTTGGTTCCGGCACGCGGTATGACAGTCCGTTGGGCGTGTTCGACGGACGACCAAGCTGCGTGTTGGAACGAACCTACAGCCTGGATGTCCGGAATCGACAGGCAAGTCAATCAATCAATCAACTTTTATTGTCTTTGAATACTTTGATTTGTAGAATTTATGTAACTCCTTGAATTAATTTATTGTAAGATTATGTTTCGTATTATTTTATTTATAAGTGTTACTTAGTAGTAATTATTATTTTATTGTATGGTGAGAAAACTTTTGCATATGATGTTATTACTCATCGTATTATTATTAATTGTAAATATGAAGGTGGTGACTTACAAACCTTTGTCTAGGTTTTTGTAACGAAATTGTCTATTTATGAACAATTTTGTAAACATTTAGTACAAATAAAACTTGTCCTATTGTATATCAGTGTATTGTATATCTTGCTAGAAAAAGTATTTCCTAAATATAAGCAGTTCTACTTTAGATTAATGAAAGTACCTCACTGGAAAATTATTAGTCCCTCCCCCACTCCAATTAGAGCTACCCCTTTGTACCTACCTCTTATATGCTCTCGGTTTTTTAATTCAGGTTGAAAATTGATGAATAAAAACAAAAATATTATTATCAGTGAATATTTTAAACCCGATAGATTACTCTTTAGACAGGAGGTTGAATCATCGTCACCATACCTGAGAAATTATCCAGATTTAAGCCGACTTGTGACAGAACCCGGAAAACGTACAGCTTTGTGTGGGAAAATACATGCAATATAATTAGCGTTGAAAATTATATCGCCTCGATATTTACTGTTAGTTACGCCATCATTTGTCGTCGTGTAGAAATACAGATATTCGTCAGTGGGCAACAGCTCGAGTCTTTGGCCCGTGAGTGACAGAACTGCTTGCACCTGCCAGTCGTACGTCATGGAGGCACTAAATGTCTCGGTGCAGATCAATTATTAGGCAGAGACACCATTAGCAGACGTTGTGTAACAACTATTGCCAACAGGACGAATAATTTTAACACTTGTCAACTTCCATCGACGATTTATATTAAGGCGACATCTAAATTCTTGGGGTATTCTTAGATCGCATATTTAATTACCGCGGAGAATAAATTTATTATTTTTGTTATGTTTGTGATTGTTATTGATTGACGTCAGCTCCCGACGAAATAATTTTGTTTGTCGACATATATTACTTGATTTATTGATTTTGTTTCATTATTCGATTTGGATAATATTGTTTATCAAATGTATTGGAACGTTCTCTACACAACTGGTTATTGAATTGATGAACAACAATAATTTGTAAAAAATGTATTGTTTTTTATTCCAAGAATGTCACCTTTACTATAAAAATGTCTGATGTACCAGCGCATATATCTATCTTAAATCAACAAGTTCTAAATTTGTAAGATTTATGTAGGGAAATGTCCAGTATAAACTTTCCATAAAACTTGTTGGGATGTAATAATAATAATAATAATATTAATAATAAATTTATCTACTGCTAAAACAATAAAAATTGGTATAGGAATCGTCTTAACTCACTTAAATTTAATTTAACATATATTCATTAAGAATATAAACTTTTTTTTGTCTGGTAGACAATCAAGAATCTTACGCCCAATATAATATGGGCCAGCTAGGGATATTTTGTACTTACAGAATGGCACATACAAGTCTTTCTTGTTTGGTACATCAATAGAGTGAACCGCATCAGTTGTATTAAAATAATTTCTGTTAACAAACATAAATACATATAATTCAAATATATGCAAACCAAGAAGTGTTAATATATTGTATTTTTTTAAATATTCCCTGCACGAGTGAATGTTAGGGATTCCCTCTATACATCTTATAATAATTCTTCTTCTTCATTCGACGAAGGAGTGGAATTAGCTCAAACAAATACCATCATACCCCAACCCAGATTCAACTTGAGCGTGGTATAGATTTATCAGTTTCTTTTTACACAGAACAGTTTTGAAATTTTTAAACAAATAGACAATTGAATTTTATTTTCTATCGGGTAGCAGTATTCCTTCCAGTTTCAACATTCATTGATGTTAATAACCAAGAAACGTACGCTACCAATTTGTTCGAGGTAGGTCTCGTTAATATTCAAATTTAAACTTATAGATGGTTTCTGTCTGTTGTGAAACATCATAAAATGTGTCTTATCGATATTGAAATCAATGTATTAGACGAATACCAATTGCTTATGTCTAGTGGATTCCAATACTGCGATTTATCTAAGGCAAAATAAGTAACTTATAATCTGCGTACATGATAAAATATGGTTCCAAGGTTAAAATATCAAGATCATTGGTGTATAATAGAAATAGCACAGGACCTAAAACTGAACTGTGTGGAACCCCGGTTTTAACTTCGCCATACTCTGAATTGAAATTACTTATTGTTCCATTTGTACGGAATATCGTACCAACGTATTGGCTCCTGTCAAAGATAAACTTATACGATCAAGAGCAACGTCCTTGATACCATTTAAATTTAGAGATTTTAGCTAGAGGAGCTGGCCGTTGGCCTTGCCTACTGCAACCAGCAGAGGTCTAGGTAGTACTCCTTTGTACCTTAGGGCTCCTTATCCAGACATGCCCTTACTGGACTTTCAGTCTGCTTGATAAGGGCTGGTGAAGTTATCAGCCCTTCGTTTCTATTTTCTCGCCATGCCGTCTCAGTCCAGTCAAGGCTATTACAGCTCATGCCATAGACTGACGTACCCGAACGAGAACTCACCCATCCATGTGCTAGACCCGACCGACGTTGCTTAACTCCGCCGATCGAGTACCATTTTCCATTTAAATATTTTATTTCCTATTAATACATAATTAACTTATACTAAGGTAAGCCATTCAGTGATTACTACAATATATTGTAAAACATCACATATATTTTATCAGACGATAAAAACAAAAACGCTGGGAGTCGATGGAAAGACTCGGGCACCTGTGTTATCTATTATAATTTATCAGCTTCTATTAAGCACTTCTCAATAAAATTAATGCTTGTTTTTGTTTGTTTTTTTTTAATATTTAAAGATAATTAAAATAAAATTGGGTTAATTGAGCAAAAAAAAAGTTATCTTTATAAAAATGCAGGAAAATAAATTGGAAAAAACCTGCTTAAGTACATTGTCAATATCATAACATTAAAGTACAGTTATCGAGTTTATAAGTTTTTGTGTGATTAGGCACCTGAACTGGTGACTGTACGAGGAACTGTCCCTTGATACCATAGCTTGGAAATTTATTCATAAAAAATGCCAACAGACATTCACCTCACTCAATAAAGTCAATAACTTTTTTATGTAAAGAATATAGCGCATGTATCTACATTTTTATAAGAACTAACTAGGTGATATACCTAAATATAAACAATTTTTCTCCATTCCTATGTTTTCAATTAATAATGACATACATCACATTTCTAAACAACGTACATTTTTTTTAACGAGTCTTCACTTCAATTTACTGGCTTACGTTATAACAGAGATGACATAATCTTGAGATTTCCATTAAAAAAATTGGTCGTAACAAACCGAACTAAAGCGTACATAAAAATGGTATGATCTGAAATCCGCTGAATGTCCGAAGTTCGCAGAGCAATAAATTTCGAAGACATGTAGCAAATACATAATCAGCGGCGGGGGCCCGCTCACTGGCTTAAATTAATTCGAATCACGTTAACGAACGTTAGTAAATTAGATAAGCCGAGTCTAGCGCCTAGTCCTTCATTGTAGGGGCCTAGCTGCGGTCAGTGCTGACACGGTGCTAGCTGCAACTCACCCTATAACGCCCTGCCTCGGTGATTTACGTCTTAACCTTATTTTATATAATGTCACCGGGACATACTAAAATGTAAATGTGTCAGAGGGCTTAATTTATGGGCCTCTGCATGCGCACAGGGTCTCTCTCACATCTGCAAAAATTTCACACAAAGGATGTCCTTGCCGTTTTTGTAGAATGCCTTGCTTAATTAAAAACGGAAACTATCGATAATTTCATAACAAAATAAAACTATGAATTCATATGTGTTGTAATGACATGCCTTCTGGGCAGGTTATCTTAAATTGAATATTTGTTTGTTAAACTAATTCTTTAACACGATAAGGAGTTTTCGTGTTTTCAAGAATGGTGTACATACAGAGTGGACAATAAGAAAGTTTACATAATAAATAGGTTTTCGCTTCGCTTTCGTAAATTTGAAAATGTTTTACCAAAGTCACTGTTCAAGTCCATTCACCTTGATGCTGCCAAATGAGTTATAATAGTACAGGAGCCACTGTGCAATTTGTATTAGTTAGAGACATTATTAATCTTGTTCCTTCGAGCATGGCAGACAAGGAAAGTGATGTGAGAAATTTTTTTAGTAGTAGAAACTTCACTAAACAACTCGAAATTTAGAATTGATGCAAGTACTTGTGTCAAGCTGAATTCTTTGCTATTGATTATTTATTATCACTTAGTAATTGCAAAAATAGGCTACTTTTAAACCCCCCCCCCCTCGTAATTCCTTCCAACATTTGTGAGCCCCCTCTTACCAGAACGTTCATTTTTAAACACCTCCCATCTTTGTATTCAAAGATAACAAATCTTTTAAAAAATATACAGGGTGTAATTAGTTTCATGTCATTAAAAATACTGGTATTCGAGACCGACTAGACAAGCAAAAAACCTATATGATTTTTTATTCTAGGGGCACCTTGAAAAAAGTGACCTGGGTTTACATTTTTAATGTTAGGTAGGAAACATTTGACAACCACTGTTTCTCAGGGTCAATGGATGTTATAGTTCTGAATATTAGAAATAATAAAAAAACCGTAATACCCGACTTGTGTTCCCGCCGGTAGAAGTGCGGCACTTTGATGGGATTACTTGTACCGAACTTTTTATACCACTAGTTATGAAAATGTAAGTAATTCCTTCTCTTTCGGCACAACGCAAGCATAGCATAGCCGCAGGAGTTTAAATAGGATTTTTTTACATGTATTTTTTAATTTGAAATAAAGTTATTGTAGCTTTTATTGTCGTTTACAAGAATTTTTAAAATTTAAAGGTGGTTTATTAACATTTGTAACATTGTGTTAAAAGCTTAAAAAATTAGTAATCATTTATTAAATTGGAAAGCGAACAGTTAGACGTCCGAGATACGATAACAGAAAATAGTTGTGTATTTTAAGTTGGGAGAAATTCTGATTTTTTTGACGAATTGAGCGCATAATTTTTCCTATCAGTTATCGAAAACTAAAAATCGGGTCTTTGGTCTCTATGAAAATCAATGTAAACAGTAATAAACAGATTAAGACAAGACAGCGAATACTACTAATAATAATAATCATGCCTTTAATGCCTAATAGGTAACACCCAATAACTGAACAATTCTTTTGAATTTTTCGCAAAAATTGTTCGAAATGACCTCCATCTCCACGTATACACATTTCGGCACGTCGAACTAAGGATATACGCACTCCGTCCAACAAACTTGGTAAATTTGGATCATTCTTTACGGTTTCTATGCACATTAAAATACGTTGTTGCAATGGGCTTGTTCGGCATTTTTTTTTTAATTTCATAAATCTAAAGTGCAAGTATAAATTAATGGATCTGCAAAAAATCAGAATCTTATTCGCACGTTTAGTATCTTAAAAACTATTACAAATTTCCATCTCACGAAAATGGGGCGTGGCCAGGCGCTACGTCACTATACGCATAGACTCGGCGATCTCAATAGACTTGATGCTCCTTATTGGTTATAATTATAAGTGTTTTCGAAGTATTGTTTGTTTTGCTTACTACTTGACAGTAGGGGAGTATAATTTGGTGAAATGTCAAAAAATTACAATTTTCTCTCTCTCCTGCCGGAACGAATTTTTGATTTCGACCCTGCAATTTACGATTAGAATTCATCACCGACCTTCTCCTTTCCGTAGACACATAGAACGAACTTCCACTCGACGTATTTATTTAGTTACCAGCGTTTAAAAATTCCATGTTTTCCGACTTTTCAGGTTAAATTTGAAAGGTCCCAGAAAGCCATTTTTTACGTCACTTGCGTATAGTGACGTCACAAATGAGCGCTCGGTTTTTGCAACTATTACTAATTTCAACTCCTTATATCTCGAGA
Organism: Stenurella melanura; assembly: GCA_963583905.1. Lineage (NCBI taxonomy): Eukaryota > Metazoa > Arthropoda > Insecta > Coleoptera > Cerambycidae > Stenurella > Stenurella melanura. The sequence goes on along the minus strand of OY757312.1, from coordinate 16,966,845 downwards.
ACGGAAAAAGTTAATAATACGAAATTTTAAGTGTATAATGAGAATATCGAGTACTAAATGAAAAAGTATAAAAACCATATAAAAAGAATATCATGGAACAAGCCCATTGTTCTAAAACCCTTCCGCACCAGCTGCATTTCCATCACTTTCTCCATGCACCAAGTGCATATCTGCGAGCTCTGGATAAGTGTAATCTCCCATAATGTCCAAAACATGCGTTTTAAAACACCCCACTAAACTGTGAATTAACGTTATCAATAAAGAAAACAAAAAGGATAACTTGGTCCAAAATCCAATAAGAAACACAAAAAGCACGAAAGAGAAGTAGTATCTTACGTAACCAAGTACTAACGATATGAACAATAAATCAATAAAATAAATCTTAACATAAGTGGCACAAAATTCAAAAAGAACACAAGCAATAGACACAACCAAGGAACGGGTAGATCGCGTCGTGTAGTACGTTATTTACCAAGTTAGGACACAAACTGAAATTATTATAATTCTCAAATATTTAAAACAAATAAAAAATGTCGGGGTATTTGATCTTTACCGCAATGTCAAAGGCACCGACACTTTTTATGTGCCTTAAGTATATGAAGAGAACTGTACTTGAGAATATTACAAGGGAGAGTATACCACGCGTAATAAGATAATTTGGCCGTGAAGAAGCAAAAAACATGGCGGTGTCCTCTGTCGGTCACTTTTAACTGCTTTGTCGGCATGCTTTTCGATGATCCTTTAGGCGCACCATACTTATTTGCGTGAATGTCAAAGCATGCCGGTAGTTCTCAAACTATGTTATTAATTATTTTGGAAATTTTTGTTAATTTTTTTCTCCAAAACTATGAGCTTTAGACCCTATGTTATGTAAGGTTTTTTTGTTTGTCTTGGCATTCCCTCCCACCAGTCTTTTTATTGATATGAAACTAATTACACCATGTATATTATTCTGTTAATTAGTTTATGTTGAGAAAATTAACTGAAACTTATGTACGTAAGCTATTTTCTACTCTTTCTCTTTTTATGACACCCCGCGCCACCCCCTCTTTGTTACATTTTTGTTGCCTCCTCTCACCCCCCAAAAAAGACGAACGTATTTGTTTCGAATGGGTCCTTAACAAACTTTATTTAGCACCGCAATGACCAAAGTGCCCTCTTGAAAATCATAATATTGCATCATCCTCATGGTTGTGAAACAAAAGACTTGTAACATGTATGTATTTATCAATATATGTTTATGAAATCAAATAGATGTTTAAAGAGAATAATTGCCATCGTTTTATAGCAGCAATTAATAATAAGAGTCTTCCTTTCTGTGCTCAACAACGTGAATCGCTAGGTAAACGAGAAATGCCGTTTATTACACCTAAATCCTCGAAATAATTTTAATTCGCCTTGATTTTACCTCATTCGCGCTCATTAGATCTATAGAATGTGATGTGATGATAGCAAACAGTAACTGTGAGGTAACAGGAATGCGAGAATCAATTTGAAAAGGATCGGTAATGCAGTCACACACATATAAATATGAGCAAAGCTGATTTGAGTTTGTTTTATTCATCCGAGTTGATCGGTTTTCTGATTCAACCTCAGCGGGACGCCAAACGTTTATTTGCAATATCTTTAATCAGTGAGGAATTTATAGCCAAGCCACGTTGCAGTTAAATGTGCATTTTTGTGGATAAATAATTAACGACGATATTGCGCGTATTAGCTTTACGTTCGACCTGTCCATATATTTTACATATTATATTTCAGGTATAAATTTATTCTATCTGCGGACCGAGATTAACTCTATACTTCACTTAATTTTTCCTCGGTAAATCAATGTTGTATGGGAATTTACGTTTTCAGTCAGCGCGCCAATATTATACAGCTCTTGAAATGTCAAAGGTTCAGTTACACCGTGTTAATGCCACTTCAACTGTGATATTTATCGGCTTGATGGAAATATGATAGAATGATGCAATTGTATACGTCTTACAGAGTATTGCCAGCGAATACATAAATAATGCGGTTTTTATAGAATTAGTCGAATAAGAAGAGTGATAAATTTTCTCTACAATCAACATTTGTCGTATTTTGACATTACTTACTTCAAAGGGTTACAATAAATATACTGATTAATACTTTCTAGTTTCTTTCTTGGTCAAATTAATGCCCAGATACTTTATTAATATAATAATAAACATACAGATATTAAATTTAATCAGTCTGATTTATTTCTCCAACCTTTTCTACGTGAGGAGTTACTGAATCTATAACAAACTAAAAAATAAACAATCATATGGCCCAGATAAAATTCTGGTGTTTTTAATTTAAAAAAATATGATTTCAAATTGCTTAAAATTGGGGTGAGTTTCGATACACAAGAACCATGATGCAGAGGATATGACTAATAGACCTGTTACAGTACCTTCTGGTTTTTCAAGAGCTTTTCAGTATTGTTATTTATATCGTTTCTTACATTTTCTTGAGAAATTTTCACGGAAAATCAACATGGATTTCGTGCCTCTAAATCAACAAGCACTGCGCTATATTCTTTACACAAAAAGTGATTGACTATATTGGAGCAGGTGCATGTCCTGTTGGCATTTCTTGCTACCTTAGCAGAGCGTTTGATTGTGTAAGCCATAATAAAGTTATGAATAAATTGTCAAACCATGGTATCAAGTGTGTTGCTCTCTATTGGATCTGTTCATTTCTGACTGACAGCAGCCAATATGTTAGTGTGACATTCCGTACAGAAGAAATAATAAGTAAATTAAATTCAAAGTGTGGTGAAGTTAAAACCGGGATTCCACAGGGTTCAGTTTTAGGACCTGTTCTATTTTTATTATACAGCAATGATCTTGATATTTTAACCTCGGAGGCATCTTTTATCAAGCACGCAGATGATGTCACTTATTTTGTCTGATAAATCTGATGCAATGTTGGAGTCTATTAGCAATAATGTGCTGAAATCTTTAAGCAATTGGTATTCGTCTAATTCATTGTATTTAAATATCGACAAAACACATTTTATGAGATTTCAAAATAGACAGAAACTATGTACAAGTTTAAATTTGAATATCCACGAAACTCGAACAATTTGGTAGAGTACATAGATGAATGTCTAAACTGGAAGGAATTTGTATTATCTTAAAGAAATTGTTATTATTATTAATGTGATGATTTTTTCGTAGTAAATTTTCACTTTATTATATTAACATTGGGAATGTTTAAGGACTCGTAGTGTAGAGCTAGTTATTAGGAAATATGAAGAATCATACTAGCTATACGCGGTATATGCTGTATGAGTTCTGTGTATAGAGAGGTATGAACGTTTAAAGCGTACTAAATGTGCGGTCACGACCGCTGGACACAGAGGTAATCCGATTGGAGCGTTTTCGGTATCATTGTGTAGGTTAGACTTTTCTGCGACGCATAAGAGTTGTCCGGTGGTTCTACAATTATAGGGGTGGTAACGGGGGTGGAAAATATTCGAACCGTATATTTTGGCTATTTTTCTAAGACTGTCGACGCACTATAAGTGATCTTAGCTAAAAAAACTCAGTTTTCGAGTCACTTAGGATAAGGGGTAATTTCGCGTGTAGGGGTGGTAGGTCAATGTGTGGTTTTCAAAGGAGAGAAACTAAAATATATAAAAATGGCTTTGTAGATAATAGCAAGGATTATTAATATGTGTGGATAAGGGTTATGTGGTTGGGCAGTTTTCAGTGTTGTTTCATAGTTTGGGGGTAGGGGATGAAAATATGTACATCTGAATTTTCTTTATGGTAACTGTGTTCATTTCCAATGTGTCAGCAGTTTGCTTTTTGGCGAAATCTGCATTTTTTTTTCTTAAAGAGGAAGTCCAATTCGGCCCGTACGTATGTTCGTAAGCTTCGGTAGCAACCCTTATAATTTCGGTATGTTCGTCCATCTGTATGTCACAGTCCTGCCGTTGTCTCATTTTTGTACCTATTGAGATGAAATTTAACATACAGACGTAAATTGATTATCCAAAAGGAGAAACGAAAACATTTTTGAAAGAAAAATAATTCTTTCATGCAGTGAAAAGTGAATCCAAAAACACATTAAACTAAGTCCATTCAGTGGTGTGTCGTTGGATAGTCTCCTAAAATGCAACAAAAAATGTTTCGAGACCTAGTAATTTTAACTTTTGAATCACGAGATATTCGTTTTCTAAGTCGTAATCAACAACCCCCCTCCACTCTAATTTCTAAACTATTGATGCAATAACTTTCAGTTAGTGCTTCAAACGAAAATTATGACGGACGCTGTAGCAAAATACTTTCTGAAAAATGTTTAAATAACTGTATTTAGAGAACGACTAAAGTCAAAATGAAATAGCTCTAAATACGTAAGTAGATAGATGATGTTAAAGAGAATGTTAGTGATTATGGCCACCGGACGGACCGTGTCATGTGCGTGTCCAACACGTTCTTGGCCGGTTTTTAATATATTTTCAATTATTCTGGAATGGCTTGAGTGATTTCTATAAAATTGCAAATTAGACTATGGCTCGGTAATGGTCCTATATTGGTGTCAACAAGCGACACCTAATATAAAATAAGTAGCTTAGCCAGTATTTCCTTATGGAGATTCAGTCTAGTTTTTTAAGCGATGATACTAACTTGGTGAGCGAAGCCGCAGTTCATCATCGGAAATATTTGCAGTGAATCAATGACTCGATCGTCGCAGCTTTTACGGGTCTGTGTATAACTGTGTCTGTTATATAACTTATACCAGGTCTGAATACAGCTTTTAGATGCGTACAGACATATAAAAGATGCGACGTTAGAGGGCGCTAAGAGTAATTCAACTATTTGATATACACCCGATGATATATTGCAGTTTTACCCACTAAGCTGGCATCATCGCTTAAACCTCCATAAGAAAATACATGGGAATTTGATGCAGAACTGTCATAGCTACTAGGGTGAGCAAAATCGAGAAAGAAATTCCGTTTGAGAATATGGCGGATGCGCCAGGGTTTTCCCCAATCCTCCTTAATTTTCACTGATTTTTAACAATTTTTTGAAGTTAGGGAAAATCCTGACGCGATGGAGCAATTCCGATGGCGATATTGGATTTAGTAGGTCAAAATACAGATGGTTAACATGATCTGCTCAAAAGTAAATGACCTTTCCTTTTGTGTGCCTGTATTATTAAAGAAATTATTACATTTTCTTTCTGAGAGCGCACATAGTTTCACGATTCAGTGACTGAATATAACGGCCGTTCATCCCCTTTTAAACAGTGATGAACTCACAACATTTTATAATTATTTACTTGAACTTAGAATACTTAGAACCTTTTTGTATTAAAATTTTCTCATCTCTGAATTTGTCCAATACATTTTTTTTTACTGAGAAATATCGTCGATTACATGAATTATTATTATTACACGAATTTTTAGGACAAGAAGGCTACCTATCCTAGTAAACTTTTTAAATTTCATTGCATACCCTTTGCAAATTCATTGCGTACTAGTTGAATACAAGAAAAATATTTTTGTTAACTAATTAATTCAAATTTTGATGAATTTTATTCTCTTGAATTTGTACTATTTGTAGATTTTACTGTCGGATTGCATTAATATGATGTATTATAAAAAATCTTTTGCATCTAATTTACTACTGATCTTATTAATAAGCTTGGGTCGTAGCGTGACGTCGGCGTTACGTATAGTTTAAATCCACCTTTAATGCGTACAGAAATCCTTTCATACGCCGACAACAGTAAAGCGTCGCTATCTAGAAGCTTTCATTTGGTTGAGATTTTCTTCTGTACTGAAGTTTAGGTTAAAAATTTGACAAATCACCAGCGCTTGAAAATCAGTCTGTATCGAATTGCTGCCAGCTGTAATTATGAATTGAGAACTATAATTACGTCTCTCTCAAGGCCTAATAAATCGCAACACTCTTGCTGTATTTAAATCAGAGGTTTTTCACGATGACACCACCACTATTTACTACGATTACGGTTCTTGCAGTGTTTGCCTTTTTCGTTTAATAATCGTGAAAAGCCATTAGAGTCGTGTTGACTCATTCGAAGTATTTCATAAACTGTCAGTAAATGTTTTATTGGCTCGCAGTATCTATCGTATATATCACAAATACAAATATAACGGGAATTGGGATTCGGTTATAATGTTGGCGTGCCATATGAACAAGTGCGTCTATTTGCACATAAATCTGTCAGTATTCCTGGCAGTCATATGTGTACTTCACATGACTCACAAGGCAAAGCGCGACGTGACATTTGACAGACGCTTCCCTATCGGTTCCTCAGCGACAGGCATTTGTCGATTGCTAATACTGTGAATACTAATTGTCTAATGTATTTGTTGTTAACCCTTAGGGAATTACCATGACATATAACTCTGCAAAAAATCACCCCTTATGTATTGGAGTTAATAAAGCTTTTTACTTTGAAGCTCTCGTCCAGGGTATGAATTTTTATGATTATTTTTGTAATGTCATTTTAGGACTTATTAAATAAATGTTAAAGACGCCCAATGTCTCCTTTTTGGGGAGTGAAACGGCTGGATCTAATAAAGAATCATATTTTAGGGAAAATAAGGTGGGATATCATTTTCGATATTTTTCAAGTTATAACAATTTGAAGATTGCGATTTTAGCATAGAAAAATTACTACCTCAAGACTATTTTTCATAATGAGGTAATAACTCAGTAGGTATTACATTTAATGAAAAATGGCAGTACAAAGATGAAGATTATAAATGGCAAATATTTCGTTTTTGTTCGATGGTTCCAAAAATGATGGCGTTTGAACGTCTATATGTCAAGATATAATGTTTAAATCTCAAATATCTCAAAACAATAGGATAACGTTGAAAAGGTCTTGAAATTCCCTTTAAAATGATTCCTATATATTCATGCAGCTTTAAAAATAGGAAAGTTATGTACAAACCAATAAGTATTTTGTAAATGTTTTGAAGAAAAGTTTGGGATTGTCCTACTGTTGTGGCTAAGAAAACATGGTTTTAGTTTGCCCAAGTGTTCAAGTGTGGGCCACCCTACGAGCGACGTGGTTAGCGTCACTGGTGTAACCTGACTAGCACAGTAAAGATACGGAGAACAAAAGGGCGTCGAGTTCAAGGCTTGGGCGCCATTGATTACTTAGGGTAATCAAAGAAAATTAAAGATAAAGATAAACAAAAGACAAAAGTTACATATATACAATAGTACTATATTACAAAATATAATATTACAAAAAGTGAACGAGCTATCACAGCATCAGCGATACTGTATGGCAAAATATCACACAGAAATATATGCAAAATACTGTATTACAATAACCGAAGTTCAAGATAAGCTTGAGACTTTTACGAGAGCCAAATTAAATATATTACAAAAGAGATGACTCGTAAATTGTCTCAATTATGAAACAAAAGTATATATTACAAGATAATAAAATACTATATTACAAGTTACACTATATTACAAATTTGCTCAACAGCAAAATAAATTTGAGGTGTTTACGAGAACCAAAAATATTTTACAAAAGATACGTCTCGTAACTTTCACCTCAATACTAAAATCATATATTACACAAATTTTATAAACTTGAGATCTTTTACGAGAGACAAAACAACTATATTACAGAAGATAAGTCTCGTAAATTTATCTCAATATTAAAAATCATATATTACAACAAAATCAGGAACTTGAGATCCTTTACGAGAGACAAAATACTATGTTACAACAAATATGTCTCGTAACATTATCTCAAAGTTCATAAACCTTAAACACTCTCGTTACCATCAAAATGAACCACGACTTACTATGTTACCAACAGAAATGCATTACAATACTACGATAAAATATTTACAGTAAGGAATCACGATAAAATTAAACACGAAATTAATACTACGATGAAGTATGTGCGACAATGAATTTAAGATACAAGTAACTATGAATTAATGTACGACAATGGGTTAAATATAACAGCGTATTTAAAATATAATGTAACAAAAATTGTAATAGAATTAGCTTGAATCTCATATTTTAAATTTAGACACTTGGCTTTTATAACCCAAAACTACAATCATGTGAAAATAATCCCTTTTATATGTAGCAATCAAAAGTACTTATCTTTTATTTTGTTATCCTGATTAAGGAAAATCCTACATACGATCCTGTTCTCCGATGATTATGGATTTAAATTCACATGTGGCTGCCTTAATCCCATTTTGAGGTTATGCAATCGTAGAAACGTTCGTACAAGATTTGTCGCCAAGACAAAATGAAGAAAATCTCATCGCTCAGAATGTTTTCGCATATCCAAATTCAAAATGTAGTATAGAAAGGTTGTCTTCATATGAATATTGTTTGCTTAGTGGAAACATAGTAGGTATCGCAAATTGAATGTAGATAATCTTGCTCAAAGCGCATAGCAATAATATAACGTTGAAATGCATCTACGTTAAAAACATTAGACGTGAATAAGTTTTGTTATTAAGAAATTAATTCTTAATTTATAAGAATATAAGAAAAACCTAAAACAATATTTCAAATGTTAGATGGCATTTACCGGTATAACAATTAAAACCTTACCTCATGTGATCATCACGAGGTTTTTCAAATTCTAACATCCCCATTACAGGTCAAACAAAGTTATGAATACATCTAATTAGTGCAATGGTTCAACGAGAAAGAGTTTCACCCGGCGTAATTTAGTTGAAATCTCATTCCTGGAGCGCTATCTAGTATTCGCGAACTTTAACTGCTGACAGATAACGTATGTTCATCATAGTCTAAGGAGTAAGGGCACTCTATTAGTACTAAAGTTTGTGGGAATAATATTTCCGATAACTTTTTTAATAATTTTTCTAATAAATATTAACAGTGTAACGAAGGATGTTATTGAGCATTCCGCATGTTACACTGTCATTAGCTGAAGAATCAGATTAAAATAAATCTTATAGGTTTTTGTTAATAAAAAATATTATTGTATTACTAACATGTTCTGATTTTCTGGCATTGATTAAGCTCTTATTTCAGAACGTTAATCTTCCACTGTCTAAGGAATCACTACTTCCACATCCATATTTCCCACCCAAGTCTCTTTAAAGGAAAACATCTTGATACTATATTTGCACTCCAGTATGGGAAAATATAAAATTTTCATAACACCATATTTGAAATCGTCTGTTCCAAAAATCCATTAAACGTATGCCACTTCGCTACATTGCCGACCGATGCACATTCTCATTATAACACTAGCATCCCATAGTCCCCTACGGCTAGGCGGGTTAAACTAGTGTCTACATGATCCCAAGAAACTGAATGAGATTTTATGAAAATGTAATTCATTAGAATGAAAAATTTTTTAAAGACGGTAGGTAAATAAATTAATTTCAGGCCTTTGTTCTCATTTTTAACTGAATTTACATACCGTAGGGGATCATGTAGATACTAGTTTAACCTACCTAGCCGTAGGGGACTATGTTGGATGCTAGTGTTATAATGAGAATGGCAAATAAGAATTTTTGCTTGTTAGCATAACCAGAAGTCAGGTTATCGAAAGAATGCAAAGATTTCATTAATATTTTTGCATATTGTTTTTCTTTTAGTCCTCATAGATAGTTTTTCTTTGCGCTGTTTGCAAAATCCTATAAAGAATATGTTTCATAGCTCCATAAATGATTCAATAAAAATAAATAAATATCATTTAACCCACGGCTATGCTACCGGCAATGTTAAGAATGAAGCAAAAGCTTATAAAGGACTTGTAATGGTGAGCCAGGTAAACGATCGACTACTTTCATTTGAGGTAAAGCATAACGTATCTGGGTAACTATAATCGTATACGGATATCGTTTGCAATATTCGAGCACGGCCTCGGCTCTTATTCTATCACATCAGGTTTTGTAATGATTTATCCTGGTAGTAACGCTTTAGACGGCATTTTCATATTGACAGTAGAAATACTATACGTGAATTATACTACTTCGTCAAATTGCCAAGAGCAAAACTAAGAACTGAAAATAATCGAATTAGTTAATTCAGTAATTAATTTCTCGGTATAATTTCTACTACGCCCATGGTCGATCTCTCTGTCCTTTCCAAACAGAGTATAGTGATATTAATATCTTATCTTATCACTTCTATAGTGGAGTAGATCTGGCATTTGAAAAACAAGTGCCTTTTTTCAAAACAAAAAAAATTCCAATCTTATAGAGGACGACTTCCCTCACTTCCCTGATACTTTCACATCCGAGATCTAGGTGGTGGTGGGGGGAGGGGGGGCTGTTAAACATATGGAAAATCGGTTTTTCTCAGTTTGCGCACGATCTGGGAGACGGACAAAAAAAATATTTCGGACAAGTAAGAAAGGTCTCCACGAGCCGCGTAAACTGGTTTTTGGTTTTTTAAAATCGGCCAATTATAACCGGAGTTATGGCCATCTGAAGATATTGAGTTTCAGGGTAGTAAAAGGAGGTATGAGGGGTGTTTAAGAGATAAGGGATGGGGTTAGTATGGTAATTTTTTTTTTTTGACTGTGGGTGGTTATAGGAAGAGGTCAAAGTCGCGGGGGGAGCTCTCTAGGGCAATTAGGAAAGGAGAGGGAGGGGGGAACGTGCAAAGAAGGAAGACGGCTATATCCCCGGTTCTAATAGAGTGATTTTAAAAAATAAAAATAGCTTTTTTGATCAGCTATAATGTTGGATAGGTAGGAAATAATTTTCGCCGAAAATGTAAAAATGGGGGGGGGGGGGCAAAAGAAAAAATGCATTTTTTTTATTAAAGAAAAATGTCAGACTTACCTTTCTGACCTTCGATTTCCCTTTGTGTGTGTGTGAGTAAGAGCAGCGAGTGAGTAGAGAATGTAGAGGCCACGCCTACTCTCCCGCCGCTGCAGCTGCTGAATGAAAAAAAATAAATTTATAAGTCTAACTCGCGCGTGTAGCTCAAGTTGTTGTCCGATCGATTTTTTTTAATAAACAGAGAATTTTGTTCTCTTTACAATGAGCCCTGGCAGAAGGGCGTAGGACTTTCCTTTGCCCTTTTGCAGGGCTTAAACTTCAAGTTGTCGCCCTGTCTGTCGTAATGAAGGAATTTGAAAAATTCTTTTTTCATTTAAAAAGGGAAGAAAATCCCCGTTTATTAGGAGCATTTTATCCCCCCCCACTCAGCCCCTTCATAAGAAAAATCGTTTAAAAAAAAAAATTTCTGTTGCCCCCCATTTTTACATTTTCGGCGAAAATTATTTCCTATCTATCCAACGTTATAGCTGCTCAAAGAAGGAAGAAATCCCATTTTGATTTATCAAAATCGCCCTATTAGAACCGGAGTTATGGCCGTTTTCCCTTTTTGCACATTCTCCCCTCCCTCTCCTTCCCTAATTGCTCTAAAGAGCTCCCTACGCGACCTCGACCTCTTCCTATAACCACCCACAACAGAAAAAAAAATTACCATCCTAACCCCATCCATTATCTCTTAAACACCCCTCATACCTCCTGTTCGACCTCTTTTCCTACCCTAGAACTCAATCCCTTCAAACGGCCATATCTCCGGCCCTAATTGGCCGATTTTAAAAGACCAAAAACCAGTTTACGTGCCTCAGGGAGACCTTTCTTTTTTGTCTGAAACATTTTTTTGTCCGTCTCCCCGATCGCGCGCAAACTGAGAATAACCGATTTTTCGTATGTTTAATAGCTCCCCCTCCCTCCGCACCACCTAGATCTCGGATGTGAAAGTGTCAGGGAAGTGGGGGGAAGTCGTCCTCTATAAGACGGGTAATTTTTTTTTTAAAGGCACTTGTTTTTCACCCCCTTTTTATGCCAGATCTACTCCACTACTATGAATAACAACATATCTGTCCCTACACAATGACATAATTTAGCAGCTGACTGCTAAAATATAAACTCAGACATATTATATATGTATACTACGACCAACACATAAGTTCTTGAATTTACAGTAGTTAGAAAGAAATTTCTATATTGTAGACACAAACTTGTCCATATTTTCGAATTATAAAATTTGATGTGCCTATTTTGTTTTAAATAATCAATTAATATCCCAACGCCTGCCTAGGTGATTCAGTTATTTCAATATTTTAAGAAATGAACAGTCAACCTTAGCACGTACAGAAAGGATGATTAGTTAGTATGCCATATGCGATCTTTGATTATTGCTCTCGCTGAGCTCAGATCCTGAGGGAAGGCAGCATATACACTGGTTGCTGTCTTAAAGCGGACGTTTCACAAGAAAACCGACTTTCAGTGGCTCCCTGCGGTGGTCATAGGTGAGAAATCTTATTTCAGCAAACCGTAATCGAACCTAGACACGTCTAACGAAGTTAACGCGTTTGCTCGCCCTCCTCTCATCAACTCGACTGATGAACTGAACTGATATTCAACTGTTTTTTCCGTGTTGGCATCGCCCCTTCTTTACTCTGCTTGCTCGGAATAACTTTGTTGCCCGCCACCTAATTAGTGTGAAAGTTCAAAAGAATAAAAGCGATTTTATGGCTTTATAGGAGCCATCTTTATTACGGTCGAGTACTGTTTGGCATTTTTGACGTCTAATTTAGCCCACACGGCCAGTTAATGAGGTATCAAGGAATAAGCAGTTTAGTGATTTCTCAGTACGCTTATTTAATTGCAGATAGTTTTTAAGAAAATATTAATAGTAATAATAATAGTATTTTATTTCGTCTTCTAAATATGAATCACAAATGTAAAATATGTCTCTCCTTAAGACGAATAAGAGAAATAAAAGCAATAAATATTTCTCAACGAATAAATTAAAAATAAAACGTATGTATCAAATCGTTGGTAAAACCAAAGGTGGTTCACTGATCAATTTTTTTCACATGCTATTTTCAAAGAAAAAAATTTCCTCCATCCTTTCCCAAGTAGCAATTTGATGTTTTATAGAAGTTGAAGTAATATTTACATAACATTTTTTATAAAACAAGATTGTTGATATAAACATTTTCAAAACATTTATACAACGCTTATAGACGCAAAATTGGCACAGTCTATAAAACGATGTAGTTCTTTAATCTATTTTATTATGGCACTCACAGGTGTTATAAAATAATTGTATAAACATTTACACAAGACTAAATAAATTTGTAAACGATATAATTTTAAAATTATTCGAGATACAACAAAGCATGTTTATAAGCATTGTTTTATTATTTCCATCGATACTTTCTTGTTATGTACAGCAACCACAACATAAGTTATTTATTTTTTAAATGTTTTTGCAAACAATAATAATTCTCAAACTAGTTTTAAAAAATTACAAAGGTATGTAGATTCTATGTGACATGGCGGCATAATTAACAACATGTTTAGTGAATTATGAGATAAATGTTAACTGATTAAGACTTCTTTTCGACAAAAACAAAGCAATTTTGGGCTACGAAGGAAATTTTTATGTGAAATATGTGGTATACAATAAAATTTTTGGGCGCTCTAAAAATATTTATCAAAATTAAAAACATGAAGTGAAAATAAATATTTTTGAACTGTTTTTATTTTTAAAGTCCAAAATGGCCGCTATACAGATAGTTCAAACATAAATAATATTATGGGGTCCATAAATCATATTTATAACTATGAAACACTTTCAGAACAAGTATATTTTCCAAAGAATTGTTATATATCAATGTTGTAATTAGTCAGGGGCGTATTGCAAAAAACAAAGGTAATTTCCATTAATATTTTTCCGAATAATGTTGTCCGGTAAATCAACTACAAGAAGTTCTCGTCAAAAAACAATGATCAGTATGAAATAAATTAAATACATTTTCGGCATTATTATACACTATGACATTAAGGCCTGCAAAAGACTTTTACTGTAAATGAGGAAACAATATGGCGCATAAACAGCTACCCATGTTTTATAAAAATGGCACAGAACATATTACAGTCTTTTAGGACAATTTTTAGCTTTTCAACTACTTTATAAGTGTTTTATGAGAGGAATGTGTGTTTCGTTTATATAACAACTGTTTAGCAGCTACGGTTGCATACCATGTGCTCCCAGAAATAATTGTGTGTTAAGAAGAATCCTAATAAAATTGTTTTATTAATGCTTAGCTAAACTCATAAAGAATAGTTTTATAGATGTTGTCAAATTGACCAAATAGTGTCGGGGGCGATTACTATAAATCTGTTGTAAATTAGTTTTGATCCGTGAGTTAAAATATCCTAAAATAATTGCTGTATAGACGTTTATAAAACAGTGAAAACCAATTCTACAAAATGTTTTATAATTTAGCTGTAAGAACATTCTTAGCACTTATTTATACTTATGATTATTTAGTTGTGAAGACTAAATAATCACTTTGACGGTTTTAATAAAACAGAATAGCTGTAGCAGAACAGTAATTCAACACTAATAAAATAAAATAGTACTGTCGTTTTAAATTTATAGAGCAACTTTGTTAGTTGGGTTGTCTTTATCTATGCTCAATATACTTGATATCTATTTCTAATATTTCTAACGATAAAGAAAGTTCCCGCTTGCTATATTTATTCCCTCAAATTCTCATATTTTGTCGACATAGCCTTAGAGAAGAATTCATATTTTCTATACTTATTCGAATTTAACGCGCTTTTGTTATTAACAAATATGTAGTGATAACAAGATAAAAATTTGAAATAAAAGCATTGTTACGTATATGATTTAGAGCGAAACAAAACATATTTTTTTATTTTAGTTATTTATGTTATTATTGTTTATCAAATTGATGCCGAGAACGAGAGAAATGTTTCGCGGAAGTTGTATTAACAAATGTTTTTGATAATTAAACTACTGCATGTATCATGATTTTTTTTAATTGCCCTATTCATTCTTTAAATCGTGAATGTTTTATCATCGTAGTTGATTTTAATGTTTACTACAGTTTTTAATGTAGATATTTACCTTAAATTTTTAAAAGTAGGATCATGTAAAGTGTTATTTTGTTTCTAACTAACTAATAATTCTTAATCATTCAGTTCTCTTTGCTTTGTTGTTTAATGAATTCCTATTAAAACTAATGTTTAAGATACGTTACTCTCTATTTGTCTAATGCACATAAAAAATACAATAAAATCCGACCAATAAAATATCAAAGTCGGCACTATTACTGCTGACAGGAGTACGACGGAGCCGTACTTCAATTTTGCGTATTAGAATGATACTAAATCGTAAACCTTTCTGTTCAAAAAATTTCGAACAGCCAGACTAAAATGGACTGGCGCGCCATCGTGCAAATACCACATTCTTCTGCGTGTGGCCAAGGGGTACATCTTCTAGCAAATTTGGCAATGTTTGTTGCAAAAAATTTAAGTGTACATCACCATTTAATCTAGCAGGTAATTGTATAGATCCAATTATTTCATTGCCGCAAATTCCTGCCCACAAATTAACGCTGAATCGTCGTTGAAAATGAGCCCTTCTTATTACACGAGGATTTTCGGCTTCCCAATAGTGCATATTTTCAAAATTAAACATTCCATTTCTGGTAAAACACGACTCATCGGAGAAACACAGAACGTTTAAAAAATCCTCATTTGCCGCGTGTTTTCTTAAAATCTACCTACAAAATTGCATCCGTTCTGCAAAATCTTGAGGTTCTAGTGCTTGGACACATTGATAGTGATAGGGATGTAAGTTCATATCTCTCAATGTTCTCCATACCACAAAATGGGATACTCGCGATATCGCGAAGTAGTGTCTTACGTAACCAAGTACTAACGATTTGAACGATAAGTCAGTAAAATAAATCTTAACATAAGTGGCCCAAAATTGAAAAAGAACAAAAGCAACAGACAAAACCAAGGAACGGGTAGGTCGCGTCGTGTGTACGTTGTTTACCAAGTAAGGACACAAACTGAAATTATTACTTGAGAATATTACAAGGGAGAGTATAGCACGCGTAATAAGATAATTTGGCAGCGAAGAAGCAAAAAACATGGCGGTGCCCTCTATCGGTCGCTTTTAACTACTTTGTCGGCATGCTTTTCGATGACCCCTGTCGCGGCCTAATTATATCTTAGACTCACCATACTTATTTTCACGAATGTCAGAGTATCATGTGCGACAAGACGCGAGGCAATAAAGCCTACCCCAATATGCCAGAAGTTCTCAAACTATGTTATTAAGTATTTTGGAAATTTTTGTTTATTGTTTTTCTCCAAAACTATGAGCTTTAGACCCCATGTTATATGGGTTTTTTTTGTTTGTCCCGTCGTTCCCTACCACCAGTTTTTTTTTAATAACGTGAAACTAATTACACCCGTATATCAAACATATCCCAACAATATTTCTTCAATGTAGCACAGTATGCAAACATTCAAATTGCTTAATAATCATGTTGTACTTCTTAGCTGCCCGTTGATATGTATCATGCAGCTGTTGTACTTTCACGGGGTTGTTGCCTCCCTAATAATCAAAATTCGTATGTATTCTCCAGGTGTGTTTTATAATTATTTATGCATCTACATTCACATCATGTCCCCATTAATCCCACCCACAAACAAAGGAGAACCATCAATTTTACCATAATATCAATTCGCAAAATATCATCCAGACGTCAATATCGTTAATAACAACTTATATGCGATAGATGGAGATGCATATATCTTACGTGGTGGAACAACTGACATTATTAACAAAATCTAAATGTGATAGGCGATGATTGACGGGTTGTACGTTTGAAATGCGACAACGCCTGTCTACATTAACATGACTAGGCGATTGCTGGGCCTTTTTCGAGCGTTCCAGCAGGTAAAAGTCTGTATAGGGGATTGTCAAGTATGAAGATGATTGATCTCAGGTGGCCATGAAACAAACGTGATGATTGATTGAATCGCATTTAATTACAATGTGGAAATCTACAGCTATAATTGCTATGCAATGCACACAAAACACGTACCATCGAGAAGGACTTCACTTGTCATGATGTGGAGAAATATTATTTGTGCGGAGTATAATGTGTGGTTTGATTTCAATACAGTAGAAGATAAATTGTTTGCTTCAAGAAGCTTCACACCGTTTTAAAGTACAGTATAAATTGTTATTAAATCAAGTAGGCAAAGTCAATTAATTCTGCTATCTATCACCTGGTTTAAATCAACTATATAAATTACTATAATGGCACTTAAAATGAAAGGATATTATTTGGCATTTCCTTGGGTAATTAATGTTTCCTGTTGCTGAGAAATATAGTTAGTACTTTTTTTTATAGTGTTTGTGTCATTAATTAATTGCACTGATAAAACTGTGACGAGTACAACGTTTTCACTGAATGAGAGATCTGTTTTGAAATATAGATAAACAGTGATTAATAAACTTAATTTGATTTGAACGGAAAATGCTTGTCACTAATTGAAAATTGTTATTTAATGTACCATGATAGGACTCTAGGTGTGGTACACAAATAAATGAAAGCTTAGAAAATAATAAATATGTGCATTTCTGCACGAAATTTTAATCAATACAAATTCACTACGTCTTCTAATGTAATTTTAGTGTCCCAATTGCTTTATGATCTCTGGGATATTATCCACATAGAGCCAAACTGCTTTATCCTTCCTTTTAACAGAGTTTGACAGGATATGTAGAATCGCACAATTTAATAAAACTACCTAGTAGTAGATGAGAAAGCATCATACCGAAATCATTTTGGTGATGAGGTACTAATGGATAGATTTTGATGAGTCCATGGGCCTTGACGTATCTTGCCAACTATGCGCGATATCAAGGTTCGTGGTGATCTAAGTCTAAATGACACCTTAAATAAAAAAGTCCAATTGATCGATTTCTAAAACGTATAACACAAAACCGTAGAATATAGTTATTTCCTTATTTTTAGATTAACTGAGCTTTTATATTAAGTCGTAAACTTGCTTTTAAAAATTGCCATACGTCTCTGTTAATTGGCCTTTATCTACAGAAAGTAAGTAACTTATTCATATTCACATAAATATGTCACTTACAATACAGGGTGATTCACGTAGGCCATTCATTAGAAGTTTTTCAACTTGCAGTTGGATTGGAAACTTGAAATTTGGTATGCAGCTATAATCAATCATGCCCGTTCTATCTAAAATATTTTCAGTCCTCCAACTATACAGGGTGTGCCAAAAATTGGTACCAACTTTCTTATTTCAAATGGAAACCTATATTTTTCTTTGCATGGTTCGATTCGTCTTCTAATTCTGAGTTTAGAAAACCCAAGTTATATTAACTTATCTATTACAATTTTTGACATATGTCCAATTTTTTGAAAAAAATTGCCGCTGTAGTAGTTTACGAACAAATTTGTATCTCGCGAACTTTTCAAAATAATGAAACCAAATTTCTGAAGCAGTCAGCTAGAAGTCCAGGCTAACTTTTGATGTCCCATCGGTGGTCCCATTTTGTACTATATGGGCGCAGTCGATTTTCAAATGTCGCAACCAAAAATTGTCAAAAAGTCAATTTTTTCAAATGGCACCTACTATTGTTTTTCACACCATTCGAAAGAAAATTGAATTTTAGGGTGAGTTACTTAAGCATCCCTATACCTAACTTCACCCCATATCGAGTTATTCAATAAAAATCAAGAAATACCTTATCTTGCCGAGAAATTCCTTACTTCATCAAATATGCGATGGAAACAAAAGACAGTTGTAATAATTTTTAAAGAAAAATACGGATTCTTATTTAATTACACACAACACCAACAAATTATTATTAACGAACAAGAACAATGTTGACGAAATTCTGACGTAAATGTTCAATGTGACCACCATATTCTTGTTCAAATATTCTATTATTCTACATTCAACAGATTGCGTAGCACATCTTTGCGCCTACCATTTCTGACGCCAGAAATCAATGCAAAATTGAATTTTAGGGCCACTTTTATTAACATTGTGTATGTCTATCTACAGTCGTTTTTGAGTTATTGGCATTTTTTGAAAAAATATTGTTTTTCTTTCTCAAGGGTAGTAGGCTTTGGAAACAATCATTTAATTTTAATTTTTATTCAAAAATCGTATTGCAGTAATAAATAATAACAACAAAATAACAACAAATAAACAGATTAACAAAATAATTATTTCAATACAAATGCTCAATGTGTGTACCGTTTTCACTGAATTTCGTCAACATTGTTCTTGTTCGTTAACAGGGTTGGCAAAAATTGTGTTTTTTTTATTTTAATCAAAAAACACGTTTTTTTTAATTTAAAACAATTCAATGTGTTTTAAACATGGATTTTTAATTGCTGAAAAAAAACATGTTTTAAACAATAAAAAACATGTTTTAAACAATAAAAAACATCTTTTAAACAATAAAAAAACTGTTTTTAAACTTAAATTAATACGGGCGCGTCGACCCAATACATTGTTTATTCTATAAGCCATGTCCATATTGCATCATAACAAGACGAGGACGATACTTGACAACGGCTCGGCAAATTCGGTGTAATAAATACGTCAAGTTGTGTAACAGTGTAATAATTGTTTGGAGAATGGGTATTGACTACACAGGCACATAAAAAAAAAGTCGAGTGAAAGAAGGCAGACCTAAGTATTCTCATGAATTCTGACCAGCTGAACATGAATCCGATGTCCGTTTTTCCCGATTGGCTCTTGCATTCTTCCTAATTTCAAAAAACACCGTAAGAATGCCCGAAAAAATGAAAATGTAGCTAAAAACCTGAAAAAATTCAGGGGTACATAGGATGGCGATAGAAATCGAATGGCGCAAACCAGACATCCCTGCGGTCCTTCGTTTTCGAGATAGAGCAGCTCAAAGTCACCGGAAGGAAAAAATTTGTTTTTTTCGCACTCCTCGAGGCTCTATATCGGAAACCAATACAGCTATAGAATTCTAGTTTGCGCCATTCGATTTCTCTTGCCATTCTACGTACCTCTGAATTTTGTGTGTACCTGTGCTATTAATCGCTTTAAAATTAACACTTAAGGAAATAAATAATAACAGGTATATCTTCTATATAACAGTAATATGTTTCGTTCGTTGTACTTATACTACTGTATTATTATAACTAGTTTTATTGCATTACATAAAAGTTAATATTTTTTATTTTATTATATTTTTTTTACCTTATCAAATACAACGATATTCCAAAAATTATCCATCAAACACACTGAAAAAACGCATTGAAAAAAATCATGTTTAAAACAATTGTTTTAAACGTGTTTAAAACAAATGTGTTTAAAACAGGTTAGTGTGTTTTAAACACTTAAAAAACATTTGTTTAAAACATTTTGTTTTAAAACTGCCAACCCTGTTCGTTAATAATAATTTGTTGGTGTTGTGTGTAATTAAATAAGAATCCATATTTTTCTTTAAAAATTATTACAACTGTCTTTTGTTTCCATGGCATACTTGATGAAATAAGTCATCTCTCGGCAAAAGGTATTTCTTGATTTTTATTGAATAACTCGATATGGGGTTAAGTTAGGTATAGGGAATGCTCAAGTAACTCAACCTAAAATTCAGTTTTCTTTCGAATGGCGTGAAAAAAAATAGTAGGTGCCATTTGAAAAAATTGACTTTTTGACAATTTTTGATTGCGACATTTGAAAATCGACTGCGCCCATATGGTACAAAATGGGACCACCGATGGGACATCAAAAGTTAGCCTGGACTTCCAGCTAACTGCTTCACAAATTTGGTTTCATAATTTTAAAAGGTGTGCGAGATACAAATTTGTTCGTAAACTGCTACAGTGGCAATTTTTTTCAAAAAATTGGACATATGTCAAAAATTGTAATAGTAAAGTTAACATAGGTTGTCTAAACTCAGAATTAGAAGACCAATCGAACCATGTAAAGAAAAATATAGGTTTCCATTTAAAATAAGAAAGTTGGTACCAATTTTTGGCACACCCTGTATAGTTGGAGGACTGAAAATATTTTAGATCGAACGGGCATGATCGATTATGGCTGCATACCAAATTTCAAGTTTCTAATCCAACTGCAAGTTGAAAAACTTCTAATGAATGGCCTACGTGAATCACCCTGTATATACAATTAATAAGGTAATTGAAGATATTTACAGATTATATTTTCATGAAACAAGGATAAGCTAATTAAGCAAGCTTGTGTTGTGTGACATCCACATATTTGATTATTTCGTCAACTGTTTCCATACAACTAGATTATTAGTAAATTAAAATTCATGTACTTAAGGTGGCCATTCCCTAGAAAGAGACATCCGATATATTTATTATTGTTGGCCATAACTTTTTACTTCCCTCGCATACCGAAGGGAAGTATTGTATTCGAGAAAAAATCACCCTCCGAGATTTTTTCGGATTCTGACGTTTCAGAACACGTAGATTCCGAAAATATAGGTTTTTCAATTCCGTCAGTCTGTCTGTCTGTCGGTCTGTCTGTCTGTCTGTCTGTCTGTCTGTCTGTCTGTTGGTGCATTAACTAAAAAACTACTTGACGGAGAGCAGTCAAATTTGGTAGGTAGTTAACCCTACTGTCAGCGAAGAACTGGTAGAATTTTCACTGAAAAATATACAGGGTGGACCGTCTAAACGGAATAAATAGTGAAAAAAATTTTTTTTTGCTCAAATTTAAAATTTCCACGTTTCATGACGCGCTAAACCTATTTCAGGAAAAAAAAATTGTGAAAATTTTTTACCAACATTTTTGAAAAAATTTTTACCACCAAAATAGATGAATTTTTTTTTTCAAAATTTAAAATTTCCACGTTTCATAGCGTTCTAAATCTATTTAAAGAAAAATAAAAAAAAATTAAAAATTTTTGAAAAAATTTTACCTCAAATAGATGGAATTTTTTTTTAGATTTAAAATTTCGACGTTTCCATGGCATTCCAAATTTATTAAAACAAATTTAAAAATGTTTTAGAAAAATTAAAAAAAAATGAAAACATGTTTATATAATCTATTTATCACCATTATAGAATAGACGAAATATTTTTTTTGCTCAAATTTAAAATTTCCACGTTTCATAACGTTCTAAACCTATTTCGGAAAAAAAAATTTGCAACATATTTTCACCAATTTGGAAAAAAATTTAACACTAGAATAGACAGAAAACATTTTTGAAAATTTGTTCTATATTTTAATCACCACTATGCTTCCACTCCATTACGTGAATGTGGGATTGAGAATGTGAGAGATGGCAATAATATTTGGCATATCCTGTTATATATATACTTTTATTGAATAATGGCATCCCAAGAAATAATTGAGTCATGGTGGACATTTATAAAGGTATTTGCGCAAGCCTTCCATATTTGGCACCTGTTATATTGAACTTTTGCTGTTGGATGAACACTCTGTATATTTTTTTGACCAAAAGTTATCAGGTTTTCTTTGTAATAATACCAATAATTATATTCCGATTATTATTCCCAATAACGAGGGAAGTTCTGTGTAAATAACTTTACCGATTTTTTTTCTTAGTACGTATATTTAAAAAACTATAAGAGCACCTAAATAGAACCATAACAAGACTATTACTATTTTCATTCTATAATAGTCAAAGAACTATAGAGAACCAAGTAATATTTCTTTTGTAAACTTTATAGCATTACAAATCGTATTCCTGTGTAACATTTCCATAAAATATTAGCCTGCTCTACTGAAAAAGAAGTGTAAGTGGGTCATTACGCGAACAAATTATACCCTGAAATAAAGAAATAATTCAGTTTGATAAAAGATAGTCTGATGTTGATGAGTGAAGGACGGAGGGTTGTAGAGTAATAAGGAGACAAGCAGGCGAACAAAGGATGATAAAGGGGGAGTAGGGGGAGACAAGAGAGATGGATGAGTGACAGGCCTCATTGTGGCTGGCTTGACTGACGGCTGAATTGCTTGTTTTAGCAAACGCAGACAGGTGAACAGAACACTACCTCTCACAATCACGAAGAAAATTAGGCGTCGTATTCTGTCTTTTATTCTCTGTTTTAAATTAACTTTTAGTCTTTGTTTCGCAGTAAAATATACTACCGACAAAAAATATACGGTGGGGAATTATATTTTGTTAAAACAAAATTAGAATTCTGCTATCGTGGTTACCTTTGAAATAAATGTGAAGGATTATTATAATCGATTGAACTTGTTAAGGTGGATTGATGTTGATAATTATTATTTTACAAATAACGACATTTATTCACAAATTAAAAAACTGAATATTTAACAAGATCAGATAATTGTTAGTGAAATACATTCTTATTTTAATAAATCAGATTCAAAATTTTATGTCTCCCCTACTTTAAAAAATGTACAATGTTAAATGTATTAAGAGTGCATTTGCACGTCACAATAAATTCATATAATAGAAAGCAAAGTAATGGTTATGCCCGTATAACAGGAACCATACAGTTGGCTAGCTATATAGTTTTTATGATAATGTAACAATTCAATTGGTAAATAAATTGAAATTCTTTTAAACTGTATTTCAAACGTTAGAGAAAAGACAAAATAACTTTGACCCTGCTTATTAGTAATTTGCAGCAGTGTTACCACTTCGGACAGCTACTGTCCCTCCCTCTATTAGTAAACCGTCCAATTAAATTAGCAAAATTTAATACATTTTCCTAACGTATAATCTCTTATAGGAACAAATATTATGCCGATTTTTAACTTGTTTTCACATGGAATGTATTTACTCTGGCTTTGGATGTCTCCATTTAGCCACGAGTTTCTTACGCTACACTAAATATATCACAACTAATCTATATTTAAAATCTATAATTCTAAAAACTAATCGGCCTATAACCTAACACGAGATGACCAACTAGTGTTACAAAACTCAAGGATTATCGGACAGGGACACACACTTCACGTCAAGGTGCCCTTCATGACGCCTTTGTTTAACACGTAACATACATGGGGCAACGGTAAGGGGGTGATATAAAAAACAGTGGGTAAGAACAGAGGAACTCATCTAAACCTATATTTTGACCCGACATGACCTAATAAACTCCCAAAATATATATTTAAAATTTTCATTTTTGGTTACTATGTATAGCAGCGAGGCACTATCCAATGGTAGCGGAATACAGTTCTCCAACATTTTTTTTTCAAGAAGTTCATACCAATTGCGTTAAAATTACAATCAAATAGCCAATGATTAATGTCGTCAATATTTCCGTTGCAGTCGCAGATAAGACTGTCAAGGATTTTCATTTTGAACAGCACTGATTTGAGGGCTCCGTGACCAAATAGGCAACGAATGTATGTTATAAACATTTGCAGAATAGATTTAAGTTAACTAGTTTTAATAATTAAATCAAATCTGAATTCTGTTGGTTTGTTTTTAAGAACAGTATTTTGAAAGACTGTAAGCGCGGTATTTGACCTTGGTAACACAGCCTCAATCAGTTCAATCTGCCCAATATCGACAGTTCATTTATTTAATAGACAGAAAAACTCGTAGTTAAACCTTAAATATATGTTGCGTTTCACCGAGCCTACTTGGTTTAAGTAAACGTTCACTAAAGGACGCTGCATGCAGTGCCAATAACTCGTACAAGTCACTAAAATCAAGAATGTGGAAATAGCGAATGTTTTTTGAATGCACAATCTCAACTGCTAACGTTAGTGTTGAGGGTATAGGAGATATTGTCAAAATATGACATTGTAAAATGAGGTATTTTGAAAATTTCTCCTAAATACGAAAACCTAAAAAAATTACTTTTTTTTTTTAAACATGAAAAGAATGTTTGAATATGTTTAGAAATGTAGGAGAAGTTGACTAAATGCGAGGTTATCTAATCATGAATTCCCGGCTCCCTTAAACAAGGTCGAATCCAATAACCTTCAGAGAACTTAATAAGTTATGTATGTGTATCGTCAATATATATGAGAATTTAGATGACAATACAGTTTCCATAAATGCTTGTGAATGTATCTGGCATAAACCTAACTGTGGGATATCTAGCAGTACAACTCTTTGGATAGCTCTTAAGAAGCTTAAAATTTAACATTATAAATGTTCTTGAACTTAATATGTTACTATTGTCGGTGTATTGTGGTTTATGGAGTAAGGCCCTATTGTTCAGCCCCCATGTATTCTTTTGGTAATTTTTTACTTTTTGAGACATTTTCTATGATATAGACCCGTCTCAAAAAAAGTTTGTCCTCCGTAACTTTTTTAAAGGTATCTTCAATTCTCTGCTGAAAAATATACGGAAACCACTTTGATTCTTGATGGATTATAATGGATAACTCACTACTGAAAAACCAAATTAAAAATCGAAACTGCAGACCTATAACGAACGAGCTAAGTCTCCCTGTAGCACAAACTGATTGGACCAATATAGAATTCACATATATAACGCCAATATAACGAACGTCAGATTTTTGCAATAAATGTCCAATATTGCAATCACATATTGGTGTCATATTATATACCAACATAGATGCCATATTGAATTCCAACATTGGTGCCATATTGGACACCAACATTGATGTTATATAAGATAGAATGGAATAACAACATAGGTGCCATATATCAGTATTGGCGGATATCAATATTGGCATTATATTAGATACCAGCATTGGCGCCCCATTGCTACACAATATTTAATATATGTGTAGTGTGCCGAAATTCTCACATTTCCCTTTAAACACTGATGCTTTATGCAAAAATTGTAAGAAAATTTCCTGTGTCTGGAAATGTTTCCTAAGGAATTTACAACCCTCAGAGGATGGCGCCTAAGTATAGGTTTTTACTGCTTTTATTGGGACGACTTTTTGAGACTTGGTTCACTATTTTGCATTATTAAGGCTTATTTCTGCACACTATTAACCAAACCTAATTTTACTCATAGGCGGAGAAACGAGGGATAGTCATTTGTCTCATTTCTTTATAACACTCATTACCAAGGATATCAACAATATTTCGTTTAAAGTCATACATCTAATTATATAGATAACCTTCTTTGTGTATTATCCTGGGAATCATAATTAAGTCTTAAACAATTAAAAATGTAAACCTGAAAAAAAGGATAACTATCCCTCGTTTCTCTTCGAGTTTGTCTTCGAGTTTCATAAAATTAGGTGCCATCCTCAGAAAGACTGCTGCATTAAGAAGCATTTTTTTTACTCATCCTCTTCATAGTTTAATTTTTTTATAATTGGTAAGTATGGAAAGACTACGGTAACCGTGGCGCCACTTATTGATGATGATTTCTTGTAGAATCCGATGAAATAAGTTAAAAATAAAGAATAACATTTTTGACATCTCGCTTAGTTTTTGAGATATCGAATTTCAAAAGTGTAAAATGACATTTTTTGAGAGGCCTATAAAGTGGAATTAATAACTCCGAAAGAGGGATGGGGGTATAGTATTTACGAATTATAAAAAAAATAAAACAGAAAAAAAACTAAAAAAACAACAAAAACATTTATAAATGCATTGGTAATAATGTTACATTTATATTACATAATAACACATTTCGGAAATGTTCCCGGCGGTTTTCCGCTAAATAAGTATTTTTTTACAGTCATTTTAGGACCAAAATAAGCATTTTATACTATCATTTAACTTTTATCAGTGGGGTAAAAATTCAATTATTTTTAACAATGTTTAAAACTACAGAGTTTTTCTTCTACTTTGTAGAACCTACATAAGAGGCCACTAAAAAAGGTGGAAAGACATGTAAATTCACGCCTTAGCACAGTGGGACGAAATGAACCATTTTTTGGTTAAAATTCTAAAACTTATGAAACTCGTCTAAAATCTGCTGGCGATTGCAGAAAAAATCATTTAAAAAATGCCATCGAAAAATTGGGGTAGTTCCAAGGGGTGAAATTCGAAATTATTGAGTAAAATTCTGAAAAAAGATATTCACAGATAATTCAACCTATACCAATTAATCTAAAAATAGCGAAAAAATTGCCTATATAAAATAGGGCGGTTTTAAGGGGTGCAACAGTGGGACACAATGCCTTACAACTTATTACAAAATTATTAAGTAGCTTCAAATGTGTAATTTGTTACTAGTGGTGCTTTACTTTGGAATATAAAAAAAAAAGAAAATATATATGCGTTTTAGTTTTATTTCTCACTATTCTTATTAGCAAATTGGCAAGCACCACAACCTGTTACTGCCATAACTCGGCATTTGCAATATGGTCGAGGTCGACATATCGAGGCAGGCGCATACTACCTTTCTAAATTTGTTACGCGCGGCAAATTTAACTAAATATACATAATTTGTACTAATATATCTAAATTAATTTCATATTAAAATAAATATTATTGTAATTTTGTTGTTCTTAGAAATACTGATATTTTCATCTTTGTTTGAATGTTTGTTATCTACCTCGAAAATATATTTTGATAAAATTTTGTAAATTTATAGACGTCTTTTCAACTTCGACAATAGACTAGTTTACATCGAGGGTGGTAGGGGATGATAATGGAAAAAGTGGAGGGAAAGTGTTGAAATCGTGTGGAAAACGCGAGGATAGTGAGAGGTGGTGGGAAAATAGGGGAACAGTGCCTATAGTGGAAATTGGAAAACATGGTGGAAAGGTGGAAACAATTCTAGTAGATGATGGGAACACGTACATGAACGAATGGTTAAAGTAGAATGATAATTGAATAGCTAAAAGTAATAAAGGAGCTCTATTTGTCCAATATTCAGAAGTAAGTACTATCAGCTTTTACACATTGCGTCAATATTGGTTAAATAATGTTAATATTGAATCTGATTTGCCAATATTGGTAAAATGTTGGTTATATCTTGGGTGAAAATATTGAAAATACAGCTGATAATCATATAGGTACGATATTGGTTAAAGCTGACATATATTGGCCCAATATACAATATTGGTAACACATTGTACCTATATCCACCCAATATCTTGTGCTACAGGGGTCTATATACTCTGAGATATACAAAAAATAATTTTGCGCAGTCATGTTATCCTGCCGAGAAATTTTTTACTATACGAAGTTTTCAAAACAGTTTTCCTCGAATGCTGAGCATACCAATCTGCTTAATGTTTACATTTACTTTTACCCTTCCTTGGTGTCTTTAAATGATAAACCTCCATGTAGAATGAAGTGACATAGGATCCAGCGCTACTTATAAACAAAGATAAAGGACCTAAAATAAATACTTGCTTAAAATGTTAATTTCAAAGTAGCAAATTTACGATCGTAAAATTAGTATGAAGTAATGTCAATAGATATATGTAAATACATCATTAAACGGCGTTAACAAAAGATTATGTTATAAATAAGTTAGTCAACAACAGCTATAAAGAACAGAGGAGATATGGCGGTCGGTATTTAACTTTATGCCGTTGGTACTGCTGGCTTTTATTACTAAACATTTATGGCTAATAAATATAAGTGTTTGTTTGTTGCTCATTATTAGTTGTGATTTATCTCTTATAAGACATGAGAGAAGCAGCGGCATTAAGTTATTGTTCAGTGTAAATAACGATCTGATCTGCTTCCAGGAGACGTTTTAGATCGGCTTTATTATTCTTTATGGATGGTAAATAATTGTAAATGTAGTACGCGGAGATAATTGCCAGCATCTGTGTTGCTGTATCAAAGCTATGCAAACATTTAGATTCGGTGGCCCCTTTAAATTACACAACATTACTAGCGTCAATGTGTGTAGACTATAGCCGAAGTGTTGTATTATACAAACTAAATATTAATAATACAAGGAATAATATCGAGGGTTATTATAAAAACAATAAATAATTTAAACAAAACACCGCACGGTGTAATTAAAACAAACAAACAAAGGTAGACGAGCTCATAAAAAGTCTATTGTGTGTTATTAAACAAGTCGTAAAGTTAAATCTTCATTAGATGCAGCATTTTTACGAAATAACTTAATGATATCGTAACCTTGCCATTCGTGGTATAAAATGTGTAGAAGTCTGGTATGGGAATTAATAGATAGAGCTCTTCATTCGCTATGACACTAGTGGGATGATTTCTGCTTGACGGTCTCAATTGAAATACTGATGGTATGGTATCTCGAAATATTCCATCTGGGCTAGAATAGAAAAGAGATCGTTATGCAAGCATTATTCAGCGGCGTAATCTATATATTTATTAACTTAATTGTTTTCTTAAAGTCTAGATAGGCTTTTAAAATTAATACCGGAGAAAATCAAGAGTAGTAACCGTTTGGGAGGTATGACCATGTCAAATTGCAATGATCATATGCATATGCCTATATACGTACTATAATCGCACTGATTTTTTTAATGATGTGGAAAAGCAATCGAATTTCCTTCTACAGAAGTTTTCTTTTCCATTGTGTTACATGGAGCTGTTACATTCCAATGCGTCTTTGATATATATTGTTATTATGTCCAAAGATTACACTCCTAATGCAATTATTGTATTCAGTGGATATGATTATAATTGTAAAAGTACAAGAGCTGCTGAACAACTTCGTCGACCTTCGACACATCTCAAATCGAAAGAAACTCTATGAAGCATCAGTGCAAGTTTCAGTAGATAGTGAAGAATTTCTTTCTAATAGAAATAATCAAAGTTGACTTATCTCCATTTGCGTAGACAGTTTGTGAAGCTGTTAACATTAACGTAAAATAAGAACAAGGTGAAGCTGAAGCTGAAACTACATTCGAGGAGTCTAATACACATTTTAGTATAGTTGTAGGGGAGGATGTTGATTTATTACTAGTGTTGGTTGCACGAAATCCTGATTCTGAAAGTTAATATCTGAATGCTCAAAAAGTAAAAATAGAAAGAAGAATGTATTCCTCAAAAATTTTGATTTTCATAAATGAAGTAAATGGCTTTAAAATTATTGAAGGAACATAACAGAATCGTAGACAGAATGTGTTTAAGATATGATTGATTGATTTAATGATTAAGGTGAGCATTCCTGCCGCTTCCGGGCATCCATGGAGGTTCGTTCCAATACGCAGCTTGGTCGTCCGTCCGTCGGCGACCAAACCGCGAGCCGAACCAAATCTCGGATATTTTACATACCGCCGGACCATGCTTCTTCTAAGTTTCCATCCATCGTCAGCTCTCTATTTTTCTTCTTCTAAGTTTTCTGTTTCTTCTGTTTCTGAATCTAGCAGCTTTTATTTTTTATTTCATTTTTGTTTTGTTTGTATTTATTAACCTCTCCACAGGTAAATATCCATTTACAGTGGAGTTACTGGGAAGGGCCTTATCTCGCGGTAATATGTTTGTGCGTTATGAGAAAAAAGGTCCGGAGGGGTAGTTTGCTCACCCTGTAGGTGTGTCGTTTCTTTTAAACAGTCGGTTTCAATTTACAGTAATTATTCCCAGCTGCCGCCCCCTAACTCCGGGCACCCTCCATTTCACCACCTACATGTTGTCTCTTTTGTGTACCAAACTGTCCTGTGGCAAGGATCAACAAACCAATAAACAAATATCTCTTCAATTCCAATTTCCGTCATAAAGGAAAATAGGTAAGGCAAGCTAATAAGAGTCCACAAACTTCGTCTTTGGCGTATATGCTACAAATTAACTCTAATTTTTGTATGATATCTGCCTCAAATATTACCTACATATATATTTCCAGATACTAGAGTGCAGATATGGTCAAGATGTTTTCCTTTAAAGAGACTTGGACGGAAAATCTGGATGTGGAAGGAGTGATTCCTTAGGCTGCGGCTTTCACAAAAATAGAAAAATATTGCATACTATAACGAATAACTATTTTATTTTTTTTCTATGTGGTAGTACTTTATTACTATTGTTTTAGCACTGAGTAAGAAGATGCAAAAAATAAATTAGTATTTTGGCGTATTAGCGTCCGATAGAATATGATAGGTATATTAAAATATAATCCAATAGTACCTGTAAGAGAGATAAAGATAAATTCAAAAATTATTTACTTCAAGAAATGTAGTAGTTAAGTTATTCTCTTTATGTGTTATTTAATTGCGAGCGCAGTATCGCCTCCACCGAGGTAAACGGACACAATATCTTGCAGAAGATTTGGTGCTATAACATGATGTCGTAGTTTAACGCTTCGCAGGAATTTCATGGACCCATTACTAACACTCCTGCTCTTTCTGCATGTCCCTGGTCCGGCTTAGGACGGCCCTATTACATTGTTACATGATGCTGGCTTGAATTTACTGCCCCATTTGGCTTTGTCCACACCGGGGCATTCACTAACAACGTTCTGATAAAACTCCAACGACAGCATGGCACGTTAAGGCACAAAACATACCCCACAATTCCCATTTCCCTGAATTTACTCTCTAAAATGCCACAGAATTCCTTTAATGTGCGCTGATAGCAGACAGAATACACCACTATTGAGCTATTCGACTCTCTGTTATTCTTTGGCTAAAAATACTAGAAATTTACAAACATCCATGCGGGTAGATAATAGGCGAAAAAAAACTGAATCAATTAATATTTTCGTGCGAAAAGCTGTATTTTTCTAAACTAATAGTTAAGTTGAACCCTGCAGCGGTAATATTCATACCTCGGAAGGTAGCTCAATAATGCACAGTTGAAATAAATGAAATATATATGTGTAAGAAGTAAATCTTTAAGAAATATATACAGTACAAAATCATTAAAAATATATACGATGTTGGTTGAGTTTGCATTACGTTATTTCATTCTTAATTGGAAAACCTACCTATATAAAAATTCCATAAAAATCTCTTTATTAGTCAAAATTTGGTTTTAAAAATTGATTGATTGATTTGTCAGCGTAAGGTGAGCATTGCTGACGATTCCGGGCATCCATGGAGGTTCGTTCCAACACGCAGCTTGGTCGTTCGCCGAACACTCCCAACGGATGGCCAAACCCCGTGCCGGAACCAAATCTCGGATGTTTTATATACCGCCGGACCGGCTGCATCCGCTAGGTTGGACGTGGGACATGCTTGTTGTCAGCAGCGAGAACCACATGACGCATAGGATGGGAAGTGTAGGTGTTTGTGAGATGCTTCGTTTAAGTTTCCATACTTCTTTTTTAGATTCTATCTGTCATCATCGGGTCGGAAGAGTAGACGTTTGCAAGATGCTTTTTTTTAGTTTCCATGCTTCTTTTAAGTTGCCATCCATCATCATCTTAATTACTCTTCCTCCAAGTCTTCTGTTTCTGAATCTAGCACCTCCTTTTGCCCACTTGCTTTAACTTAGTTTGTCTGGCAAGACATACATGCATTCGCTCGCCGCAGGGAGCTTTTTTATTTTTTTTATTAACCGTTCCACGGGTAAATATCCATTTGTGGTGGAAGTGCTCTATCTCGCGGTAAATGAGCTTTTTATGGCGGGTTGGTTATGAGAAAGAAGCCCGAGAGAATATTTTGCACACCCTGTATATTAGTTTGTTTCTACAGTAATTATTTTCAACTGCCGCTTTCCAATTCCGGGTATTGTCTATTTCATTACCTATATTTAATACCTTTCCATTTTGACCCCTAAATTTTTTCACTGTTGTGTAATAAACTATCCTGTGACAAGGATTAATAAACCAATAAATAAATATCTTTTCAATTTTAATTTCTAATTTTTTCAATTTAAATAAGGAAATAGACTTCATTAATGAACTAAACTAACAGTAAAGAAAAATCTGAATTTTCCACTTTCCAATTTTGTAAAGATATCTTGTTTTAGGTATCAGAGGTTTATACGTCTATGCTGTTTAAACCATGTGCCCAAAATGTACCGCTTATTATGTCTAACTCTCCTTTCACAGTTATCGGACATGGTCCAATATAAATAAACTATACAAGTACTATTTCGTAGCAGCTTTGTTTCTCAAAGATTTGTAACTTATTATGTGCCAAAATTTTATAATTTACTTCCCCTTACTATGAGATGTTTATTAAATAATTAAAAATTAAAATTATCGTCCATTTTTAAAACTTTGTTGTTAATTATTTGGCTGTCTTGTGGAAGCTTAGATATTGCCTTTTTTTTACTTAAGTACGTGTTTTTAGTCGGTCTACACAATAGGGTCCTATAATTTTTAAATTAGTTACTAGCGTTATTATGTCCAATTATTTAACTTTTAAAATTCCTAAGAACGTGCAAACTATCGAACCGAGCGAAATATGCGAGAGGCAAGAAAATATTTTATAGGAGAAAACAATGAGTAATTCTTGTTTACACTGGCTTTTGTATCGTACATAACAATGGGGTTACAAATATTTTAAAAAAGCTATTTAACATCATTAAAAAATGGTTCAAAATTATTGTTTGTGAAATTAAAATATATAGTACAATTTTCAGAAACAGAAAATCCGTTTAGAAAAAAGTATGAAGTTTTTTATACTTAACAATTTTTTCTATTTAAAAAAAATGTAATAGCAACATCAGAATATTGTGTGAAATTATAGAACAGCTACTTTTCATTTTTTCCTATTAATTGTTTATATTTTATAAATTAAAAAAATAAACAACAATAAATAAATATTTTTGAGAAAAAGTTTGGAATTTTCAAATGTTAAGTCCCAATCGAATGCTGAAAAAACATGCTTGCAAAATGCATTTGATATGAATTGTTATAACCATTTTTAAATTAAAACATTTCTTTTGAAATGGAGGAAAAATTCTTTTAAAATTCGGCACTATCAAGTGTTAAAACATTATTTTTAGATGGATAAGTTCTTCCATCACTCTCAGAAAGGGG
This sequence comes from Stenurella melanura, assembly GCA_963583905.1. Lineage (NCBI taxonomy): Eukaryota > Metazoa > Arthropoda > Insecta > Coleoptera > Cerambycidae > Stenurella > Stenurella melanura. Next base: position 16,933,218 of record OY757312.1, on the reverse strand, counting down.
TGGCAAATCGAAATTCCCATTTTTTAAATGTTTTTTATATTGAAAATGCATATTTAGAAAAGTAAAGCACGTAGGGCGACCAAAAATATATACCTAATATTAAAAGTCTTCAAAAGTGAAGTTTCTATAGGGCAGTTAATATTTAATTGCAAAATTTGCAAAAAAGCGAGGTAACAATTTTGGGATTAATATGCCAAAATTTGAAAAATGTAGAAGTTCTATCCAAACTTTGGTAAAAAATTGTATATGCGATTTAGAAACTTCATGAACGTTTTCAAAATTTTCGAACAAATCCATCAATTTCTCTATTATTAACTAAGTCAGCACCCTTGGGTCACTTCGAGACTTATATATTATACAAAATTATGTCCCCTACAAAAGAAGGGCTAATTTATTCTTGTCGTATCCATTATCGCTCTCGCTAGATATGCAATGAAATGTTAACCAGTTTAAAAAAATTATAAAAGCACACTTTTGAAAACCAACGATAATTGTTAAAAAACACATTAAAAAGAAGAAAATAATGTTTATATTAATAATGATAATAAGCGTAGAAGTTTGGGGCGCCATGTTTATTTATCTCATTTGACATGTTAAAGCACCGCAGTGTAATTTTAAGACAAATGTATTATTATGATTAAGATAATCGACATGTTTCTAAGTAAATAATTGAAGATGTTCTATAATGTCTGAACACCCTGTGTCCATTACTTGAGAATGTATATATTATTTAATACTGTCAGTATAAAACTATATATAAATAAAGTACCTAAGTCATAAATTCTCTCTAGTGACAACCAGAAGTAATTAAATAAAAATTCGACATGAACTCGTACATACAAAATTATTTTACGATTATCAAATTGATAGACACATCAGTTAGACCTCTTCGAAATGTAAATTTCACGCCTTCCAGCAATAGTTCCACGCCGTTTTTTCCCCGTAAATCATGTCCCCATAGCGAAGTTCAGGGGCACAAGCTGTAGGCAGGGTCGCCAGGCTCCTAAAGTCTAGAACAATACGGCGTGTCCGTCCCATAGTGGCAAGTGGAGAATTTATTCTCCATTGTCTTTCATTTGAGCGCATATTTCTCCTATAAGGTATTCCCGCTGACTAGCCGTATCTCACGAGCACTGCTGCCGTATTTATGCCCTGGTGGCTATCTAATGCCCGGCCTGGCAGCGCTACTCTTATCAGCCTGCTGTCTGTCTGTCAGTACACCTGCAACGCAATTAATTCCCGGAATTCTGAAAAACCTGGCGACCATCGGCAGGCACGAGTTAAGCGAGTTACTCAATATCGAGCACCCTATCTGATTGCTGTTAATGAATGTGAGACCACGGTGATCTGATCTTTGCCAATTTATAGAATCGGTGAAGTTGGGACCGAACAACTATGTGTAACTGCCTCTTAACATGAACAATTTGTTGATACCATCAATGAAGAACGGCGCTGCCTTATCTCGGACTTTTTACCACTCGATACCTCACACAACTAATATCTCACAGTGAAATTCTTAGGGGATATGTTTGTCTGCAGATACAATGAAAACTATAATAATAATGTTTATCGAAGAAATCAACAAGGCAATAAGAAGAAAACATATGCTTGAATGAACAAAGGAAATTGCATTTCAGATGATTTGTTGCGTGTTCGTCAAAGTGCTAAGTATTAGAGTAGATATTGAGTTAAAACGTAGTAAAACTCAGCAGTGTTATAATTTTCACAAATTTTATTTAAATTAAATTTTACATTTCTAGAAATATACAAGCTGGCGCAAAATGTTTTTAGCCTATAACTTTTGAAATAAATGAAGACACTTCAATTTCCTTGTTGCACCCTCGCTGGGTGTGTACTCCATTCTCACTTAGCCCGCTAGCGCTCAGTGTAGTTGATAAGAGCATTTCTAATTAGTTAATTCTGCAAGGAGTCGATTTTAATCGGCTTGAAATGGAAAGTTTCTACTCTATAAAATAGTTCCATTTCAGATTAATTTGAAATAATAATTATTACTACTATTCAATATACCAGTACCGCAAAAATATTATGAACATAATCCTGAAAAAGTTGTCAGCACCAATGATGTCACGTTTATGTGGGACATGTCTATTATAATTGACTGAGAAATACGTGCTAATCGGCCGGACATCGTCGTACATAACAAAAGGAAAAATCCGGTTTAAGTATTACTCTTTGCTTTCTTCCAGTTAAATAACTACTAATCAGATCTACAGCAGGTCTATTAAGGAGGCTAAGGCGTTACAGTCCCAACCAAAAGTAAGTCGAATTCTAAATCGGAACTTTTCCATAATAAATTATTACAAAAGGTTATAAGTCCATGATACCAATAATTATTGTCATAAAGGCACAAATAAATCATTTTTTATTATTAACTAATTATCTAAGTAGATTTCATTATTTTACTTAATGAACTAACTTTTGGATGTTTTGTCCAAACTTATAAAAAAAAAAAAGTTAAATATCTGTGTATTTTATAAATTTGTTACAGTAAATAATTTAAAAAAATGAGAAGCAGTAAAAATTAAAATTAAATCATTAGATAATTGTAAAATCAGTTAAAAATCATTAACGAAAAGAGAAATTTTACAGTTTACAAATGTTTAATATTTTTTAAAATTTATTGAGTCTCCTAATTAAATTGAAAACAATATTATAACATGCGTAAAACATCAATGCTTTACATAGTTAGTTTTCGGAACTGCTGACATTATTTGGTTATTTGCTATAAATAAAAACGTACCAAAAAATTGATTGAAGAAGCCGTTACTCTGTGGTTGTTAATCATTTTGCACAAATAACTAAATACAACACACTAGTAGTAGTGTGTTTTATTTAGTTATTTGTGTTAAAATGTACCGTTTGCATGCTGGGTTGACATATTTTCCATAAGACTACATGTAAAAGTTTTTAAAAATCTTATGGGTTTCCTAATGACTTTCGTTTTTTTACAGAAAATTGTGTCATATAAAAATCTATTTAAAAAACTTTATTTCAGATTTTATTCATTATTTTCGTCTAACGCCTCAACCTTCTTAAATCCGAAATAATGCAGGATTGCTAGAAATAGCTTATGATTTAATCTGTCAAAAGCTTTAGTACAATACAAAAGAATCAGTACTGTGTGACTTTATTGCCATTCGTAGTAGCACAACTATAATTTTGTCCAAACCCCCTTTCAGGTAGAATATTGTTTTATATATATTCTCTAATCTGTTGTTCCAAAATTTTTTCAATAAGTTTTGAAAGAGTTGGAAGAATGCTAATAGGTCTTAGATCTTTGTAGTCAACTGATATTTTGACTTTTGGTAATGGTAATACATGCGATAATTTCCACATATAAAGAAGAGTACTTTTTTCAATGCAGTAATTTACACGAGTTAAAACTGGTAAAATAAGCGGACAGCAATAAACAAGCATTACGATTCCAATGTCATCATCACCAATAGCTTTAGATTTAATTGAGATAGAACCTTATATATTTCATTTTGGTTAATCATTTCAAATTCAAAATCGGCTAAGTACTAATTTTTTCTATTATTAGAGTAATATTCGAAAGTGTTTTATCCGGGTTTACATTGGACTGTATGCTGTCGACAATAACAATTTGCGTTACAAGACCGGAAAGAGGTGTCTTGCTGATCAATCCAAGCTTGGGGACGCCAGGAAAACACCGTTTTCGGACATGTAACGTACAATTTTTTTTCGACCGTTTTCTGCTTGTAACGCTTCAGAATCTGAATCCATATTTTTCATAAATTGCGAGTTGACTTTTGAAAACTCGTAAAAGTTAAGTGTGTTTATGGAAGTGTAATTCAGAATGGTCAAGTCAAGTCAAGTATTTCTAAACTTTCATCTTTCTATGGTGAATAGTAACCGTCTATCTTTTTGACACTTAACACAAGTTCATGGTGGCAAGAAAGCAAAGCCACCTATGCCAAAAATTCGCTGCATTTTTTACCTTCATGGATCGGAAAATAGAATAACAGGGATCGGAAAAGCTTTTGCCGATCTCTAATGCCCAATTTCCGGTCTATGATGGGAAACATTACTTTCTGTCCTACAACTTCTCCAGAAGGGTATATTTTCTGGTTTTTCGAAAACAATTTTTTATTTATTTTCTGAACATCACACAGTTCATTTGGTACAGCGCTGTTTGACTTAGAGTATACTCCCAAGTTTTTAAGCATATTCTAGTTTTGTTTCGGATCATTCTATGACATTATGTATTATAAACATGCCTTATGTTCTTCTTTTATAAATTTATTTGCAAAATTAACTTAAACTGAGTTTTAAACATCTCTCCATGATGCCAACGTGGTTGGCGAAATTCCCGACGAGTGTCGTGTCTTAGAGTTTTGGCGTTTGCGAAAGTTACTTGGGAGGAATGCATTATGACAAATTTTGACTGTTTCACCAAAACTTCCAATACCAAGTTCAGCAAGACATTTGGAATTTATAAAAACGACTCACTGTCTTGATTCTTTTTAACTGACTTTAATTGATTAGATTGATGTGATTCTTCCGATTTAATTTTTCATCAATTTAATTCCTAAGAATTTTATATTTATAGAATTTTGTAGTTGAGAGTTCTGTGTTTTGAAGTTAAGCTGAGGTTGTTCTCGTCTTCTGTGAAACAGTATATATTATTATTATGTTGTTTTCTGTATATTCAAAATCAGCCTATTTTTAATAGACAAAATTTTTAAAAGGAGGAGAACGATCCGTGTCAATATTATTTTAATATTATATTACGATTATTATTCTAGAATGGCGATTTCTACGAAATCTTTCGCAAACTGTACAGTGAAGGCAGCGGTGGTCCCATATTTCATCAAGCTATGTCTAGTGTAGTCATCAAAAATCGGAAAAAACATTTTTTATGTAAGAGTAATTGAAATTATGGTGGAGGCGCCGGAGCTACAATTGTGTTTAAAGTTGTAATTAAATGTTTTCGGAGTCGGTGACGCTGAATCTGATGTCAAAAGTTAAAGACTCAAAATGGCGAAACCAATAGAGCTTCCACGAGTGCATAACTTTTTAGACCGAATACCCATGACAAAAAAGATACCCCATCGAACATCTCAAATTTGAAAGGTGAAAATTGTTGCAAAACGTGTAAATATCCTGTCAAACTCGCCAGACCAAAAATTTGTTAATTGTTATTTTTTATGAATTTTTGAATATTGGTCTGTCTGACAATTTTTGTTAACTAATGTGACAGACTTAATTTTATTATAGAATATTTTTTTTATGAAAATACACTTCGTAACACCTCCTTGATTTTTACTTTAAAATGAAGTTTAAGATCTCTCCTATCTATGACAACTGGTGTGTCTGACAATGTTTGTCAATTAATGTGATAATTTTGAATGTACAGCATCAATGCATCAGGATTAATCATTGGCATCTCATAACACCTCCTTAAAACAAAACAACTGAATTTTAAGATTTTTTCCATTCATAAAAATTTGTCTATCATTGAAAAAAGGTGTCAGACTTAATTTTGAAGCACCGCGATGACGTTTTTTTTTTAATAAAAATTTAGGAGAGGTCTTAAACTACATTTCAAAACAAAAATCAAGGATGTGTTAAGAAGTGTACTGTCATTAAAAAATGCCTTGTAAAAAATTAAGTTTGTCACATTAATTAACAAATATTGTCAGACAGATCAGTTGTAATAGATAGGAGAGATATTAAACTTCATTTTAAAAAATCGGTTAAGGTATTTACACAGAACTTCCCTCGTTATTTGTGCATGGCGGTCATTCTAAAAAATTATTAATTACGAAATGACATTGAGAATAATAATCGGAATATAGTTATTACTATTATTACAAAAAAAACCTGATAACTTTTTGTCAAAAAAATATACAGAGTGCTCATCCAACAGCAAAAGTTCAATACTAAATAACAGGTGCCAAATATGGATGGCTTGCGCAAATACCTTTACAAATGTCCACCATGACTGAATTATTTCTTGGGATGCCATTATTCGATAAAAGTATAATAGGTGCATATGCCAAATATTATTGCCATCTGTCACATTTTCAATCCCACATTCATGTAATGAATAATTTTTTTGGACATTTTTCAAAAATGTTGGTGAAAAAAATGTTCAATATTTTTTTTTTCTGAAATAGGTTTAGAATGTCATGAAACGTGAAAATTTTAAATTTGAGTAAAAAAAAAAATTTCCATCTAGTGTTAAATTTTTCTCCAAAATGGTGAAAAGATGTTGCAATTTTTTTTCCGAAATAGGTTTGGAATGTCACGAAACGTGGAAATTTCAAATTTGAGCAAAAAAATATTTCGTCTATTCTATAGTAGTGATAAATAGATTACCTAAACATGTTTTCAAAAATTTTTTTAATTTTTTTCAAAAACATTTTTAAATTTGATTGAATAATTTTAGAATGCCATGGAAACGTGGAAATTTTAAATCTGAACAAAGAAAAAAAAAATTCCATCTGTTTTAGTGGTAAAATTTTTTCAAAAATTTTAGAAAAATTTTCTGTTTTTTTTTAAATAGATTTAGAACGCTATGAAACGTGGAAATTTTAAATTTGGACAAAGAAAAAAAAGATTTTCCATCTATTTTAGTGGTAAAATATTTTTCAAATATGTTGGTAAAAAATTTTCAAAAAAAAATTCTTTTAAATACATTTAGAATGCCATGAAACGTGGAAATTTTAAATTTGAACAAAGAAAAAAATTGTTTTTTGGTGGTAAAAAATTTTTCAAAAATGGTGAAAAAAATTTTTTAAAAATTTTTTTTCAGAAATATGTTTAGCGTGCCATGAAACGTGGAAATTTTAAATTTGAACAAAACAATGGGCTTGTTCAGTATTTTTTTTTTATTTCACAAATCGAAAGTGCAAGTGTAAATTAATGGATCTGCAAAATATCAGAATCTTATTCGCACGTTTAGTATCTTAAAAACTATTACAAATTTCCATCTCGCGAAAATGGGGCGTGGCCAGGCGGTACGTCACTATACGCATAGACTCGGCGATCTCGATAGACTTGATGCTCCTTATTGGTTATAATTATAAGTGTTTTCGAAGTATTGTTTGTTTTCCTTACTACTTGACAGTAGGGGAGTACAATTTGGTGAAATGTCAAAAAATTACAATTTTCTCTCGCTCCTGCCAGAACGAATTTTCGACCCTGCAATTTACGATTATAATTCATCGCCGATCTTCTCCTTTCCGTAGACACATAGAACGTACTTCCACTCGACGTATTTATTTAGTTACCAGCGTATAAAAATTCCATGTTTTTCGACTTTTCAGATTAAATTTGATAGGTCCCAGAAAGCCATTTTTCTTACATCACTTGCGTATAGTGACGTCACAAATGAGCGCTCGGTTTTTGCAACTATTACTAAATTCAACTCCTTATATCTCGAGAACGGAAAAAGTTAATAATACGAAATTTTAAGTGTATAATGAGAATATCGAGTACTATATGAAAAAGTATAAAAACCATATAAAAAGAATATCATGGAACAAGCCCATTTTTTTTCACTATTTATTCCATTTAGACGGTCCACCCTGTATATTTTAACCATTTCTTCGCTGACAGTAGGGTCAACTGCCTACCAAATTTGACTGCTCTCCATCAAGTAGTTTTTTAGTTAATGCACCAACAGACAGACAGACAGACTGATGGAATTGAAAAATCTATACTTTCGTAATCTACATGATCTGAAACGTGAAAATCCGAAATAATCTCGGAGGGTGATTTTTTCTCGAATACAATACTTCCCTTCTGTATGCGAGGGAAGTAATAAAAGAGGTGTTATGAAGTACACTTTCATCAAAAAAATGTTCTATAAAAAATTAAGTCCGTCACATTAGTTAACAAAAATTATCAGACAGACCAATTTTTTTAAAAAACGATTCATTATTTACCACAAATTGAGCATATTTCAAGCAGACGTTTTGAAAGTAAATTAATTTTCGTTCAGCTAAATTCAATAATTCATAAAAATAACAATTAACAAATTTTTAATGGTGTGGCGGGAGTAACATGATATTTACACATTTTGCAACCATTTTCACATTTTAAATTTGAGGTATTCGATGGGGTACCTTTTTTGTCATAGGAGCTCAGTCTATTTGCAGATTTACATGAAATTGGGATACTAAAAAGAATGGATTTTTTTTTTCAAAAGGATTGAACCGCGTCTCGCTTTTACAAACACGATTGATTGATTTGCCAGCGTATGGTGGGCATTGAACAAAAATGTTGTAATATTAATATGTTAGTTGAACCTAATTACGTAATAACAAAATAACAAAATGGTACGTGACCTCAGAATTATATTAGATAATTAGGTATTCATTTCAATTAACCGAACGATGGCGAAATTTTACATTTTCTTTATTACAACATTCAGAAAATGATGTTTACATGGCATATTTTGAAGTAGATTAAATAGACCATAAGGTGTGTTCTGAAATGCGTCTTCTCATTTGTAGTAATATATCATTGCCTTGTCCACATGTTGCTATAATCATATGTATCTACCCCGTAACTGGAATAGAAATCCTGTTGGGTTTTTATAAATAAGTAGTGACATTTACGGAAGAGATTATCGCATACCAGTTGAAAATTGTACGAAAAATCACAATTTTTTTACAACAAGCAGGCTCGGCAATGAATAAATCAACTTGCTCAGGATTAAGTTATTATTTTCACTTGTCCAGTTTATTTGCTCCTGGTCAACAAATAAGCAGCGGCAACAGACACTAGATTTATAGCGCATATCTTATCTAAACCGCTACTCCTTTATAATTAAAATAATTTTCCGTATAGCATATCATGTTTATATAAAATGCAAATATTAACGCTTATAATTCAAAACCTGGCACTTATGAATTTTCCACGGCCATTAATAATTCCTGCACGGTAAAAGACATCAATCAAAATCCTGATACGTTAAACTCAATGTCACGTATGGCTTAATAGAAGTGCTGCAATGATAATGTTACATTAAAATGCTACGGAGGAGGCGCAATAATTGCCTGTGGAATCGCGAAGGCGCCGTCCACTACGTGAGTTCACTCTCTCGAGTCTGCAATAGATCCTGTTCTGTTAGCACCGCTCGCCGAGGCCTGCTAGACTCCGCCACATGATTGGCATGTGCTGACCCCTGCGCATTTTAATTATCAATTAGCCTTGTCTACCAAAACTTAAAGCAGCTCACGTAAGGTGAGGTTTCCTAGTCGGACCTCCCGTCAAAATAGAATTGGTGAGGTGCAGATCGGATTCTGTTTTGTTATCTCGAATGGGTATGCGTGGGTGGGCCTTAGAAATACATCCTGTTTGGATTACGGTATTTTTTTAAGGACGCAACGCGTTCTATTTTACGAGCATCGAGATAGGCGTGAGTCGTTAAAGAATTGTCAGTGTGCGAATATGTCAGCTGGATACAGGGTGTTCGATACAAATGGACCACTCGGTTTTCCAGCCGTAATTTTTATTTTCTTGAAACTCTGTGTTTGTGTACACACAATGGGCGAGTAAATTAAACCGTGTCTATACAGGGTATCCTTGAACATCGCTAAGATATTAATTTTTTTAATGTTATATATCTAAAAATTGCACATTCCAGCTAAAGTACGACTAAATACAAAACAGCAAGCTAACCATTATACTCTTCGCCGATTTACTACACTTGTTACTTACTACATTTTGAAAAAAAAATGTAGTATAGGTTTTGCATTTTTCCGGTGGACCATCGAAACCCGAAAAAACCGTCGGATCGATATGAAAGTCATATCTATCGACTCGAGAGCGAATTTAGAAAATTCCGACCGTCGGTCAGTCGGTATGTCTATCGGTCTGTCTGTCGGTCTGTCTGTCACGCCCAGCCCCCCTAATCCGTTTTCGGATTTCGATGAAACTTGGGTGGTTAATAGGAGGTCTTTAAAAAATCTTAACGCCGAAAGCTCGACTCGAAACCGGAAGTACACGATATAGACGTTTCGAGTTTTTCAGGAGAAATTGAATAACTCGATAACGGGTAGTCGGATCGAGATATTTCAAAAAAAGAAATTGTGCCGCTGGCAAAGCTTTACAAATAAATATACCAGAGACTATGTCGAAACAGAAATGAAATTTTTTTTTTTTTTGCAAAAAACTGGTTTTCTCGAAATCGGGCTAGGAAGCACGATAACTGTCGAGAATATTGATCGATTTCGATGAGACTTGGGGGAATCAAAGGTACACGGCCACAAATGAAGCCTATTGCTGGCGGCCCGAATCCGTTAACCGCAAGTATTTTTTTCAGGGCCGAGTATGATTTTCCAAAGAAGTTAATAACTCCCGAACCGAAGGTCCGACTTTGATTTTCAAAAATGGCAATTATAGGACTCGATTAGGTCTATTAGTTGACGTTTGTGAGAAATTTGACAAAATAAAAGCGAATATACAAATCCTGGAAAACTTGATTTTTTTAATAAATTCTACAAATTCCGAAGAGTTTCCTAATAAAAATCGAAAATTAACTATTCCGGCGATCAATCTCTATAACCAGTATAATGCACGGACCTTTTTGGACAAAAAATCCGAAATAGAGTTTTCTCGAAAAATTTAAACTAAACGAGTTATTTACGAAAATGCATTCCATAGAATTATTTAAAAAAATGTTACAAATTGATAAATTCTCCGTGCGATATAGGAGCAAGAAAATAATGTAATATTGTATTTAAAATATATTCATTCTTTTCCTTATTTTCTTTTACTAAATAAAAATAAAACCGATGCTCTTTCTGTGTTTCAAAATGTAGTTAGCCTTTACTTTAGTCAATGCAAAAGAAAAAATAAATATATAAATAAAACATGTCAAAATGTACTGAGTCATCTTGCGACCCTCTGCTGAAAATGTACTAAGTCATCCCAACAGGGATAAAAAGCATATCAAAATGTAGTTTTTTTAGCTTGTTATATAATTGTTGCACATTCTGTAGGATATCTTCGCAGTGTTGCTTGTAAATGACACAAAAAAAAAATTCATTAAAAAAATTAATAGCTTTTTTACTTTTACTGATCGATTTTGTTCAAAAACAATAGTGTTCTTCCTCTAGCTAACAATAACTTACTGTTATCGTGCTTACAAGAACCGTGACGGGCGGACAGACAGACAGACAGACAGACAGGCAGGCAGGCAGGCAGACAGATAGACAGACAAACAGACAGACGGACATTTTGAAAGTTGTTCAGAATTCGATCACCAACACAGTGATATGAAATTTTTTCCTCTGCGAGCAATATTACCGGTTTTAGAAATGTGCCGATCGAATGCAATGTACTCTTCGTCTTGTATTTGCGAAGAGTATAATAATACATGTAACTTATTGCCGCAAATTATTGTACTTTTAGTGTTTAAATAAAAATATGACAGTAATTGAGTAGGTACAGATGGGACATGATTTTTTTTCTAACAAGATTGTGCAGTCTATTTTATCATTGGTTTAATTTTTTCACATTATCTCAGAAACCTGGTAAGTGACCCACACAGTCACCTGATATATCGCCCCTCGTTTTTTTTTATAGGGTCATTTAAAGCAAGTTGTATACGCTGAGAATTCCATTAATCTTAATAATTTAAAGAATACGATAACTCATGCTTGGCGCCAAATAACTCCAGGAGTTAGTTATAAGAAATTCTTGTACACGAGAATTTTTAAGGAGGTATAAGTTGTAAAAATCGAATATGGGCGATAATTTGAGCACCTTTTATAATAATCATAATATTTACTCTTTTTTGTATTGTATTATTCCTTATAATTATGTTAATAAATAAATGTATAAATAAATAAATAAATAAGTATATAAATGTTGTCCCAAAAATGTATCTGCTTGATAGGTATTGGATATGGTTAATATAATTTGTTCGGAAATAAAGGAAGAATCCAAAAATTCGAAAATATACAGGGTGTCCTATTTGAAAAAGTAAAGTTGTATAACCTGCCGTCATTTTAAGGCGTCTTGTACACTTGAAAGGAAAATGATTAAATGCATCTTTTTAAACAAAATTATTTTCCATTTAAAAAATTTTTCCATGTCTCGCCGATTTCCAGATAATGCTTGTCTAAATAGAGCTGGGACACCCTGTATATTGCAACAATATACCATTATTTAAAGGCCATGTATACGATTCCGCAAGCGAATGGTATATTCTAAGTTCTTTATTGGAACATATACCACACGAGCAAAAAGTTTGTAGTCTGAGGCAAAGGCGAGGACTACGGTTCCCCAGTGAGGGATATCCCATTCTAAACGTGTTGTAGACTATGCTTTTTCTAACAAGATTTTAGAAATTATACATAAAAAACTTCCGAATGATTTAAAACGTCAAATGCGAAGTTAGACGCTGATTTGTCGCAAGCCGTACGGTATTATACCGTAACAGTTTGTTGGAATGATACTTATTCCGACTCAGTTTTTAGTTGTGCAATTTGTAGTTTCCGAAATAGCGTACGAGCTTGAGCTATGATTGTATCACAGATCAACAGATTGCGGTTCCACAAGTTGCAGGTAAAAGTTGTGTTTTGAGTTGTATAAGTTAAGATACAATGTTGCAGTAAAAAGAGCGTGAATCTTCAAATACTGGGGTAAACATTTAATTCCTACCAAGAAGTGGAAAAATTTATAAAAACCGTAGAACAAATTTAATACAAATATACACGAGAGATTCTAAAACATTAAAATCAATGTTGAATATGTTCGAAGAAGGCTTTTAAATATTATAATAAACTAGATTATAATTGCTGCAAAAAAAGTCTAACTGTGCTAGATGTGCTTCATGCTTAACATGGTTCCACATAACTGTTTAAATAGATTACCCAAATCTACATGGGTTTGTTTCAAATGCAAAATAATATTGCAATTTTAAAAAAAATTATTGTATGCATTATTTATTATTATTTGCTATTTCTAAATATGTTATGGTTCTATATTGTACATATGTACGTAGATCCCATATAGATCTTACCTATTGTCAAAATAATATTCTTTAGTTTCGCTTTAATTCATACATGCTTTTGTCTATCTAATAGGTAGTAATAAATCATATATTTTAGAAATTTACGTTTTTCCTTACCTTGATATTATTTGTAGCACATTACTTAAAACCTACCAAGGAACATCCAAACTTGTAATTGTTAATTGAAAATTAAACACTGATTTTAGATGAATCAATCTATATATTATACTCTACGTATGTTTCGGCTTATTAGGCCTTTATCAAGAGTATTACATAGTGAATACTAAAGTTTCCGACGTGCTTATTCTAATTTATACCTACAAGTATTTATATCTTAATCTATTTAAGATTTAATTTAAAATCCTTAATTATGGCAAATTTTGGAGTGGACCTAAACTGATTATATAAATCAATGGATACTTCTTATAAATTTGTTTAATTTAGGGGTATAGAAGAAAATTTGCTGGTCGTTCGTGGTACAAGAGTTGTACTTGAAAGATTTTTTGATTTCTAGTTGTTCTAGCAGATCTAAACGTTTACCTTTTCTTTCCGAATGAAGTAAATTTATGTTATCAGTATCTATGAAATGGTTGTTTTCAATACAGTGTGTTGACATTCCTGTATTTTTATTGTTATTTAAGAAACGCTTCTACCACTCTTACCGATATAGACAGCATTACAATCTTTACAATTAATTTTATACCAGAATTATCCATTTTATTTAGCTTTTCTTTGTTATTGACCAAAATTTTCTGGAAATTTTGTTACTATATTTCGGAACATAATTAATAAAACTATGTTTTGTAGGTTTGTTAGACATAGAGAAAAATTCTTTTTGAAGCATTTTGCGTTGTTTGTTTTTGACCAAGTTATCTATTAGTGTATGGAAACCAATCGAAAATTATCTAATGGTATTTCCAAATTTATATATAATGAAAATTTGGACTGTAGTGATAACGTGTGATATAACTCACCCTAGTGATTCTTTGGACGGAGTATGCCGGCCGGCCAGTGTAATCGCTGTCCTCGAAATCCACGAAGATTCGTCACTTTACACTCAGGTTTAATAAATAGCGTTTTTTAATAAATAATTAATAATAATTGCGAATGGTTTTAAACTGCGATGATTAACTTTTCACTCTGTTGAAGTCTGTGTCCTGATGGTCAGGTTCTTTATATCACATAAAACGCGCAAGATAAGTTTTTTAAAGAGAACAAAAATACATATGTTCAAAGTGAACCAAGTACATAGGCAACTCTATATACGTTTGATAACAAAGATAAACAAGCAAAGATTTAACTTGGGGATTACCTAAAATAAGAATAATAATAATACCACTAATAATAATAAAAATAATAATAAGTACGAAACAATTAGTGACTCGTTGTATCCGTTATTTCTTGCAATTTGTTTATTTTATTTAATTCTCTATCAAAATCACTTTGATCTAAAGGGAAATTCGTGAGTCCATGCATTAGACTATGAAAGGGCGAAATCTTAATTTGCCATGATTGCTGCGAATTATGATGTATTACTGTATCTGTAGTGGTAGGTTTGTCTTTAGTATTACAATTTTGAGATATGTCACTATATCAGATAAGCGAAAATTTGTTGATCTAAGATCAGTCAGAGTAGTTTATGATTTTTCACATAAATTATTTGCCTTAATAAAATTATTTTTCGTAAAAATGTATTCTGGTAAATCGAAATATTGTTTATTCAATAATTTAATTTTTATTATTGGTCGATTTACGGTTGTTTTTGATGATATAATTTCTTTTTGTTATTATTGCCTCGATCGAATTATAAGTTAATCTTCGATTTACCTGTTTTTGGTTTAAACTTGATCAGTAACTCAACAATTAGTGACCCGATTTTAATTCCTGAAGCAATAAACATTTGTAGTTTATTTTTTCCATGTGTGTGCGTCTCTTGGCAGTCAAGCCAAGAATATTTTGAGTGTACGTCCGTTAATTGGATATTAAGGAAGTAATGATAAAACGAACTGACAACCAGAGGTATTTAGAACATATTAATTATAACTTTTATTTATTATGCCCCTTGTCAGCAGCCCATTATGTAAATGTTCTGACGATTATATTTATATTTATATAAAATGCAGCAACGTTCCCATCCGCGAACCGTCTCTAATATCTTAATATGTCAATAACTGAACCGTGTAGAAACCGAACCCAATTAAATGAATCGGTCCAGATCTCAGCGAGCAGCTAGCTATCAGAAACCAACGAGGAAATATACGCTCATCATTACGAAAGCCACATATACTCGTAGGTAAGATCTCTAGCTGTGCATCTACGAGCTACTGCCCGCTTTCGATGTGCCCGGTGTGTGATGCCGGCCGATGATAGCCGCTGTAACACGCTTGTACCAACATGGGGCATTACGCTACTTATACAGGTATACGCAATTCAAACAGAACTGTAATTGTTGTCAAGGAACGCGGCAGAGGATTGCATCGTGGAGGAGAGAAAGGCGGAGTATATCCAGCTGAATCTAACCAATGAGTTGGCGATCCAACTCAGCATGTAGATACAACAGCTTACTGAAACTAATTACGCTGATTTATGTTGCCATTGTTCATTGTTGGACCGTGTTTGGACAGCGTACTCTCAGCAGATATACGTGCACGCCCTCTCGATGGACGATCAACATCCCAGAGCGAAGGAATACTTAACACACATGCACCTCTTGCAGGGAGGAGTGGGGGCGATAGCAACAACCGAACACAGTTGGGTAAACAAACCGAAATAGTCGGAATCTTGATAAAAATTATATAAACATTTTTCTTTCAGTAGAGTTTCGGTGGTGTGTTAGTTGAGGTGCGTTTAAAATTCTATGAGGTAACCTTGGCTAGTTTTTTTTATTTTTAATGTACGTACTATTTGTTAGATAATTGCTTAGGTACATGAAAGCAACTATTATCTTGACATTTGTATCGATGTTTAAGGAAGGGATTAAAGATTATTATTGTAGAAAGGGGTGTTTGGTAAAGCGTGAAGAGAAAATATTGATGAAATATTTCTGAACTTAGAATTCTGTTGAAGAAGTAATGAATGAAAACATGTTAAAATAATTTCTAACTGTTGAAGGGGGTGGTTTATAAGAAAGAGAAAATATTCACTAAATAAAAGTTCTAAATCTTCGAATTTCTGTCAGATTTATAATGGTAGTAAGTGGGAAAATCATTAATAATCGTATTTTGGGTATTTAATAGATAACTTTCAGTCTTGCAAACATTCAATATCTCATTTATTCAGACTCACGTGGTTATTAGTCAGCTTACGTCACTTTTTAATACAAACTTATTAGACTTTGAAGTAAAGACCTCTAATTCCAATAGTCAATCGGTCACTAACCCAACTCAAGAGAGCCAAACAATGTTCAAGACATATTTCATTCAAACATTTTTGTACAGGGACTTTAAGAAGGAAATTGAAAACATGGAATTTCGGAGTGATCTTAATAATTTATTTGTTATTGCCTTTTCTCACTCGTAGGGAATGTTCTGTTAAATATAATAACTACAGGTTAGTAGTTGTATCTTATACTACAATCGGAGTCCCCCAAGGCTATGTTCTGAGGCCATTTATTATTATTTTATTTATTAACGATTTACTTATAAGCATAAAAAATAATGGTATTATTATTATTCCCTATCGAATTAGTAAATCTATTAAATATTGTTGTCAGTTCGATAAAACAATGGTGGTGTATGTATAATCACCAAATTACTTCCACATCCACGTAGTGGAAATGGGACCAAATAGGGGGATATAAGTAAAAAAGCAAGCTGGTAAGAGTACAGTACAGAAAAATTAGGTGTATGTACTGGAAGCCAAGGCCTTAAAATTTTGTATAATATTTTCCATCTTCCCACCACCCATACTCCATTATTAAAGAGGTTGATAAAATAAAACTAGATATTTACTTGAAATTTTTGGTACACGTATGTATTGTAACATCTGGAACTAGATTATATTTTGAGATGATTTTTTTGAAGGGTTGTGGGTTAAATAGGGGCAAATAGGGGAAAATAAAACAAACTGGTAAGAGTACAGAAATTTGGGATTGGGTGTATATACTAGAAGCAAAGACCTCAAATTTTTTTTGTAATATTTTCCATCCCTCCATCACCCCCAGTGCCTTATTAAAAGCGTTGATAAAATTAAATTGAGATTTTCACTTGAAATTTGGTACACGTATGTATTGTAACGACATCTGAAACTAGATTATATTTTGATATGATTCCGTTGAAGGAGTGGGGGGGGGGAAGTAGATGTAAATAGGGAAAAATAAGTAAAGCAAGCTGGTAAGAGCACAGAAACTTGGGATTTGATGTATATACTAGAAACCAAGGCTTCAGATTTCTTTCTAATATTTTTCAATGACTAATAATTTCCACATACTAGAGTGCAAATATAGTCAAGATGTTTCCTTTAAAGTGACTTGGTTGAAAAATCTGTTTGCGGAAGTAGTGATTCCTTAGGCAGCGGCATTTTCAATAAAACAAACTGATTAATTTTTATGAAATTCATTCACTTTCTTGCTTGAGATTTAATTCTCCAACACTTCAAAATTATTTGTTGTCTCAATTGTTAATGATCTAGCTTGGAATACACAAATTAATGCAGTTCATAAAAACCAAACAATTGTTATATGCTGAAATGTAACTAAAGCATATATTTACCACAGTATTATGCAAGTATATAATATTAATATGCTTAATAATATTTTTCACTTTATATTCTTAAGTCTGCGTTGTAGGTTAAAGAAAATCTAAACAACTTTAAAATGACATAAATAAGGACATTTATACAATACATGACAACGATCACTGTAAATCGAAGCAGGCGGCCGTTTTCTCCCGACTTCTTCCCTAATTGGCGTCAACAAGACCGACTATATTTACAGCACTTTCTGCTCTGTCCTAGTCTACGACGCAGCATTTATCACTGCTGTTTCGTTCATTATTTTTAGCATTTCGTTAGACGTCCAGTTTCCCTCATCTCGTCAAACCAACGTGCTAGAGGCCGCTAAGAGTATAAATTTGAGTGTGCGATTGAACGTAAATATTACCGTGTTTTTATTATTTGTTTAAAGCTTTCTATTGTTCACATTTGTCACTGTGGTCAAAATTCGGACGTGTCGTTATATAATAAAGAGAAGATTTTGGGCGTTGGATAAATAAAAGCTACCATGTTTATCAATAGGGTGGTATGTTGGAACAAATAAATCTTATCTATCTATCTATCTCTCGTATCTGTATCGCAATAAAAAAAAAAGAGAAACAAATTGTTCACAACGAAATTACGTAGGACAATAGACTTGTTCGAAACTTTTTGGTAAATTTTTTAAGTTGCAAAACATAAAGGTGATGCCACACGATGCATCCAATGACATCCAACGTTGGACACATGATAGTTTGTTGCATTGTGTGGCCATTTTTCAAACAAAGAGGGAAACTATCACGTGTCCAAC
This sequence comes from Stenurella melanura, assembly GCA_963583905.1. NCBI lineage: Eukaryota > Metazoa > Arthropoda > Insecta > Coleoptera > Cerambycidae > Stenurella > Stenurella melanura. The sequence goes on along the minus strand of OY757312.1, from coordinate 16,914,703 downwards.
GTTGAACGACATTCCACACATCGTGTGGTACCGGCTTAATAACATTTGAGAGAGGCTATTTTAAACAGCTGATAATAATTTGGACAATAATGCACATATGTTAATAAAATATTTTTAGAAAAATATACCCCGTGAGGACCTAAGCTATCAAGCCAACTATCAAGTTATAATGCTTATAATAATGCCTAAAAAACAATTGCAAAGTCAAACATTTTTATATCAGATTATAGTGTTTTTTATGTACTTTTCAGTGACATTAACAAAAATAAATTTAAAATTTTTCAAAACCAAGTTTTTACGTTTTTCTATTTTTTTTTTTAACATATTCATTTTACTCATCAATATTTCGCCAAAAAATAAAAATTATTGGTGTGTATTAAGGTAGTTATAGCTAGAGAGGTGCGACATCTGTTAGCGAATCGATAAATTGAGACGCGAGAGACAGAGTGGGAGAGAGTAGCTAAAGATTTGGTAAAGGTAACTATTGTAATAGCTAAATACCACATTATGAAGATGCAATAAAGTATTTTTGAAGTAATGTGTTTTGTATTAATGCATGTCTGTGTATTGCGATAATAAAAATAAATGAGATTTATGTCGAGAAGGTTTAATGGATAGTAGATATGAGCTTTGCACGATTTTTTTTGTTTGTGCTTATTTGTAGTTTTATATAAATATTAATGTTCTAATTGGATGACGTATCCGATATCACTGTATGGTGGTCAATTGACAGTTAAGTCTATTCTATTCTACTTTACTTTGTACATGCACAAAGTTCTCAGATGATAAAAAACGAAAGAGGTATCAAGTAAGTAAATACAAGTGATTTACAATTTTAATCAGTAACCTCAGAGTTTCAACTAACTTTATCAAGGCAGTTGTATCAAACATTTAACCACATACCATAACTATTACGGAAGAATATATACATATATCTTTAGAACTAAACTTATATAATTGCTTTTATGTAAAACATGAAACAAATGATTTTTGCATCACGTTTAGATGCAAACTGTACTTCTTTCTCATGTTGAAATAAAGATATTAATGTGCTGATAGGAAAACAAACAAATATACACTAGTTAATAAGCAGATGTTAGGTTGCACTGCATTTTGTGAAGAATATCTGAAAATGAGATCTCACGAATTTCCGAACAATATTACAATCAAACGTGCTGTGATCTGTTTTCCAACCGAGCAAATGTTATTAAACGAGTTATTAAATTAATATATTGTTATCTACAAACCGAAACGTACTGTTTTGTGCTGCCAGGTTGGTAACTCTAGGAGTCGCATCTGAATGTGTTTTGGCATATAATTTTAGATGTTGCTTATTCAGATAACATTACATTAAAAAATTCGAATGAAATGGAAGGTGAAGTTGTCTGTTCCCATTCAATTATTTATTTTGTTGATGGCCGGTTTCTTGAAGAATAAAATTAGTTTTCGCGTGATCACTGATCACTGATCAGCCCTCCGAGAATATAGAATTTAGTGGAAATAGATACATGCATTCTTTAAAAATAAGTCACTGTATTTTCCGTTATTATTACGAATTATTAGAGAGATATTTCAGTTAGTGATACCGCACGACGTTCGCTAATTACGTTACGTTATTGAGGCGAATAACACGGCTTTGATTCAGACTTATTGCATTGCAGTTCCATTCGTGGGTAACTAAGTTATGTAAAACGTCACTTTTTATGTCAAATAGTCGTCAAATTTAGAAATATATTATTCCTGTTGTAAAATATTAAAATTATGAAAGGTAAATTTTAAGTAAGTTAATTTTTAAAATCAAACTGGTCTTATTTTCTAAAAAGGGGGCTCCAGTTTACTCAAAAAACCTTTCAAACAAAATTTTTTGGAGTCGATTGTAGGCAAAACAAAGACGAATTTTTGTATGATATGATTCATATGATACAATATTTACATATATTTAGGCTTGTAATGGAGATTCCTCCATGTTGGAAGCAGGTATTTTGGCTGGTGGCAATATAGAATACACAAATATACAGATCGGCTGATTCTGGTTGTTCACGATTTTCACTGAAGTGAGGATAACGTCGTTTATACGACGCTCGCTAAACGTACGAAAATTATGTCAGGCGCTAAGTTATTACCGCATGTCTTAACGCAGATTAAATATGCGCATGCTTAGATGTCAAATAACGCGATCCTGTAATAGCGGATGCCGTTATGTGACAATGCAATATCTCTCTATTGTTACATTTGATGGGCTTCTAATATCATAAATATCGTTCGTAGAGAAAATAACCTGCCGTACTTTTGTAATTAATATTCCGTATCATTGGTTATTAGCGGCCATCCGTTAGTTACGTCACACAAATTTTACGGTTTTTTTAAACCTCCCTCCTCCTATGTCACAGGTTGTCACATTCGAGTCAACTCCCCCCCCCCTGTTGTGGCGTCACATATCTTGAGGTAGAATTCTCTGATCTTTATATTTCTTTGAATTTCATTCAGTTAAAACAACGGTATGCGTAAGTGTAAATAATGTGATGTCACAAAAGTTTGACCCCCTCCTCCCCTCTTGTCACACACTGTCACACTTTATGGGCCTCCTCCTCCCCCCTTAAAGTGTGACATAATTAATGGATGTCCCTTTACACTCTTCGCAAATACAAAACGAAGAGTATATTGCATAATTTAATCGGTACATTTCTAAAACTAGTAATATCGCTCGTAGAGATAACATTTTCATATCACTGTGTTAGTGATCGAATTCTGAACAGCTTTCAAAATATCCATCAACCTGCCTGTCTGTCTGTCCGTTCGTCCGTCCGTCACGTTTCTTGTAAGGACGGTAAATTAAGAATGAAAAGTCCGATTGTATCGAAATTTAGATAGTACTTTTGTGTTAGGCAGAGGAAGAACCCCATTGTTTTGGAACGAAATTGATCAATAAACAAAAAATGTATTATTTACTATAAAAAAATATATCTTTTTTTTTGTGTTTTGCAGCTAAAAACGAGAACTGTCTAAAACTAATATTATTTACAAAAAAACTGCGAAGAGTATTCTACAAAATGTACAACAATTACATAAAAAGTGCAGTAAGTCATCGAAGAGTATAAAAGTTGGCTTGTTTTTAAATATAGATTTGATAGATTTACACGTATACCGCAAAACAAAAATGTTCCAAAACCTATGATTCTTACAATTTCTTCCCATTGGTCATATTTTTTCAGATTTTTCTAAGGGATACTATTGGAGATAGAGTTGAGGGACAGCGACTTTTAAGCGTTATTACCTGTTATTATTATTTATATATTTTCCTATATAGAATTCATAATAATATTATATCCAATCGTTAAGAAATTATTTCAACCTAGACAAATGTTATTATGGACATTAACACCTGTAAAAGTAACGAATGGCAGTTTACTAGTTACTCCTTAAACCAGAAATCCTAATGCCATTAGCCAGAATTCTGCAAAAACCCACCTTCTTTAGAAAAATATGAGCTACTGGGTATTTAGGTGGGTTTTTGGTGGGGTTGCGTTGACAATATATCATGTGATAACATCTGGACTGTGTTGGAAATATTCTCAGTTGTTCAATAGCAGTTGCACTTTAAGGGCTGATTGATGTAGTATGATGTAAGAATTAAAGACTGATTTTGATTTAATATAATCTAATCTAATATTATAAGTGGTGGATACTCATCAAAGAAAAATTAATTTACAAACTGAATTCAAGGAAATTCTACAGCTTCTGAATCAGAAATATAACACTATGAAAGTCTAGTAAATATGTGAGATTTTTTTTCACAATTGCATAGTTGTCCTGCTTCTAGTGCCGCAGCTATATTTAGAGCAAACTGAGGAATAAGCTTGGAGCTGAAAATGCATCAAAACTAGTTAATATATTTCCAAAAGATATTTGTCTTTTGTCTTTCACATTCCACTTTGAGGACAATTTGTTAAGTTTTTGCTATTTATTTAATGTTGTTATTTCTCTCAAGTTTATTATTTACTTGTTTTATTGTTTACTAATATATTGATACGTTATATTTATGTCATTGTTTTGTTAAAGTATTTGTCAGGCAAAAATATAACTTTTTATAATTATGGCTTTTTTCTGCAGAAAAAAAGAAACGAAATTCCAACAAAAACCAAGACGGGTTTTTCTAAAATCAAAAACCCACAAAAAAGCACCCATTTACCCATCGCATTTTTTTAATGGTGAGTTTTCGTGCCAATCCCGCCACTGGAGGACCAAATCAAAGTTACATTATATTTACATATCCCTTTTCCTTTATATAATTATAAAATCGTGAAAACTTTTTCCAATTCTTAACCCTTTTTTATTCTCTTCTGTGTTTCTGTCTCTTGCTTTTTCTCATTTGCAAATTTTTCTCGTTCTAGTCATAATATTGTATCACAATCTTCTGAAACCGCAATATCTTAAATCATAAATTGTTCGCTCGGATATAGCCAATTCCTCTGACAATTGGTCGAAACGGTTTTTTGCTTAGTGATTTTCCCATGTAGCTCAATCATATTTATCAATGATACTTATTTTAGGTTTCATTTACATCTTTAATTCTAATATCTATGTTGCATCATATAACCAGGGGATATATTATTCTCCAGTTATTTTTGTAGCCCAACTTGGTCTCGCCCCGCCCAGTCCTTCAAATGAGTATTGATTGACTAGTTGGTCGATGGATTGATTGTTTGATTGGTTGATTGATTGATTGCTTGATTGATTGATTGATTGATTGATTAATTGAAACTTGAAATCCAAAAATGGCGGGTTCGAGATACAAATAAATTGAATGTAGTTACTTTCTGTAAATTTATTTTATACAGTGCAGTGTTTCTCCAACTAAATTGTCGTCATAAAACTAGAAATGCATTGACATCAATTGCAAAAAAAAACTGAAATGAATATCCTATAGAGTGTACGACAATTACATAAAGAGTTCAGTAAATCAAAGAGTATAATGTTTGCTCTGGTTAAATAATTCTTGTAGAAAATAGTTATTTTAATTCTCCAATAATGTCTATTTTAATTGTTTTACTAACTAAAAAGATATGGGTATATATGTACATGTATATGCTCTACAAAGTCCAAGAAAGAGTTTTTTTGTGGCACTGTGGAGTTAGTCCAATCAGCCAGAAAAAATACTTTCTTTTGTAGATTTTCGTTAAATATTGACCTGCAAAAGAAATTTTTATCCTCTCTTTGTTACTTGTAATTAATGTCATTCCATCTAAGACAACACTCCGAAATACCATGTATTTATGCAACGTAGAATCCATTAAGTTACTTTGGCAAAAGCGATATTTCACTTTGGATATTTTTACCATATCAGATATCATAAATATGTTGCAAGACATTTTGTACCTTTAATATAAAACGAAATGCAAACATGAGTGTAAGCTGACCCATCAATTATAACTCAGCAACACCTGGTATATAGACGATGAAAAACGTGATAGTTCAAGGCAAACAGCAGATGTCACTTCTTGAATGATTTAATATAGCCGGTGCAATAAATTAATCTTTATTAATGTGCTACGTTTGATTAAAGTCATTTCTCATGAAAAGACCTTGTAAAGCTCAACATTTAACTAATGCAGATACGTGGAGATATTATTTTATTAAAATATCGCTCCTCCTCTACAACTATAGCTGGGAAAAACAACATAACCATAATCATTAATAATAAGTGGAATATGATTAATAAGTGATTAATGGGTGATTAATTGCCTTGTCTTTGACCAACAGATTTCAGAATATTTGTCACAATAATACCTTCTCCTCCAATTTAAATATCTCCAGACGACCCCAAGGGACCATCTTAAAACCCCTATTTTTTATTATATACTATTAACCTGTAAATGTTGTAAATTGAGAAATTTATGCTTACGCCTATTATACACAATTGATATTAAGTTTTACGTGGCAGGCATGTGTCAACCAACATTAATGATGAGTTACAAAAATTTAAATTCTTTTTGAGGAATGTAACTTGCATTTAAACTCCCAGTAAATCCAACGTGATGTTATTTGTTACTAGAAACAAATTAAATATTGTAACAATTCCATTAAATGCCGATTGTTAAAATTGCAAAGTCCTTGGAATTATTATCAATTGTGACTTGTGGTTTGGAGTACATATGAAAAAAATTAATGCAGAAGGCATATTCTCTGAAATTATTATTTTCTAATCTCCATATTCTAAATTTTAATTCAAAGAAAATTCTTTTTTGATTTATTAGTTTTGTCACAGAATTATGATTGTATATATGAACATTGCCTAGACCTCAATGATAAGAATCATATTCAAAAAGTACAAAATTCTTTTCCAAAATTAATTTTTTATATAAGAAAATTCGAATATATTTGTCATAAATTGCGCGTGGTTAATTGACGTAGCATGGATAGTCAAATAAAAATACGTTTATTTAATTCTGTGCATAATTTTCTGAACTCTTCATCTCCCTCTCTCTCCTTGAAAAATAAATTTGTTTTACGATCCTCTTTACATTGCAAAGATCTAAAATATAGTAACAAGTGCAATATCCCACATCATCCTTCAGCTATGTTCAAGAGATGTATATTTATGATACTACTCAACTGTACAACTCATTGTCTGATGAATTTAAATTTTTTAAAATAAGTTCAAAAATAAAAACAAAAGAGTATATTTATCATGATTGATTATGTTGTTATTATAAATTATTATTTATTTTAAAAGGCTATTATTCAGGATATTATTTATTTTTTAGTTCTGCAAGGCTTTCTTGTGGATATGTTGAAAAGAGAGCCTAGACTTCGCCACTAGTCGTGTCTGTTAATCTTTGTCATTTTCATTGTGTAATTTATGATATGCAATATTAGAAACCAAGTCGATTATTATTATTATTATTATTATTATTATTATTATTATTATATTCTATTTCAAAAGAGTTTATATTAAATCCATGCTGTCATTACTTACTAGTTGACAAACTGAATTTTGTAAGGCTAACGCTGTTAATAATTATTTCTTTTGTTACAGGGGAAGGAGGTGAGGAAGGTTCTCCAGAGGAAGGTGACAAATTAGACGGAGAGGAGGACACCGGATCGATGACACCCACTTCTGCTGTCTCTCCAGCACCTCCGGAAGACGACGCATCTTCGCCCACTCCAGGGGATGTTCTAACGCCAACCAGCCCTCGTTCTACCAACGGGGATATAAGGTGAGCAAATAATTCTTTCACTTACTAAAATTTTACGATGTATGAGTGTTTAGTTCAAAAAAACATAGTAATAGTAAGCCTAGTAAAACAGCCACAATTTATTGAGACATATTAAGCGGCAGTGTTAAAATTTTAGCTCCATATTATTTTTATATTTTGTGAGGAGTTTTCGTCAATGATTCTTCGATGTATATTACTTACCATAAATGTTTATATACCTTGTACTAAATACCATTAGTTTTCACTGTGAGCAAACATGGTTCATTTATCCAAAATGAAGCACTATTTTAAAGTCTTGAAACTGTTATAATTTTCTCAAGTTGTAGACCGATATCATCTTGTCATATAACGGTCAACAATGTTTCTATGTAAACTGTACACTGCTTCTAAACAATGTAAATAATTGTCCTCCTGTATCTAGAAACTAATAATTTTGTTTTGTTCCAGGCATGTGAATTCTCGGTGCAACTCACGTGAATCTGCCGAATCTCCTATACATCCACGTTCCCCCTCTGCTGAATCAATAATGTCTGAGCGAGCTGCTTTGCTTCGAGCAATACCTCTCGGAACGTCGTTGAGCCCCGTTGGAGTTACATTACCAGCAACCATACCGGCTGCAGCTGCGGCAGCTCTTCTACCACCTCAATCGGCCGCTATGGCTGCCTACCTCAATGCCGCAGCGGCAGCTGCAGTCGCTCAGCAGTCGCACCGGTTAATGATGACGTCTCCTCTGCCTGCCAGTTTCAACCGCGCTTCTATTTCACCATTGATTTCGTCTTCCTCTTCTCCACCAGGGGCCTACAACCACTCTCCTATTGAACAACCTCTTCAGTCACCCTCCGCAGATGGTATATTGGACTTCAGTAAACGCGGACATAAAAGTGATGCTGGGGACAGTGATTCCGATGTAGTAAATTTAAGTAAACCTGATTCACCACCCAGTGGTGAGCCTGGCGGCGGACCTTTGGATTTATCAGTAAGCAGCCGTAAACGTACCTCTGACGATCCGTTGACGCAGCCACCGCATCGCAAGCCAAGGACAGATTTTAAACCGACCCTACCGCAGTGGCCCCCTCCACTCGGGGCTTCACATCTACCTTACTTCGCCGCGGCGGTCGCAGCAGCGGGTTTATCGCCCAAGAACAATTCAACTGAACTTTGGAATGGCAAACTTAAGCATGTCAATCCTACTCCTAGCGATGCCACGAAAGCTTTGGAGAAAATGAGCGAATTAAGCAAGCTTGGAGGAGAAGATCTGTTCCGCACTATGGCAAACGCCGCTCCAGGTAACTCTGCAAGCAACAGGCATAGCGCCTGGCAGTCCCATTGGCTCAACAAAGGTGCGGAGCAAGCCAAAGATGTCCTTAAGTGCGTTTGGTGCAAGCAAAGCTTTCCCAGCTTAGCCGCGATGACCACTCACATGAAAGAAGCCAAGCACTGTGGTGTTAACGTTCCCGTCCCTCCTATGCAATCAACTAATTTAATTCCACAACCGCAAATCTCCTCGCCTTCGAATACCAATACGAGTACCTCATCTACTAACTCGACAAAACCAAATCAATCCGACCTTAACATGTTGATCAAAGAAACTATGCCTTTGCCTAGGAAATTAGTTAGAGGCCAAGATGTCTGGCTTGGTAAAGGTGCCGAACAAACTCGGCAAATCCTGAAGTGTATGTGGTGTGGTCAGAGCTTCAGGTCCTTGGCAGAAATGACCAGTCACATGCAGCAAACCCAACATTACACAAACATTATATCGCAAGAACAAATAATTTCTTGGAGATCCACCGATGATCCTAAAGGTGGAGGAAGCGGTGGACCTTCGGGGCCGAATCCACCTCCTGGAGGTGCTAGCAGTCACGTAAGTGCCGTACTTACTTGTAAGGTTTGTGATCAAGCTTTCAGCTCCTTAAAAGAACTTAGCAACCACATGGTGAAGAATTCGCATTACAAGGAGCATATTATGCGATCTATAACAGAAAGCGGCGGCCGAAGAAGGCAAACTAGAGAAAAACGTAAAAAGTCGCTTCCAGTCAGGAAATTACTAGAGTTAGAAAGGGCTCAGCATGAGTTCAAGAATGGAGATAACGGGAGCATTATCGAAAAAATGCGCGATCCTACTGGTGCCGGACGAATAACCTGTGAGAAATGCGGCAATAAAATCGAAACGTCGCTTTTCGTTGACCACATCAGACAATGCGTGGGGGGTATGACGAGCAATCAAAGAAATTTTTTAAAGAGTGCTTTAATGTCGAGCAATATTCTACCTCCTGAGAGCCCGAGCAGAGATAAACTTAAGACACCTACTGATAAGTCGCCGTCACCGCAACAGCGATCACCATCCGTCAGCGACTTGAGCACGAAAGAGACATCAGCGACACCAGAAAATAACAACGGGTCTTCTCCTTCGGTGTTGAATGCGATAGAAAAATTAATAGAGAAAAGTTTCGATTCACGATCTAGACAAAATCCGGGATTTGCAGGGCACGGCCCGACTCAAGCTCCAATGGGCAGTAGCATATTAAAGCGACTAGGCATTGACGAAAGTGTCGACTATACCAAACCACTAGTCGATGCTCAAACGATGAATTTGTTGCGAAACTACCATCAGCAACAGAGTCACCATTACGCGCGGAGAGAAAGAAGTGGTAGCGAGTCTAGCTCCATATCGGAAAGAGGCAGCAGTAGAGTGGAATCTCTGACGCCCGAAAGAAAAATGGAACCGCCTGGGATGCCCATAACGAGCACACCCAGATCAACTCCCGATATAAAAAGAGAAAAGTCGCCTTACGTAGATAAACTCGGTAACTCAAATGAAACTGAGGGCGAGCAAATGATAGTAAAAAAGGAAGTCGAGGATGAAGATCGACCAGTAGCTGAAAATCACCACGATGTTAAAGTTAAACGCGAGGTCGATGAGAACGATGAGGACGAACGTGGCAGCTTTCACAGCAACGGTGATATGTCTAAGGAGGAGGAGGATAAGAGGCGAAGTCCATTGACTAGCCCTAGGCAGCCGCCTTCGACGGGTGAGAGTGCGCAACCCAGCAGCCCTTGCAGAAATTCTACCAGCAGCCCCGCAAGTAGTGACCGGTCAGGTACACCGCGTAGCACTAATGGCGACAGAAAGTCGGCTGGTGGGAGCTTAGGTGCTCTAAGCTCGATGTTTGACAGTCTATCAGGTGCCAACGCATCAAACGAAACGAACCAACCTGGGAATAAACGAGGCTCCAGCCATCCGTTAGCGGCGTTGCAGAAACTTTGCGATAAGACTGAAACCCATACCAATAATAGAAGCCATGCCTCTTCGACGGTTGTGAACCCTGTTAACTCGAATAGTAGCACTACCACCTCAACCGGGACAACGCCCGGGGCAATTTTGGCGTTTAGTTGGGCATGTAACGACGCCGTGATGACGTCAGACTCGATCATGAAATGCGCGTTTTGTGACACGCCGTTTATTTCCAAAGGTGCGTACCGGCATCACCTCTCGAAGATGCACTTCGTCAAGGATGGGGTAATACCGGACCCCGTAACGTTAAAGACTTCTCAGCCGTCAAGTTCGTCGAGTGCCGGGGTACCCCTCAAAGGTACCGCCATGATGCCGAGCGCGTCCGGCGGGTCGGGTTCGACGGGTGCTAAGAGTCCACCGGCTCCTGGGGGATTCGAGGAAAGCCCCCATTCGAAATTCCTTAAATACACAGAACTAGCCAAACAGTTATCCAGTAAATATGTGTAAATAGTGTTCAATATTATAAACATTCCTATTTTGTAAAATAAAGATAGTCTTGAAGGCATACCGCTTTAAGCGGAATTTTGTGATGTTATCATATCGTAAATACAACCAATAGTAATAATGCTAGCGTTTAGTGATATAACTATGTATATTCATTGCGGAATAACAGAAGTCTCAAGTGATTATGATTGTTATACGAATTTTAAGTCACAAAAATGTGTAAATATTACGAAATAAGTCAGTATTGTAAGATGTATACTTTTCTCATAAGGGCCGAGTGGATCGAATCAAAAACTAAAAATCAAAATATTTATATATAGGTAAAGGTTGCGAAGCGTGTCTAAATTATAAAACGTACTAAATGGTTTTAGTTTTTGATTGGGTTTGTTATTAAAATAATTCAGCCCCTAATCGTTTAGATATATAAAAATTAGTTGTTGGTTGAAGAAACCGTAAGTTTTGGAAAGTATTAAAAAGGTCGTAGTCGTAAAAAACCATTGATTTTATCTTGAACTATTTATTATTTAGTTGAAATATTGTAAAAGTTTCAATAAAAAAAACAAACACTAAGTATACGTATATCGTAAATATCTCATCTTCCAAGAAAGTTTTTAAATAAATATTTATCAATAATAATTATTATACTATACTGAATAATACAAAAGATGTATACGCAACTAGCTGATATTCATGGCGAAGCTCTTTTTATGTTATGAAAAATTTTAAACTTTATTTAATATTTTGTTGTATTTGATCGCAATGAAAGCTCAAATAAATATATGTTATGAATATCCGAGTTTTATTTCACGTTCTCTTTCAGGAATCAAAGATAAGCGACAAATAAATAGTGCTAGCAATAAGAGTGGAGAACTGAAAATTAGAAATGCTTAAACAGAATAATCGGTGGGTATTGAAAATGGATTATGAGAATAGAAGCTATAAGAGACATTATTAATAATAAAAATAATAAAATTCTTTATTCGCTTGGCTGTACCGGGTGGGGCACATAAGTAGACAAGCACAAATAATTTGAAAATAAAGAATTTTCGGGAAAAATGTTTCAGACAATCATTTGAAAAGTGGGATCTAATGGCTATATTTTTTTAAAGTTTGGTGGATGAGTTCATAGTTATTCGAAGGTCAAATTCGTTTTTTTTTAATACGAACCCCTATTTTTTATCGCAAATTCGGAACTTTTTCTTTTTCGAGTAAAAAAATCGCAAAGTTCTAAAAAAAATTTATTTTTCCTCGCCCAATAACTGAAGAAAAAAGTGTCAATTTCAGAAAAAAATGTCTCGATCGAAAGTAGTTTGTTTTTAGTCGAACAGTTCGAATTTGCAATAAAAAATAGTGGTTCCCATTAAAAAAAAACTAATTTGACCTTCTGATGACCTTGAAGTCATCCACCAAACTTTAAAAAAATATAGCCATTAGATCCCACTTTTCAAACGATAAAACTTTTGTCTGAACCATTTTTCCCGAAAATTCTTTATTTTCAAGTTATTCGCGATTGTCGACTTAAATTCCCCACCCCGTATATTTGTATAGATGTGACAGGTCAATTTTGAACACACGTTACTAACAAAATAATATCTAAAAATTGTTACAATAGTAAACCTACAAGATTTACAAAGAATTCTAAAATTGAAACGCGACTTATCATTTAGCACTCTCTAACTACAAAATTACCGATCTAATATAAGAACAATAAGTTAACAACAGTTGTTAGTACAAGCAAATTAACAATTTAGGGTAACAAAAGTTAACAAAAGGATCGTCTCTGGGATTTAAGTAGGTAATAAAATTCAAAAAAATTTGGAAAAACTTTGATTTTCGGTTCCTTTTGCTCTAGCGGCCAAAATAATGGAAATAGAGAAACCAACAAAAGTTGTAATTCGACTTTTTCTCTACAAAGAAGGTCTTTACAAATTTTTGTTTTACTTAAGCCCTTTAGAAGATAAATCGAGTTTTCCACTTATAGTTTTATGCCGCTTCGAAATGCGCGAAATATGAGAATTCTCCAGGAATTTCGTACGACCGGGCTCATTGATCGATAATTCTTACTATTCAGAGCCCCTAAAAAAATTAAAATAACATGAAATGTAAAGAAAAGTCCCAGCTTTAATGTGGAACTAATCACAAAATTCATAAAAAAATTTATCAAAGAGAGAAAGTGTCAGAAAATGGCTTAGTTAACTTTGTACAGTTGATCCACAGATTAATTCACATCTTTTCCAGGAGTCGTTAATATGATATTTCATTTTGCTTATATATTCTTATATAATGATATCCAATCCAATTAACATTTTATTGCAATTACTTTTGTTGGAAAAATATGCCTTGCGATCAAACTAGAAGGTATATTTCTCATCGATCAATCACCTCCAAATTTTGGAGTTCATCGCTATATCTTAAGTAATAATAATAGCACAGTCTTAATTTTTGGATTATAAGTACAATAAAACATATTCTTTCGAGTGACTTTAGAGTTTTTTAAATTCGCGCAGTACTTTTTGAATTTGTCTACATTATCTACACACGTTCAGAACTTGTACAATTATACAGTAAAACACATACAATTTATTTGTTTCTTAACATTATTCAATGAAATATTTCACGAAATATAGATTAAAGTACGTGGAATCAAATCCATGCAGTAAAAATGCACCCATTGTTGCGGGAGAAATAGGCAGGATGCGTAAAACTCAAAGATGTGAATAAATCAACCGTATAAAGGTTACTAAGCCATCTTCTAACACTTTTTTCTCTATGATAAAATTTGTATGAATTTTGTAATTAGTTCCATATTAAAGCTGAGACTGTTGTCTACATTTTACGTTGTTTTCATTTTTTTTAGCGGCTCTGAATAGTAATAATTATCGATCGATATATCCGGTCGTACGAAACTCTCAGAGAATTTTCATTTTCCGGGCATTTCGAAGCGGCTCAAAACTGTGAGTGGAAAACTGGATTTATCTCCTAAACGGCTTAAGTAAGACAAAAATTTGTAATGACCTGTTTTATAGAGAAGGAGACGAGCTACAAATTTTGTTGAAAACGTTTTTCTGTATTTTCATTATTTTAGCCGTTAGAGCAAAAAAACCGAAAATCAAAAAGTTTTTCCAAATTTTTTTTTTGCGAGGTTTTTACGACATTTTGTCTTCATTGCCTGTACTATATAAGGACTTGTATGTATAATTATTTTTGAGTCTCCATATTTTTCAATCCGACTCAGTCAGGAACTCTTAATTTGATATACTGCTCCCAGATATTTAAACCTAACGTTTTTGTTCTTTTTTCCTGTAATTTTCAATCACATATGTATCCTCTTCGAAAAAATGATGTCCTTGGAATCTACAAAATAATATAATTATTACCGGAGGATAATCCCTATATCTGTGACTTTTATGTCAATGTTATAAAATATTTTTATGGATATCATTTGTCTAAAATACTTTCTAATCATTGATTTGACGTATAAGTATATGGAGGCTATTTTCCAGTAATTTATTCGACATTATGTTTGGAGGAGAGTATTTGTGGTAGAAAATCAAAGAAAGAAAAACAGAAATTAAGAACAAGCAACAATTAATACTTAGAAAATATTCAAATGTATAGTTGGCAAGACTATATTTTTAAAAATATGTAAAAATAATATGAACTTTCTATAAGACATATCAGAATATTGAACAAAAATAATATACAATATTTTCACTTTCCTCATATAATAAATGAATGTCAGCGTTAGTATGATATATAATAAGTTGACTAATTTATTGTAAAAATATATGATGCGCCTCACCTGGACTATAAAGCTAAAGCAGAACATTAGAAAATAAATTTCAGGTAATTAGTTCTTTTACTTCCCTCGTATATCGAAGGGAGTATTGTATTCGAGAAAAAGTCACCCTCCAATATTTTTTCAGATTTCCACGTTTCAGACCATGTAGATTACGGAAATAATGACTTCAATTCCGTCAGTCTATCTGTCTGTCTGTTCGTGCATTAACTAAAAAACTACTTGACAGAAAACAGTCAATTTTGGTAGGTAGTTGGCACTACTGCCAGCGAAGAGATAGTTAGACTTTCACCGGAAAATATACATTGTCAGCCAAGGGAATAGATAATGAAAAAATGTTTTTCTCATATTTAAAATGTCCATTTTTCGTGACATTCTAACGTATTTCAAAAAAAATTGAATTTATTTTCACGACTACTATACTTCCTGGATGTGCAACTAAAAATGTGACAGATGACAATACTATTTGGCATATAGTTAACAATATTGGCATGGAAGACATGTCTTATAGTTTTATTAAAAAATATACAGGGTGATCATCCTAAGAAATAATATAAAAACATTAATATAAAAACTGTTGTCGATGATATGCTCTCATCTTGAAAATCATCGAATATTTTAAACAAAATCGCATCACGTAGCAGAGGATATTAAAGAAATAGAAAAAGATAAGTCACTATAATATTAGTTCAATAAATTATATACACAATATATGTGTATTAGGTCCTGATCGAGAGACACGCCATCTGAAGGCGATGAAAACATGATTTCGAAACGTTGGCGGCTTGTATCAAATAATTTTATGTTTGATGTCCCTGCAATTAACTGACTTTAAGGGAGAAGGTTCTCAATTTGACCCGTACGTATGTATTTTTTGTATGTTCAATAATCATTCTGGTATAGTTTGAGCAATTTTTTAAATCTTTTTAGTGGAGTAAAAAAGAACTGACATGCATAATTATGTAACAGCAAAATTATGATTTCATACCTTCGGGGTATCATCAGGAGTATATAGATATATACTCCTGGTGATACCCCAGATGGTATGAAATGATAATTTTGCTGTTACAAAACTATGCATATTAATGTTCTTTTTTACCCCACTAAAAAGATTTAATCGAAATTACTTAAACTATACCAGAATAATCGTTGACCAATGAGTTTTGGACTTACAAAGCCTATTGGTTTTTTTTTATAAACAATTTAGTTTTTTGAACGTCACTTTTTAGGTAAAAAGGTGAATATCTCTGGTTCTAGAGGTCCGATCGGGAAAAACAAAAAAGCGAAATCTTCGTAATTAAAATTCAAAGACATTTCAACAAATGTCAACGAAAAGCTTGCATCGAGATCTTCATTTTGAAAAAAGAATGATCCATTTTGGACTTAATGGCATAAAATGGTTCCCGCCATTCAAATTTTAGATAACAAATTCATTTGTATCCACAGTTTTCAATATTACAGAGGGTTTTGTTTTCAACAAAAGGTATATTTTCTGAAAGTTTAAAGCCGGCCGGAACTCTTAACTCCCCTGAGCGTGAAAATAAAAAAAAACAGTTTTTACCCAGTTTATTCAATCGAAGATATTCATTCACCTTTTTACCTAAAGAAACTCTGCTAAAAAAAATAATTATTTATAAAAAAAACGCATTAGCCTTTGGAAATCCAAAACTCCGATATATACTCCTGGTGATACCCCATGCAGAAGGTATGAAATAATAATTTTGCTTTTACAAAACTATGCATATCTCATCGTTTTTTTGGTCTTTCTTTTACTGCACTATTTGCAATTTATTTGTTGCAGCATATTTCAAAATTTGGCGAATGCGCCAGTTGAAATAACAAATTACTATACTCTTCGCAAATACAAAAGCGAAGAGTGTTTTGCAATTCATCGGTTGATGATCGAATTACGAACAACTTCAAAATGTCCGTCTATCCGTCCGTCTGTCTGTGTGTCCACCTTTCTTGTAAGCACGATAACTTGAAAAACCCTTCGCTTTTATTAATATTAGGACAGTAAGTTAGTGGCAGCTAGAGAAAGAACCCCACTTTTTTTGAAAATAATTGATCAATAAATAAAAAAGTTAATCATTAACTTACATATCACATATTTTAAATCAATTTTTTGTTTTGTAATATCTAAAACTAATATTATTAATAAAAGAAACTACGGAGAGTACCTATAATGGTTAACTTGTTTCTCAATTTAGAATAATGATAATTTTCTACAAGAAATAATCTATTTCTTGTTAAATATTATTATTACTTGACGACGGTCCTATTGTAATTTTTTTATTCTGCTGCGTGCAGTTCACTGTGGGTCAAACTTTGAAAAGCTAGACAAAACTGAACGTTGTTATTTTCAGTTAAGAAATGTAGTGAAAGTTGATTCTTAGTAACAAAAATTGAATTATGGTTTTAAAAATTCTGAAAAGAGGTTTTCATCTGCCAGCAAACATTTTGGTGAAAAGCACATATAAGGGCGTCTGAGCCCTCATTTAAATATGGCAAAGAGTGAATTTTTATATCTTAATCAAAATTTTTGCCAAGAGCAACAAAGTCTCATACCATGAGAGTATGAACGTCTCCATAAAGGTAGACCTATCAAATTATGTCGTTCGTAGGCTTGAATAGCTGGAAAACCTCTTGTGACGTATATAATCGCTTTCAAAATATTTTCAAGTGTTCAGTTCTGACGAATCATACAATCACCCCACTGAAACAACTCTCATACTTTTTAAAAGTAATATGATACATAAAATCAAATATGTACCTATATTATGTAAAGTAAGTTTCTATTTGTGGATAGAGACAGCAATGGTCTCTGATGCACTGATTTTTTTTTTTTTTTCGAATAATATACCTAACTGAAAACTAGTATTAATCCACGGTCCAACGATAATTTTATATAAAAAAAATAGCCAGTGTTTCGAGCCAGTGAATATAAATTATTTGTTCCTTTTTAAAGGTCTATTTTTTGTGTCGTAGGTTTTTAAAATTTTTAACCGAATGTCTAGGCTCCCGGTAGAGGTAACCAATTTTGTTTGTAATTACATGAATCTAAATGTGAAGTATGTTTGAAAATTTCAATGTTTTAGTTTTTTTTTTTTTTTACAAAAATTAAACATTTAATGTCTCTTATATTTTTTGTTCACAGTTAAGATAATTTGAAATATTACAATTTGAAAAACGCGTAAATGTTGCATTTCTTTTTTAAATGTAATTAGTAATTACAAAAATACATTTTTACAAAAAAACAAACACGACAATCGTAGACTATTTGCAATAATTCTGAAGTCTTGCTGTGGAAATTTGCGCGATAATCGGCTTAAATATTAAAGAAACGATTGTTCATTTAAATCAAATTTAGATCACATATGTATATATATAACTCAAAATTTCTATTAAAACTTATTTTAAACACCTTAAAAGTGAATAATACAAATTTTTTAAATAACTTTAAAACATGTTTTCCGACTATATTCTCTTAAATTAAATTCTACATTTCTGTATGTCTTCCTTCTCTTCCCATTGTTCTATTGGAAAATTCTTTGGTTACATTTCAGGTCATTTTAAAATTTCTGCCATTTTGGAGGTGTCGTAGTTAAGACATGACAAATATTTTAGGCAATTTGGTTATTAAACTGAAACCAATTAAAAAAATAAACCAATTGAATAAAATAGTTTTCCATATGGTGCAGAGTTTTTGGCGGACACTGTATAAATATCTAAATTAAACATCGTTTTGTTTTTCAAAATTTTACAAAATATAGAATTACCAGCTGTTGTAAAACGAAGAGGCCGCCCAAAGGGATCTGAATTAACCACTATTGAGATACCAAAGAAAAGAAAGCAAAAACTGCCTTGTGTGTGATTCCACCTGTAATGTAAAAAAAGTGGATGATAAATTATTAAAATGATGTTCTTCCGATTTATCTAATTAATTATTCTGATTTCTTATAAATTTTATAATCGTTGCTCATACATTACTAGATGGAAATATCTATCGGGATCCTGTTTAATCCCGGTAATTATTACGTCATAACTATGACGTCATTTATACCGAGACAGAATTGGTTACCGGTACCGGGAGCCTAGACACGGCGAATTTTTAATTTATCTTAAATCTACTTTAAAGAATATGCATGAATAAGGCATCGTATCGATAACATATTTAATTTCTTTTAAAAGAAACATTGACCTATATCTTCTAAGAAGTTTCTTGTATCCTATCGAGAAAATAAATCGAAAAACCTTTAACACACTGTATTGTTAAAATATTTGGAATCGTCAACCTTAAAGCTCTGGCACTGATTAGGACTAGCTTACGTAGTTGAAATATCATAATATTCAAAACGATTCGCCGTCACAGGACTTGAGCAATCCTTTTTTTATTGGCAAATGAACGGAAAAGAGTTAATTGTGATATATCCTTGAAATAAGAATAACATCTACTTTCGAAAAGGATAATAAAGAAACTCATATCGTACTTAGGGAAAAATAAAAATTATGTGTCAATAGGGCACTACACGTCACCCGATCTGCACTAGAACCTTTTCTGATCATGTACGATAGTAATATCACTCCTGACACTCTTGTTACCATATTGCATTAGAATATATTCGCTAGTTTCGGCGCTATAGTGTCACCATACATACATACACACAGACATTTTCTATAAATCACTTTTTTGTGTTCCTTGGACATCAAAACGTGGGTTAGTTTTACGATATTTTTTTTTCAATTCCAGTAACCTCCCTCTTTTTTATTAGTGTGGAGGATAAAATGTTATAATTTTTATTTTGATAAGATAAACGGAGACACCTTACAAGTCGCAATCGTATGGATCCAATATTATTTTTTTAATTGCTTCGTCTACTATCAGAGGCCAACCCTATAGACTTTCTTAAGGATCTGTCGAGTAGATGAATTAGTGTAAATAATAACACCATCACCAATTTTCGAGGACCACTTCTCTCTTTCTTGGCATCTAGCGAATAAATAAATTGAAATTTAAATTAATATACCATCATTTTCTGTTTAACTGTCTCTCACTCAAAGATGGAAGGATGAATTGGTCTTAAATGTTTACCACGTTATAGCCTACATGTTCTTTAATGAAATAGGTTAATATAAAGATCAAGTTTTAATAAAAGTAGAAAATATTTTATTTCTAGGGCTGTGTCGATGAAACATGAGAATTTGCTGGGTATTCCTAGTGTTCCTTGTGTGTGCAGTATATAGTATGTAGGCGAGTCATGTAGACCTTTCGACATAAGAGTTGACGAACATAGTAATTATGTAAGAAAGGCAGAATTGGAGAAATATTAAGTATAGCAAACAGGAAACTTCTATCGTTCAAAGTAGATATCAGGTATGCAGAGAAGAAATTGGAACAAAGGATGGAAGCAACTTTTTATTTGGATTTCCTTTTATAGTAGCAGTTGTCCGAAATACATGAGAAAATATTTGACCAATGAACAAGTATTATGCGCACTTATACAATTTGGTGTATATTTTCAATATTTATCAGTGATTCTTCTTTAAAGAATATTAGGTCTATTGTTTTCATTTTGAAAAACCTTTTAACAGATATTTATTTTCATTTGATTGATTGATTAGCAGCGTACGATAGGCATTGCTGCCACTTCCAGATATTCAATCTGGATATTTTTATATACCGCATGACCATCTAGGTACGCCGAATTAGACATGGGACATGCTTGTTGCAAGGAGCGAAAGTCAACATGACTCATGGTGCAGGAATATAGGATGGGAAGTATAGGTGTTTGTGAGATGCTTCATTTAGGTTTCCATCTATCATCATCTCCTTTTTATTTTTCTTCTGTTTCTAAATCTATCTATGTGTACATATTTGATACATCTTTATTGTATTCCTTGCTTTGATTTACTTCTGTAGCAGGCCGACGTTTTTTCTGTTCTTATTTCTTCTAGTCTTTTGGGTGATCTGCCTGAATAGTCATCCTGCCCGTTTGCGTTCATGTTTTCAACGTCCTGTATTAGTGTGTCCCTCTTGTTTATTTGCCAAGACATACATTAGCTTGATGTAAGATGCTTTTATTTATTAGCCGTTCCACAGGTAAATAGCCATTTACGATGTGAAAGTGCAAGGAAGTGCCCTGAGAGAACATTTGAGACACTTTGTATACTGATCTATTAATGTAAATTAAAAAAAAAGAGATCTAGGAGAATATTTAGGATGCTCTGTATATAAGCAGACCTTAGTTATTTTGATTTGAGAAATATTTTTGTATTCGTAAATAAGTTAATATGGACAACTTAACACTTGCCAGTTGGAACTTTTCTTTTGTGACATATTTATGTATAAGCAAAAATTTCAAAAACAATGAAAACTTATTTTCTCTTCTGCCATCGCTGTTTTGTTGATCTCTAATTTATTTTATTGATCTGATTTATACGTACCAAATCCATTACACTTTGGGTCTACATGATAGTCTATTACCTACTTCACTTCATATATCTGTCACTGGTCCGTCCCTATTTGTTCCACGTGTTAACTATTTTTAACCAATTAGGTACATAGGTACTATTTTTTAATTTTCAGATATTAATTCAATATCTTCTATTATGACATCTCAGGTTATGCATAATTTTTTGACCTACTGAAGACTTAATTTTCATCAAAATTAACGGAATTTTAACCGGTTCTAAGTAAAAAACATTCTTAACTTCAAATTAATATAAAAATTAAATTACTTATAATGTATTGAACACACCAATTACGTAGTCATAAAATTCAGCAATAATTAGTTTTCATCTCAATCATTCAAAAAGCAACAAAATTGAAAATCTGTGTAATTTAAATCTTTCGTTCACTATGCAAGTTAAAAACGTAATTTACTTTTTATAATGACTACGCAATTTGAATAAAATTAAGTTTATTAAATGTTCTTACTTTAGAAATCAATAACTTGTCATGAATAAGTGTAACAACATTGAAGAGAGAGAGAGATTTCAATTATAGGACTGGTTTTTTCAAACCTACAAAAAGTATTTATTGAACAAATAAGTATTGAGATGACGAAATATAGACGTGGTTATCTAGAATTGTCCAACAGCAGTGATGTGAAAGGGAGTTAATCACAGTTGTCAGACAATATCTCGTCTGGAGTTTTTAACAGCAGTTAAGCGGTTCGCGTTTCTGGCATCAGAAAGGAACATTACGGTGATTTGCAACTGGGCTATCAGCGCCCGTTCCATACGGGCCCCGGTAGTAAATACTTCAACGATCAGCCATTGTGAACTCGAGGGACACAAATCTCACGAGAAAGACGCGTTACGTCGTGCCGTATCGCCAAAAAATTCCATCCGATCGCTAATATCACCACTGGAATTCAACTGCCTTCTCTTTCTGTCTCACTTTCGAACACTCCGCTAAAGTTACTAAGATCCTCTCGGATCGAGTCTGGCTTTGACTGTGCTTGTTCCTTCACCGTCCATCTTCGAAATGTCGCGATTCCGCAGCCCCCTTAGACCAAACGATGATAAGACTGATCTTGCAGATGCGAAGGAAATTAAATTTATTTGCCTCTTTGAAATTAGGAAGTTTAAGGGTAAATATTTATCTCTAGTTCATGCTAATGCCTGCCTGGTATTTGCGATTAGACAAAGTAATCGTCATTTCGGATTGTTTTGCTGTTGGGAAAAGTAAATTTAAAGGTTCAATTTATTTGCGAAAATGTTAATTTTATTCTTAGGCTAGAATAAGGAAAGAGAACTGCATTAACTTCGAATTCGTTGTAAAATATGCGGCCCGCTGAATTAAATACATTCCCCGAAACCCGACCAATCAAATTTAGTTTTTTAAAATTTATATTATAATCATGTTTTTTAATTTCACTTCTACACCATAATTTACACAAACTTCTTTTTAAAAACCTGATGAATAAGTAACCGATAAAGATGCACATATAATTTCGGTAATTAATTATTATTTTCTGAAAATACCACGGTTTGTATCGTAACTCAAGGGTCATAAGGAGTGTGGATATTCTTTGACTTGAAAAGTCATAATAAACATAACATATCATAATAGTCCATTTTCTACAGGTTTTGACTCAAACGTAATCCTTAACTATTAGGCTAGATGGCCAGGGATTTTGATTGGATTTTTTATCCATAGGCGAGATTATTGTTGGAATCGCTTCATTTTAGGGTGTAGTTGAACACCCTAAGTTTGCTTACAAATTAGTGAACCGCTTGATTTTATAATTATCAATTAGTGAGTAAAATAGGCCCTTTTTCTATATTTCTTTAAATATCTCCATTCCTGCTTACTTTTAGTATAATATGTGCATTAGGAAAATTGTTCATTATAAAATTCTCTAAAAAATGAGCACCGATAGAGGTCACTAATATAGGATTCAAATGTATTGACCCCTCATTTTAACCTCGAATATCTCAGAAACGGAGGAGCAGAAAAAATTGAAAAAATTATGTGTTCATTATGAGTTTATTTTAAATCCATCACTGAAATTTGAATAACGTACATTAAACACTTCTAAAGTTCTGCTAAGTTATATTGAGAAATGTTCTACTTTTTAAGAAAATTTTGACCATACCAGTTTTAGATCCATTATATCTTAGAAAATATGCCTACTATGTAAATAATATTTTAGGCACCTATAAAGCACGGCACTTTTTGTACGAGAAAATTTTTTCATAATTTTTTGTTCTAATGTTCTGCAGTTATTCTCAAAAACGTGACGTCATGTTTATTTGGTTATTTATCAATGTATTTAATTTTTTTTATTAAAACAGTTCATTATATAAAATGTAAGCATTTTCAGAAAAAGTAATTGGTATATGTCAAATATTAATTTAGTTATTAAGCGTAATAGATAACAGTCATGCAAACTTGCAATGATATTATCCTTTATGCGTGATATCTAAATTAATATTTGATACATACCAATTATTTTTTCTGAAAATGCTTACATTTTATATAGCTAACTATTTTAACAAAAAATGTTTTATTACTTTGATTAAATAATCGAATAAATATGACGTCACGTTTTTGAGAATAACTGCAAATTTTGAAAAAAATTTCCTCGTACAAAAAATGCCGTGCTTTATAGCTGTTAAATTATTATTTAGATAGTAGGTATATTTTACAAAATATAATGGATTTAGAATTGGTATGGTCAAAATTTCCTTAAGAAGTACGACATTTTTCAATATAACTTAGCAGAACATCAAAAGTGTCCAGTGTACATTATTCAAATTTCAGTGATTGATTTAGAATAGACTCATAATAAACACATAATTTTTTCAATTTTTTCTGGTTCTCCGTTTCTGAGATAATCGCGGTTAAAGTGAGGGGTCAATACATTTAAATCGTATATTAGGTGCAATTGTTAACTTGCAAAGGGCTTCCAAAGCTTTCAAAACACGTTGTTTTCACAATTTCTTTACTCAAAAGCAATTGCACATAGAGAGCTAAAAATTCTTGAAGATCGTGTCTATGTCCCGACAATGTTCAAAAAATGTCAGCAAGATCGGTTTATTACTTTTTGAGTAATTAACGATCTATTTTTTTAATCCTTAATCAACAGTTGTGCCATTTTTTGTAAAATCCATTTATAATTGGGAAACTCATTTAGAAAATTCAAAGAACTATTGAAAGATGATATCCCGTTGGAATTCTTGAAAAATTGCAATTTTGGCCGATTTTATGAGGTTTTCTACGCCTGCCCGTATTTTTTGAAAAAAAAATTATCTTGGGTCCTGCGCATGCTAGGACAAACTTTTTTTTAAATTTGTAAAAAATAACAGCTTTTTAGATATGCAAGTGAAAATATAACAAGATATTTGTTTATTTATGTCGCGTATAAGGTTCACGTGTAGAAAATCTCAAACTCTCCAACGGGATATCATTTTTGAATAGTTTTTTGAATTTTCTAAATGAGTTTCCCAATTATACATTTTACAAAAATAATCCAGTCGATAATGTAAAAAATATACCAGAAGCTCGCAAAAAATGTTATCTGAGATTTTCCTTCCGTAACTGTTAGTGGGAGGATTAAACATCACAAAACCACAAAAATCGCCGGGCTGCGCAACCCCCCCCAAAAAAACACCTTTCGGTGAAAAAAGCCTTATTTTACTGATAACTCGTTAACCGTTGAAGATATAAAAAAAATGCTCATAGTAAAAAAGAAAGCTTGACTAACTGCCTAAAAAAATTCCTGTTGTAATTTTCTTGTATATGCCATGGTTTTCGAGAAAATCGATACTGACAAAAATTGCAAAATTTGTATTTTTAATGCGCGCGAATTTTCGTTTATTTGATTTTTTTGCGCGCGGCCTATAGAAAAAATTGAATTGCTCGACAACCAAACAAGCTAGGAAGAAAACTCAGAATGGGTTTTAAAGGGGATATAATATACTTGTGTTGCCATTTTTGAGGGCTGTTGATATTTATTAGTATATAAACATAACAATATAATATAGTTATCTCTTGATTTTTTATGCATCTAACTATTCACAGGCCCATGAAAAATAACTGACCATAATATAAGTTAGAAATGCATTATCTTTTAGTTCAAGGTAGTACTTCAATGCAGAAAAAGTTAGGAATAAAAATATTCACATTTACAAATTTAGCAGCATGTTAAAGTTAGCAAATAAAAAATCCAAAAAAAGCTGCATATTCAATTTTTTTATATTTTTTTAATACAATTTATTAACTATTAAATGATTAGAAATAATAGTTATATGATATATACATAAAAAAAAAAAATTTGAGCTATTTCAAGAAATTTGGGTCTTCTTTTTTTATTTATTTTTAGGAAACAATAAAAAATTGGCCAAAATTTGGCTAACTTGTGCTGGTAAATTTGTAAATGTGAATATTTATGTTAATGTTGGTTATTTTTTATGGGCCTGTGAATAGTTAAAAGTACAAAGAATCAAGTGGTAACTATATTATATTGTTATTTTTATATACTAATAGATATCAGTAGCCATCAGAAACGGAAACACAAAAGAGTATTTTATATCCCCTTTAAAACCCATTTTGATTTTTCTTCCTAGCATGTTTGGTTTTCGAGCAATTAAATTTTTTCTATAGGTCGCGCTCAAAAAATGTCGAATAAACGAAAATTCCTGCGTATTAAAAATACAAATTTTGCAATTATTTTCAATATCGATATTCTCGAAATCCATATACAAGAAAATTACAAGAGGACTTTTTTTAGGCAATTAGTCAAGCTCTCTTTTTTATGATGAGCAATTTTTTTATATCTTCAAAGGTTCACGAGTTATCAGTAAAATAAGGCTTTTTTCACCGAAGGGATGGTTTCTTGGGGGGTTGCGCGGTACCGCCAGAACTGATTTTTGTGGTTCTGTGATCTATAATCCCTCCACTAACAGTTACTGAAGAAAGATCTCAGATAATATTTTTCGTTATGGACATCTTTATATTTATTAGACTAAAAATGGCACAATTGGTAATTAAGGCTTAAAAAAAATAGATCGTTAATTACTCAAAAAGTATTAAACCGATCTTACTGACATTTTTTGTTCAATATCGGGATAACATAGACACGATCTTTAAGAATTTTTAGCGCTCTATGTGAAGTTGTTTTCGAGTAAAGAAAGAATGAAAATAACGTATTTTGAAAGCTTTGGAAGGCATTTGCAAGTTAACAATTGCACCTAGCGACCGACCTCTGTCGTGCTCATTTTTTAGAGAATTTCATAAAGAACAACTTTCCTAATTAAAATGTGTAACTAGAAGTTAGCAGAAACGGATATATTTAAAGAAATATAGAAAAGGGGTCTATTTTACTCACTAATTGCTAATTATAAAATCAAGCGGTTCACTAATTTGTAAGCAAACTTAGGGTGTTAAACTACACCCTAAAACAAATCGATTCCAACAATAATCTCGCCCATGGGCCAAACATTTTTTTTAGCAATATAATTATATGCAAATGCAACTTCCTGGAACTGTAAAAGCTCTATAACAATAGAAACAAATGAAAATATATTACTAGAAAATACTAGTAATTATTCAAACTTTTACAAAATACTTATCACAAATAAGTTTAAAACATATATCTTTCTTATAACAATTATAACAAAGAAAATATGCCCATTATGAACAGTACAACTGTTATCATAATGTAATTTTTAATTTAAATTATCCTGCTCAATGAAACCCAAAGATAATCAAAACAAAAGCACTTACCGATATAGCAGTAACACAAAACTTTAGAACATCCACAGACACGTGTTTCGGCATAGAGTTCGGATGACCTGCGGAGTCCTCTACCAAATTAAAAAAAAATATAGCCATTAGATCCCACTTTTCACATAACGAAACTTTTGTCTGAAGCATTTTTCTCGAAATTTTTTTATTTTAAAGTTATTCACGTTTGTTAACATAAATGCCACATCCGCTAGTTCATCCGACTCATGTGAACAATTTAACGCCTCATCACTTTAGACAAATATACAAACTTTTAATAGGTGATAAACGCTTTGTGCCTAATTCTTTCGGTGTAAAAAATGAACTGGTTTTTAACCTGAGCAAAAATGTTGGGGCGAGGGTATAATGTTTATCTCCCAAGATCCTCCTCTTTGTGGCGCTTTGGTTAAAAATTAAGTATAGAGTATGTCATGCCGTATGTGCTTTTACCACTTTTGGAATCACGTTAATACGATGCCCTTTCCTTAGGGCCGGCATATTGGATTTGTATTTTTAAAAGCTTTTATTTAACTTGCAACGTTAGTGTGTTAGTTTGTTTAGGTCAAATGTTGCATGCTCAATTAGAACCACTGCCTCTTATCCTACGGAATTGGAGTTTTACACGTTGATTGAGTTTCGATGACAATGCATTTCTATGATAGGCATGACCTGATTCTGCACCCAAAATATACAGTGGGGTTGAATAAGTGTGCAACAAATGCAATTTTTTTTAGTTGCACAACCAAAGTTTAAATACCGCCAAAAGTTATTGCATGTCCGATAACCATTTCAAGTTAAATAGTATACAGGGTAGGGCAAGAAATGCGAAAATCATGCAAGAGAAAAAAAAATTTATAAAAACATATTTTTAAGAAAAAACTTTTATTTAAAAAAAACTGTACTAAAAAGTAAAAAATATTGTTTTAAAATTCATACATCTGGAAACCAAAAGCTTTGGGGGAGGTCAATTGAGCAAAATTACTATGCAATAGTGCCATATAACCATCCCCAAAGCTTTTGGTTTCCAGGTGTATGAATTTAAAAACATCATTTTGTATTTGTTAGCACAGTTTTTTGAATAAAACCTTTTTCTTAAAAATATTTTTTTGATATCATTTTCTCTCTTCGACCTTAGGAATATCAATAGCAAATTTTTTGTTATGGTTGAGATTGATGTTAACTAGAAATTGCACTGCACAATCCTCTTTTAAATGATGCCATTGAGGCTAAATACATAGCCAATGTCTTTTTTTAATTGTATTGATCAAATACGTATTTGCAGTTGGCAATGCCATCTGTAACTTTCATTTCTTTCCTAGGTATTCTTAAAAATACTTTAATAAAAATTTAATGCCAAGTTTATATATAATGCAAATAATATACATGAAGACTCGTATCTTGTACTCCTTCGTTCTTCGTATTTTTAATAGAAAACCTTAATAAAACTTTACTTTAAGATATACAAAATATGACAGATTGCATGCTTTTTGGCGATCACTTTGTGCAGCGAAAATGACCCAGTTTTAGTACAGGATATTGTACCCTACTATTTTACATATATTCTAACTTGAAACAAAAATTTTCAATGTAACAAAACTTATCGTGTCCAATGCGATCTCGCGATAGGCAACGCCTGACTAGAGGTTTCTTTGGTTCTGTAACAGCTTTATTAAAAATTCCTTAACACCATTTAAATATAATTTATATATTCTCTAATCTAGGCTGAGGTAGGCAACACATTGTGCATTGCAGTTTCGATATCCTGTATATCTCTTTATTTTTGTGTACTTGGTCAACAACCATAGTAATGTCTTGCTCTCAAGTTATAACAAACGTAGTTTATATAAAGCATAATAGTTTACACATCTTTGGCGATCATTCTGTATAACTAATATGTTTCAAATTTCAGTTGAGAGTGTATTATTCTGTTGTTTTACTTATGTTTCCAATTTGAAGAAAAAGTGTCAAAAATGTAAAATTGTAACAGGTTACCAAACCCGAGAAACAGTAAATATTCATATTTCATATTCAAGTACGTCGAAATAGAAACTACCTTAATTTGAATCAGCTTCTATTATACAAAGATCCATTGTGTGTTCCGACTGAACGCTGCCGAAAGAAATTCAAAGCGCTTACAACAGAAACCTGTTGAACGATATCAATAAGCTAATGTTTGCGTGTTTTTCAAAAATGTTAAAGTTTTTACGGCGGCTAATTAAAGAAAATTATTAAGCACATATTTACTAATTTATTTAAGCCACTTACGAAAACAAAATATTATGCCTGCCTATAATAACAATGGATGGTACCGCATTAATAATTAATGGATGCGTTTTCAAAAGAATCCGAAAAAAAAAACATTTTCTTTGAAACCCAATATTTAATATTTGTTCAACGTAGAGTTTAATAATTCATATTTTTATAATATGCATACATTTACACATTATATCTAAACATAAACATTATTTAAGACGTATTACTTCATCATTTACATTGTATTATGTATTATCTAACCTGTTTATGGGCTGATATTAAATTAAGCCTGTATGTTGTAGTACAGTAGTAAAATTGAAATTAATCAGATATTTCGCATATTTACAAACTAATTTAATAATTAGCGTGAAGTGAAAAATTTGTTTGTCTTTGTGTAAAAATGTACAAAGTTTCAACTTAGCAAGCTGCAAATTGTACAAGGGGTAGAAATAAAGAAAAGTTTTAAACATTTTCAAATTTTTATTGAGCTGCGGATAAAAAGTAAAAAAGCTACACGGCTCGAAGTAATTGTAATGGGTTTTACATTAATAGTACAAAAAAAATTGATTAATTTTTTTTTTAATTAAGCAACATTTTATTATGGTACTTACTTGTATGGGGCTATATTATTACCATCAAAATTGATCAAATTCAGAAGTTTTACAAAAACAACGCTAGACGTGGTCGGTCGGCGTTGAGAGGTAAAAATTCAAGAATATAAATCTAGATATCATAATTTTCAAATTCGGAAGTTCCCAAATCCAACTAAGCTAAAAATTCTTAAAAACCAACTTAACGTTTTTTCTCACCAAGACTTCAGCATCAAACAAAATGTTCACCACCGACCTTCCCCACCCCCTCCCCCCCCAAAACCCACAAGCCACATGTGATATTCTTTTAAATAGATATTACAATGGACCCGTAAAAAATTTCAGAACACATAGATAATTATAACTTTTTTCCCATTTTTCAGCCCCCAAATTCAACTCGGCCAGAAAATTCTTAACAACCCACAGAATCGTCCGCGTACTACCAAAAACGCAATGGGCCTTTACAGTACATTCGAATTTTGACATTTAAATATGGTGGGTGTCATTTGGAGAAAATAAAATAATTTTTTATCTAAAAATGAGGCGTCTTAGAGCAGCAATCTCTGAGAAATAAATTAGCGAAATACAACAACTTTCACGGGGTATTTCAAACGCTCGAGTTTCACGCGCCTTGGTTGCACACGTAATCCCACCAATCATCATCGAGGACACAACAGAAGAACTTGCAAACCAGCAACACTGCGATCACCGAGCGTGCGGATAGCGGATAACCTTAAACTTTCATTTGCGCTGTCATCTTTTCTGGGGCATTTTCGGTTGTATTTTCACAGAATGGAACAAAACACTGCTTGCTAGACATTTTAATCGAAATCGGAAGTTTTCAATTTACGCTAACCTCAAAACCAAAATGTTAACATCAACAAGCTGTCAAACGTCTAGTCATGAGCGATATGTCACTGCCGGTGATTAAATCACCGTGATTACATAAAATATTAATATAAAGTGTAATTTACATCGTTTTATTTTCAATTCATACTTGTCCAGTGCTGCTTAATGCAGCCATACATTCACACAAGCAAATTACGGCGAACGGTAAACATATCAGCTTGCAGATTGTGATGGCGTTAGTTTAAAACCACCGGAAGTGAAAAATATAAGTCGCCGTTAAGGAGTGATTGAAAAATCGCGATATCGCCCATCACTACAAACGTCAATTGAATGCTGATTTTGTACAACGTTGCCGAGTCGCCTTTTACACTATTGGCTTGGGATTGCTGACGTATTAATGGCGCGTTGCGGATAATCGTTTACATTGGACTTGTAAATAGGTGATTTTAATTATTTTTTTCTGGCTCTAATCTGCATCAAAATAGAAATTGAAAAAATACGGGTATTTTAATTTTTCATATAATTTATGATTCCGCAATAAAAAAAATATGCTGAAAAGGCCCATTCAACACTTCTTGCTCATCTAAACATCAACAAAAAAATTTCCCCCCGTCCACCTCCACAACCGCATCCCGAATTCTCTTCAAATTTACAGTCGACCAGTCAAATTCTCAAAACACCGAATTTCATACAAATATAAATGCTCAGCTTTTTCTGATAAATATGCCGTTTTCTATTTTTTAACCCTCAAATCCAACTCTGCCAAAAATTCTTAAAAACCAACAGATTCGTCCACACACTACCAAAAACGCAACTTAACACTTTTTCTCACCAAGACTTCAGCATCAAACAAAATGTTCGCCGCCGACCTTCCCCGCCTGAAACCCCCAAGCCACATCCAATATTCTTTTAAAAATTGCAATGGACCCGTAAAAAATTTCAGAACACCGAATATCACATAAATATCGATTTTCAGCTTTTCACAGAATCGTCCGCGTACTACGAAAAATGCAATTTAACACTTTTTGCTCATCTAAACGTCAACAAAAAAATCACCCCCGTCCTCCTCCACAATCACATCACAGATTCTCTAAAAATTTACAGTCGAACAGTAAAATTCTCAAAACGCCGAATTTCACACAAATGCATATCTTCTGCTTTTTCTGATAATTTTGACATTTTCCATTTTTTCAACCCCCAAATCCAACCCAGCCGAAAAATTCTTAAAAACCATCAGATTCATCCATATCCTGCCAAGAACGCAACTTGACACTTACTTTTTCTCACCGAAACTTCGTCACGAAAAAATAAATTTCATCCCCAACCTAACCATTCTCTTCCCTCTTAAAAATTACAATCGACCCATAAAAAGACTCAAAACAACGAATTTCACACAAATATCGATTTTCAGCTGTTTCCGATAATTACAATTTTTTCTAATTTTCAACGCACAAACCAAACTTCCAAAAAATTTTGAAAAACCAATAGATTCGTCCACATAATGCTAAAAACCCAAATTGACATTTTTTGCTCGTCAAAGCATAAACAACAAAAATCACGCACCCGGTTAAAAACGTACCTCAAATTTACACCCCTATAACTTCACCCCTGTAGACCACAGACTCTAATACCAACCCGCATGATGAACCTGGTTCATCCTCTTTCCAACTAGACTAAAATCAAATTTGGATCTTTCAAAAAGTATGCGATGCAAGATACAACAGCACCGAATGCTTTCGTGTCAAAAAAAAACGTTTCAACCCCCATATTTTCACCTCTAAATGTTTTAAACTATTATCAATAGTTACATCTAAGGGGATCTTCAAAATGGCACCAAAAACATCCACCTAGCACACATAAAACAAGTAAAACTGCGAAATTTACAAGCGTCACACAAATCGCTACTGCTACTTCGATTTGTGAAATATTTTCAATATTAAAATTTCAGCTGGATTGACTAATATTGTGGGGATGCTTAATGATCTTTCCAATAACAAAATATTCACAGATCTTGCACCTTTCGCAAGTACCTTAAGCGTATTGAAAATACTAGATGCAAGTATACTGCACTTGGATTCTAAGGATGGATAGCTAAGATCATAGGTATTTTCAGCATTTGCATTAAGTACCATTAGCGATTAGTGATAAAAAAAATAAAAACTTTTATCAAATTTAATAATACCGCTTGGGTTCATTACAATTGATAAAAAATTTTTAGAATAACCCAGGTATCATCTGTCAAATTTTGTCATAAATCTTGTAGAACACCCTCTATAGTGCTTTTCTACTGTACTTTTTTATATCATACTTAGATGTGTTTGATAATTTTATTTACATAATTTTAAATATATTTGTCCATACAATCGAATTAAGCAAGTCCATGTTTTATTGGTTTATTTTGTTTTTTTAATGTTAATTTGAAAGTGACGGTGTTCTGTAAGAAATAACGCAAGTTGTGCAAACTAAGTGACATACGATATGGCAGTGTCGGCATGTATCACAAGAGACCATTAAGTTTAGGAGTGTTTGTGTTTATATTTTAGTTTCGAGATACTGCTTGGATTGTTATTGAAACGTGATATCCCTAATAGCATGGCGTTGAGTGAACGGTACGGTTACAAGGCCGGCGCAGCGGCCTCGACAGAATCTGTCGCTCTCGATACGTTTTTCGTAAAATGGGTCCTATATCATGCGCCCAGTAGTATTTTAAATACTAAAAGCTATACATTTTTAGATTTTTAATATTTAATCTACCATCGATGGACAAACTAGGCTTCTTGCTCACTTTTGCCAGCGCAAAGTTGTCATTTCCTGAGAAGCTATAGTAATGTCCCTTTACCACTCGTTTCCAATGACAACAAGCGAGAAGGTTTTTAACGTTCACTTTAGTGCATCTGTCCTTGTAATTTTATCAAATGAAACTAAAATTTGTTGTTAATATAATGATGGTTGATGAAAAGACATCATCGCTATTTTCTGCTTGATTTGCCATAATACGCGTTGTTTTTACTAAATACAATCACAATATAACTTCAATTAGCAGCAAGACTAATAGAAATTGACATAGTTTGTGTCTTATTCGTTTGTTTATTTTGACACATGCATGACACTCGTAAAACGTTGACGGACTGCAACTAGAGTAACAAAAAATGACTCAATTATTTGTTTCATTTTGATATTTTAAAATGATCGTATATAAAACCATGTGTGTAAGTCAAGCGCATAATGTCATTGTTGCTCTCAAGTCCATGCTTCGCGTCGCGCGTCAACTTAATCTCTCACGCCAATGAGACACTGTACGTGTACCCACTTAATACATAAAAAGCTTTTTCAAATTGACAGTTGTAATTATATTTTTATGACTACGTACAGATGCAAAAATGAATATGCAAAAGTTTTCTAGTTTGTGATAAGAAAACTTTCCTCTAATACCTTATCTTCATCAAATTACAACTTTTTAGGGAGAGTGGAAAATTACCCCCTATCGGGAAGTAGCCAACTAGATGTCCTGATCTAATCCCTCCAAGTTTTTTCTTGTGGGGTTACTTCAAGTCCAGGGTTATCTTAATAGACCAGATAATATTTTAAGGGCAGAATTATATACGAAATTGTATTAATCCGACCAGAGGCTCTTATTGTCTTATTCACAACTACAGTACTATGACATTTGTCGTGGCTGCCTCTTCAGCGCACGAACCCCAATAAAGCCTCTTCCCTTTAGATATTTGAAAATATCAACCCAACATTGTGGTGGTCAACTTTTTGCTGCATTAATATTGTAACAGATTGCTTTATAGAATTATTTAATTGATTATGTAGCCAATACATGGCGACGAGGCCCTTATGTCATGTAGAAATTACCGTACTGTACATCATAGAGAAAAATTTAACTCGTTATGCAGTAATTATATAGCAACATGTTCGCTTCTGTTTATAAAGAGTGCCGCAGGCTTTGCTACAAACAGTTTCAGCTCGTTATGTAGTTTCTATATAAGCCATAAGCAATATAGTTTAGAAACAGGTCGGGGTTTACTTTAGAGAACAAACCAGATTTTTAAAAATACAAAATATAAATACAAAAAATTCATTAGCCATTAAAAATATGTTATAAAACAGAAAAAGTTTCCCTCAATTGTACAGGGGAAATAAATAAATTGCAAAAAAACTATTAAAGCATAAATTGCTGGCATGGAGACTTATCAGTTGTATAAAAGTTCGTTATTTGCTCATTAACACCTTAATAAAGTCTCTGCATAAGAGCACCTATCAGAAATTGTTATCTGTATACACTTTGTGATGAATTGTAAGAACGTTTATATCACCTGGTAATACGACATTAAATGAGCATCCCTCAAATTTTATAACATATCCATAACCAACACTCATGTAATCGTCATAAAATATAAATGTTCCCATAATTACATGAGGCTCTATAAGAGATATATGGAGAACGTTTACTACATAGAATCTATAAAACAGTTTTATAATTACGTTATGAAATATTCCTAGGGCGTTTCTATATCGACAAATTGTCATAAAAATCTGGGTAGTTTACAATGGTCCTTTAATATAACATGAAAGACATTTTTTTCACCACTACAAAATAATTATACGACAATTCAGATGAATATTAGTGTAATAATGGTAGTTGAATAGTTTAGTCAGGTGACGCAAATTAGCTTCAGAGGGAGATAAATAATAATTCTTCACCTTATGTCCAGTTTCTCTCTTAAAATATTTGCTCGATATATATTCATAATTTTTATTTTGTTGTAATTTACACTTCATACTCCAACAAAATACTGAAAGCTTAATATAAAATCCTGAAATAACGTCACATAATCTCTTCTACATATTCTATTTGATTTAAGGAATCAGCGTATTCATGAAAAATCAGAAAGCTTGGAAAGATTTACGCAATGTCTTGACTGCACCGCTTTTACCTATAATATAAAGGAGACGGAGAGCTTTTGTTTATAAACAGAGTTGCTAGAATTATAATTACCTCCCGTGCTAACATGGCATAAACCAGCGTTTGTAGTGCGGGTTTGTGTGAGTGATAAGTTGGTTAACTGAATTACTGACGCTTATGTCGGCATATCGCAATATTTGAGGAGCGGTCGTAGCGGCAGGCGTCTGCAAATACTCCGACGCCCATTTAGATAATAAGAGTAGATTTAGAGCCTTTTCGGCTTACATCACATGGCAGGCCCATTCCCGCTAATTTATGGATATAGCGACAACGGCCCCCTTTATGTCATACCCCCGCCTAAGAGTGCTCTTTTAAGTTGAGCATTATACACGCGTTTATGGGTACCGCGACTTAAATTTTTAACTTGATTTATAATATATTACGCCTTATAAAAATTCGAGAGCTTAGTTTAGTTAACTGGAGTTGTCATGTTCTGATGAAAAGTTGGGTTCTCTCATCCGATGAGCCGTTAAAAAATGACTAAGAAACACTAAGAAAATATATAATTAAGTGAAGACGCAACGGAAAGTAAAAAAGTACGTTGATAATTTTGCCTCAGACTATCAGTTTAAAAACAGGAAGCAGAATTTGAAAATCAGTGTTTATTATTTGATATTTGACTATTGACATAAGCAATTTCCAAGGATTTTCTGCCATCAACACTTTAAAAAATTATTTCGATTTCTTAGAACCTTTAAACCTTCTTGAATGTTCAAGAGGAGCAATTTTAATCAAAAAGTTTCATAGGTCGGTTCACTTTGTTGTATTGTTGTATTAAACAGAACCTTTACAAATATTGTCATGCACCAAATACCCTTTAGGCTTGTTTCGCTTATTTCTTAACCAAATGCGCGACGTCCACACGTATCCCCATATTACTCTCGTGGCTAAAGTCTATATATATGCTACTGGAGCAATCTCTTTACAAATAGCATTTCACTGTGTCATACAAACAGATAATATTTTTCATTATTTATTAATCATGTCTTATCATTGCATTGCCCCGTGACTTTTAATTAACAAAACATCGTCCGGCTAATTACAAAAGAAACTGCTAATATTTCCTCAATTAATAAATCAGATAATTTCATCATGTATATCAATATTAATTTACTTTAATTGCTTTTGTGCAGTATGTAATCATACTATAATTATATAGACATAATGTGCAATATTTTTGTATGCACAGCTTTATAGGTAGGCGGAAATGGCAACGAGAACGAAAAAGGTTGCACCTTTTGCGTCGTACCGAATAAAAGGCAGATCCTGTCTCATACGCCAAGAGGCTAGTGAATTTTATCTACAACAAAACAGAGCGTACTATTTACTATAATATCCTCAATAAAGATATCACGTGAATAATTTCAAATTAATCACACACCTGCAGACTTGACACTCATGTAATAAAATGAAGTGCGAAAGCATTTAAAACGTGCATTCGACCCCATGATTCCCAGGAAGTGGAATATCAAACTAATAAGCTTTATTACACATGTTATTTTTACTAGATCTTAAACCGTGTTGTAAAGCTTGACGCTACCATTGGCGTAGCTGCCAATTTTGTGAGTTATTAGATTTCTACATTGTCGAAATTAGCTCTTTTGTATCACCCTTATCAACCGTAGACTCTGGTATGATACTGATATTGAAATCGTTTTCGCAAACCCCAAAAACTCCACATTCAAAGCACGTTTCGTCAACGAAGTTGGCCTTATCTGGGATGATAATTTTCTCAAATATTTGAGAATTAGTTTAGTATAAACTTTTAACAAATTATAATGTCCGTGCCCAATATACAAAATATGCCCATAAATGTTTAATTGTAAAATGGCCAATGAGGCATGAAAATTACTATATAAAAATATAAACATTATGATTATTTTAAGAGCTTCAAATATTCCCGTGTATATAGGTCTCAGAGATTCCCAAAAATCCCCATAGATCCCATTTGAATAGTTTTATCTAGTTTTTTAAGGCATCGCCAAATGTTTTCTCTGCGCAGAGTTAAAGCTCAGTGAAAAAAATCATTCTGGGTGTCGGTTTTTAACTTTTCTTGAAACTGAAGGTATACATATGTACTATAAAGAGATATGAAACTGGATTATATTTTGAGCTCATTACGTTGATGAGTTGGTGGGTATATAGGGGTAAATAAATAAAGCAAGCTAATAAAAATCCAAAACTTGGGATTTGGCATATATGCTAGACGCTAAAGATCCCAAATTTTTATTGTGACATCTGTCACTTCCACTACCACCCCCACTCCATTATTAAAGGGGTTATCTATATAAAATTGTGTTTTACCATTTGTACAAAATTTTTCAATAATTCTTTTGCCATCAGCCACCTCCACCATTTATATTTTTTCATATTTTTCTTCAGGTGGTTGGCTTTGAGTTTTTAGAAAAAAATGTGGGTGTTTGGTAAACCGGTGCAGGGAAATCCTGTAGAAAGAGGGATATGAAGTCATTTGGCGTTTATATAGCCAAATATAGGTATATGAAAAATGCTATTGTTTTTTTTTCTAATATACTACTATATTTAAATTATAATTTTCTGTTGTCACTAAATTCCCGTTTATATAGAATAATATAGTTTTTGCCTCCCTTACGTCGTAGTGAGAGATGGTATGAGGTGGAAAATTCAAACTTTTCTATTGTCACATATTCAAAACTTTATAAAATAAAAGAAATTTATGCCTATTAACTGTCGATATATGAAGGAAAATATCATGGGGATAAAATAGAGTACTTTCATTACAACACCTAGATGACTTAAAAAAAAAATCTATAGGACTTTAAAATTCGCCTTAAACTACCTTTATAATTTTCCCCGCAAATGTTTTTTAATTTTTTTTTCTAACCAACAATTTTTTTTTGTTGAAATTTCATTTATTTTTGAAAAAAAATATCGACCATTTAACTAAGTTCGTAAAATTTACATAAATGAGGAGAAATGGAGATTAAAATACAAATTCAGCACTATAAAAAAATCAAGGCATTTTTCATATAGATGTATGTTTGTCATATAGATGCCAAGTAATGACTTTCTATACCCCCATCATCAGGATTGGCATGGCTCTACGAAATCTATATTTTATATAATATGTTTATATAATAATATACAGGGTGTAATTAGCTTCATGTCATTAAAAAAACTGGTGGTAGGGAACGAAAAGACAAACAAAAAAACCTTATATAATATGGGGTCTAAAGCTCATAGCTTTGGAGAAAAAAAAATAAACAAAAATTTCGCAAATTTTCAATAAAATTTTTTGAGAACTGCTGGAATATTGAGATAGGTTTAGATCTAGATCTGATCTGTAGAAAACTATACTCTAACTCTCCCTTGTGCAATATTTTAGTTACTGTCGGTGTTTGGTTATGTACACGCGCCGTTCGTTGTTTTTGTTATTTTTGAATTTCGCGTCATTGTGTATTTATAGTTAAGATTTATTTTATTGACTTACCGTTCCAGTTGTCAAATTCTTGATTACGTACAGACACAACTTACTTGTTCGTTCTTTTTGTATTCCTTTTTGGCTTTTGTACCAAGTTTTTATTTTATTTTTCTTTATTGACAACGTTAGTTGATAGTTTAGTGTTTAGTGTTGAACGAAGTGCGTATGTACTTAATTCGACGTACCGAACTGTGTATTGATACAGATGCAGTGATTTTGAATCATTTAGGTAGGTAGTAAGATTTTAACCCAGGACACTTATTTATGTTACAAATGTTTACATTTAAATTTTCTAAATTATAAACAATCCAATATTTTGTTCCACATTAAAAAACACACATGTAAAGAAATCCTCTGTTTAAACCTCTATGGCCATTATTTGCTTGCATTTGTGCACGAAGAGAGAACGAATTATTTACCTCTTTATACTTGCCCCAGTTCAGTTGAGGCGGTACATCAAAGGCGGTCGATGATCCTTTGACCCTGCGTGCGCCGGCCAGCACTTTTTTATGACAATTTCAAAGTTGTATAATTGGGAAGTACAAGTCCATCGACCAAGAAATGCAGTGGTTCTCAATAGTTGTCGACCATAATATTAAATATGTTAACCTAGATCAGTGTTTTTCAAAGTGCCCCTAGAGGGAAAAGTCATAAAGGTTTTTTGTTTGTCTAGTCGGTCCGTACTACCAGTTTTTTTATGACATGAAACTGATTACACCCTGTACAAGTTCGTTAAAACGTAAATAACTGAAAATATTGCCTATATTAATTTCATAAATCTGTTATTATTCAATATTTTTTCAAAAAATTTCATATTTACCCAACTGAGAGGTCTGAATCTAGTGATATAATTAGATTTTAGGCAATATGAAAAATTTCTCTATTTTTGACAAGAACAAATCATAGTAGACTGTAAATTAAAACTAATCTCCAAATTTTTGTCATAAAAAAATATTTGGGCGATCTATTTTTTAAGTTTTATTAAAATCGGGTAATAATCATGTTTTCTACAGGGTGTTTTCATTTAAAAATGGTGACCTTATAGATAAAAGTAGATTTATATTAAAATCTTTTTTATTTATTGATCGATATTGTTCAAAAACAATAGGATTCTTCGACTAGCGAACACTAATCTATTGTCCAAATTTCACTACAATCCGACTTCTCTTTCTTAAGTTATCGTACTTACAACAACCGTGATGGACGGACGGACGGACAGACAGACGAACAGACAGACGGATTGACATTTTGAAAGTGGTTCAGAATTCGATCACTAACACAGTGACATGAGCATTTCTTTCTACGAGCGATATTTTAGAAATGTGCCGATCGAAAGCAATTTACTCCTCGTTTTGTATTTGCGAAGAATATAACAACTCTAGAGGAAAATAAAGAAGTTATTTACTTCTCCTCACTTAATATTTTCTTGCTGCGCCAATGGGGCCATGTCAAGTTTTAGTTTCAACGATTTACCGTATATAATTGTCAAGAATAAATTTGTCAGGCGTTATCATGTGATAAACGGAAGTGTCTTTACGACCACTTTTAAATTTCACACACAATTCCTGGCCCCCAAGACAGATATACAATGTTTTGTAAATTATGGAAATTATTTATTTAATAACTTAATAATGTGAGCAACGTAAATAGTGGCTAACTTTTTCTGTGTGACTTTTATATGAATACATTATGTAAATATGAGATATTTCGTGTTACAACTTGGAACGGGTTATAAATATGTTTATTATACAGCTACGCCTCCTCAAGTGGCGCCATCAGATGATTTTTAGTGTGAGTGTACAAAATCTTTTGGCATTTTTAATTATACGCGAGGTTTACAGTTATAAGGATTTAAAAAATGGAAATAAGAAATTAGCAAGTATCAAGTTGGATTATTATTAAACACATTAAGCTAATTGGTTTGTCAAAGTCGAATTAATCTACAGCGTTTCCAAAATGTTAAATTATATTCATTATTAATATTATTTACACCTACTTAGTACTGAATTGTGTTAATGAAACTTACTGCGTAACAAAAGTGTGTATCAGTCAGCGAAGGTACAATAAAATACCACAATTTCATTAAAATAATTTTGGTTGATACAACGATACCTGCCTTTATTACAGAATATATTTTATTTGTAGTGGTTTTAATTTTGTTGCATAAAATTTACTATAATTTGATACATAGATCTCTTTCTTAAAACTAGATATAAACATTATTATCTTCGCCGGTCTTAAGTTAATTAAGTAATTATTGAACGGCTTTTAAATATAACTGCAATATTGAACAGATTGGGCCGTTACTTGATGAAAATCCATGATAATAATCGGGAAGAAAACTATATTAGTTTTTGATTTTCACTTTATTTCTTGTCAACATGACAATTGTTGGATGTTGAGTACTGGTATACTAATTTTACAATGCACAAACTATATGGTTTTATACAATTTCGATGTAATCCTAATCTTAATTGCTAAGCGGAAAAGTACAATATAATTTTAATTACTAAATGGAAAGGTACATATATTTCTAGGTAATTTATTGTATCTAATTCTAATAGTCTAAGTAAATAAATTTAGTAAGGGAGATGAGTTTGTTTCAATTTGGTCATTTAATAAAATATCAGACGACTTTAGTTTATTTATTTCTAGAGATTCTAGTAAATCGAGTTTTAACCCTTTTTTCTCGGTGTGTAAAATTTTAAACTCTTCGTTGAACACGTGACCTACTTCTATTAGGTGGTTAGCATAAGCTGAGCTGTTTTATTACTGATGTAACTTCTTTTATGTTCTGACAACCGTTTACCAACATTTCTTCCTGTTTGTCCAACTTAGGACAAGCACCACAAGTCAACTTATAGACGCCTGATTTATTTTCTGATGAAATTTTGTCTTTTGCATTTTTTAAATGTTTTCCTATTGTGTTATTAGTTTTGAAAGCTACATTAATATTACGTTTTTTTTTTCGCTTTTTTTTTCGCTTTTTTTTTCGCATTTTTTTTTTTAAACGTAATATTAATGTAGCTTTCAAAACTAATAACACAATAGGAAAACATTTAAAAAATGCAAAAGACAAAATTTCATCAGAAAATAAATCAGGCGTCTATAAGTTGACTTGTGGTGCTTGTCCTAAGTTATATATTGGACAAACAGGAAGACATTTTAGTAAACGGTTGTTAGAACATAAAAGAAGTTACATCAGTAATAAAACAGACTCAACTTATGCTAACCACCTAAAAGAAGTAGGTCACGTGTTCAACGAGTTTAAAATTTTACACACCGAGAAAAAAGGGTTAAAACTCGATTTACTAGAATCTCTAGAAATAAATAAACTAAAGTCGTCTGATATTTTATTAAATGACCAAATTGAAACAAACTCATCTCCCTTACTAAATGTATTTACTTAGACTATTAGAATTAGATTCAATAAATTACCTAGAAATATATGTACCTTTCCATTTAGAAATTAAAATTATATTGTACTTTTCCGCTTAGCAATTAAGATTAGGATTACATCGAAATTGTATAAAACCATATAATTTGTGCATTGTAAAATTAGTATACCAGTACTCAACATCCGAAGAAGCCACTGTGTGGCGAAACAATTGTCATGTTGACAAGAAATAAAGTGAAAATCAAAAACTAATATAGTTTTCTTCCCGATTATAACTGCAATATTTTTCATTTAAATCATATTCCGATGATTCCCAGCTTGGATCTCGAAACACTGTAGATTACTGTGCAGCATTTTTGTTTCTGTAGAGTCTTGTTACAGGTTACGATTTTATTCGTGCATATTTTTTGTTAAGATATTTTAGCACATTTATAGTTATAAATGAATGAAAGTAATGGGTTCTTCCTCCAAACCAACGCGAGATTACTGTCCTAATTTCAAACCAGATTTTCTTCTTCAGTTATCATGCGTTAAAAAAAATTGATGACCGAAGAGGCTGATATTTTGGACGTAACTCAGAATTTCATGGCTAATAAAATCATATCTGCGCTCTTTGAAGAAAATCTGGGGAAATACTATATTCTTTCTTTTTGTGGAAAGTACAACTCTCAATTGTGATTTAGTTGGTTTTAAGCGAAAGTGGAACTTAAAAACTTGCTACGTTACTAATAAATTATACCCTACATCGGTCAAGGAAATATGTGATATAGTGAAAAAATCCTTCTAGTCGGTTCGATGATATCTCAACACATTTGTTAAAGAAATGCATAACTGCACCACTTGAAAATATCTTCAATGCATCATTTAGTCAAGGCATATTTTTGGACGGCCAGAAATTAGCAATTGTGTTACTACTGCATAAAAAAGAGATATTAATGATCTAGGAAACTACCATCCTGTGAGTTTATTATCTATTTTCTCTAACATTTTAGAAACACTGATGTGTAAAAGATTATACAACTTTCTAAATAATACTAACTATTTAATAATTTTCAACACGGATTCGTAAAAGACAAATCTTTTAAATTTTGTAATTGAAATATTGAATGCCTTGGATGATCAAGAGATTGCCATTTGATACATTAAATCGTAATCACTTGCTTCATAAACTGGAGAAATCTGGAGTTCGAGGAACCAGTCTTTAGTGGTTTGGCTCATACTTGCGAAATAGAAGACAGAAAACATCAATAACTGTTAATGGCACCAAGCATGAATCTGATGTTTTAAATATTAATTATGGAGTTCCTCATGAAAGCGTTCTAGGACCACTCCTTGTGTAATTTTTTTAAATGATCTTATCAATGTTGCAGAATCAAATATCAAATTAACAATAATTAATTATGCAGACTATACAAACTTTTTAATAAGGGATCACACACTTGAGGAAGTCGCAAATGCTCTCTCTCGACTGTGGCAAAATGTAAAAGATTGTTCTCATACCAATGACCTTGTACTAAATAAAGCTAAATCAAGATATGTGATATTTAAAACGGTTCGTTCATCATTAAAAGTACCAGAGTTGCTAACTGATGGTTTCTGCATATTGATGAAATCATAAAAATACTTAACAAAACATGCATCGCACTCAGAGATCTAGGTATGCGATTGAGGTATGACTATATGTATACTCCTGCTTACTATATTTAAAAAATCGTCAGGCTGATTTCAAAATATTGAACCTAAATTATACCTATGATACTCGGCGCAAAAGCAATTATGCGTTTTCTATGCACCATTTAACTCTTACTTGAGAAAGGACCATTCTATTCCGCAATCAAATTCTTTAATTACCCATCTGATTTTCTCAAAAACAAAATACTTCTAAAGGAAACCAGAGGACAAGTTTTTC
Source organism: Stenurella melanura (assembly GCA_963583905.1). Taxonomy (NCBI): domain Eukaryota; kingdom Metazoa; phylum Arthropoda; class Insecta; order Coleoptera; family Cerambycidae; genus Stenurella; species Stenurella melanura. The sequence goes on along the minus strand of OY757312.1, from coordinate 16,870,286 downwards.
AACATATTTGTGTTATAGAACCATATTCAATTCAAGAATTTCTTGATTTTAAAGAATTTTGATTGTTTTTTTAGTCTCTATTTCTCTTAGTGTAGAATTTTATCTTTTTATCTTTACAATGAGTAAGTGTCGCGTGTCTAGTGTGTCTAGCGTGTCTTTGAGGTTACCAAATTCTCGTTGGTAATCAAGCAATTTGGAAGAAAAAAGAAGAATAACAATTATTACAATTACATGGAAGACTGAATCATATATATTTTTTAGTCATTTTATTTGACTAAGTATGTTAATACTTATTTGAATTTAAACGTTAAAATTAAATACTAACAAACGATTTTGCTGCTATATTTATTAATTAGATCCTCTAATCTATTCATCACATGTATTAAAATATCACGATTTGTAGACGACACTGTTTATAAAAGAAATTTTAATCCTTCATGATGTTATTTTGACTTCATTTTCGTATAAATGTAGACTTACAACGATAGTTAATACCTGAGTTTTAGCTTTATTGTAACAACGGTAAGTCATAAATTACAGCAGTATTTGTTCGCTTGGTGGTGCAATAAGACCGCAAATACATCCAGGTGTAAAGTACAGTACAGACTGGAGCATTGAACGCTAACAGCTAACAGTACGTGATAGGATGAATTGGTCTGATATACGGGTATATGCAGAATGTTTCGAATAAATGTATTTGTGTACATTCTTTGATACTTAATCTACGATGTATAATTGGAACTGTTTAATCTGGATTTATTACTGAAAAAAGCATACAAAACTATGTATTATATAAGGAACCATTCGACAAATACTTTTCCTTTTGGGAAGGAGATTACCGAAAATGTGACAAATTGGAATATAAATAATAGTAGGGTTCTTAAATGGTGAACGCTCTCACAGAAAAATTTGATAAACAGACAGACAGACCGTTTATTCATGTGAGACATAATACAATATATTGTTCTATTTTCTGATATCTATTTTATTTTTTATACGTTCGAAATTACTTTTGAAAGTAAATTGAAATAAGTTTACTGGGCGCCAAACAGTTTCTTAAAAGCTGTTAATATTATAGACTATAGAACACCATTAGCATGACTATCTACAATCTATAGAATGACTCTTACTCAAGGTCCAACGAAGTCGGTTCAATAAATGCTCATCGATCAAGATAACAATCTAAATAAATCAAACGAACGAACAAAGTATTAATTTATTAACAAATTTGAACTTGGAATGTAATTAACAAAATTAAATAACAAAATCTAACTTAACTAAAATGGTAAATATGGCCTTTATTTAAAATAAATATGTACCATGGATTTCTGATATTGTAAAGCTTTACCTTGTCTTTCTTTCGACTCGAGTAATGTTAAATTATAACCTCTAACTGGTTATTATAATCCTTGAAATATTATGTCACTTGACTGACTTTTTAAACCTCTCAAGGCTTCTTCTTCTTTTCTGGATTGACGTTTGTTTATAACCTCCAATTTATTTTCAAGATTTCCTTGAAATATTTTTATCACTTGATTGACGTTTGAAATTTCTTCACCATATAAATTTGCTAACTGGATTAACAAATACTTCACTCTTCTAAATCTGCTTTCCGGATCTACTTCTTAATACTTTTTAAGTTTACTCACTTTTATATTTAATATACTTTTACAAATTTTTCTTGATATCAATATATCTGGATTGTAACCTTCAACTTATTCACCACTTTTCTTTTATTTTCAATTTAATATTTATTCGTGGATGAATATTTTTCGCAGCTCGCTGTTCAGCGGTGTATGATCAACTGATTTGTTATTTTTAGTCGTTTCAATGGGTTAATTTCCAATATTTCAATTGTTTTTTTCTATTTTGATCTAATATTTCAAAATTTAATTTTAATTTAAAATTTAAACTATTCAGTTTTGTTTGTTCTTTACCTTAATTGAATACTGTTTTTAATTCTTTAATTTTCCTGATAAGTTTCTTATTCTACTTTTCAGGATTAAGTGAATAATTGTAATTACTCGAAATATATTGACATATTACATACACTTTCTTAAAATCTACTTATAACTACAATTAACAATTCCAATCTCAAATAAATACTAATTCATACATTTAGATGAATAGCAATGATAAACACAAAATGCTAGTAGTTAAAAACGTACTGCAGTTTTCATACTGACATAATACTGATATAAACTAAAACAAGAAATTGATAGGCCAACAAACATTTAACATCATACTATTAGTCCTTTCTTTCTGCATGATGTGAAATATCATTTACAAAACACCTTTCTGCAATGATATTTAAAAATATCTGAAAACTTAAAATGTCATTCAGTGTTTTGTATTTTATGGACTTACTATTTCTAAATTAATTACGCTGCACTGCAACTACTGTTCATAGTCTTTCATTCAATATTCATTTTGTGTAGATTTACAGTGTTTCTACACAAAATATGATTTTCAGCCCTCAGTTTTGACATGCATATCAGATTTTATAAAATTTACTTTTTTGTTTTCCAATTTCATTCTAAATAATTTTAAATGAGTTTGTGATTCTCTATAAGTTCATGTTTTATCATATACTATTTAGAATAACCGTGTTAAACTAAATTAACTTCATTTTATGTTTATTCAAATATTTTGTTCTAATTCAATATCAAGTTTCATTCTTTGCATTCTACTCGCTGAAAATAAGTGAACTTGAATCAATTAAATAAACCACAGATATTCCTGCTTCTGTATGATCTGTTAATGTAAAACTGTTATGTTTATTTTCTAAAATACATACAATTTTGTGAATTTTATTTATGATTTCAAACACGATACTTGGGTAGTGTTCCACAGTGTGGATACACAGCAATATATACTTGTCAACAGATTAAAAGTAATGTCAAAATATTAAAAATTTAAAAATACATTATATAGGTACTTACAAAAACACTACCAGTAAAAAATTATTAAAAAACTGCTTAGAGATCTAGCAATATCAAGTCATGTGTTTAAAATAGTTAATAAACCCTTGGATTTCATAAAGGACCTCCTCTTTCAGAAAACTTTTAATTTTTTTAATAAATTTTATATCATTTAGATTTTCCATTCATTTGGTAAGATATTATATAGTTGTACTGATTTATATCTGTAACTATTAATATTCTTCGATAAACGGAAAAATGGAGCCACTATAGATCTATGTCTGGTATTATAGCTAGTTTGAATGTGGTATTCCCTAACATGGTTACGTACATAGATAATACATCCAAATATGTACTGATTATTAAAAGTAAGTATACCTAAATTTTTTAATAAGGGTCTACAGATGTCATTAAATTTAGAATTTCTAATGATTTTACTGCTCGTTTTTGAAATTTTAAAATTTTAGCGGCATGTTAAGGTTCTTCCCAAAGTAAGATACCATAACAAATTATGCTATGGAACATGTCATTAAGATAACACTATTATTGACTAAATTAGTTACATTTTTCAATAGATGGATGCAACTTGACAGCTTTTTGGATATGCTATCTATGTGAGTTTCTTAAGTTAACTTACTGTAAAAAATTAGACCTAAACACTTTGCAGGATTATTATTTTCGATGCAAACATGAGGGTTTAAGTTGAAAATAAGTGTTTGAGTTTTGTCTTCATTTAACTTTAATTTAATATTGTTAAAATAATCCTGAGCTTGTAACTGTGTTTCCTCCGACATACTGATAAGATGTTTTAAATTTCTATTTTCAATAATCTTACCAGCGAGACTGGCTGATATGTCATTTACATAAATTATGAATGAAATTGGTCCTAAGGTGGATCCCTGGGGTACTCCATGCTTTAGAGGCTTTACTGAGGACTTCATAGTACCCCGACTGACACACTTTCGAGGGAAACACAGTCAAAGGCGATCTAAAAATATGATGCCATGATCATATTTCCATTTTAAAATTCATCCATAATAAAACTTAATAGTACACTTTCCACCTCTATAACCATACTGATTACAATTCATCAGATTATTACTTTCTAGATAATACAATAACGTAATTTTATATCCTAACTCTAATAATTTTGACAGGATAGGAACTAATGAGATTGGTGTATAGTTTTTTTCAAGATTTTTATTTCCTTTTTTTGAAAATTGGTGTTACCTTAGACTTTTTTAAACAATAAAAAAATACACCTGTCTCAAAAACACATGTTAATTAGATATGTAATCTGTGATAACAGTTCCTCTTTAGCTATTTTAATCATGTTACTATTTATGCCATAATAATCTTTAATCTTCGATGTACTTAACATATCTATTAGGTCACTAAGTTCCAGCTCAGGTAATCTAAGTTGTTGTGATTAAGAGTATTTGTAATTTTACCTGAAATATTAACAAAAAAATTATTTAAGTCTTCTACACATATATTAAGAACAGTTTCTTTGCATTTGTTCTGATTTATGATTGACCATTGATCATGCAGTCTTTTGTTTATTGGAGACGTTTGCAATAATATTAGTGTCATGATTAACAGTTTCAACTTTTAGTGCTGTTTTATTTTCTTTTTTAAGCTTGTCGTAGGATTCCTTGAAGTTACTGTCAAACTTGCTAAAATCATGCAACATTGTGAGGTTATTTTTCATTAATTTGATATGTTCACTGTACTTAATTTTGTAGTGTCTTATTGTACCCTGTTTGAGGGGGAAAGATAATCAAAAGATTTGGTAAATAGTTATGTTGAACAATTTAGGTTTGTTCTCTTATGGCAAGTTAATTTATAGTATACATATTTTGTAAAAAGTGTAATTTTACTTCCACATTTTCATAATGGAGTGGAAGCAAAGTAATCGTAAAAATATTTTGAAAATTCGTCTTTGTTGAAATCGTTTCTCAATTTTTGATTTCCTAAATCAAATTCTCAGAAATAGTGCCTATATATCAAACACCATGTATATAGTATTGAAATACGGAATTTGTAGTCCAGCATTAATGTTAACACTTGGCTATTTTTGTTCGATAGATAATTAATTCACTTGGATTTTATAATTTATTAAATTTATTTCAAATCAGAGCCTCCACCTCAAATCATGCTGATCCTAATAAACCGAAAACGGTACGCTACCCCAACCTCTCCAACTTGTGACTTAAAGATATCGCATATAAATAAAAGAAAAAAGCAAACAGAAATCATCCCCGTCAGCAAAATCTATGCATAATGGATCCAGCTCCGAGATGGATATGAAACGTGTGAGACCATTATAACGTTTGATTTACCAAACCATAAAATTGATTTATTGCGACTAATGCATAGTGCGTTAGGTAAAACACAAAAGGATCCAGTGATATAAATCGTTCTGATCTTTGTAGCAAGCTGTCATAGTGAGCGCTGACGGCCAATGCCAGCTAGATCGGATGGGTACGTCATGCGGGTCATGAGAAAACCAGATTAAGGGGGATGAGATACTACTATACACTACGCAATAAATTATGTTTTCTATAAATTAAAAGCCGGACTCGGGCAGTAAATTATCTTTTTAATAATAACTTTTATGCAGCTTGGATTCTTAATTTATTGTCAGGCGCTGATTAGATCTCGAAAGGTTGATGTTATATTACAAATAGCAAAAAACGGTTTGTAATGTACGCTGTAAATGCGAGAGGTATGGAAGTAAATAGATACATAAGGATCATTTAACCAAATAAGGCGATTTATTTATTTTACATAAAAAGTGATCTTTATTAACAAAGTAGTTGCAAAAATTGCGTATAATTCTTGGCTACCTCGCTGAAGGTGTGATCTATTCTCGCTCAAAGCCAGCGTCTAGTTTTGTAAATAAAAGTAATTTCTAATGGTCAATTTGACAAGAAATGGATTTGAATTATAGCTCTTTCTTGAAAAGGAAAGATTCTGCACTAAAATATGACACAATCTTTAGTTTGATTTGAATTTTTAATAAAGTAATTAAAACAATTATTAATCAATCAATCAATCAATCAAAACAATCAATCGGTAACAAAATTCTACAATGTTATCGATAAGGAGTAAAAGTTACAGTCGAACGTAGCCGACTGATACTTATTTGATTAATATTTTACATGAATAATCATAAATAATCATGAAGAGTCATTGGCAATCATTGATAATTATATTTTTATCCATTTGTTTAGTACGCATAAAAAAGGCTATAAAAACCGGCCATCAAAATATCAAAGTAGGTACAATCATGCCGACAAGAGTACTACAGAGCCGTACTTCAAATGTTTGCATATTAGACTGAACAAAATAATACTAGAGATTTAAAAATCGTGTTCGGCAGAAACTTAATGACCTCTCGGGTAAATTGACAAATCGTTCTCTGTTTTGCGTCAATATAGGAATATCTTACGCATTGGAGGACGTGCGTCACTATATGAGTATATTACACATTGGAGGACGCATTGTTCGTCCTTGACGACATTCTAGTGAGGGGTCATTTGCGTATTCTTATCTTAATCATGCCAGATCATACTTTATATAAGAGTAGTGGTGTTTTATCTATTAAGTAATACTTTATATTCTTCTTCTTCTCCCCGCGATACTAAATGTGCGGTATTAACTTAAAAAATGGCAGCTCGAATGAGTGCCCGGATTTGGACTGTGATTAATGGCGTTTGAATGGTAAGAACAGAGGAATTTCGCAAACTTCTTACCTTAATAAAGGTCCGCCTTGGCCTCCTTGATGTCTTGATGTTGGGGTGGTTTTGGGGGGAGAGCTCTCACACCACCTGGACTGGATCACGTTACTGGCAGGCATGTTGAACACACTTAAGATCGGCAAATTTGCGAAAGTTATAACAAATTTGAAGCATAATAGACAATATAAAATACAATTAATGATAGCGGCGAGTGATACTATCCCGGGTGAGTCACGAATTGCGCTCGCCCCGATATTTCCTAAAATATTTGGAATAGAAAATTGAAATTTGGACGCCTTATTACACGACTAAAATGCCATCTTTTCAATAAAAAATCAAGTTTAGTGCATGTCAATTTATGGTTTAATTATATTAATAATTTTAAAGATACCTACTGTTACCTAGTTTAAGTTTAATTGTTCAAACGGAATTGATTTTTATTTATTTATAGGCCCGATATTTATGTTCATTTAAATAAAACTGATGTCGCATTCTATTGCAAATGTCCTTGTGGATGCAATTGTGTTTACCTCCACATACCTATGCTAAACTTAATTGTAACGTTCTTTGCGCTTACAATTATTAAATGTTTGATAGCTCAAGATTGCCTATAACTACACGAGTCTGTCTGACAACTGATATTGTTTTATTACATTCAATGGTTACTATGATTTTTCCAATGTTATTAGGTTACCAGATTTACACAGAAATGTGCCATTTTAGTTTCCAAAGCCCACTAATCTATTATCATCTATTAGCCGCATGTTTCTAAAAGCTTGGTTGCATTGTATTTTGGCTCAAATCTCAAATATTTCTGAGCGGATTTTCAAAATTTTGGTATCATTAGATTCGTATGAAAATGAGGTATTTAAAAATGTTGGTGAACGATTAAATTCCTATTTAAAAAAACCGAGTTAGTGGGTAAAAATCACATTTAAAAATTTTAAACGCCTCTAGAGAATTAAGTAATGCAATCATATTACTCTTTTTATTTTTATAGTAACGTAGCACACAAACTAAAATATATTTTGGGCACCACAGCACTCTGGATTCAGAAATAGATTTTTTAATAAAATTTTTAATGTTTATCAAAAAGTGACCAAAATGGATGTATTGTATTCAAAATTTCCTCTAGATTCCAAAAATGTAAAAATATATAGGGTGTTCCATTTAAAAATTGAAAGTTGTGGGCATTTCCGGTCAAACCGGATGTGCACCAAACTTGATTTTTTATTGAAAAGATGTCATTTTAGTCGTGTAATAAGGCCTCCAAATTTCAATTTTCTATTCCAAATATTTTAGGAAATATCGGGGCGAGCGCAATTCGTGACTCACCCGGTATATGCGTCCACGAACGTGTGGTAGCAATCAACTTCCTTTTGTGTGAGGCGCATGGCCGTAAGAAGTCACAAAAAACCCTGACAATACCATTCAACGGAAGAGAATTTAAAATTTTACGCGCGAAAGTAAACTAAACAACTAGGTAAATAGGTGTATATTTATTATTGCTAATGCGGACGAAATACTAATGTCCCTCATTGGACCCTGATCTGCTTTAACCTTTGCCTCCATTTGCCTCTGTTTTTCGCTGCTTCCTGTCAGTTTCTTACGGTAAGTAATTTTTCTGCATCATTTGTATGTTATCCCGCCATCGGGTCTTTGGTCGTCTTCTGTGCCTATTGTCTATGATTTGCCACCTCACGATTCTTTTGGCACCCGGTTCTCGACAAATCTCTCAACGTATTCCGCCAATATAAGCCGTTGTACATTGACGTAGTCAACTATATTTATATCACTGTACAGTTGTGTTGTTTCTGAATGAAGTGTTGTTGTACTTCCGGATGTTTTCCCGCGTAGTTGATAGGCTCCTGCAGGAGCCACGGTTGTCTAAAGGCCGAACTGAAGTTCGAGCAGCGAGGAGCAGCAGTAGGGAGCTTCTAGCGAGAACCTGATGATGGCAGATGAGATTCTGACGAAACGTTAGTTAGACAACCGTGGCTGCTGCAGAAGCCTATCATCTACGCGGAAGAGCACCCGGAAGCACAACACCATATCACCATGCAGTTGTATCAATTGATAATTGTATCTAACCCGCCAGTCTTCATCTCTCACCGGGTCATACACCCTTCTGAGAACTTTCCATTCAAATATGGCTAGTATGTCTTCAGTTTTCTTGGTGAGAGTCTACGTTTCACAGTCGTAGATGACAACTGGTCTTATTAGGGTTTTGTATATGGCCACAATGGCGTCTCTTTGGATTCATATTTCTCCTACTGTTCATATTTCTCCCAATCCATACACATTGCGCAATCACATGCAGTAATAAACATTCATTACCTATCATCAATAATCATAAAAAAATCGTAAATAATCATCACAAACTTTATCCTCAACAAGTTCCTTACGGTCAGTTCCTTGGTGGCACTTTTTGGAGGGCATTCTCTTAGCTATTTGCTGTGGTTCTCCCTGAATCCTTAACCGTCGAAGAGTCGCTATTGGGGGGGGAGGGGATATTTTTTTGATAATCGATGTATTTGTGCTAAGAACTGTCCATGTAAGTGGTAATAAATGTCTCCAGATCCAAATATTGAAAGCATCATTGAAACGTATGACAAGTTATTTAATAGGCAAAGTACAACGGGCAAAAGTTAATAATATTGTAGATCCTGAAAAGAAAACAGTACAGTATGGAGAGCCACAAGGAACGATAATAGGCCCTATATTCTTTAATATCTATATAAATAGGTTATTTAAAATACCCTCGGTCAGAAAAGTCATGTTTCACGAACGATACAGCGGTGCTTTATAAAGCAGAGTTAGTCAGAATTATATTAAAACGAGTAGTACAGCACGACTTCTTAAACATAATACAGTTTTTTAATAATCAGCTATTAACTATTAATTTCCATTTCCATTAATTGTATCCCAAATTATGATATACTACAATTTAAAAAGAACCAGAGCATAATAAAAATAGAAATAGCCGATGAAGTTGGGATGGAACTATCAGATTGAATTTATTGGTAAAAATTTTTTTATCGAGATATATTTGAAGTACAACACCTGAGAATATTATATTATGTCTTCGTACAATCCCATATCAATTACGGAATTTCAGCATGGGGTGGAGTAACGAATAATTACTTTAAAAAATTGGAATATTTGAATTAAAATCATATATAGGAAAGATTACCGTAACTCAAGGGATCAACTTTTTAGTGAAACACTTTTATTAGATACATGGCAATTAATTATTTCTTCAAAATCTGCCTGCGCGACAATTTAAATATAAAGGGACTTTAACACAGATTACGCATCCGCATGACACCAGTAAACCCGTTACAAAAGTAAACCCGTTGTAGTTCCTAAAGCTGAAAAAACTATAAGTCAAAGATTTTACATCTACCTTTGTTCCATCATTTTCGCTGAAACTTTCATTTAAGAAATAAAAAATGGCTGGATGCCACACCAAGATTAAAAATACATCAATTAATAGATAGAAACAAACACTTACTAAATATAAACTATATTTTCTGCCTTTTCATTACTTGTATAATCATTTCCAAGGTTAGTTTCATCCCTTTTTCTAAGTTATGAACGTACATACAAACAAATATATTAAATTATTTATTAATTATATTTATATTAAGCCCTTAAATAAGATGTACGTAGATTTTAGATATATTTTAGAATTGAGGAAATGAATATATTACTAGCAAAAATACTCCTAATTATTTCAAACTCTTACTAAAGACCTATCATAGATAAGTACAAAAACATATTATATCATTCTAAACAAAATACTTTGCTGGCTACATGCCACGAACAACATTGAATTATAAGAAAGAAATATGCACATTACGTACAGATAACTGTCACAATAATGATAGTTTCAATTTTAAATTATCCTGTTCAACAAAACCAAAAACAACCAAAGACAAAAACACTTACCAAAAACTTTAAAAACTTTCACAAGTGGTACGTAATGTGCATATTTCTTTCTTATAATTCAATGTTGTTTGTGGCATGTAGCCAGCAAAGTATTTTGTTTAGAAGGATATATGTTTTTGTACTTATCTATGATAGGTCTTTAGTAAGAGTTTGAAATAATTACTAGTATTTTTGCTAGTAATATATTCATTTCCTCAATTCTATTTTAGATTAGTCTTACATTGTAGGGAATTTGCATTTGCGTTTGATTATATTTTAGATATATTATTCAAATATATTTTATTAATTATGTCCACACTTAAATGCTAACTTTAGATCAAAATTCGTCACGGGTTCATTTACAAGGTTACTTTATTGAGCCCTTGCCTCGTTTATTTACCAAGAAAATTATTATTAAAACATATTTTTGTTACATCCGTCATTTACATATCATATAAAGAATATGTATTTTGGACATATTGTCATTATTAACTATTAACTGTATTATATATCACATGTATCATTTAGGAAATAAATTTAATTTTTATTATTATTATTATCTCCTTCACTGCCCAAATCTCAGAGGTATAAGAAAATATGGAGAAAATTAGGGTATTTTGTTAGCAAGCATGATCTTTATGCGCTTAGCTATCAACTATGAAGAACCAGATATATTATCTCCGCTTAATGTTTTTACATAGTCGTTGAACATTCTATAGACTACTCTCCTTAGTTTTTCTAAATTAATTTTAATTTTTTAGGTGTAATTACCATATTTCTGATTTTAATCTCTCGATTACGCTTTATCCGTCTGTACACCATTCTGCATTTTTGTTTTTATTTAATCTTATGGTGGTAACACTCTCCATGGACATTTTGTTTATTTATGTTATACAATTTTTATATTTATTAGAAACACAGTATAATTCTTTGTGACGCAATTGGACTTGTCCTTCTTAAGTTTGCCAGGGAGTGCAAACATTAACAATTTTTTTTCTCTACTAGAGATACTTGCGGTATTAGAAACATGTTTGGAAATACTCTGTTTGTAAATAAAATTGACAAACAATTTTTACCTTAGTACTTTTCTAATTTTCAGTCAAAAATATATTTCTGGCACGAATATCATTGACATCCTTACATAAAATGAATGGCGTAATGACACATCGCTTAACTGAGATAATAACAACATCAAGCGTCGAACCTATATGGGTACGTTATTTATTTGCTTTGAAAAAATTCCATAACAATTAATTATGCAAAATGATGTAGTGTTCGGTGTTAGAATGCTGGTACCCCTAAGCAAGATATGTGCAAATAAGTGATTTATGGGACGCAGTTAACACGCAATTGTTGGTTCGTGGAATAAATTTATTGTACTCAAGCTGTTTAGTAAAAATAATCGATCTACCGAGCAGAACGCATTTTCAATATAAGTAATTGAAACCCAACCCTTAAGGAAATCCATTGTTGGATACATTGAATTAATTAATTTATTGTGATACACATTATACGTAAAAAACCTCAAATTATAATAGTAGAGGACTTTAGCCGAAGCTGGGTCTCCCCCCACCACTTTTTGTGACCTTGACCTTGACCGTGAACGTGTATGCCGCTATGGCGTGACCTTGAGCCGTAGCCGGTGCGTACCCTTGAAGCCGGGTTGCATTTGACCTTGAAAAGTCGTCATGACCTTGGCCGTGAACGTGGAGGCCGCTCCGTGGCCTTGAGCTGTAGCCGGTGCGTGTCCTTGAAGTCGAGTTGCATTTTACCTTGAAAAGTACTGTTGTAAAGCTTAACCTTGAAAGGTCGTTGGCAGTTGTTGAGTTCGACTTGCACCACTCCATTTGACCTCGAAAAGTATGTTTATAATTGAAGAGGGGGAAGGCTTTGTGGCGTAGCAGAACGCTATAAAAGAGCAAGAGGAGTCTCTGTATTATCATTCTTAAAGTTAGATTCCTTCAGTAAAGTATCCAAGATGTATACGTGTACTTGCGGTGCTAGTTTTACGCGAGGTGATAATATGCGACGTCATCAGAGACAGTCATGTAAAAATATAAATGATAATGGGCCTGGGGCAAAACAACCAAAATTAGATTCAACTCCTTCGACATCTACAAATCTGCAAACGTGTTACAGCTGTAATGTGACTCTAACAGCTAGACAGATGAAATCTCATAAGAGGACATTGCAGCATAGAACAAATTCGTGTGTACCTTTGATGAATGGCGTAGAAATTGTCCGAAGTGCTTTCCAATATAGAATAATAAGTTACCGAGTGCATAGTGAAAATGAAAAATTGGACTATATAATGTTTTTCAACGAAATTAGAAATAAAGTATTGGATTTATTGCATGAAGTCCTGATGCTTCACAAAATAGTGAAGATAAACATGGAGACATTTGCCAGATACATATTGCAAACTCAAGAAGTGTCTGAAATGAAATCATTTAACACCTGCAATAAAATTTTGGATCAAGGTATGGATTTAGGCAGCTTTCTCGATACTTTTGTGGATATGATGGTTGCCCAAACTACAGAGTTCCAAGAACGCGATTCCGGTACGTAAATATTTATCGAAGTGTAGAATAATGATTAATAACTGCATATTATTTTTAGGATGGGCCCTTGAGGAAATAAAATTTGTGGAAATAAATGTGAATAAGTACAGTCCACTACGTGGTTCATCATATATTAAACTACCAAAGTACATAGAAAACAAAAAGGCCGTAGTGAATATAGAAAACCATGATCAATGCTGCTTTGCTTGGGCTGTAACTTCAGCACTGTATCCTGCAAATGGTCAAACATCTGACATGTCATCTTATCCGCATTATTCAAGAGTTTTAAACTTGACAGGTATGGATTTTCCAGTTAAATTGCGCGATATTTCTAAATTTGAAGAATTGAATAATATATCGATTAACGTATATGGTTTAGAAAAGAAATTTGAGAATAATAGAATAAAGTATGATGTTGTCGGACCTTTGCGTTACTCTGAGAAAAAATTACGTATGCATGTTAATTTGTTATTAATTTCCTCGGAATGTGATGAAGATCACCATTGTTCAATAGACTGTGCCAAAACTCACTATTGTTGGATAAAGAATTTATCTGGGTTAGTTTCACATCAAATTTCTGCTCACGGACATAAAAAATATTTCTGTGACGGATGTTTGCTGTATTTTAGCAATGAGCGCCAGTTAATGCTTCATCAGAAAAATGATTGTAATCATATTTATACAACAACACCATCGACACAATTTCGGCTTGATAAATATGGAAAACAGGTACCGGAAAATATATTAAAATTTGAAAATTTTGAAAAGCAAATGCAAGTACCATTCGTAGTATATGCTGATTTTGAATCAATTCTTAAACCAATAAACACGTGTGAGCCTAATCCTCAGTGCTCTTACACTAACAAGACCTTCATTCATGAGCCGTATTCTTTCGCATATTTCATAAAATGTTCTTTTGATAATTCCCTTTCCAAGTTTGAGCTATATAGAGGATCTGATGCTGCTAAGGTTTTTGTATCACGTATAGAATGTGATGTAAGAGAAATTTATAATACATATTTGAAAGATGTAACACCGATGGCTCCTCTAACACCATCGGAGATAGAAAATTTTAACAATGCAACCGTTTGCGGTATATGTGAGAAACCCTTTAAAGAAGGTGACGTAAAAGTGAAAGATCATTGCCACATAACTGGTAAAATAAGATTCGGTGCTGCTCATTCTATCTGTAATTTAAATTATAAAATTCCAAATTTTATCCCTGTTATATTTCACAATATGAGTGGATATGACATACATCTATTTGTCAAAGAGTTGTGTGCACATAAAGATAAAATTGAAGTAATACCACAAAACAAGGAGAAATATATATCTTTCACAAAACACCTTTATATGCATGATTATGTTAACAGCAAGGGAGAAAATAAAAATAAATTTTTAAAATTACGATTCATTGATAGTTTCAAATTTATGTCAGCATCACTACAGCATTTAGGAGAAAATTTATCAGACGATCAAATGGCTATGACTAGAAACTTTTGTGCTGATGACATAAAATTTAATTTAATGCGGCGGAAAGGCGTATTTCCATATAGCTTTGTAGATAGTTTAGAGAAGCTAAATAATCAAAATTTGCCTTCGAAAGAAGAATTTTATGATAACCTAAATGAAACACACATATCAGACGAAGATTACGAAAGAGCTCAAAATGTGTGGAGGTTGTTTGAGTGTAACAGTTTGGGATCTTACTCAGATATTTATTTAACCACAGACGTGCTACTTTTATGTGACGTATTTGAAAATTTTCGTGAAATTTGCCTGGACAAGTATAAATTGGATCCGGCACATTATTTCACGAGTCCTGGTTTATCATGGGATGCTATGTTAAAATTAACACAAGTAGAACTTGAGCTATTAACAGACATTGACATGATTCACTTTTTTAAAAGGGGTATACGTGGCGGGATAAGTCAGTGCTCAGAAAGGAAGCATATTGCAAACAATAAATTCCTACCTAATTATGACTGTACAGAACCTTCCTCATTTATTACATATCTCGACAGTACGAATCTATATGGGCATAGTATGTGTCAGATGGTGCCATCTAGCGGATTTGAGTGGTTGTCTGAAAGAGAAATTCTCGATTTAGATATTACCAACATTTCAGATCAAAGCGCCATCGGGTATGTTTTTGAAGTAGACATACATTACCCGGAAGAATTACATGATTTGCACTCAGATCTCCCTTTTTTGGTAGAAAGCATTATACCACCGGAGTCAAAATCAAAATCCTCGAAATTAATTCCAAATTTGAATGACAAAAAGAGATATGTTGTACATTACAGAAACCTGAAACAAGCCATTAAACATGGTTTAATGGTGTTAAAAACATATAGAGTGCTTAAATTCAATCAGTCGGCGTGGTTAAAAAAATACATCGATTTGAATACAGAAATGCGAAACAATGCAACCAATAAGTTTGAAAGAGACCAGTATAAGTTGATGAACAACTCAATTTTTGGAAAAACAATGGAAAATGTAGATAATAGAAAAGATATAAAGTTAGTGACTCACTGGGAAAGTATCAAAAAAACTGTAGGTGCAAATGCACTAATAGCTCGGCCAAATTTTAAGTCATGCACAATTTTCTCAGAGGATTTTGTGGCCATTGAAATGGGTAAATTGAGGGTCTTATATAACAAGGCGATTTTTGTTGGCTTTTGCGTGCTTGAATTGTCAAAGACTGTATTGTATGAGTTCTTTTACGAAGTTATTAAAAGTAAATTCGGCAATGATGCTTCCTTGCTGTACACTGACACTGATTCATTAATAATCAAAATTTTGACTGACAATTTTTACGACTTTATCATACAAAATCCCGAAAAATTTGATACGTCCAATTACACTGTAGGAAACAAATTTAATATTCCAAAAAATCCATCGGTGCTCGGAAATATGAAAGATGAGTTTCCTGGGGATCCTATAATTAGCTTTTATGGTACGGGAGCCAAAGCCTATTACGTGCAATCCGTCAATAACGAATTAAAAAAAGCAAAAGGTGTCAAGAAGTCGGTTATTAAAAAAGAATTGACATTAGACGACTACAGGAAAGTTGTGGAACAAGGGGGTTTAATATTTAGAAAAATGAACACGTTTAGAAGTCATTTACATGATATATATACGGAGATGCGTAATAAAGTAGCACTTTCTCATCACGACGATAAGCGTTTTGTTATTCCAAATACCACAAAAACTTTGCCTTGGGGACACTCTGATATAAGATTCTTTCAAAGTGAACCAAAGCCAAACGTCGAGATGCTAATATCAGCCGTAAATAGTCTCGAACGAGGTGTTGAAAAAAATAATGATAATTTAGATGCTTTACTTGCCGCAATAGCCGAGTTGAACAATGAATATGTGTAACATATAATGCTTTTAATACTAACGCAAAGATCGGCGAACGTCCTACTAAACTGGAAAATTCATCCCCAATATTTCACTTAATCAATTTAAAACAGTATTTAGTCAGTTGTAGCAAATGTATGACATGTGTTCTCTTATTGGTTGTTAATAAAATTTATACATGAATTGTTGTGTTTCTTTTCTCTCAAAATAAATTGTAATCAAATAATGTAAAGTGTATACTATTAACGCTTTCAGCTATTACACCACTTTCTTACTGAGAGTGTGCATAGTCGAAGTTTGGTATAGTTCTCTTCATATACTTAAGGCACATAAAAAGTGTAGGCGCCTTTGACTTTAGGGTAAAGATCAAATACCCTGACATTTTGTTATTTGCTTTAAATATATGAAGAGAACTATATCGATGTGGGGACTTGAAATGTGCAGATACATTAACGATGGGGGTGAATTTAAACCAATCAGAAAAATGGGTGGGGAGGAGTAGTGGGGGTGAACTCCTCTACATAAGCGCCAGCAATGCTAACAAGATTCATTTCGTCTTCAGCTATCCTTAAGTGCTGACGGGTTGTTAAAAGACTTAAACGCTTTTTGCTTTGTGTTAGTTGTTGTTAGTGACTTAAAAAAATGGAAGGAAGTAGCTATTCGCAGATGGCTGGTGGTAGCAGGAAGAGAGCTGCTTCGCCAATATTGGATGTTTTGACGGCGATGGCCTTTGTGTCGAATTTTAGGCCATCACAGGAGGACGCCGTGCGTACAAACAGTGGTGGTGGTGGCGGTAGCAATAACTTCAACGACATCGATGTGGGTGCTACTGATTTTAACGACATCGACGTGGATTACCACCTGTCCCAGGATGTGATTGAAGAATACAATCCGGAGTTATATCGTATCCTGGATGAGGTGGAGCGTAATGTGGTAGAAGAAGCTGCTGTGCCACTTCAGGACGCGGGTCCCAATTTCGGTGGCGTCAAAGACCAAGGCAAGTTCAAAGAGCCGATTGATTTGCCCCTTCCTGCATTCGCCAGAAAGAATAATGCTGACGTTGTCGAAGATTCCGGGGATGAATTTCAACCACCCAAGAAGTCTAAGAATTCACCAGGTCCTTCTGGGATTTCTAGACCGGCTCCTAGGAATAATCGTTCTTCAAAAAAGGGTAAGGCGGCGAAATCCAAGAAGGGTGATCATCGTAGCATCCTTAGAAACATTTTGGAAGAACCAGCTCCTCTTACTTCTAGTGTGCAGAAAAAATCCAAAAAAGGTAAGGAGCCTGTCGTGAAATCGAGACCACAGCACAGCATTCATCGTTCATCGCCTGTTAATTTAAGCGACTCTTCCGATGAAGAACAAGAGATTTTTTCTCAGATCGGTGATAGGGACATCTTCAGCAACTTCGGCAAATTACTGGAAAAAGTGAAGCGTGAAACAGCAGAGAAAACGTCCGCCCGCGCTGGTGATGACAAATTACGGGATACCGCCAGGCGAGCCATTCTCCTAGCAAAACAAAATATCGAAGCCTCACAAAAGAAAATACAGGAAGAAAATGAAAACACACCAATACTGTTTTTTTTCTATACTTCCTTGAAAAAAAAAATGATACATACCTCTATATATTTTTTACAAAAAAATAAAATAATTTCTAACTTTATTTAGGTGTGCATTTTACTATGCACAAATAGTGTTATTTTATTTCTATACTCCTGCGAGAGAAAAAAATATACATACCTCTAAAACAGAGTGTATGAAATTAATATTACACTACCTATTTTACCATTTCATTTACATGCGCGCGTTCTAACAATTATTATTAATTATACATACCTTTGTATCATTATTTATTTTTATGAATGTATTGTATTGGTTTGTAAACGTTATTTTATTTTCATACGTCTTAGTGAGACATCTAGCGGTCACTAGAATAATAACTGTATTCCTGTATAGAGTTGCCTATGATGTCTACAAAAACAACTTACTTCAGATGTATATTTCGTTGGGTGACATTTAGAGGTCGGTATAATAATTGTATTTCTGTATCGAGCTGCCAATCCGTCAGTGGCGCACTGTATGCTACATATTTTTATATTTAATTACTGTATTTATTTTTGATTACATTATTCTCAACTCAAAATTATAATGGTATAATTTGGTAATTTAAGCAAATATTTGTTAATAAAAAAATACTTTTTCTGTGCTGATATTTTATTATATAACTCATAAAAAAAAAAATAGAAAGATTACAAATTTATTTATTTTTATTACATAACATAAAAAGTTATACATCTATTTCTTCTTCTTCTTCGTCTTCTGACCCACTGTTCAGTGACCATTCACTCGGTGAACTAGATCTGCTAGGCGGCTCTACCTCTATAGATGAGCTAGGACTACTGGGTGGCTCAACTCCCAATGGTCTCCACCATTCTGAACCATCAGGACCATCCTGGTTTAGATCATCCAAGTAGCGTACTAACGGTACAGACCAAGTACTACTGTCTGGCATGTTACCATTATCTCTGTACTCCATGGCCATTCTGTATTCGTATTCCCAGAATGGCATTGTCGACTCTGCGCAGTCGCTGGAACTTATTGTATTGTCTTGAGCAGCCATTTCTTGCAACTTTGCAGTTTAACTGAGAAACACGATGAGGGGAGTTTCTTATATAAATGGACCCCCACTCTATATTATAACCAACATTTGCAAGAATTGTGGGTACTAGGTTCATCATATACGGATTTTTCTCATGGTAACATTGCCGTCGCCACCACTATCGTAAACGTGGGAGAGAAAGTGGGGGTAAACTGACATACTTAAAACTGAGAGAATCCTCTATTCTTTATCAGTTCTGTATTAGAGAGCTCTCACTATGAATACTGAGATTCAGGATCATACCGTGTCGTCCAGCAGTGATCCGATACTTAGTGGACCAGATTATTGGGCAGAGTCCCTTCTACGATTGTTATCACAGCTACCACCTTTGGAAGATATTGAGGACACCTCACCGGTGCCTGATAGTACGACCGAGGACTGTGGAGACAGTAGAGTAGAGCCCATGGGGTCGATGGATCGGTCACCGTCACTCTGGAGTCTGGAGACCGTTCCAAATGAGGACGACTATGATAGTGACGAGGTATCCGATGAAGAATATATGGATGATGAAGATATTTAATTTTTGTAATTAATAATATATACAAATGTTTTTTTTTTATGTAAATAAATATATCGATTCTAAGAAATTATTTGTTTATTATTCTCTATTTTAAGTGCAAAATAAAGTGGGGTAAATTGACTTACATAATAAGAAATTAGTACATTTTTCTTCACTTGAGTAGCATAATATCGCTTTACTATAGCAGTCTAGCCTATACCAACCCCATATTCATTTTATACTAGTGCCATTCAACCACCACAACGTACATTAAGAGTGAGGTGGTAGACTGTTTCTTATACACAGATTATTTTTATCATAGCAGCATTTCCACCACATAGACAGATATTTTAAATTATATCTTATTTTTTTTTTAGACTTTACAAGATGTAAAAAAAAACACGACATTTTCATATAACAGAAATATTTATTTACAAAAAAAAAGAATTATATTTACAACAAAAAAAGAAGTGTATTTACAATAAAAAAGTATATTTACAATAAAAAGTATATTTACAATAAAATAAAATAAAATAAAACATAACTAAACTAACTTAACACTAAACTATTTACATATTTACATATCCACATTACCATTACAAATAACACACACCTCCACCGGTCTTATTTGGTGTAGTGGATCACCGCAACACTTGCAATATACCCGGACACCATCGGCAAAGCGTGTGGTGCTATGTAGGTCAACATGGCGATGAAGTGACGTTTCGACACGTCTTTGGTAACCTACATAACACCAGTAGCAAAGTTCATACTCCGCACCACCCCTCACATCCACAACTACGTATGCCATGGTGGTGCAGAATATCTCCCCTCTGGCGTCCCCTCTTTGCAGATATTTGTGGATATGCTGCAATTGATCCTCATCGTCGGAAGCGTCTGCCACGATGCCATCATCGTCCGCGTCGATATGATTTTGGACATCCTCTTCCTGATCCTCGATGCCATCATCATCCGCGTCGATATGATTTTGGATATCAACGCCCCCAATGGGAATATGATCTTCCTCGTCGTGGCTCTCTTGCTCGTCGTGGCTTTCTTCCTCGTCGTCGCTCCACAAATCTCTCACTTCCACAACTTCTACGTCCTCAGCGCCAACTTCGAGGTTATCAGCGTCAGCTTCGACAGCCTCAGCTTCGACGGCACCATCTTCGTCGAATTCATCGTCCCATCGGTTGTTTAACAGGTCAACCTCTGACAGCCAATCTAAAAAGTCTAGATTGGCGCATCCTCTGGGAGCACTTGCCATCAATCTTTGGGGTGCAGCCATTGCAAAATAAAAAATTGCTATAGAGTATACTTCGCGTAAACGTGAGGAGTTCTCTTTCGGTGTTGAAAATCAACTGATCTGAATCGAGTCACCTCCTCGTTTATATACAGTTGATGACGTCATGTCACCTCTGACGTCAGCACCCTCAGCATCTACTTAAATGAGAATGAACACAATGAGGAGCACAGTTATTATTCTGCTTTCATACTGTACATATTGTAAAGTATTAAGAAGTATTAAAAATGCCTTTTCCAAAAGAGTGGCAGTCAAAACCAACCATTGCAGCATATCCTTTTAGAATGAATGACCAACTGGTGTGTCATAACTGCTACGTTTCCTGGCCGAAGGAATATTTCAATCCATGTACGGGCTTGTGCGGAATTTGTGTAAGGGAGAATCCTGTGTCAATTCAGAGGTTCCAAGGAAGAAAAGCTGGGGAACGTCAGTGTCGTAAATGTCTTCAAATGTTGGCTCGCAGCAACTTTGGAATAATGAGAGATGTTTGTGGTGTTTGCATGGTGGACCATCCATTAAGGCAGCGGTGTATGGCATGTGATAAATTCGAGAGCAATTGCTGGAATAATATATGCAGCCAGTGTAGACATAATAAACTATTGTGTGAAAATGTCGGTCACTATTATGTGGATATGTTGCATCACAATAGAAAATGCTGGTGTCCTGGAATCGAGAAATTCGAATGTTAAGGCGTGGGATTTCATGAAGAATTTTTTTTACAATAATTTGTATTTTTTACATATTTTGCTTAAAATAAAATATATTTATATTAATTTGTTTTTTCTTCTCTTTAACTTAACGAAATATAAAATCTAAATACTGTTACAGTGAAATAAAGCAATTCAATAATGAATTTTATATGTTTAAATAAAACACATTAATATCGTATACATATTTTATTTCCATATTACTGATACATAAGTAAATATATAAATTGATTATGCATATTTTACATTTAATAAATTAAACGACATCCATTTTGTCAATCCAAGAGTTGTGTTCATTGGAAAGTCCAAGCCATTTGACAAATATTTTGTTCCCTTTCTTTCTTAAAACCTTCTCCACTAGATATATGTCAGGATACTTAGTTTTTTGTAACTCCATTTCATAAAAACATCCTTTGATTGGTTGTCCATGCATGTCCTCGAGCTGGTAAGTTGTTGGGTTCGTTATGTTTATTTTCACAATTTTAAAAAGTTCAGTTGAAAAATTAATTGTATAACCTTTTTCAAATACACCTTTGTATGCACTTATTCGAACTATGTCACCAACCTTAAACTTGGGTTTTAAAGCAATCCTAATGTGATTATACACATTTAAACATGTGGTTGGTTTAACGTCAGCAGGTTTCATGCCAATAGTTCGATGTACTTTATTGTTGTACTTTTTTGTGACGTTGGATAGAATATCGAACCATTTGTATTTACCTCTGGCTGAGAATTCTTTATATAACCAATTTTTTAATGTTCGTATCACTCTCTCCACAATTGCTGCTTTTTTCGTACTATATGTAGAGTAATGATTAATGCCATACTTTTTCATTAAAGTGGAAAAGTTTTTGTTGTAGAATTCCGTACCCTGATCGCTTTGAAGATTCTTAGGTGAGTAGTTTGATTTTTGCAAAATGCTCCTCATACCCTTCGTAATTTCTATACCCGTTTTATTTCTTAGGGGTCTTGTCCACACATATTTTGAATAGCAGTCGATCACTACGAGGATATATCTATAGCCCTTATTAAGGTTCGCATATGGCTGCATTTCAGCCAAATCCATTTGCCATAAATCCGCATACCCTTTGATGATTGTTCTTCTTCTACGAAAATTTTTTCGGGGTAACCTGTGCAGTTCCTGCACAATGGCCTTCTTTGTAGCACTGATTTCCATGTTAACTTATTGGATCGATTGGGTGTGCAGAGAATACACTAAGCTGTTACATGTTTGCCGATAGACTAATTTCTAATAAGTTAATTCTTCTAATTTATTAATTTTGTCAATTATTTTCTGAAGCTCTCTAGCTTGTTGAGAAATTGAATTTTCCACTGTTTTATGTTCCTTATCAATATTCGCTCGTATTTGTTCATTAATATACTTTTTCATCTCTGCAACAACCCGTGCATTTCCTTTATCAATTTTTTTCGGAATTTCCTCATTTACATAAGTTTTTGCAGTGGCAACAGCTAACAAAACTTGACCATTAACATACTTTTCCATTTGACCATTAACATACTTTTCCATTGCTGTGATAATTAAGTTAGTGGCCTCATCCATAGCCTTGCGGATGTCTGCAAAGAAGGTAGTAAGTCGCTCTTCAACATAGTTGCGTGTTACCCCATCCTGACTATCTACCGGTTCTCCAATGTTCTTTAAACGTTTATTCTGAATGTCGAAGTGATTATCTGTAGTTAGCTTAAAGCCAAGACCTGGTGGACCACGCACGACTAATGATTTATTAGCGCCGCCTCTTCTGCGTCCAAATTTATCAATTGTGTTGTGACCAGGTAGCATTTCTAATTACATCTGATCTGATTTAAGCATTTCACAGTATATTATACTTCCCCATTATAATTATGTTAATAGATTATTTTTTCTTCTCTCATTTCCTCCAACAAACTAATTATTTCATTATTAACGCCACTGTTACCTGCCATTTTTGAGCTATACAGCAGACGTAGACGATCTACCAACTCTTTTGGCTTATTCCAATAAACATAGTCGACACCTTTACTATTGTATATTTTCTGAAGTGGCATTTGCGGAAAGCCCAAACCAGTTCTGGATCTCGTCATTACTGTAGAAGATGTTAGTGGTTCTATAATGTCACTGAATTTTTTCCATTTAGTTTTATTCAAACCCTTTTTGATATCATAGTGTTTATATGCTGCTCTCGTCTTTTTTAATATTTCGCCATATATTTGATACTCCTCGTCAAAAAGAGATACTTCATCGCTGCGTAGAACTAATGGGTACTTCAAAAATATTACATCGTACAACTTAGGACTGCCAGAATACGTTCCTAGAGACTTATTACCATTCCACAACGTAATATCCCCACTAGAAAACCGCACCTCGACATTACCCATATGTAGTTGGCCTGTATGGGGGTCTAGACGAACACCATATACAGTGTCATATTTATAGTTGCCGGACTTTACATTTTCTAGATGTTGTTTGATTACAGCACATTTCTCTTCTACACTGCCAATGGATCTTTCTGAGCCTGGGGTACTCATTAACGACGATCTTGGTGGTGTTTCCATATAATATGCTGCATTATTCTCGCCATCGTCGCTACTGGTTTCAGGTGTCGCTTTAAACATACTGGTCGTAGCTTTATTACTATCTCGAGATTGTGTCGGTGTTGGTGGTGTCTGGTTATGTGATTTTATCTGTGAGGCAGATGACATAACTTTTAAAGGTTTTGTTATGGGCTCATAGATCTTCTCAAGTGCTAACTGACTCTCAACATTTCTACTCTTCAGTGAATTAAATTTTTTACGTACAGAATCAGTAGCTTCAACTAGTTGCCGTTTGAGGTTTACTTCCCTTGCCATGTCTCCATCGATATTGCTATGGTCTTTCATTTTCTTTTCCAATGTCTAGCCTCAACGAAGTAGTCCCGACGCCGTCCACAGGTCGATTGAAACTTTAATTGTTATACTTTATGGATATATGAAACTATCAAGTCCTTTCCTATATCTCCCCTCATTCACATCTCTATCTTTGTCAATTACAAGAAAACCATACTTGTCTCTCCAACAATGTGCACACATTTCTTGAAATTGCTTAAAAGATACATCTGGTGAGACATGATCAGAGAAAACGTGATGCAAATTCATTTCGTCCTGTTTGAATACAGCTAAAAAGTTAGTATTGTCTCTTACGATTTGTTTATTTACACGAGAATATGTCTGTGCGAGATAAAAACAGTCTACATTTCTATGACGGCCCATTGAGAAAAATGCACGAATTACGTCTTGCTTTTCACATATAACGTCATCGAATATAAAAATAGAATTGAGCTTGGCATCAGACGGTTGTACTATTTCCGCATTATTACTGAATGTATAAAACCCTAATCCCTTAATCGGTGATAGTATGGTGCGTAAGAACTCATACTTGGGTTGATATAAGGACTTTGAATATAGGTATACATTTTCAAAACGTAATCCAAGGGGGTGAGTAAGCAAAGATATCATCAAGTTCGTCTTGCCACAGTTACTCGGGCCGATAAGTAGTCCACGAACAGTTGATGGAAGTAATGGCCCATGACGCGATTCAATTTGCAATCCACATCCAACTTTTTCATCTAAATTTTCTATAGAAAAATTCTGGCTCTGCTTCACAATGCGCATCGTAGCACGGTTGAAGACTATATAAATAGATGTATGCATTACATTTGTTATTTAAATGTTGTTAGTCAAGCAGCGCACAAGTAAGAACAGCCGATTTTTAAAGGTCGGTAAGGGGGTAGTTAATTCTCTAATAAATAAGTTTCCATTTGAACTACATTTACCCGGCGGTTACCAGTACTGTGGTCCAGGTACTAAATTAAAAAAAAGATTAGCACGAGGCGATCCAGGTATAAATAAACTCGACGCTGCATGCAAGCAGCACGATATTGCATACGATCAAAACTCGAACGATTTATCAGCCCGACATAGAGCAGACTATCAACTTGAACAAGCTGCGTGGAATCGAGTTAAATCCAAAGAGGCAAGTTTAAAAGAAAAGGCTGCCGCGTGGTTGGTTACGACTATAATGAAGGGAAAACAACGTCTTGGTATGGGATGTAAATCAACCACATCTCGTGTTACAAAAAGAAATAAAAAGAAGAATAAAAGCAGGAAGAATAATGTTAGAAAGGTAGCATTCGGGGCTGGAATAGTACGCAAGGTACGTGATGATCTGCGTAAAGCCGGTGGTAAGCGATCTGTAGCTAAGGATACTAGAAAAGTTATGCAAGTAGCGCTTCAAGCTGCACGACGACACATGAGATCAGCTGGAGGAAAACGCAATATCCGTACACCTCGCATAATACCGATTCCGAAAGTTGGTGGAATTCTACCCTTAATACCTATTTTTGCTGGTTTATCGGCGTTAGGTAGTTTAGCAGGCTCTGCAGTAGGCTTAGCCAAGGCTATAAATGACGTGAAAAAAGGCAGAGAGGAATTGGCAGAAACAAACCGCCATAATAGACATATGGAGGCAATTGCTGTTGGGAAAAGTGGCAAGGGACTATATTTGAAACCATATCGTAAGGGATTGGGCCTCTATCTAAAATCACAAAGTTCAAAAAACTACTAGACACACTGCCTCGAAAACCTCTCACCAACATCGATCTTAAATATTATGCTGAGAAGATGAAGGTGCCATATTTTCGGGGTATATTTATGCGCGATACTTTACCAAATTCCGGGCCAAATCGTAATGAATCCGCCATCATAAATTTGGATACTATAGATGGCCCGGGAACACATTGGGTGGCATATAAAAAACGTGGTAGTTTGGTCACATATTTCGATAGTTTTGGCGATTTACCCCCACCAAGAGAATTAATTCTGTACTTGCGCAATGATTTAACGTTTACGGATAAAATCTACTACAATTATGAGCGTCAACAAAATTTCAACACAGTGTGGTGTGGCCATTTGTGCTTAAAGTTTCTTTCTTCGAAAGTTAAATAAAACTATCCAAATGGCATCTGTGACCCCATCGATGGATCGAGAGGCAATTAAACGGATGGGCCACTCATTGATTGCTTTCTCTAGACTACGCAGCTTGTTGAAGATGAGTAAACAGCAACTTTCAGATATGCCTAAAGAAGTAATGATTGCATGCGCCCCTTATGAAATTGCATTAGTGTGGGATAAACTACCCAAACATCTTCAGGATGACATTGATATTTTAAAATACCAGTACTGTCAAGAACATTATTCTCCTGAAGGCGAAAATAATGTTGATGTTAACGATGGTCCGTCCCCTCGAAAAATATTTTGCTGCTACTGTAAAGTGGACGGGGTGAACGTGGCGTCAAATAATGATATGAATCTATCTCCATCACCGCCCAAGAAAAGAAGATTAATACACAACTACTGCTGCAAATCGCAATAAAGGCACACACAATCTCCAAAAACATCAGTCATGTCACGCACTTTCACTTTATCAAGCCGCTCAAGCGTGCTCAGTGCAGAGTTTTATCCCCCGATTGAACTAGATATGAGCTGTCGATATGGTCTGGGATTAACCGGATTTTATTCATACAATTCTATATTTAATATAGATGAGACAAACAATGGTTTTTGCTATAGGACTTCACCGAAAGTAGCTCCCACATTTATCCACATACCGTACGGAGTCTATGAAATTGATGAAATATATAATGCAATACTGAAAGTTATGCCAACTAACAAAAATGAAGAAAAAGAAAAATTATTATAACTGCGAGCAAACAACAATACAATGAAATGTGAGATTCGGTCAAAATACGGAATTGACTTTACACAAGCAAACTCTATTGGTAGTCTGTTGGGATTTGAACCGACATATTTAGCACCAAACAAGACTCACGAATCGACACTCCCCATTGATATAATGAAAGTAAGAATGATACGTGTAGATTGCAACATCATTTCCGGAGCGTATCTGAATGCTCTTAAATCCCACACACTCTTCGAGTTTGATATTGATGTTGAACCTGGATTCAAACTTACCAGGGAGCCAGCTAACATCATATATTTGCCTGTTAAACCTGAAGGACGCCAGTTTATCGACAACATTACTGTACGCATATTGGATGACAACGGAGATTTAATTAATTTTCGAGGTGAAAAGATTTTTGTGAAGCTAGAATTAAAACAATTTTAATATTTCGAGCAAAAGAAATGGGTTTTCGATATAATCAGGAAAGATTAGCACATTACCGCCATAAAGTGTTTAACGATAAAAAGAAGGGTGATTGTAGAAACCGATTCATTCAGCGTATACCTCTTAAACAGTTAAGACATAGATTGTCGGCAAAGGACCGTGCATTTCTTCAATCTATTGGATTAAAACTGAGAGAAAATTAACTAATAATGACAGTTACTACATCTAGTGAAAAACTCGAAGTGTTCGACGAACCTGTGTTTGATCAGTCACTTCTCAGTTTACACGAGCATACATACAAGCTGTACGGGTCACCATATTATAGAAACTCCGATGAAATACGTATCCCTATCAATTTTCAAGACCTTATACTCGATATTGCAGAAAGTTACATCTATATAGAAGGGAAATTTACACCTAACGATGTTACCAAGCGGTGTTATTTATCCAATAATGCTTTAGCTTTCCTCTTTGAAGAGATTAGATATGAAATGGGCGGTGAGCAAGTGGCCGTCGTTAGGAAGCCTGGCATCACTACCACAATGAAGACTATGGTATCATATGGGCAAACACATCTGCGATCACTATTAACTACTGGTTGGGGCCTCAGCGAACAGAAACAAGATATTTTAGATAGTACTAGCCATGTGTTTAGTGGTAGACTACCTCTTAAATACCTTATGGGTTTTGCAGAAGACTACACCAAAGGTATTTTAAATGTGAAGCAGGAATTAATTTTAATAATAGCTCGTTCCTTCAAAGATTCCTACATTGGGGAAGTTGATGCAGATTTAGAAATTAACAAAATTGAATGGAAGATTAGGCATATTGTGCCTGAGGATAGACAAAAGCTTAAACTATTAAACAGAATTAATAAAAGTAGTAATAATGCTAGAGTTAAGATGGCTTACCGTATGTGGGATCTCTATGAGCTACCTACTCTGCGCGATACTGCTTCAGATGTCTGGGCCGTTAAAACCACTAACAGTCTTGAGAGACCTCGATACATAATTATTGGATTTCAAAACAATAGTCATTCCGATGATAGAAGTAAAGATGTGACAAAATTTATACATGCGGATATTAATAATATTCGACTATATCTAAATGCGGAAGTATTTCCTTATGAGCGTTGGAACTTAAATTTCGATAAGAAACTTGACTCTGCAGCTTACTACGCATATGAAAACTTCCAGCGTAGTTACTATGATAAAGATATGGGTGAACCTATGATGGATCTTGCAGAATTCAGAAAATCTCCACTGTTTGTCATAGATTGTTCTCACCAACCAGATGCAACGAAATCGTCTACTGTCGATATAAAGATAGAATTTGAAACCCGAAAGACGAAGTTCCCCGAACAAACTCGTGTATATGCACTTATACTTCACGATACATATTTAAGCTATAGTGCATTGGATGGTTCAGTTCAGTCTGGAATTGCCGGCGCTAAATAAAAATCTACTATTATAATGGCGTCATCAAGTAACGAATTCCCTACTTTGATTGTTGACTTACAAGGGTTTCAATATAAAGAAAATATGTTTACAGTGAAAGAGTTGGCTGTGCTGTGCTGTAACACTAATCAGCAAGCACATTACCTTTTCAAGCCTCCATATCCTTTTTCATCGCTAACCCGAGGGGAACAGAATCAGTATCGATGGCTACAGAACAACTATCACGGTGGCGTAAAATGGAGTGATGGATATATTCAACTGTCAGAATTCCCGACGATACTTCTACGGCTTTGTCAAAATATAGCTAATAATTATGAACGTCATATATCACCACAGGATGTTATAATTTTATGCAAAGGCAGACTAAAGAAAAACATTCTATTGGAACATCTAAGATGGAATCGAATCATAGACCTAGATGACAGCTCCCCCTGCATACCTAGTCTAAAATCATTGACTGTACCAAGATGTATGGAACATATTCAACCCAATTATAGTCATTGTGCTCTTGCAAACGTTCATTATCTTAATAAATGTATTGTAGATTTAGATATAAAATTTCAATAAATATCTTTTAGTATTAATAACATTTTTTTTTTTTATACATGTATCAGAGGAATAGGAAAATAAAAGTATGATCAAGTAATGTGTTTCATTTATTTCATTTTATCCTTACAATAAAATAGATATAGTTCATTAATACATTTTAATATACATATTTATTATTATAAATATTTCGATACAAAATGAAAAAACAATAAGTGGTTAACTACTAATTGAGTTGTCTACAGTTTCTTCATCAAATTGCTCGAGTTGGCATTTTAAAATTACTTTTTTAGGTAGATATTTTTCTATATCATATAAAAAACATTTTAAATCTATTTGTACCATTTGTTCGCAAAATTCTTCTAAATTTAAGAGACCACATGAAAATTTGCCACACAGGTTAACACCGGCATTATACCTTTCAGAATCTTCCTTAAGACGTTCAACTAGTTCAGGATCGAAGTTGACACTTAGATCATAGTTCATAGAATGTAGAGAATGCAAACTTAGGTCACTCAGTTTACAAGACAGTCTATCAATGGCCGAATTAATATCTTCCTCCTTTGTCCACCTTTGTGCCGAATATTGCATCCACATATTTGTTGGTTGTAGTAAAGCTGGAAATTACATAAATAAATTTAGAAATATATATATTTTTTAATTATAAAATTACTTACATGGATGCTATTGATGGAAAGTAAACAAATTGAATCGAAGTACTTGTGGTACAAGTCTTTGATGACAAGACCCTACTAGAACTAAGCCTGATTTGATGTGAGATAATGAGTAATCTAAAAAAAATTATATTTTGTAATATTTCTACCACAGCCATTCTTTTACTATATTCTATTTACTAACTAGATAATGTTTTGAAACTTCGATAACATATTTAAAAAATAAGTTCGAATTTTACTAGTGTTCTCGATTTGGCACCGATATATATGGGAGAACTCTGACCTAAATAAATCAACGCGTATTTACCATCAACTGAATTTATTTCATCTATAATAGGTACACTTAAAAGTTCTACAATACGTTTAGGTAAAAATGATTTGAAGGTATTATTTGAACCTTCATCAAACAAATGTACTAAAATCGATTTACCAAACCGTGTATTAACCACCATCATTTTCTTTATGACGTAAATCTTATTTAAAGTTAATGATGAAATGGGTTTTTGTTCTAAAACCTCTACGTCTTCAATTATACGTTCATTAAGGGCTGATAAATTGATATTGGTATTCATATTCGAACGGTTATGTATAGTGAAAGAATGACAAATAATTATATTACAGAATTTAACTCACTTGGAATACTCAAGATCACAGCACTACTCACTTATTAACTGTAGCCGAATCAGACTAAGTATGATACTTGCCCTGATAGCATATTCTCTTTTATAGAGAAGAGTTGTTACGTCACAAAACGGAAAGAGTCACCCCACTTTACCGTTTATTTAAAGAACGAATGTACTTTTCAAGGTCAAATGCAACTCGACTTCAAGGACACGCACCGGCTACAGCTCAAGGCCACGGAGCGGCCTCCACGTTCACGGCCAAGGTCATGACGACTTTTCAAGGTCAAATGCAACCCGGCTTCAAGGGTACGCACCGGCTACGGCTCAAGGTCACGCCATAGCGGCATACACGTTCACGGTCAAGGTCAAGGTCACAAAAAGTGGTGGGGGGAGACCCAACTTCGGCTAAAGTCCTCTACTTATAATACAAAACAATTTTTTTCAGCAAAATATGCATTTCTTGACTCAGGATTATATCTCGATTTCATGCTTGAATAAAAAAAAATCGGCGTTTGTTCTACGAAAAACATTATTAATACCTTTTACGTAAAAAAAAATATTGCAAATAAGATACATTTCACGAAAATTGTCTCAGATAATATCTAAACCTGAAAACAGCAAAAAACTGTAACTGCACAAGAAGACATTTATTTATACAGTGTAACACATTTAAGATGAAGACACCTCTGAATTTCCTTTATTTTTAGAAGTAGCATTTCTTGGAGTACTAAACTCAAATGTCAGGTGTAAACCCAGCCTACTGTGACCTCGTGAATTCTCAATATTTTTCATCGCGTTGGAGATTTTGAAGAAAGTTACTAGAAAAAGTTCTTCAGAATCTTATTTTAACCTTGGATATCTAGCTTCGAGACAAAATTGAAATATTGAAATTTCAATAATTTTCACTGGGAAGTTTGAATTTTTTAAAAACTTTTATTTAGCTTGCAATATTAGTTAGTCTGTTTGTTTAGGTCAAATCTTGCAAGCTCGACTAATCCTAATTAAGCTAGACCTTTGAAATTTTGCACACGTGTATAACTCCGGTGACAAAGCAATATAGTATAGCCATCATCGGTCTGAATCCAATATGGCGGACGTCCCAAGATGGCGGATTGCCTTCTCTTCACAACTTCCTTGAGCTTGACGAGTAAAATATGATAAACTATGTAACGTCCTTCTAAATCCAATATGGCGGATGCCCTAGGATGGCGGGTTACTTTATCTTCACAACACCCATGTCGGGTATCAAATGATATGGTTTTGTCTGTCTGCTTTTCTGTAAAATAAGTAAAGACTAAAAAGTGAAAAATAAAATTATATAAAAAAATATTAAAAAAAAAACTTTCATTTAAAAAGTGTACTAAAATTCATGCATCTGGAAACCAAAAGCTTTGGGGGCGGATAATTGATCAACTGTTCAATAGTATTATATGGCCGTCTCCAAAGCTTTTAGTTTCCTGTTGCATGAATTTTAAAAAGGTATTTTTTTTTAAATAAAGGCTTTTCTTAAAAAAAATTTTTATATATATAATTTTATTATATTTTCACTAGCAATACATGTAAACAAATGAGCGATTTCACCAATCTCAGTCAGTTTGAAGTTAGTTGCATTAGTATACGAACAAAATGCCCACTTGAGAGAAAAAATTTGAACATTTTTGAAATTTTAATTCAGAACGGTTGAATGTCCAGGAAAAACCAGATGACAAAAGGCAAAATGGACGACCACCAATAGGTAGGGTTGATGCCACCAAAGAGCTAACGGGAAATAGCTTTTCTGAGGCCGCACGACTAACAGGCAGCTGGGATGCATGGCATCAGACTGCCGGACATGTTGTGCAGCAAAGAAAGGCCAATTAGAACATTATGTGAATCAGAAGACATCTGTGACGACGTTGTGAAGAGGAAGAGGAAGAAGAAGACATTTCGATATCTTTAAAATATATATATTATTTTTTCTAAAATATCACGACCAGTCAAAACCTGTTTAAAAGTGAATTATTTATTATTTGTTTGCTTATAGTAATGAAACATATTCTTTATATAGGGGATCATGTAGATATTAGTTTAACCTGCCTAGCCGTAGGGGACTATATCGGATGCTAGTGTTATAATGAGAATGGCAAATAAGAATTTTTAGTTGTTAACATAACCAGAAGTCAGCTTATCGAAAGAATCCAAAGATTTCATTACCATTTTTACATATAGTTTTTCTTTTAGTTCTCATAGATAGTTTTTCTTTCCGCTGTTTGCAAAATCCTATAAAGAACATGTTTTATCAGTAAAAGTCTGTTGTTCACTGGTTATTTCTTGGTATTCTTATAGAGTTTTTATAATTATTCTAATAAATATATTCATTTTTACTTCCCTCGCATACCGAAGGGAAGTATTGTATTCGAGAAAAAATCACCCTCCGAGATTTTTACGGATTCTGACGTTTCAGAACACGTAGATTACGAAAATATAGGTTTTTCAATTCCGTCAGTCTGTCTGTCTGTCTGTCTGTTGGTGCATTTACTAAAAAACTACTTGACGGAGAGCAGTCAAATTTGACAGGTAGTTGACCCTACTGTCAGCGCAGAAATGGTAGAAATTTCACTGGAAAATATACAGGGTGGACCGTCTAAACGGAATAAATAGTGAAAAAAATTTGTTCTCTCTCAAATTTAAAATTTCCACGTTTCATGACGCGCTAATCCTATTTCGGGAAAAAAAATGTTTGAAAATTTTTTTCACCAACATTTTTGAAAAATTTTTGCCAAGATAAAAAAAAATTTTTTGTTCAAATTTAAAATTTCCACGTTTCATGACACGCTAAACCTATTTCTAAAAAAAAAAAATTTTGAAAATTTTTTTCACCATTTTTGAAAATTTTTTTACCAACATGAAAAAAATTTTTTTTGCTCAAATTTAAAATTTCTACGTTTCATGGCATTCTAAAACTATAAAAAAAAAAAATTTTTATTACCATTTTTGAAAAATTTTTTTCTACTAAAATGATAATTTTTTTTCTTCAAATTTAAAATTTCCACGTTTCATGGCATTCTAAGCCTGATTCAGAAAAAAAAAAATTGAAAATTTTTTGAAATTTTTTTTTACCACTAAAATAGACGGATTTTTTTTTAATTTCTTCAAATTTAAAATTTCCACGTTTCATAGCGTTCTAAATCTATTTAAAAGAAAAATTAGAAAATTTGTTTACTATTTTTAAAAAATTTTACCACTAAGATAGAATGTTTTTTCTTTGTTCAGATTTAAACTATCCACGTTTCCATGGCATTCTAAAACTATTCAAACAAATTTAAAAATGTTTTTGAAAAATTTTTAAAAAAATTTGAAAACATTTTTAATCTATTTATCACTACTTAGAATAGACGAAAAATTTGGTTTGCTCAAATTTAAAATTTCCACGTTTCATGACATTCCAAATCAATTTCGGAAAAAAAATTTTTGCAACATTTTGTTACCAGTTTGGAAAAAAAATTAACACTAGAATAGATGGAAACTTTTTTTACTCAAATTTAAAAGTTTCACGTTTCATGACATTCTAAACCTATTTTTAAAAAATATGTAATTTTTAAATCTTAAACTTTTTTTACCACTATTATATAATAGATGGAAACTTTCCTTTTTGCTTAAATTAAAAATTTCTACGTTTGACATTTTAAACCTATTTCAGAAGAAAAAATTTTATTTTTTTTTTTTACATTTTGAAAATTTAAAATAAAAATGAAATTTTTTAACCACCACTATACTTCCACTCCAATGCGCGAATGTTGGATTGATGTGACGGATGGCAATAATATCTGACATATACACCTATTATACTTTTATTGACAAATGTACAGGGTGGTCATCCAAGAAATAATTCAGTCATGGTGGACATTTGTAAAGGTATTTGCGCAAGCCTGCCATATGTGGCACCTGTTATTTAGTATTGAGCTTTTGCTGTTGGATGAGCAATCTGTATATTTTTTTGACCAAAACTTATCAAGTTTTCTTTGTAATAATAGCAATAACTATATTCCGATTATTATTCTCAATGTCATTTCGTAATTATTAATTTTTTAGAGTGACCGCCATGCACAAATAACGAGGGAAGTTCTGTGTAAAGACCTTTACCGATTTTTTTATTAAAAGCTTTTATTTAACTTGCAATGTTAGTGTGTTAAGGTCAAATCTTGCAAGCCGAATTAGAACCACTCCTCTTATCCTACGGAGTTGAAATTTTACCCATTGATTCAATTTCGATGACAATGCATTTTTATGATAAGCATGACCTGATTCTACACCTAGGATATACAATGTGGTCGATTAAATGTGCAACAAATGGAAAATTTTTATTTAGTTGCTCAACCAAAGTTTAAATACGGCCAAAAGTTATTGCATGTTTGATAACCATTTCAGGTGCACTTAGAATGGCTTCAAGTTAAACAATATACAGGGTAGGGCAAAAAATATGAAAATTGTTTAAGAGTAAAGTGTACTTATGTCGAAAAAAATTAAGTATATAAAAAATATTTTTAAGAAAAAGCTTTAATTTTAAAAGATTGCATTAAAAAGTAAAACATATTTATTTTAAATTCATACATTTGGAAATCATGAGCTTTGGGAGCGGTCAATTGAGCAATGTAATTATACAACAATGCTATATGACCGCCCCCCAATGCTTCTGGTTTCCAGGTGCATGAATTTTAAAAAACTATTTTTTACTTTTTAGTACAGTTTTTAAAATAAAAGCTTTTTCTTAAAAATATTCTTTTTATATAATTTTTTCTTGAGGTAGTTTAACGGTATTTTAATTTACGAAATAATTGTTATCTATACAACTTGTTGACATGCTCTTGCTATACACATTGTTCACAATAGGCCTTTTGTGCTCCCTAAGGCGCTATTTTATATTTTAACCAGTTTGGCTAATGTATGTTTTAAATCTCAATGTCCTCAATTTGAATTAGTCTATCGTTTATCAAATTTCATTCAAGAAGTAATTAATTTTCACGAAATAATTAAATGCTTTCTTAGTATTATCTGCTTGTGTGTACAAGAATAAAGAAAATTAAAGCAATAATCGAAATAAAAAATGCATATCCTATTTAACACAATAAACAAGTAGGTAGCTACGTCCTATACGGACAAATTGTCACATTAGAGAAAATGGGAACATCAGTAGGGTCTAATCGGTGGCAAAGAAAGAAGTGCGAGGGTCTAGCGAGAATGTGAGGCTGAAACTCTAGCTGCAGATGTGAGTTTTGATGTCTCTGTCACCAAAACTTGAGAATCTGAAGTGTGCCATATTGAAGTTTTCTTAGTGTCGTTAGCTATTTGTTATTGTAGCAGGCCCCAAAAATTGATTCAGCTTATGTCTCTAGCAGAAACAATAAATATCGGGAAAGTTTTCCGCGCGTTTATCAGCAATAATGCCGGCGATAATATCCAATAATCCAATATTAGTTTCACTTTATCGAGGACGAATATATTCGAAAGGCTGTTCGGCCTAATATCCGTCAAAAATTATTTTGTGAATAGAGACTTTTAGTACGGATTGTTGTCTATAACACGGTGATTATCTATGAGCCAATGTTCTAAAGTGATATACGGAGTTCAAAAACAAAATAGTTGGTAAAGATGTATACCAATTTAGTGCAATTTGATTTAAAATAATGGCTATGGTATGCATGTATATCACTTTGGTTTCACCTTTGAGTATCCGTTTCTAGAAATTCTCATTTTTTGTACCTGCATACCATGTGTCTGTATAAATATAGAACTTGAGGAATTTTTTATTTTATTATATTAAATCTGATTCCCTGTTAAAACTTTTCTAATCAGTTTTAAATGAATTAAACTTAACACCCGATTAAAACCCGTTATCGCATTATATAAGATGCCAAAATAGAGATATATATTTCAAGATGACGTCCACTTATTAAAACAAGAGTAAATTCTCTGAATGAATTTTCTAAAATGCTCCTAGGTGAAATTTTCTCTAAAATTTTGAGGCGGTACTTTTTCACAACCCTCAAGAGGTATTAGATGTCTAATGTGAGATGATACATATGTCTGTCAACCACCACAAAATGATAACAACACCTTTCATCAGAGAAAGGAAGCTGAAAAAATTGGAACTTCCACTTGAAAAAAGCAATTTACAAAGCTAGTCTGTTCTTGTGAACATATCGAAGAATCTCTGGAAAGTCGTCTGACATTGGTCTCCAGTTCATAAAATCAATGGTGGAGTATGGCTCCATAGTTTGGGCGTCGAGATGCTACACTCCCTGGCTTACAGAGGCAAGTAATAATTGTCACAATGAGTATCACACTGTGAGCTTCTCCAGAAATTCTGCTCGATGTATTATAGCCTATGCACATTTACCTCTAAAGAGAATTCAAGTAGATAAATAGATTGCTAGAGTTATGGAACTTAACATGCTCATAGATGACGTGGCTGTGGTATGTGATGTACGCCTACTTCGTGTTGCCTTTTAACATTCTGTTTCCAAGAGGAGGCTCCAAAATTTTGAAAGATCTATAGCCAAAGTATATAGTTGCAATTCAAAGTTTAGAGGCTCGTAGGAGCCTGAGATATACCAATGCGAATTTTTCAGGTTAAAGTCCATTCTAATCAGTTGTGTATACGTAGATAAATATAAAATAAGCAAAACAATTTTTTTAAGTTAAACTGTTTTGTACCAAAAGTTAAAAGAGAATTAGGTGGGTAAGAGGTACCAGTCATCACACCACTCTCCTCATCAATCTAGAGCACTGATCAGGATAAAAAAAAATCGTGGGGCAAGTCGAATTTCTATTATCTACAGTCAACCGCGCATATCATTATGGTATGCCTTGGATGCATCTTCTCAATAGACAACTTTTGCAAAATGTGTGTAAAAGTAAATCCGTCACTATTATCGCGCGACATCGCAAAACGATCATTTATATATTTACTCAGGTTACGCTACGCCCCACGATTTTATTTTAGTCTGATCAATGCTCTAGATTGATGAGGAGAGTGGTGTGATGACTGGTACCTGATATCCACCTAATTATTTTTTAGCTCTTAGTACATTATCTGCATCATTATTATGTTTCTTTACAATAAAACCATTTAACTTGAAACAAAATTTTTACTTATTTTATTTTCAAGTTTTTAGTTTTTAATTTAGTTACTTAATATTTCTCATTCTATTTAGTTCATTTAGTGCCTCATTGTTGCAAGGTTCCTTTCCTGTCAGTTGTTTAAACTCGATGATCCGCCATTTTGTTTCGGACGCCATTTTTGATTAAAATTTTTTTTATAAAGTGTACTGTGTTTTACTTGTAAAGCCCTTTCATTTGATACCCATATTGAGGGGATTGAAGAGAAAAGTAATCATCACCATTTTGTGGTGGCGGCCATCTTGAATTTTCAATTTTTTCATGGTGTACTGTATTCTACTAGTTAAGCCCTTTCATTTGATACCTATATTGAGGGGGTTGAAAAAAAGTGTAATCCGCCATTTTGTGGTGGCGGCCATCTTGGATTTTGAATTTTTCATGATATGCTGTATTCTACTAGTTAAACCCTTTCATTTGATACCTATATTGAGAGGGTTGAAAAAAATGCATTCCGCCATTTTGTGGCGGCGGATATTTTGGACTTAACATGATAATGAATATACATAATTGTTTTGTCATCAGAACTAAAGGTGCGTACCAAATTTCAGATCAGTCGGTCAACAGGAAGGGGGTAACATTTCAATTACTAGATTTGACCTACACAAGACAAACAAAGTAAGCTAAATAAAACCGTTTAAAAAATGTTCTTAGACAGCCTAACGATTCTCAAAATTCTTGAATCCCATATCTGTAATCTAAGATGATTTGTAATAGCCAGAAGGATCTGACCTGATTAAGTAGACATTCAAATAGTTTTATTGGTACAGCGTCAACAGTCAGACAGACAAACATGCAGTTAGATAGACAACAAACTGACAGACCTACAGATAAACTTACTATTGAAACTGAAATATCTTAATTTTAATAACCTGTATGGTTTGCAATATGAAAATCCGAAGTAACTGGAAGTCTTTTCACGATTACAATAATTATTTCGCTTCGGAGAGCGAGGGAAGTAACAAAAAAGAAATCGTGTGAACATAGACTCACGTGGCTTTTCTCCAATAAATTTGAAAATTAAATATTACTTAAATCCTTCTGAAACAGAATACATTTGCTCTTTTTCAGGAAGCATATTTGGGAACTGTTTTTCATGGTTCGATAAGGGTAATAAGAAATTAATATATTATTTATAATATATAATTTATTTCTGAAACACCCTGTATAATAAACCCATAATGGCTAATGCACACTAATTTAAGTCAGAAATTCTTAATCCTTAAATACAAAGAAAAGAAATAAAAATTCTAACGAATACGAAAAAAATCCCGGCAATAATAAATATGCAATGTATACTGTAGTAAAATGAGAGTTGAGAAATGAAATGAGTATGGCGCAGATATTATTGACTATCTGTCTTAAACTTATAATTTACACCCTTAACATTCAGGGTGTAAAAACGGGTCCCAGTCTCAAACGCATATGAATCATTATGATGAATTAACGACAAACATTTAGAAAACACCCCTCAACCGGCACCAACGACTCGATGTCGTATCCAAAATGGCACTAACGGCAGCGCCTACGTAGATCTTTCTTCCATTTATTTGTTCCGATCAGTGTCATGTGGGGGAGAGTGGGGAACATACAGTATGGGGTTGAATCTATCAAGGGGTACATTATATTGATAATAATCAAACATCACATTTACACTCTATGTATCTAAATATACAGCCAATATCAGATTCCTTTATAGGTAACTGTTGAGTAAGTGGTGACTAATTCGTATAGTCTTGTGACTGATCTCTATGAATTGATTATCATGAAGAGACAATAACATATTGACTGTTCTGTAAAATAAATATTATACGTGGGGTACGTTTACCCGACAATCCCCCGAATAACAAATTTTAACTGTTTCCTTCGTGATTTGTCATTCTTTTTTAACTTACCGACAACATTTTGTATCCGTCATTTTGGATTTCGACATAACGTAATTTAGACTTCAGATTCATGATCAGCAACAATTTGCACATGTACGCTCGAGTGTATGAAATTATGTACTACTGCACAAATCTCCTATTAATTAATTTAGATGTTGTAAAAATGGTTTCTCATATGTCAATCTAAATTATATTTTTATGGTTATTTATTGTTTGTTCAACTTTACAATAATAGTAAAAAATAAGTTACAAAATATACTTAACAGTAATAATTCAGCGTAAAAAACTATAGAAGCCTTTATTTTTAAGTTAAGAACTAAAAAAAAAGTCAATATCCTATTGATGAACCATTACTATCAATTACTATTGGTAAGCAATTCCTCATTGAAGAAATTAAGTTTCTGAAATTGTATGTGTTCTCCTTCTCTTGCCAGTATAGTATTCCACAGATCACCTCTATTTGCATGCCTAAAGTTTCGAGAGTAATTTTTTTTCACCAAATAGCCCCAAATGTTCATCATCGGATTGAGATAAGGGCTCTTCGCCGGCTAAGGTAAAACGTTAATATTGTTCTGATCTATCCAATTCCCTATAATTTCTTGCGGTGTGTACAGGACAATTGTCTGCCTGATATACAAAATACTGTCGCAGAAATCTTACAATGACTGATGGTAGCATTACATCTTGTGAAATATTTTGGTAAACATTTGCAGTCAACCGTTCTATAATTCTGAAGCCAATCCCAGGTCCTTCAGCACTTATCTAACCCCAAACATTTACTGAAAATTTCCCCTAGATCTGTCTTGCTGAACATATACTTCTTTAAACCTGCAGTTGTTGTTTGGCCTATACACCCGAGTTTTTCCGTCGTGAAAAAATTGAAAACATTTTTCATCCGTAAATACCACGGAACGCCAGAACTCATCGTCACGGATAATAAATTCATTGGCAAACTGCAAACGCCTGTCTGTATATAAGTTCGTCAAATAAGGCTTCGTCTCCGCTACCCTACTTCTAAGTCCATAACTTTTTAATCTTCTACGAGCTATCCAAACTGATCCTAGAAACTGAGTTCCATTCGTTGCTCTGATTGCCGTGTCAAAAGGATTATTTATAATATGATTAACCAATTCTTCATCCTGTTGTGCAGTCGAAACTCGCTTTTCACCAGATCCTGCAGCCCTTCGATACATGTAGTGTTCATCCCAGGGTTTTTTAATATAAGCAATACAAGACTTGCTTACATTTAGATCGTCTGCCATTGCACCATCCCAACTAGCACACTGACGTCAATTTGTCATTATTTATTTGTCATAATATACATCATAAGCCCCAATATAACGACGTTCAATGTACGTCTAAATGACGGTCTAATGTCACATCCTAATGACGTCATATCCTGACGTCACAATCACGTTCAATATGACCTTAATTTGACGAATATGGCCCCAAATAAGAACCCATTCCATAGTCATTTTAACGTACGATCAAGGTTCAATGCTGACGTCAATATAACGTTTAATATGACCTTGACTTGACGAATACGGGCCCAAATAAAAAACTTTTTTCACTTGAGAATGTTATTTAATCTTTCAGTTTTTATTCATTTTACGTTTTTATTAATTAGGAGTGGTTTAAATATACACATATTATTATAAATAACACTGTAACAGAATTTTAAACACTTACCTTAAAATCATCCGGCTGTGGGATTTGAACCATCGGCCTCTCGCTTGGTAGTTCAGTACGCTTCCTCTGAGCTATTGTCCTTCATGTAAATTTTACTTTAGAGTGTATTTATTACTTGCAATTGAGTACCCGGTTTAAACATAATATTCCCTTTCAGCCTTAACCATGTAGAATGTGTGCATTAATAAAATCAAGTGCAATAGCAAATTTCTATAAAGTACATACGAATAGTGAATGTTGTTCAATTAAGCAATGGATATTATGTTCACATGGGTGTTAAAAATTATTTAAAAATATTCATTATTCATGAAAGAGAGTTGAATGTTTTAAAATTAAAAGAAAAAAGTGAGTTCTCATTTAATGTAGATGGCAGCACTCCTATTTTGCGTTATGGTCAGAGATAAGAGTTAATTTTCTAATGTTTGCTATAGTGGTGGTAGAGTGCCATTTTAATAATCGTTTTTTGTTTAATTCACTCTGCGTTTTGAAATACATATATGATAGGTATGTTAAGGTTGAGGGAAATATAGGTCAGCGATCAACTACCGCTTGTTAGACCTATTTCCAATTAGGTGGCGATAAAGGTGTAGACAACAGTTGTGAGAGAGACGCAGTATAGTTTCAATTTCAATACGATAAACACCTAATAAAAGTAAAATAAAAATTACATGGCATATATGCGGTAAAGATTTCACATGTAGCTGTGGTATCTACATACGCGATGGAGTAAGAACATAGTAGATATTGTGATTCAATACTAGTCAATACAGCTAATATATAAAAGTAACTATTATAAAAGATGAAAATATAAAAAAGGTATTGATCGTTTATATGTATTTATACAATATCCAAAACACAACCGTGACTCAAAAATGATATCATAACAACGTTGTGTCTACGACGTCTCTGCGACATTCTAAAATGTGATGTAACTTTGACGTCACTTTTCAATCCAGTGTGTGGCGTCAGTAAATTGCTCGAAAAGGACGTCATAACAACGTTCTGTCTACGACATATCTGCGACGTTCTAAAATGTGACGTAACTTTGACGTCATTTATAAATCCAGTGTATGACGTCAGAAAGTGACTCAAAAATTACGTCATAACAACGTTCTGCCAACAACGTCACTGCGACGTACTAAAATATGACGTAATTTTGACGTCATTTATTTGGCAAATGATGTCGTAGACCGATACTGACCTTAAACTGACCTATGATGGCGGCAAATTGACGTCAGTGTGCTAGCTGGGATAAGATCACCCATCTTCAATTTTTGCAATTGCTTTGGCCTTTTGAGCTTCAGACAAAA
Organism: Stenurella melanura; assembly: GCA_963583905.1. Classification (NCBI taxonomy): domain Eukaryota; kingdom Metazoa; phylum Arthropoda; class Insecta; order Coleoptera; family Cerambycidae; genus Stenurella; species Stenurella melanura. Next base: position 16,827,100 of record OY757312.1, on the reverse strand, counting down.
ATATTCAAGGCATGTTACTCTTGACAGAGTTTTAAATTACAGTTATGACACTTACACTGACATTAAAAAAGCCAACTTTACAATAAAGCATTGTACGCGTACAGAATTCCTTACACTCGAGTGTACATCTCATTTAAAAAAATTATGGCCGCCATATTGAATCCGCCATCTTAGATCTTGGAATCTCAAAATTTGGGGATCAAAAATGAGATTAGAGACCAGAGAAATCCCCAAGTAACAATTTTTTATAATTTCTAACATTCTTTGATAAAGTTTTAATAGACATATTGGATTGAAATTTCTAAATTCGGCTCAATAGAATTAAAGCCAATTTTATAACGAATAGTTAAAAAAAAATAAGTTTCATTAATTCTAGTCCTGGGAATTGTCGTTTGGTTAAAAAATGAGCTATTTGCCCTACTGTGTGACACAGTGAAACTCTAATTCATATTTTTTGGTAGACGTTTTTTTACAGGCAATTTTCAAGAAATTTAGGATTAACTGTATCGAACGCCGCACTTACATTAAAAGGTTATTATAACCTCGGTTTAGATTTTAGTATGTAAACACCTCTTAATAAAATACCCGCGCCTTCTTAAGTCATTCCCCTGACTATTGAAAATAAACTGAAAGGCTAAGTTATTAGGCGTATTACTACATTAATACCGCTACTGAAGAGATGCGGCCATTTTTTTTCACTAATTTAATTAAAGGCATGCCGAGATGCACTTTTAATAAATTACTTTTAATTCAACATTTAAACTTAAGTATAACCATTACTGGTACGAGTTAATGCTGATTAATATTCATTTAGAGATACAGATAGTCATATGGGTTTCTTTGTATATGGTGCCCATAAATTAAAGAGTTCGTCACACTGATGGTACACCACAAGGTCTACCAGCTAATAACGTGAAATTGTTACTTCGATTCCAGTGATTTATCTCACAGGTGCCATGATTTGTGACGAGGCGTTCCCTCAGATATGTTTCTTAATCGGTGTTTTAATTGCCACCTTCTCCGATATTCAGCAGTATTGAATTCTGGATGCCCCTTCGAGCTGATGGGCCGGTTTAATATCCTCTCTAAATCAGTTTCTTATCTCAACTTTTTACTTTATAATTTATTACCTATGTGATACTGGCTCATACGTGGGACTTTGAGATATGGGGTATTTTAGATCGATCATCGAATTTCAAGGAACAGCAGGCGATTATATTCTTCATATCTAATAAATAATATTGAAATAATTACCAGGTACACATATTTCTTTTTAAACATTTTCTGTATGCTAATCCGACCGCGTCTTTCTGTACAAGTCTCTCATATTAGTTAGAAGTATTGCGTTAGAACTGAGAATATCTATAACTGAACATAGTTCAGGAAATGGAGCCGATTTTAGTATAATAATTAGAGATGAATGGTTGGAAGAAATTGATAATATTCAGAATTAAAAAGTGAGTAAATAGTCCAATAATTATAAAGATTTCCATAACAAAAAATGTTATGTGAGATTTTCCTTCAGTAGCTGTTAGTGGAGGGATTACATATCACAAAACCACAAAAATCAGTTCTATGGGTGCCGCGCAACCCACCTAAAGAACCACCCCTTTGGTAAAGGTAGCCTTATTTTACTGATAACTCGTTAACCGTTGAAGATTTAAAAAAATGCTCATTATGAAAAAGAAAGCAGGACTAATTTCCTAAGAAAAAGTCCTCTTGTACTTTTCTTGTATATGCCATGGTTTTCGAGAAAATCGATATTAACAAAAATTGCAAATTTTGTATTTTTAATGCGCGCGAATTTTCGTTTATTTGAAATTGAAATTTGAATTTATTTTTTACAAGCTAGGAAGAAAAATCAAAATGAGTTTTAGAGTGGATATAAAATACTCTCTTGTGTTGCCATTTTTGATGGCTATTGATATTTATTAGTATACAAAAATAACAATATAATAAATATAGTTATCTCTTGCTTTTTTGTACATCTATTTATTCACAGGCCCTTAAAAAACAACTGCCTTTAATATAAGCTATAAATGCATTATCTTTTAGTTCAAGGTACACAATACAGAGAAAGTTAGGAATTAAAATATTCACATTTACAAATTTACCAACATGTTGAAGTCAGCGAGAAAAAAATTATGTCTGTCAGTCTGTAACTTGTTTGTGTGCGCACAATATCTCTAGAAGCGTTTAAGATATTGACTTGAAATTTTATACACGTATGTACTATGACGAGATCTGGAACTGGGATTTTTTTAACTTATCCGCTGAATGATTGGGGGTAAATAGGAGAAAATAAGTAAAGCAAGCTGGTAGGAGTACAAAAATTTGGAATTTGGTGTATACAGGGTGTTTCAGTTAAAAGTCCCCAGGCCATTATCTCTAAAATTAATAAAGATATTTTATTTTTGTAAATGGCAGATGATTGATACCAAAGAAAGGTTTAAATAACGGTGATTAGAATTTTTCCTCAACAGCACACAGAGATGGCGCTGCGGTGCAAAACTATTTTTTGATGGCTGGAACCTTGAAACATAAGTCATGTGATTAAAAAATAATTTGTGAATAATTTTGATGGTATAGAGAATTTACAAAAAACAAGCCGTTTTGGAGTTACATGAGTTTCTTTCATTAATGCCAGTACACGTGAATTTTGATAAATCTCTATAATTTATTTATTATTTCTTGTAGAATATTGGTTACCAAACCCCTTTTTTTCAAGATAAGGAAAGTGATATAATACACTATCATAAAATTATGTTTACCACTTCCGGCCAAACCGGAACTAACATGATGAACCAATATCCATATGTTCCTACATATTGCATTTTTTTTTTCTAATAACGCTTCTAATAAAACGGCTCCCAAAACTTAAAGTAAGTAAGACAACAAAGAAAATACACACTAATTTAGAATGGTAATGAAAAATCTACTTAAGAGATATTAGTAGGCTTTGATTTAATTTTAAATTTGACAGTTATTAAACAAAGTTTGTAGTTGGTGCATTTCAATCATAGTTTCAAACAGAAATAGTGTACTTAGAAACAATTCAAAGCAAATTAATCCAAATAAGGCAATAAAAAAAAATGATTAAAAATGAATTATTATTTGTTTGCTTATAATTGTATTGAAACATTCTTTATAGGATTTTGCAAACAGCAGAAAAGATAACTATCTATTAAAGAAAAACTTAGTGTAGAAATATTAATGAAATCTTTGCATTCTTTCGATAACCTGAATTCTGGTTATGCTAGCAAATTAAAATCCTAAAATGAATTTGTCTAATTTCTTATTTGACAATTCTCATTCTAACACTAGCATCCACACAGTCCCCTACGGCCATGCAGATTAAACTAGTATCCACATAACCCCCTACGATTATGAAGATTCAGTTAAAAATGAGAACAAAGACCTAAAATGAATTTATTTATCTACTTTGTCTTAAAAAAAAATTTTCATTCCAATGGATTACATTTTCATGAAATCTATCATTCTGTTTCCTGGAAATGCTTAGCCTTTGAAACGTTTTTCGCCCTTATTCTGGAGCTCATCAGAAAGACATAAAGCCATTCATAACGATGTTTCATGCAAAACCAAGACAATTTCTTTGAATAAGTGTGAAATGATTATATTTGACATTGACTGATAAAAACAACCTCACCTATCTATTAGCTAACTAGTATTGGAGCCTATATACTCTATGCATGTTTAAAAATGAATTATTATTTGTTTGCTTATAATTGTATTGAAACATTCTTTATAGGATTTTGCAAACAGCAGAAAAGATAACTATCTATTAAAGAAAAACTTTGTGTAGAAATATTAATGAAATCTTTGCATTCTTTCGATAACCTGAATTCTGGTTATGCTAGCAAATTAAAATCCTAAAATGAATTTGTCTAATTTCTTATTTGACAATTCTCATTCTAACACTAGCATCCACACAGTCCCCTACGGCCATGCAGATTAAACTAGTATCCACATAACCCCCTACGATTATGAAGATTCAGTTAAAAATGAGAACAAAGACCTAAAATGAATTTATTTATCTACTTTGTCTTAAAAAAAATTTTCATTCCAATGGATTACATTTTCATGAAATCTATCATTCTGTTTCCTGGAAATGCTTAGCCTTTGAAACGTTTTTCGCCCTTATTCTGGAGCTCATCAGAAAGACATAAAGCCATTCATAACGATGTTTCATGCAAAACCAAGACAATTTCTTTGAATAAGTGTGAAATGATTATATTTGACATTGACTGATAAAAACAACCTCACCTATCTATTAGCTAACTAGTATTGGAGCCTATATACTCTATGCATGTTTAAAAATGAATTATTATTTGTTTGCTTATAATTGTATTGAAACATTCTTTATAGGATTTTGCAAACAGCAGAAAAGATAACTATCTATTAAAGAAAAACTTTGTGTAGAAATATTAATGAAATCTTTGCATTCTTTCGATAACCTGAATTCTGGTTATGCTAGCAAATTAAAATCCTAAAATGAATTTGTCTAATTTCTTATTTGACAATTCTCATTCTAACACTAGCATCCACACAGTCCCCTACGGCCATGCAGATTAAACTAGTATCCACATAACCCCTACGATTATGAAGATTCAGTTAAAAATGAGAACAAAGACCTAAAATGAATTTATTTATCTACTTTGTCTTAAAAAAAATTTTCATTCCAATGGATTACATTTTCATGAAATCTATCATTCTGTTTCCTGGAAATGCTTAGCCTTTGAAACGTTTTTCGCCCTTATTCTGGAGCTCATCAGAAAGACATAAAGCCATTCATAACGATGTTTCATGCAAAACCAAGACAATTTCTTTGAATAAGTGTGAAATGATTATATTTGACATTGACTGATAAAAACAACCTCACCTATCTATTAGCTAACTAGTATTGGAGCCTATATACTCTATGCATGTTTAAAAATGAATTATTATTTGTTTGCTTATAATTGTATTGAAACATTCTTTATAGGATTTTGCAAACAGCAGAAAAGATAACTATCTATTAAAGAAAAACTTTGTGTAGAAATATTAATGAAATCTTTGCATTCTTTCGATAACCTGAATTCTGGTTATGCTAGCAAATTAAAATCCTAAAATGAATTTGTCTAATTTCTTATTTGACAATTCTCATTCTAACACTAGCATCCACACAGTCCCCTACGGCCATGCAGATTAAACTAGTATCCACATAACCCCATGCAAAGATTTCATTAATATTTCTACACAAAGTTTTTCTTTAATAGATAGTTATCTTTTCTGCAGTTTGCAAAATCCTATAAAGAATGTTTCAATACAATTATAAGCAAACAAATAATAATTCATTTTTAAACATGCATAGAGTATATAGGCTCCAATACTAGTTAGCTAATAGATAGGTGAGGTTGTTTTTATCAGTCAATGTCAAATATAATCATTTCACACTTATTCAAAGAAATTGTCTTGGTTTTGCATGAAACATCGTTATGAATGGCTTTATGTCTTTCTGATGAGCTCCAGAATAAGGGCGAAAAACGTTTCAAAGGCTAAGCATTTCCAGGAAACAGAATGATAGATTTCATGAAAATGTAATCCATTGGAATGAAAATTTTTTTTAAGACAAAGTAGATAAATAAATTCATTTTAGGTCTTTGTTCTCATTTTTAACTGAATCTTCATAATCGTAGGGGGTTATGTGGATACTAGTTTAATCTGCATGGCCGTAGGGGACTGTGTGGATGCTAGTGTTAGAATGAGAATTGTCAAATAAGAAATTAGACAAATTCATTTTAGGATTTTAATTTGCTAGCATAACCAGAATTCAGGTTATCGAAAGAATGCAAAGATTTCATTAATATTTCTACACAAAGTTTTTCTTTAATAGATAGTTATCTTTTCTGCTGTTTGCAAAATCCTATAAAGAATGTTTCAATACAATTATAAGCAAACAAATAATAATTCATTTTTAAACATGCATAGAGTATATAGGCTCCAATACTAGTTAGCTAATAGATAGGTGAGGTTGTTTTTATCAGTCAATGTCAAATATAATCATTTCACACTTATTCAAAGAAATTGTCTTGGTTTTGCATGAAACATCGTTATGAATGGCTTTATGTCTTTCTGATGAGCTCCAGAATAAGGGCGAAAAACGTTTCAAAGGCTAAGCATTTCCAGGAAACAGAATGATAGATTTCATGAAAATGTAATCCATTGGAATGAAATTTTTTTTTAAGACAAAGTAGATAAATAAATTCATTTTAGGTCTTTGTTCTCATTTTTAACTGAATCTTCATAATCGTAGGGGGTTATGTGGATACTAGTTTAATCTGCATGGCCGTAGGGGACTGTGTGGATGCTAGTGTTAGAATGAGAATTGTCAAATAAGAAATTAGACAAATTCATTTTAGGATTTTAATTTGCTAGCATAACCAGAATTCAGGTTATCGAAAGAATGCAAAGATTTCATTAATATTTCTACACAAAGTTTTTCTTTAATAGATAGTTATCTTTTCTGCTGTTTGCAAAATCCTATAAAGAATGTTTCAATAAAAAAAAATGAATTTAAAAAATGGTTAGATACACCAATGAAGATAAGTTAAATATGATTTTAATATACGGTGAATGCAAAAGAAATTCCCGACAAGCAAAACGATTGTTTTGTATACGATTTCCAAATAGACCTACACCCGATAAAAAAACATTTATCATGCTGTTTAAAAATTTAAGAAACTGGGGTAGTTTTAAGAAAGCTATTCGTAACAGAAATAGGCCAGTTAGAAACGATGAAAATACAGCCTTGGTGTTAAATAGCGTTGTCAACAATCCTCAATATTCTCTCCGCAAATTGACATCGGAAACTAATCTGTCGATATCTTCGTGCCATAGAATATTAAAATCAAATAAATACCATCCATACAAATTGAAATTGATCCATCATTTAAGGCCTGGTGATTATGAACGAAGATTACATTTTCTAGCTGAATTTTCAGTTCTTTCTGAAGAATGCCCAAATTTTTTAAAAAATGTGCTCTGGAGCGATGAAAGCCGTTTTCACAACAACGGAGTTGTGACTAAGCATAACTGCCGATACTGGTCACAAAATAATCCTAGATGGATGAGAATGACCCGAAATCAGGTAACTTTTGGAGTTAACGTGTGGTGTGGAATATTAAATTCATATATTATTGGACCATATCTATTCCATGGGACTTTAAATGGAAGAAAATATGAGATATTTTTGAGGAATGTATTGCCAGGATTATTAGAGACGATCCCTCATAACCAGGAGAATATTTGGTTTCACCAAGATGGTGCACCACCCCATAACTCAGTACTAGTCAAAGATTGTCTTAATGAAATGTACCCTCAGAGATGGATTGGTACTAATGGAGTAGTCAGATGGCCAGCACGATCACCTGACTTGACTCCATTAGATTTTTACCTTTGGGGGCATTTAAAAAGTGTAGTGTACATTGAAACCATTGAGGATACGGCCGATTTGTATAATAAAATATATGCAAGTGTTGCTGCTATAAATAGACATACGTTACAAAAAGTTTGCAATGAAGAGTTACTGAAACGGTACAATATGTGTATTCATGAAGGAGGGAGAAATTTTGAACATTTAATATAATAAGTACCTACTAATAAGAAAGAAATTAGTTTAATTTCATTTTTAATAATATTTCGATAGTTTTTAAATGTTTGTTTATAAAACTTTTGTTTACGTTCTTTACTGAATTGTTAATATAAATTTAGCCCATTCTAAATTAGTGTGTATTTTCTTTGTTGTCTTACTTACTTTAAGTTTTGGGAGCCGTTTCATTAGAAGCGTTATTAGAAAAAAAAAATGTAATATGTAGGATATTGGTTCATCATGTTAGTTCCGGTTTAGCCGGAAGTGGTAAACATAATTTTATGATAGTGTATTATATCACTTTCCTTATCTTAAAAAAAAGTGTTTGGTAACCAATATTCTATAATAAATAATAAATAAATTAGGGATTTATCAAAATTCACGTGTACTGGCATTAATGAAAGAAACTCATGTAACTCCAAAACGGCTTGTTTTTTGTAAATTCTCTATACCATCAAAATTATTCACAAATTATTGTTTAATCACATGACTTATGTTTGAAGGTTCCAGCCATCAAAAAATAGTTTTGCATCGCAGCGCCATCTCTGTGTGCTGTTAAGGAAAAATTCTAATAACCTTTCTTTGGTATCAGTCATCTGCCATTTACAAAAATAAAATAGCTTTATTTAGTTTTAGAGATAATGACCTGGGGACTTTTAAGTGAAACACCCTGTATACTAGAAGCCAAGGCCTCAGATTTTTTCATAATATTTCCATACCCCCCGCACCACCACCGCTCCATTATAAAAGGGGCTGATAAAATAAAATTGAGATATTCACTTGAAATTTGATACACGTATATGTTATAATGATACCTAGAACTAGATTATATTTTGAGATGGTTCCGTTCATGAGTTGGGGGTCAGATAGGGGACAATAAGTAATGCAAGCTGATAAGAGCACGCAGACCTTGAATTTGGTGTATATACTAGGCCTCAGATTTTTTAAACCATATTTTTCAACTCTCCCACCACCTCCACTCCATCATTAAAGGGGTTGATAAAATAAAATTGAGATATTCACTTGAAATATAGTACACGTATGTATTAAAACGGCACCTGGAACTAGATTATATTTTGAGATGATTCCGTTGAAGAGTTGAGGGTTAAATATGGCAAAATAGGTAAAACAAGCTAGTAAGAGTACAGATACTTGGGATTTGGTGTATATACTAGAAGTCAAGGCCTCAGGTTTTTTTATAATATTTTCAATTCCGCCTACGACCCCCACTCCATCATTAAAAGGGTTGATAAAATAAAATTGAGATTTTCACTTAAAATTTGGTACATCTATGTATTCGTACCACATCTACAATTAGATTAAATTATGAGATGATTCTGTTTAAGGATTGGGAGTTAAATGGGGGTGAATATGGGGAAGTAAATAAAACAAGCTGGTAAGAGTTACAGAAATTTGGGATTTGACTAGAAACCAAGGACTCAGATTTTTATATAACATATTCCCTTCCCTCCACTACCCCCACACCTTTATTAAAGGGGTTGATAAAATATAATTGACATATTCACTTGAAATTAGGTAAGCATATGTATAATAACGACATATGGAACTAGATTAAATATTGAGATAATTCCGTTAAAGAGGGGGGGGGGGGGTATTATTGGGGACAACTGCCTCAAATATTGTTCATATTTTATGACCAGTTATTTCCACATACCAGAGTGCAAATATAGTCAGAATGTTTTCCTTTAAAGAGACTTGGATGGAAGATCTGTATGTGGAAGTAGTGATTCTTTAGGGAGCGTTTTTTTTAATTTACTACTTTCTTTGCAGTATTATCAAATCTAACTATTATTAGTTGTAAACATTGATATTTGTTCTTATGTAAAGTTAAAGAAAACATCAGTGTCTTGCTTATTAATAAATACCGCTTTTACTTAAACATCCGAAAAGTATACATTTGTATTCTTTGTCATCAACTAATCACACGAATTGAATACATCTATATAATTAAATCTATTTAAACATTTTCACGTCAAGATTTTCAATAAAATTAAGTATTAGTCATCCATAACCTGACCGACATTCGAACCTAGCACTCTGCGGTCGCAAGCCTAACTCATGAGCACGACGCTACTGAACCATTCGGACTGAGTTTGATGCAATTTGAATTTTACATAAAACTGAAATCACACATATACCGAATTAAGTACATCTCAGTCAATAATAGTCTCAATTAGGTATAACGCAAGGTTCTAGTTTAGGACCACTATATATTTCACATTGAACAGGGATATTCTTGGTACAATATATATCAAACACTATGAAATTAGAACACATATTTGAATAGTAATAATTTTTCGATACCAACTGGTTATCAGCATAGTAACGCAGAAGATTAAAGTACACTTGATCCATACTGGGTTCGAACAGCAGTTCCGACACCAGCAATATCGGTCGGTAACGGATGTTGTTTGCCTTGTTTCAAAAGTATGACCTCCTTCTGCACAGTCTTGACTTTGGATTTGAGGGTTGCCTAATATGTGTAATTTAACTTGGCCGGTTCAAACTTCGCTTCGTCGCACAGTGTGGCAAGATACCTCAAATACTGGCATCAATTCATAGAGTGAGATTGTCAGTTTTTTTTGGCTGAATATAATTGAGGACGATTATTAATATGTATATAAATCAATTTTATGATATTTGTTTGTTTATTGCAATACGTAAGCATATAGCGGATGTCCCCGCGAAAAGGTCTGGTGGGTTTATTTCTGGTGCCTTTAAAGTGACAGGCTTAGAATTTCAGGATGTTAATTAGTATACAGGAGGATGTAATTCTGCATTACTGTCATGCCACAAACCCTCCCATTGCCCCCAGTTGCCCTTATTTCGAAATTTTAAATGACACGCTGTATTTTGTTTCATTATTTTTTAAGTTAAAGATACACGTTCGGTAGTGTGATCCAATAAATAGCGCTTGTAAAGTAACTTTTGCAGACGTTGAAGTGACAATTGTGTCGTCTTTATTAGGGTAACAAGATTTTTCGGCAACGTATATAACCTTATAGGTATGAGGGAAATCTTTTTGGGTCTTCGGATCTTATCACATTATATTGGTGAGTAGTGAGTTTGGCTTCCACACTGGTCGAAAGAGCCTCTTCCCCAGACATTATTTTCACCTGAGATTCTTCTAGTGCCTCGTAAGCTTGAATATACTTCGATGCTCGTGTGGGCGAGCATGTAATCTGACTCTATCAATTTTACTACAGTTGGTTTTTTCAGAGTTGGCAAACGCATTTCAGTAACATATGCTGTTTATACAAGCGAGGTGGTATCTCTAAGGTTTTTAGATTTTACTCGTTTGCTTCGAGCAGAACTCTCTTCAAAGGGTGATGTTTTCGCGAACAACGGCATACAATTTAAATCTAATTGATGTTTCTAGCCACTCTCTATTTTTCTATAGGAACCTTATTGCTATTATGTTAGCTTCAAGCCATTTTTCTTTAAAACATGAAGTGAAATGCGAACCATTGCTATATAATTCACTTAATCTTTCTGTCGGGGAATTGGTGCAATATTTATGGTGTTCTCTCAAAAAATTTAATTGTTCTTCAAATTTTTGGTACTCTAATTCCCTCATTAGGGTGTATAGATCAATTGTATTTATAAATAAGTAATTTGAACGCGACCCTGTGGTAATTAATTGTATACATGTACAGCACCAGCTATTTACTAATAAAGTAGTATGTTGTAAAGTCGCCGAAAAAAGCAAATAACATGAAAATGTGTAAATATGTGTATTCGATTTAATTTTAGTATGAATCTGTTATAGTACCACTATATTAATATATAAAATTTTATGTGGGAAAGCGTGAGGAAGTAAACTATTACTCTAAGGATTTTAGGAGAATACGTAAAAATTTGGCACTTTGAAAGGGTATTTTCAAAATATTATAAAAATCGTACCCTCCATTCCCTAAAAATAAATCATTCGAAGTTACATTGTACATAGCTGAGGGTATTGAGGGTCCATTTTGAAACAAAGTAATGATCGCGCGTTTAACAAAAAAACAAAATAATGTATTAAGAACATATTCACTGTACCAACGCACTCGTGAATATCAGTTATTAGGCGTTTATAGCCTGCGGGTTCGATGGATATGCAAGCACGAATCTACCTTAAATGGGGGGGGGGGGGGGGGGAACATGCACAAACTCGTGCTGATATTAACTAGTAACAATACATTGTTTGCTATGACACTTTATTTTTGTATTTAATGCCGGTATTTGAGGTATCTTGCCACACTGTGCGTCGGTTGGACGATGTTTTTAGGATAACGCTTTAACTTTTTGTGCAAAAGAAAATGAAATCGTGCTCGCACTTAAGTCATACACAAGACAACTTAAAGTTTACTCGACTGTATGTTGAATTACTATTTAAAATGTTTCAAAACCATTGTCTATAATCACCATGTAAATAAGTTCATCTCGTTTGAAAGACAACGTTAATTAAGGCAAACTGCCCATGGTAAATATCTCAGTTACAAAAACAAAACAAAAATAGAAATCGATCACGCGTTGTTTACCAACAAGAAGCCTGCAGAACTAGTTAGGTATTTAAAACGTACTTAGTGTACGTAAGTTGGGTTAAATGAAGTGTGCTCTTAATAAATACGTAAAGCGATCCTGACATATTTGACGTGTTATCTTGACAATTGAAAAAGGCAGAAGCACAAAGTGGAAACGGCGTAACGTGCGACGACGCCGTCACCTTGCATCAACGCAAATCCATGCACCTCCTCGTCTCACCTCAACTATTAAAGTGACACATTACGTGCTTATCTAATTATTTAGAGCTCATCGTGTTCGTTGCCATTATTTTGGAGACCGTTGATAACTTGATGCTATCGATAAACAATTACGATGCCACTGGAAATCGCCACTCTGGTAGTAATTTTGAACATTGTCTTGATTAGCTCACCTTAGATTTTCAACGTAGATATTCGAAAAGCAATTAAAATAAACTTCACATTTATAAGTCAGATAAAAAATTTCAAAGCTTTGCCGCCTATTACCACTAGGATAGAGCGAGGCATGGATTAAAATAAGAAATTAAGGGAAACTCGCCAGTATCAGTTATAATTTCTAATAATTACACCACTCACTCCTAAAATATTTTACGATCTAACGGCCACTACTGTTTACTTAATTTTTTACACACATACATAATGCTGTAAAAGGGCAAGCAGAACGGCACAGGTATTAAGCAGAGACGGACCACAGTCTTCCACGATATTTCGAACGAGTTGTGTTATATTTATAATATATAGGTTCTGTGCTTCATACAATAATACAGTGTGTGTGGTTAAGTGTTTACATTTTATTTTGATTGTGAGTGCCTAGAATGTATAATACTTTAACAGATAAGTGAAATCGCTCTTTGTTTAAGCGTATTTTATGTAGTTGTGTAAAAATATTCCGGCGGATTGTGAAATATTCGAATGTTTTCCGTGTTTTAGTGACTGTGGTAAAATAATATTGTGATAATGTTCAGGCCTTGGGAAGATCCTCAACCTAGCACCAGCAGAGAATTTAACGAAGATATGGGAAATGGTAATGGCTCGCAAATTACAGAGAAAAGTTCGAGACAATATTTATGCGAACATACTAAAAAAGTAGTTTTAAACGTTTATAAAAATATAAAAGAAAGTGAAGGTGAAAAAGGAGCCGTGGAAAAAACGGCCTACTTAACAGAAATTTCAGAACGGTCTATCTATAGAATAATTAAGGATGTGGTACCTAATCGAAAAGTTAGATCGGATAAAGGAGCAGCACGAGCATTAGATTCGTCTATGGTGAAATTGTTAAGAGATTTAATTTATAGCAAGTATATGGAAAATGAGGTGCCAACAGTGGAATCAATACATATGGAACCGAAAACAAATGGTGCAGTGTCAGTTAGTCAAGCAACACTTCGGCGATGGATAATAAGGATAGGATTTAAGTTCAAGATTATTAATAAATGGGCAGGTATTATGGAAAGCTTCAGAATTGTGCAGTGGCGTAATGAATATTTGGAAAATATAAAAAAAATTCGAAATGAACAACGATCTATTTATTATTTAGATGAAACTTGGTATGATACCCATGATACAATGAAAAAAGGCTGGATAGATGGTTCAAAGAAATGTAAAGTTGATATTCCTGCAAATAAAGGAACCATATTTGTAATTGTACATTGTGGATCAGAAAATGGATGGGTGCATAATGGTCTCAAATTAAGTGGAAAAAATGGAAGAATCAAACGTTGACTATCACCAAAACATGACTGCGGATATTTTTGAAGCATGGTTTCAGACTTCATTGCTACCAAATATAGAAGAAAACAGCGTAATTGTTTCAGACAATGCTTCTTATCATTCGCGACAAATTGAGAAAATACCAAATACGGGAACAAAGAAAAAAGATATTCAAGAATTTTTCCGAAAACATAACTTGGAATTTGAAGAAAATTTTAGGAAGAAAGATCTTTTGGAAATTGTTAAGAAGCAAAACTTCCCAAAACAATATGAGATTGATAGCATGGCTAAAGCTCAAGGACATATAGTTTTACGTTTACCGCCATATTTTTGCATTTTGAATTTATTAAGTTAGAAAAAAGCATCAGCCCTAATCAAGACCGTTTAATAATATCTGTAGATTCAGATACCGACTATGATACCGATTTAGAAAGTGGTTGTGAAGTGTTGAGTGAGTGTAGTGATTAGGGTTTTAAATAAAATGTTATATGTGATTTGATTTAGTGTACATTGCGAATTTATCGTTTCATTAGTGTTTTACATACGCGCAAATGCAATATAACGTGATTTTTATTTTTTATGTTATATGTATACATATTTTATTTGATAATTATTTATTTGTTTCTTTTTTAGAACTGAATTTATTTATTTTATAGTTATTTATTTGCTGTCCAGAATTGAATTTATTTATTTCAATTATTTGTTTGTTTTCTAGAATTTAATTTATTTATTTAATCTGGGTTAATTAGATTACGAGTTATTGACATAAATTCAATATTTTCTTTATTTAATGAATTTAAAAATTTACTTTGTTTCTTTGGCCTATTTTAATAATATTGATAACCTTAACTCTGAACCCACATTTTTTGGCAAGGAATTGCTCGTACCTCTTCGTGGTCCTTGCTGGGCAACAATAATAATTCGATAGGTATATTAAATTATTATTGGCGAAATTGAGCAACAAAAGAATATTTGGTATAATTTTAATTTAGACTCATAAAATTCATCAATGCTCCACCAATATATAAAATATTATTCCTATCTTAAGACAAGCAAAACAGAATAATTTTTTTAAATTTATCATCACTGTAACAAATAACTATTTATTTATCAACCATATATTAAATTAATTAGGTTGTAACTCACGGCACAATAATTTTAAGTACGGTCCTGAGCCGCAATAAATTACTTCGGCTTTGACACTTTTATGGCCGAGTTTTATGGCTTTTTTTGGGTGTCTCGCGCCGTGTTCACTCCTTTGTCGGGAATTTTTTATTCAACTTAGAAATATGAAGTTCAGTTTACTATTCTTCTGACTACTTTAAACAACAATAAAAAAGAAGTAATTTTAAGGTACTTATTTCAAAGAAAACGGCAGGGTGGCCCATTAAAATACAATCCCCACTTTTCTTTCTCTATAAATTTTTGAAAAAAGGACAATCCGTCGATTTTGTTTTTGGGGGAACGTATAATCTCACACTTGTATTTCATTCCCTACGTGGGAAAGTAAAAGTTTAAAAGTCGGGACAATGTATGCTGCATTTTCAAGTCTTTCAGTTCTCCTTGCAATTTTGCAATTTTTTAATACTTCTAGGAGAAGTTGGTTGACGCCAAGGGCACACGTACCGTACCAAAATATTCTACGTAAACTGAGGTGTCATAATAGAAGAACAAAGTTCATATCGACTTAATATCTGAAAATTACTGGTAAAGTGCTCATTTAATAGTATGTACCTAACACCAGCTAAGAGAAGTTAACACGTGCAACAAATAGGGACGGACCCGTGACAGATATATGAAGTGAAGTAGGTAATAAACTATCATGTAGACCCAAAAAGGAATGGATTTGGAAAGCATAAATCAGCTCAAGAAAATAAACTAGAGATCAACAAAAGGTGAGATAAGTTTTTATTCTTTTTGAAATTTTTACTTGGCAAGTCCATCATCTATTAAACTTATTTACGAATACAAAAATATTTCCCGGGTCAAAATAATTAAGGTCTACATAATATACACAGCGTCCCAATTATTCTCCTAGATCTCTGTTTCATTTTTGCAGATTTTCCTTTTTTTATTTTTTACGTTACATTAGCAGATTAGTATAATGAGTGTCTCAAACGTTCTATGGGGCTCTTTCTTACACTTGAACTACAAATAGCTATTTACTATACCTGTGGAATGGCTAATAAATAAATGCTTCTTACAGAAAGCTAATATATGTCTTAGCAAACTAACAAATAGTCCAGTCGTTAGGGGTCTGTCTTAAGGAGTCACTAAATCTTATACGGCTCAGATTTTCAGAATAAGTAGTTTTGTTGGTGTAAAATACGATAAAAAAAATTATACATAAGTTGTCGGCGACCCCTAAAAAAATTGAAAATATTGAATTTCGGCCAATAACTCGAAAAATAAAGGAAATATATAAAAAAAATCGGTAAAGGTATTTACACAGAACTACCCTCGTTATTTTTGCATGGCGGTCACTCAAAAAAATTATTAATTACGAAATGACATTAAGAATAATAATTGGGATATAGTTATTGCCATTATTACAAAAAAACCTGATAACTTTTGTTACAAAAAAAATATACAGAGTACTCAGCAAAAGTTCAATACTAAATAACAGGTGCCAAATATGGAAGGCTTGTGCAACTACCTTTACAAATGTCCCGCATGACCGAATTATTTCTTGGGATGCCATTATTCAATAAAAGTATAATAGGTGCATATGCCAAATATTATTGCCATCTGTGACATTTTCAATCCCACATTCACGTAATGAAGTGGAAGTATAGTAGTAGTTAAAAAATATATATTTTTTTGGAATTTTTAAAAATGTTGATGAAAAAAATTTTCAATATATTTTTTCTGAAATAGGTTTAGAGTGTCATGAAACGTGAAAATTTTAAATTTGAGCAAACAAAATTTTTTCCATCTATTCTAGTTAATTTTTTTTTTCCAAAAAGGTGAAAAGATGTTGCAAATTTTTATTTCCGAAATAGGTTTGGAATGTGAAACGTGGAAATTTTAAATTTGAGCAAAAAAAATATTTCTTCTATTTTATAGTAGTGATAAATAGATTACCTAAACATGTTTTCAAAATTTTTTAAAAATTTTCCAAAAACATTTTTAAATGTGTTGGAATAATTTTAGAATGCCATGAAAAGGTGGAAATTTTAAATCTGAACAAAGAAAAAAAAATCCATCTATTTTAGTGGTAAAATTTTTTCAAAAATTTATTTTTTTTTAATATCTTTTTTAATAGATTAAAAAAAAAATAATTTCGGTCTGTTTTAGTGTTAAAAAATTTTAAAAAAATGTCGGTGAAAAAAATTTTCAATTTTTTTTTTCAGAAATAGGTTTATCGTGTCATGAAACGTGGAAATTTTAAATTTGAGGAAAAAAAATTTTTTCACTATTTTTCCCGTTTAGACGGTATATTTTCCAGTGAAAGTTTTACCATTTCTTCGCTGACAGTGGGGTCAACTACCTACAAAATTTGACTGATCACAAGTAGTTTTTTAGTTAATGCACCAACAGACAGACAGATAGACAGACAGACTGACGGAATTGAAAAACCTATATTTTCTGAATCTACGTGATCTAAAACGTCAGAATCCGAAAAAATCTCGGAGGATGATTTTTTCTCGAATACAATACTTCCCTTCGGTATGTGAGGGAAGTAATAATAGCACTAGGCGATAGAGGGGGGCATTTTACATAAAAAACGTATAAGAAATTTTTTTGTATGATCAAAAATGTAGGCACCAGATTTTTTTGTTTAACGCACGAGAATGGAACGTGAGATTTTTTATTTTAACCATTTCGCGTCTTTGTAAGAGACAGTACTTTTATTAATATTTGCTGTTGGCAATATTTACGGTGTATTTTATGGAAATTAGGTTGCGTATTTTTTATAAGAAGGGAGATGTAGACTTAAAAATGGACTACCCGGTAAATACTAAATAAGTAAAGTTCTTTCTATGGAAATATAAAGTTTTAGATGTTAATGCAGTACATGCATTTTACTGCGTGGGAGACATTATTTGTAACAATTTTTACGACGGATAATAATCAGATATATTCCCAAAAAATAATACGTAACTATTTTTTAAAGTTAATCTGACTCAGAGATGGAATGGTGTAAAAAGACTCCCAGGGGGCGAGTCCTCGCAACAAAACAATAACATATGAGAGGTGATTATTTAGTCTCACAGTTTTGCAGAGGATGTGACAAACTATTTATGATTGTCATAAGTAACGTGACATGTGGATGGAGTGTTTGTAGGAGATGCGTACTGACCCCTGCCACGACACATCTCTCAGGGCCCAGCCCAGCCAGGTCGAGAGAGACAGTCCAGGAGAGGATGCTGTTTATTATCGTCTCCACAAGCAAGAATGACACCGAGTCGCTCAAGACAAATTATGCTTAAAATATGCCACAACTGCAAGCAATATTTACTCGAAACTGTTGTCGTATTTCACTCACCAGGACCGGAGGTATTTGGAAAATATGAGAAAGTCATTGATGTATTTAGGATTAAAAATGTTCACTAGTGTTAGTTTTTATCCTGCTGCTTAATTGTTTAAAATAACCGTTAGTTAAATTTAATGTATTTAAAACTGCTTTGAGAATATGACATACAGGATGCATGTTGTAGGATGGCCACTTAGAAAGATTTGGATTAATATGTATGAAATTGTATGACTGATTAGCCAGCGTATGGTAAGCATTGCTGCCACTTCCGGATATACAATCTGGAAATTTTTATATGCCGCCGGACCGGCTACATACGCCGGATTCGATATCGGGCAAGCTGGTTGCTAGCAGCGAGAACAACATGACGCATGTTGTTGTAATATAGAAAGGGAAGTGTGGGGTGTGGGTGTTTGTGAGATACTTCTTTTAGGTTTCCATGCTTCTTTTAAGTTTTCATATATCATCATCTCCTTGTTAATTCTTCTTCTGAGTCTTTTATTTCTGACATTAGCAGTGTGTACATCCTTCTGTTCGTTTGCGTCCAGATATGGTCTCATGTTTCTCACAAATTTATGTTTTCGTTTCAACGTCCTATATTAGTGCGTCCATTTTGTTTGTATGCCAAGACATGCATTAGTTCGGTGTAAGATTTTATTTATTAACCATTACCCAGGTAAATAGCTATCTACGGTGGAAGTGCAAGGAGAGTCCCCAGAGAATATTTGACATAACCTGTATACTGATCTACTACGGTAAAGCAAAATAAAAAGTAAAATCTGCAAAAATAAAAATAGATCTACGAGAACATTTGAGACGTTCTGTATATCAAGCAGACCCCAACTACTTTAACCCGAGAAATATTTTTGTATTCGTAAACATATAGACCATGCGACAGCCGCTAGCCGGAACCATCCTGTTGTGGGACCTGCCTTATGTTTAATACTGTTACGCACTGGCGCCCCCTAGGGGCAGGATCTGAAAGCTCCATGAGTGGTGAAGTTGCAATGGTTAGGCAACCATATAAGCATGTAATGTACGCCATCTCTGAGACACTGATAGAAGTACGTTTCTAGAAGGACCGCCGCCATTTCGACGTTATTCTAGAAAAATAGGGAAGTATGCTGAAATGTTTCTAGATGTCTCTACTTGGATATATAAGTCGAAGTCCATGGCGGGAGAAAGGAAATTTTGGAATGACAAGAGAGAGGTTAGAAATGCGGAGTAAATACAAAGTGAAAATATCAAGTAATAAACATTATTAAAGATTATTTTACTCACTAAATGAGTATTTTAGTTTAATAAAAGTATTGTGTAGTTTCCAGTAAGTTATTAAATAAAGTGTTAGTGTTTATCCCTTGTCATAATTTGTTTTGAAACCCACGTATCCTGAAGGATGGTTTCAGGGGTGGAAATACGCAACAGTACATTTTAAATTTTAAGAAATTCAACTCAATTTAATTAGGTTAAATAATTAATAAAAAGTAGTAATCTAATACTACTAACAGAACGTATCTTTTTTGTCCGTATGTATATATTCGCTGCTTCCCTCTCTGTTCTACAGAATTGCCACACAACTTGCACCAGTTGTTTCATCCTTCTTAGAAACCAGCTTGTTGTTATTCACTGAAGATAAGTTTATGGGGCACAGTTTATATTCATCTATCATCTTATTTATTTTTTTTTAAGCTTACTGTGTCTTCTGTTTTCGAATCTAGCAGTGTGCAGCTCCCTCTGCCCGGTAGAAATAGCTTTTTACATCGGGTTATGAGAAAGAGGCGCAAAAGAATATTTTGCATACCCTGTATACTAGTTTTGTAGTAATTACTTTCAACTGCCTCTTTCCAATTCCTTTTCTATTTTATTACCTATATTTAACACCTTTTCAATTTTACTTTTCGATTTTTTTCAATTTTAATAAAGAAATAAACAAACAATTAAACTAATACACTAATAAACTAATTAAACAAAACTTATCTATTTTCATCCACAGCTGGCTGTCTATATTGCCTTATAAACACATATGTTGCTCTCATGCACTTGAAACGGACCCAGGTATAAATTTTGCGACATGCCCCAGCTATAGGCACTGCACTAATATAGACACTTGTTTACTTTATTTTTGGTACTATTAACAAACACTTTATAGTAATTTTTCAACTATTAATTCGGTGTGCTTCATTCTTCTATTATTACACTTCATTTTACGTATAATTTTTTAATCTACCAACGACTTAAATAGTAATTATTCAAATATTATTATATTATTAAAATTCTATTAGCAATTATTTTAAAATACTGGAGTGCAAATATAGTATCAAGATGTTTACGTTTAAAGAGACTTGGATGGGAAATCTGGATGTGGAAGCAGCCAGCGATTTTTTATTTAAACTGACCGAAAGACCCCAGGATACACATCAAGTTAATGGGCATTAAGTGCAGAACATTATCTGTCCTGCTGGTTCGTCCTACACATCTAAATTTAAATTGTGTGAAGAACAAGATCAGCATACATCTCCTTCAAATTTTTCCACGAAGAAGAAGTTTCATTAAATAAAATACTATGCCTTATTTTTAGAATAGGTACCAAACGCTCATTATATTTAACAAATCATTATAACTTAATAAAAAATTAGCCTGCTACGTGCTAAATACAAAATTAATTTTTCCATTAATAACACTAATACGTTAATATAAAATTAATTAATTATTAAAAACTGTCTTGCGGCCCACTTTGAATAATTTATGTGAAATGAAAAGTTACGTAGAGGTAGAACTGGTCAACTTCGGATCTTGAACTCTGAAAAAAATAAATACAAATATACTCATAAATTATAAAATGTGCGTGTTAAGTATGACATGTGTTATCTAAATTACGTTTGAAAAGACTATACCGTGTGGTCCAAAAATAAATAAAATCTATTGACTATACTGAAAGTCAAAGAGTGTATTTTAAGGGGAGTTCTTATGCCAGGAAAAGGAAATAAATGGTTCGTGGCTGAAACTACTGACCTCATAACAAGTCACGGGTCATTATTTTTGTTGTAGTTTAACTAAAATCAAAGATGGTAGATCCGTAATGGCGGAAAAGCGTCAATTTTTTATCGGGATTTTATGTCTTATATAGGGGTTTTTTTGGGTCGCTGATCTAAAATTTTATGTTAATAGTAGTTATCAACATGAGTATGTAAAAGATTACCGCATCAACAAAGAACAAAGAGATGGCCAAAAATTGTTAGATTTTTTAAATCTCGAGACAATTCATTTGATAAACTGATAAGTACCCTTATGTCAGTAGCAATAGGTGCAGCAGGAAATGAACATGTTAATAGTTATGTTTTCGAGTTTGGCGTAAAATGAATGAAAATAATAAATGGAATTTTCTTTAAAGATCTCAGTTTAAGCAGAAAAGATAAAGTACTACCTGTATCAAGTATTAATAATATAATCAAAATTATTCGAAGAACTAAAGAAATATCAATAGGTCCATTACTATTTTTCCAAAGCGTTAATGATAATCGATTAAAATCATATTTCGAATTTAAACTTGATCCGTACCCTCTGTCCTTATTTAAGGAGAGTGGTATGAGAAAAACACCAAAATCTGCTTTTTACGACCACTTTGTACAATTACTAAAAGGTAGTACTCAATTAAACGATTCGCTGTACATAAAAACAAATGGCAATTTGACGAATAGTATGGCGCAATTTTAGATAGTTTACATTAATTTTATTGTACGTAATTATGGCGAAAGGGCAAGTGCTGTTTTTTTTGCATGGTTATTAGAAAGATGGAATAATATCTGCTGAAAGAGACCGACGTGACGCCTAAAAATAAAAACTGCACCAGATATTCGATTTGGAAGACATGTTTTTAAAGTGTCATCAAGAAAAATTCCTAGCAAATGTCTTTAATAAAAGTTATTTTATTGATTTTTAAAAGAAACTTTAGTTGCAAATAATGTTCCCTGCTATCAAGCTTAAAGTGATGCTGATCGGTTAATCGTTACAACAGCTCTCAATGTATCAAGTGAAAACATAACCATAGTATTGTCACGTATAAAATTCCCTTTCGAGCTGTAAGACTTATTTCTGAATAAAATACCCAACGTCCACAGGTATCCCCCATATTACTCTGTTTCCCAGAGCAATAGACGTGATACCCATTGCTAAAGTTACTTGCTTGCCATACGAGAGGGTTTAAATCAATTATCGAATGAATACTCTATCAAATAATACATAGTGGTAGAAAACAAGGTACAAGTTTATTAATCAAAACAAATACAGAACATATTCAGGTGTTAATAACCCCTGGGGACGCCACACTCCAGGGGAGCAGTTGGGACCACGCAGTACCCAAGCAGGGCCTTTTTTCTTTCAAACTCAAAATACAACTAACTTTTCTACTATCTGCCGGTACTGATATTCTTTTATCTCCGGATTCAGCTTCTCCGCCCTGGTTACAATGCAACCTCTATGAGCCTTGCGAGGTTTTTGCTGACTCTGCCTTTCCAGTACAAAGTAAACGTGCTTTCAATGATAAAATAAGATCAACGATGTAATGTAATAAATTACATCCATTACTAAAGATCATGTACCGGGTTATTAAAATAAATCTCAAGATAGTATCAGAGGATACAGATGTACTAGTTATATTAATAGCTTTAGCTTCTCCGGATAAAGCTATATATTTCTCTAAGCCTGTTAAAACTAAAGAAAATTAAAAAAGTTTCCTCTAGAAGCCTGCAATTTGCGTGTCCCATTTGTAACTGGACGACACACATTCAGCATGCGTTAACAGAGGAAAGAACAAAGCCAAAATATTTGAAAATAGACTGACTTAGAAGAGGCCGCAAAAGTTTACAACAAAAAAGATGCTGATTTACCAGCTGGTATAAATTGTAGGCTTGCAATGTATGGTGCAAAGAAACGTAACTGCATACTCTTACAGGTATGCTTAATTTGTTTTAAAATGTTGTATCATTTACATATTTTCTAAATAAAATCATTTTGAAATTCAGAATTGACTCTTTTATTAAGGCGTCTATTACAAAGAGTAGCGTTGATTTAGGCATCATTGTGCCCTACGATGGATGCAGCAGGACAACATTGAAAGCGTGTGTTTTTTGCAGACACAACTTAGTTGAGAATCCAAAATTTTTCAGTGGAAGATTGGGATTGTAAATATGATACAGGAAAGAATTTTTCAATCCCAATGACACAAAAATCGGCTCCACAAAACATCATAAAAACTGTTTTCTGCAACAGTAAAACTGGATGCGGGCCAGATTGTGGGTATAGGAAAAGTGGCCTTTTTTGCTTGGCGGCTTGCGGTGGATGTGGCGGAAATAGTTGCCTTAATTCACGACCAGCTGTGTCTATGGAAGAAGTAGAGGAAGAAGTAATTAAAATATATAACCCCTATATAAGAATTAAAATCAGAATAAAAAAATTGACTCTTTTCTTCCATTTTGGATCTCCAATTTTTTACTTTAGTTTAGTTTTAATGTCAAAATCGTAATCACCGACCCCAGTACATCCCCAGAGATATAATGAAAATTAAAAAAATAAAAAGCACATTTCCTGACCTATGGGGAACTTTTCTATAAACTTTTCTCGAACTTCAAGAATTTTTTTTTATCAAAATCGGTTGTTACTAAACGGAGTTAGAACTTTGAGAATTTTCAGCGTTTAGAAAATGGACTATAACTGCATGTCTCATACTTATAATTAAGCCAATTTTGATCGTCTCTGAAATACAGGCAATAATCGTATTTTTTAGCGTCACCTTAATCGTATCAGGAGAGCCACGCTCATATCTTATTAATCCTCGAAGAATTCTGATATATTTATGCAGATATGTAAAACAACCAGGTTTGTTGATACAGTATTTATTTGATGGAGGCATTTTGTGTAGTTCGCTGCAACCCTATAAAATATGACAAATAAGCATGAAATATGGATGGCTGAGCGCTGGCCATCGTAGCAGGCTGGCACGGTAGCAACATCGCCTGGACATCACGCAGCGCATTATCATAAACATCAAATAAATTAGTTCAGATAAATTAGTTGTCTCGGTTAGTTTTATAATGAGTCAAGATTTACAGCCGGAGCACACACATGTCCGAGTGACATCAGGTTAAATATTACACCCATTGTGATGTAAAGATGCCATCTCCAGCGAGCGATTCTCTCACCAGACAGCTCCGACCGCCCTGGGACGTCCCATTCATAAGTGTCCGTCGTGTCATAGGAGGCCGTGTCTCGAAGTTGAACACGTTAATCCACATCTTGGAGGTAATTTTTTAACGGGGTAGAGTTGTAAAGGAAACGCTTAGATGTTCAGGTGATATATTTCGAAAATCTTTCGGATTATCTTGAACGCAGATAAATCTCAGTACGGCTGTGAAGATGAGGAATGCTCTCAGTTGTATCTGCGTATATAGTTTCAAGCTTCCTCGCTGACTATATGAAATAACACTACGTAAAATTTCATAGGATTTTTCAGATATTCTGAAGTTGGACAAGATCTGCAGAAGATTAGTCTCTGTTGATGTAATGTACTCTAAATTTTCGTTTTTTTTTCTTAGTTTGAAGATGACGTTAATCAAGGATTCATGTTGAACTGTTGGATGTCCACAGACAACTGACGTGACACCAATAATCTATGCAGACCAGGTTAGGCGCTCTGCCGTGTGCGATGGTACAACTTTTTGTGAAGGAGACTTAGATATAGATATTTTAGATACAGAAAACCAAAAACTATCCAATTTAATGACTGTATAGAATGTTTTAATATAAAACAAATTATTAATACTCCTACTAGAATCACACAAAATTCTAGCACTTTAATCGATGTTATATTATTACCTACAGATACAGAAATTTATGCAAGTGGCACTAAGGAGGCAAACAATATTTCTGATCATTCTACAGTCTTTTGTTGTTTAGATAACAACGTACGTAAATATTGTCTAAATGTTATTTGTGGCATTATCTTAATTTTTTTCCTTCTTCAATTCTTTGGGAATTTCACTGCCACATGTATGTTTTCTTTCTAAGCGGTGCTAGGGGAATCTACAAAATATATCACAATTAACCAGTATTACTGGTAAAAAAACCTCTACGCCCGTGACGTTTACGTCAAAGGATCAGTTAAAGGTTGGTTTTGATAACTAAACAACACAAATAAGTATAAAAGCTTGAAATATTTAATTTCAAGCTTTTATACTTCATTGGGGCTACAGATCAGGGTAAAACTCCGGTACTGGCACTTTTAGATTTCCCGAAAGCTTTTGATACAATTATCCACGAAATTTTGCTGTCTATTTTACACTTCGTTGTTTATTCGGAGAGTGCAATTAGGCTTCTAGATAGTTACTTAGTCAGTAGAGTTCAGTTTGTAGAAACTGATATAGGTCAATATTCCAAGGGTATTGTATCATGTGGTGTTCCGCAGGGCTCAATACTTGGCCCGCTTTTGTTTAGTATATACACGTGTAATGTAACGTCGTGTCTAAAAGAATGCAAAGTACATCTTAATGCAGATGATACACAACTTTATTATTCATTCTTACCAGATAATGTAGATGTAGCAAAAAATATTGTAAATGATGATTTGGAACGCCTGGTGCCTTCTCCGAAAGCCATAAACTTGAGCTTAACCCAATGAAATCATCAGTTATGGTACTTGGCAAATGTCGACGACAAATTGTCATTCTCAGTTTGTCGTCGACATTTGCCAAATGAGTTTGTAATTAAAATAGGAAGCGAGACTTTACAACGTGTGCAAAGTGCCAAAAACTTAGGACTAGAATTAGATACAGATCTACGTTTTAAAAAAGGTATAAAGAAAAGAATTCAAAAAGCCTACTCCTCATTATAAATGTTATTTCCAAATCGTCACTTATTCTCTGTCCCTTAAAATAAAACTTACAGACTCTCTTGTTTTAAATCATTTTAATTATTGTGACGCTATATCGGGTGAGTCACGAATTGCGCTCGCCCCGATATTTCCTAAAATATTTGGAATAGAAAATTGAAATTTGGAGGCCTTATTACACGACTAAAATGCCATCTTTTCAATAAAAAATCAAGTTTGGTGCACATCCGGTTTGACCGGAAATGCCCACAACTTACGATTTTTAAATGGAACATCCTATATATTTTTACATTTTTGGAATCTAGAGGAAATTTTGAATACAATGCATCCATTTTGGTCACTTTTTGATAAACATTAAAAATTTTATTAAAAAATCTATTTTTGAATCCAGAGTGCTGTGGTGCCCAAAATATATTTTAGTTTCTGTGCTACGTTACTATAAAAATAAAAAGAGCAATATGATTGCATTACTTAATTCTCTAGAGGCGTTTAAAATTTTTAAATGTGATTTTTACCCACTAACTCGGTTTTTTTAAATGGGAATTTAATCGTTCACCAACATTTTTAAATACCTCATTTTCATACGAATCTAATGATACCAAAATTTTGAAAATCCGCTCAGATTTATTTGAGATTTCAGCCAAAATACAATGCAACCAAGCTTTTAGAAACATGCGGCTAATAGATAATAGATTAGTGGGCTTTGGAAACTAAAATGGCACATTTCTGTGTAAATCTGGTAACCTAATAACATTGGAAAAATCATAGTAGCCATTGAATGTAATAAAACAATATCAGCTCTCAGACAGACTCGTGTAGTTATAGGCAATCTTGCGCTATCAAACATTTAATAATTGTGAGCGCAAAGAACGTTACAATTAAGTTTAGCATAGGTATGTGGAGGTAAACACAATTACATCCACAAGGACATTTGCAATAGAATGCGACATCAGTTCGGTTTTCAGAGTTTTATTTAAATGAACATAAATATCGGGCCTATAAATACATAAAATTCAATTCCGTTTGAACAATTAAACTTAAACTTAAACTAGGTAACAGTAGGTATCTATCTATCTATCTCTGGATTCAGAAATAGATTTTTTAATAAAATTTTTAATGTTTATCAAAAAGTGACCAAAATGGATGTATTGTATTCAAAATTTCCTCTGGATTCCAAAAATGTAAAATATATAGGATGTTCCATTTTAAAATCGTAAGTTGTGGGCATTTCCGGTCAAACCGGATGTGCACCAAACTTGATTTTTTATCGAAAAGATGGCATTTTAGTCGTGTAATAAGGCCTCCAAATTTCAATTTTCTGTTCCAAATATTTTAGGAAATATCGGGGCGAGCGTAATTCGTAACTCACCTGGTATATGGACCGTGCCTAGATAAACTAGACATTATTCGAATAGAAAAAGTTCAAAAGTCATGTTTGTGGTTCATATATGGCATCAGAAAGTTTGAACCGGTGTCATATAAATTAAAAGACTAAAATTGGCTAAGCATGCAAGACAGACGAAAACTCCACTCTACAGTCTTGTTTCATAACATTATTTTAAATCAATGTCCCCTTACTTGTATAATAAAATAAAATATAGAACGGATGTCCATACCTTAATTTTAAGATTTAAAGGACTCATTACACCTCCACCTCACAAATTTACAATGTTTAAAAGATGTTTTACATATAATGTTTATGCTCTTTATAATAATGTACCAGCATCCTTGAAATCCTTAAAACTAAACTCATTTATACATCACTTTAAGAAAATTCATTTTAATGTCTGACACTAAACTTGTTTATTACGTTCTTCCTCGTGTTGGCTGCCTATCCAATTTTTTCATTTTCTCTATTTTCAGTTTAAAAAAGATTTTAGTTTCCTTTGTTACGCGAGTATGATTTTGACTCGCTCTATAGTGTTCATGTATTTTTAATGTATCTGTGTCACTGTTGGATCTGAACTTTGAACTTTTTTTAATTGTTTTCAACTCTATTTTGCAACTTTTATTTAATTAGTTATATGATAATGTGTATATGCTTTGAATGCAAATAAAATTATTGTTATTATTATATAAACTGTGCGATGCGCCGACGTGGCCATGTACTCAATAATGCAAACATGTGAACTAAATATCATACAATTATTCTAATGTATTTTCCAGATAGTAAGTAAAAACATACATTTTTGGAAGGCCGCAACTCCCTCAGGAAATATTTCCAGATACATGTTTATAAAGAGTTTTCTTGTGAGACATTTTGTAATAATTATAAGTGTTCGAAAACCAATCCATCTGATTTATTAGACACCGAGGTTACTTATCAAATTTTTAAATAAATGGTAGTGAATCTTTAACGCCTTGTATCTCGAAATTTAAAAATATTCAAAGAAGTTTACACGGCAAACTTTGAATAACAAACCGGCTAACCCTGTATTTTCTAATATGATTCCCTTTACATTTGAAAACAAATCAAGATGAGTTATTCCGTCACATGGCTGGTTATCGGTGAGAAGTTTGAAACTAAACAATTATAATAATAGATTGCGCCGTTAAACCCGGCCAGACTGAAATCTAATTAATGTTTTCATTGGTGTCAGCATTGTCAGCATTAAAAAAGTTTTTACGGCTCCGGTTGTATTCTTTCAGCAATTGTCGTATATTTTGAGAAAGTTTTGGTGCAGTTGTGGCAGTTATTTCGTTCATTTGGAACAATCAAGTCCTCGCAATCAAGCTCAGTGTTTGGTTATATGGAGGAGACGAGTCTGTCGACACTTTTGTCAATACAGTGCAGATCCATAAAGACCACTCGTGTCATTGCGAATCGCAAAACTTTTACTTCAATCCCGACAAAGCTATTGCTCTGTTGTCTCATATGTGCATGTCACTTAGACGTAAACGTTCGCACGCGGTGATCAATACCCAGTGCTTTACTTATTCACGAATATTCTTTTATTAATAATTTTCTGTATTACAATAAGTTTTTCACCGTCACTGAAATTAATTAAACTATTTAAGTTATTTATTTGTTATAGTGTTCAACAGATATTTAGTCCATCTATTGAATCCGGAGGCACAGTGAAGTTCAAAAAAAAATATTTTAAGAAACAAAACAAAGACAAATAAAAAAATCGGTAAAGTTATTTACACAGAACTTCCCTCGTTATTTGTGCATGACAGTCACTCAAAAAAATTATTAATTACGAAATGACATTGGGAATAATAATCGGAATATAATTATTGGTATTATCACAAAGAAAACCTGATAACTTTTGGTCAAAAAAAATATACAGAGTGTTCATCCAACAGCAAAAGTTCATTATACTAAATAACAGGTGCCAAATATGGGAGGCTTGCGCAAATACCTTTATAAATGTCCACCATGACTCAATTATTTCTTGGGATGCCATTATTCAATAAAAGTATATAATATTATATGCCAAATATTTTTGCCATCTCTCACATTTTCAATCCCACATTCACGTAATGGAGTGGAAGTATAGTGGTGATTAAAATATAGAACAAATTTTCAAAAATGTTTTCTGTCTATTCTAGTGTTAAATTTTTTTAAATTGGTGAAAATATATTGCAAATTTTTTTTTCCGAAATAGGTTTAGAATGTTATGAAACGTGGAAATTTTAAATTTGAGCAAAAAAAATATTTCGTCTATTCTATAATGGTAATAAATAGATTACATAAACATGTTTTCATTTTTTTAAAATTTTTCTAAAACATTTTTAAATTTGTTTTAATAAATTTGGAATGCCATGGAAACGTGGAAATTTTAAATCTGAAAAAAAATTCCATCTATTTGTGGCAAAATTTTTTCAAAAATTTTTAATTTTTTTAAATTTTTCTTTAAATAGATAATGAAACGTGGAAATTTGAAATTTTGAGAAAAAAAAATTCATCTATTTTGGTGGTAAAAATTTTTTCAAAAATGTTGGTAAAAAAATTTCAATTTTTTTTTTCTTTTAAATAGGTTTAGAATGCCATGAAACGTGGAAATTTTAAATTTGAACAAAGAAAAAAAAATTTTTTCAAAAATGATTTTTAATTTTTTTTTTTTCTGAAACAGGTTTAGCGCGTCATGAAACGTGGAAATTTTAAATTTGAGCAAAAAAAAAATGTTTTCACTATTTATTCCGTTTAGACGGTCCACTCTGTATATTTTTCAGTGAAAATTCTACCAGTTCTTCACTGACAGTAGGGTTAACTACCTACCAAATTTGACTGCTCTCCGTCAAGTAGTTTTTTAGTTAATGCACCAACAGACAGACAGACAGACAGACAGACTGACGGAATTGAGAAACCTATATTTTCGGAATCTACGTGTTCTGAAACGTCAGAATCCGAAAAAATCTCGGAGGGTGATTTTTTCTCGAATACAATACTTCCCTTCGGTATGCGAGGGAAGTAAAATGTGTCAGACTTAAATAACTTATTGTAGATAAAAAATATTTTTTAACTAATACGGAATATAGCGAAATTCTGGTTAATTGTAACGGAACTACTTCCACATCCACGTGATACATTGAAAATATAATATAATATCTATATATCTTAAAAAAATATTCAAAAAATGTTTTTGTTGAAATGATATTTGGTACAGGCAATGAAGGCAAAATGTTGTAAAAACCCCGCAAAAATTAATAAAAAAATCATCTCTGGGATTTAAGTAGTTAATAACCTGTAGAATGAAGTGGTGCATTCTTTGCACTTGCACTCAAAAAAATTTGGAAAAACATTTTAATTATTGGTTTTTTTGCTCTAACGGCTAAAATAATGAAAATACAGAAAAAGTTTTCAACAAAATTTGTAGCTCGTATCTTTCTCTACAAAATAGGTCTTTACCCATTTTTCTCTTACTTAAGCCATTTAGGAGATAAATCCAGTGTTCCACTTATAGTTTTGAGCCGTTCCGAAATGCGCTTAAAATGAGAATTCTCTGGGAGTTTCGTACGATCGGACATATCGATCGATAATTATTACTATTCAGAGCCGCTAAAAAAATGAAAACGACGTAAAATGTAGAGAAAAGTCTGAGCTCTAATGTGGAACTAATCACAAAATTCATACAAATTTGTATCATAGAGAAAAAAGTGTTAGAAGATGGCTTAGTAAACTTTATACAGTTGAATTATTCACATCTTTGAGTTTTATGCATCTTGCCTATTTCTTCCGTAACAATGGGTGCTTTTTCACTACATGGATTCGATTCCACTCACTTTAATCTATATTTCGTGAAAATTTCATTGAAGAATGTTAAGAAACAAATAAGTTGTATATGTTTTACTGTATAATTGTGCATTTTCTGAACGTGTAGGAATAATGCAGACAAATTCAAAAAGTATTGCGCGAATTTAAAAAACTCAAAAGTCATTCGAAAGAATATGTTTTATTGTACTTATAATCCAAAAATTAAGACTGTGCTATTATTATTACTTAAGATATAGCGAATTGAACTCCAAAATTTGGAGGTGATTGATCGATGAGAAAAATATACCCTCTACTTTGATCGCAAGGCATATTTTTCTAACAAAAGTAATTGCAATAAAATGTTAATTGGATTAATATATCATTATGTAAGAATATATAAGCAAAACGAATCATAATTCTAACGACTCCCAGCAAAGATATGAATAAATCTGTGGATCAACTGTACAAAGTACACTAAGCTGACACTTTCTCTCCTTGATAAATTTTTTTATGAATTTTGTGATTAGTTCCACATTAAAGCTGAGACTTTTCTCTACATTTTGTTATTTTCATTTTTTTTTAGGGGTTCTGAATAGTAAGAATATCGATCGATGAGCCAGATCTTACGAAACTCCTGGAGAATTCTCATTTTTCGCGCATTTCGAAGCGACTTAAAACTGTAAGTGGAGAACTCGATTTATCTTCTAAACGGCTTAAGCAAGACAAAAATTTGTAAAGACCTTTTTTGTAGAGAAAAAGACGAGCTACAACTTTTGTTGAGATCTTCTTTCTCTATTTTCATTATTTTGGCCGCTAGAGCAAAGAAATCGAAAATCAAAAAGTTTTTCCAAATTTTCTTGAATTTTCCCGGAACTTGGAAGTGCAAAGAATGCATCATCTCATTCTCCAGGTTATTACCTACTTAAATCCCAGAGATGATCCTTTTATTAATTTTTATTAATCTAAATTTTTAATTTGCCTGTACTAATTCTATTAAACGTGATTTTAAAGCTGAGCAAAAAAAAAATTCTGTTGGTCTGTCTATCTACCTATCTGTATGTAACTTTTTTGTGCGCGCGTTTTCTTTGAAATGGTTTAAGGTTTTAAGTTGAACGGCACACGTATGTGCTGTATTGAAAACAAGATCTCAAACCAAACTTATCCCGTTGAATAATAATAATAATAATAAAACATCTTTATTCAGTAATACCTTGCGGTGTAGAACGAGCAAAAAAAAAAATTAAAATAGTCTTACATAGAAACTAGTTATGAACACATAGTGATGTATAAAAACAAACTTATACATAAATTAACAAACAAATGTATCTTACATAATAGTTAAGAAATAAATTTATAAACATATAAAAGAATAGAGTAATAACGATTACACTTGCTTAGAACATATCTATGTGATATTCGTCCAGGGTAGAGTAGGCTTTTTTTACTAGTAGTTATTTCAATTTTAATTTCAGTAATTTAACAGTTTTTACACTTTTGATATAATTTGGTACATGATTATAAATTTTTATTAGTTGACCGACCACACTATTCTGCACTAAACTTAAATTTTTCTTTATAATATATAATTTTTCTTTTTTACAAGTATCGAAGGCGTAGAAGGGTCACGGATTTTTTTTCGTTCATTCCCACATAAATTTGTAAATAATTTGATTATTCCCTGTTAAATCTGTAAATTATTAATTTGCTCCCAATTTCAACTGCAAATCTTATTATTCCCACTTTAAACTGCAAACAATTCAATTGGTTTCAGCTGAATCTGTAAATAATTTAATTATTCCCAGTTAAAACTGTAAATAATTGAATTATCCCCAGTTCAAACTGTACTTTTTTTAATTCCCACTTTAAACTGTAAATAATTCAATTATTTAC
Source organism: Stenurella melanura (assembly GCA_963583905.1). Taxonomy (NCBI): domain Eukaryota; kingdom Metazoa; phylum Arthropoda; class Insecta; order Coleoptera; family Cerambycidae; genus Stenurella; species Stenurella melanura. The sequence goes on along the minus strand of OY757312.1, from coordinate 16,793,746 downwards.
AGTTTAGACTGTAATTTTTTAAATTCCCACTTTACACTGTAAATACTTGAACTATTCCCAGTTCAAACTGTACTTGTTTTAATTTCCATTTTAAACCGTAAACAATTATGTCGCGTATTTTTACCCCTGAAATACCCTTCAGGATCCGTGGGTTCCGAAATAATTTCAACAAGCTAAAAAAACTACATTTTGATATGGTTTTTATCGGGATGATTCAGTAGATTTTCAGCGGAGGGTCGCAAGATGACTCGGTACATTTTGACATATTTTATTTTTCTTTTCTTTTTTTTTTCTTTTTGCATTGACTAAAGTAAAGGCTAACTACATTTTGAAACATAGAAAGGGCATCGGTTCTATTTTTATTTAGTAAATGAAAATAAGAAAATGAATGATGATGTTTTAAATATAATATTGCATTATTTTTTTGCAACTACGTCGCACGGAGAATTTATCAATTTGCAATATTCTTTAAATAATTCTATGGAATGCATTTTCGTAACTAACTCGTTTATTTAAAATTTTTCGAAAAAACTCTATTTCAGATTTTTTTATCCAAAAAGGTTCGGGCCTTATTTATTTATTTATTTATTTGAATACAACCACCCAACAGGTAACCAATTATGCTGGTTATAGAGATTGATTGACGGAATAGTTAACTTTCGATTTTTATTAGGAAACTGTTCGGAATTAGTAGAATTTATCGAAAAAATCAAGTTTTCCAGGATTTGCAGATTTGCTTTCGTTTTTTCAAATTTCTCACAAACGTCATTAATAGATCTAACCGAGCCCTACAATTGCCATTTTTGAAAATCAAAATTGGACCTTCGGTTCGGGAGTTATTAATATCTTTGAAAAATCATACTCGTCCCTGGAAAACATACTTGCGGTCAACGGATACGGACCGCCAGCAATAGGCTTCATTTGTGACCGGGTACCTTTGATCTCACCAAGTCTCATCGAAATCGATCAATATTCTGGACAGTTATCATGCTTGCTAGCCCAATTTCGAGAAAACCAGTTTTTTGCAAAAAAAATCAATTTTCGTTTGTTTTTCGACATAGTCTCTGGTATACTTATTTGTAGAGCTTTGCCAGCGGCACCATTTCTTTTTTGAAATATCTCGATCCGACTACCCGTTATCGAGTTATTTAATTTTTCCCGAAAAACTCGAAACGTCTATATCGGGTAATTTTTTTTCAAAATGTAGTAACAAGGTGTAACCACTAACACTTTATTTAATAACATACTGAAGCTACACAATATTTTCCTTAAATAAAATACGCTTTTACTAAAATAACCATTAACAATGTTTACTACTTTTTATTCCTATCATCTTGGATTTCTAACCTCTCACTTGTCATTTGTCAACTTCTTACTCCTCCGCTGTGAATTGCGCCTTATATAATCAACGGAATAACATCCAGAAAAATCTAGCATAGACTCTAACCTTTTCGAGAATATACATCTAAAACAATATATAACTCTAGAGCCATCCACAGGCTTCCAGAAGAGATGGCGTGTATTACTGGTTGCCTAACCTTTTCTACTTAGTTTCAGCTAGTAGTAGTCATGGGCGTAACAGTCTCCACTTCTTAGGGGGTATAATGCCTAACAATTATATTATTTAAATTTTAATGTAGTACATAATCCAACTGGAATGGCTGTAAATTAATTCAGTCGTTTCCAGTTAAAAAAATATATAAATGCCTATATTTTGTTTTCTCTAAAATAATTGTTTTCATGCTGTGCTGTTGAGTAGTTTATTATAAGATGATGTATCACCTCATAATTGTTTACAGTTTAAAGTGGGAATTTAAAAAAGTACAGTTTGAACTGGGGATAATTCAATTATTTACAGTTTATAATGGGAATAATTAAATTATTTACAGATTCATCTGAAACCATGTGGGATGTGGGAATTTTTATTTATGTGGGAATGAATGAAAAAAAAACATCCGTAACCCTTCTACGCCTTCATATAATCGTGAGCATGTTCATGTTTTATAAACGTGCTGTAATATTCTTTTACATAACTGGCACTTTCTAGGATGTAGATGCAGGTGGAGGTAAGTATCCTCTTTTCACTAAAGATGTGTTTGCAGGATTCTGTTCGTTTTATATTGTAAATACTTCTAAGGCATCTTCTTTGCAATATAAGTATTTTATGAGCGTCTGTAGAATTTCCCCAGAAAGTAATTCCATATCGTATAACAGAATGGATGTAAGCGTAATATGCAGTTAAACTTGTGGACTAATCGACTGACTGAGACAACATTCTTACTGCGTAACAGAAGCTACTGATTTTCGGTGTTATATAACTTATCTGGGCCTCCCTTGAGCTGTTTATCTATTATGACACCCAAGAACTTAGTGTTTGAGGACGACGTAAGTTTCTCTCTATCAACCGTAATTTCAATGTTGTCTTCATTATTTGCAGAAAATTTAATAATTTTTGTTTTGTTGATATTTAATTTTAGATGGTTATGAGAATAATATTCTTTCACGATAGATATACCATTTATAATTTCTTGCTGCAATGCTACCAAATTTTGTCCTTTAATTGACAATATATTGTCATCAGCAAACATAACAGCGTTATATAAAATATTTTCCGGTAGGTGGTTTACATACAATAAAAAAATTAACGGACCCAGTATGCTACCCTGAGGGACCCCTCTTTTTAACTACTCGTACTGGGATATCTTGAACCCTCCATCGCACTCATCGGGAAGCCGAATACACTGTCTCCTGTCGATATGATATGAAGACTTGAAGGGGGGGTAAATAGGGGAAAATTAGTACCTAATGCAAGCTAGTAAAAGTCAAGAAACTTGGGATTTGGTATATATACTAGAAAACAAGGTCTAAAATTTTCTAGGGTATCACTGTTCGAAACACTATTTATTTTAAAACAATTTTTTCGAACATTTTTTACCAAACGTTTTTTCAAACCTCATAGGGTTGAGGAAATATTGACAATCCATGACTAACACTTCCTGTATATTACATATTGCTACAATTTACATAAGTCATATTATCTTCGGGCAACAAGCTCGTAACAAATTTGTGTTAAATTTAAAACCATAAGTGGCATTTTTGCAACATATTTCACATATTAAAACGTCATGTTCGTGGTGTCAAAAGCCAATCAGTTTAACTCCTGGTTAAATGCTGGTACGTGCTTTTAAAACATCAAGTACTTTGGTGTAATATTACTAAAAAAAGCAAAATTAAATATATTAAAAACACCTGATTCGCGATCCATTTACCATTTATATCTCGAGGTAATATACAGAATAAATAGCTAAACTTTCAATATAACTCAAGAGGAAAAAGTTTCCCGATCACAGAGTGCGCTTGTGATTTACACACGGCGTATTATTTATGGAGTTGCAGAAAATAATGAAGATATCAATATTGTGTACTGCAACGGCAACTTGATTATTAATTAGAAGAGGATGTTTCACTGGCCGGCCAGTCAGCAAGATTGCAGAATGCCGAGTAAGTCGTCCAATTATCTCCGATTATTTTCTCTTCTAGCCCTTGCTGGATGCAGAAACATGAAATATTGCGATGCCGTTTTACAGCCGGTAATTAAGCAATCTATCAGGTAATGTCCGACGATCGATATATATGAGATGCAACTTATGCTTTTGTATTGTAATCATAATTCAGAACTGCGGTGAGAGATGCATCCTTCAGGAAAATAATTGCGAATTTATCTGATGCGCACTTGTCGCAGAGAGGTATTTGTATGTACCATAATATGAAATATATACCATAATTAAGTTATTACACTAATGACAAAATAATTTAATAAATTATAATTCGTGACTGAAACATATGCGTATTATCATACAGGGTGTTCCTTAATGACGTGCTAATATTTCAGGGTGTGATTCCTTAGGTTACTATATGAAGAAAATTCCATATAAACATATGTCCTCAACGGCTTAAATTTTTTGCTACAGGGTGTTGAAATTTTTCTCTTCTAATCGTCATTCTTTAATATCTCAAAAAGCATTTTAGATATTAATTTCAATTTTGATATGTGTTAATAGGATATAGATCCACATATTTTAATTAGAAAAATAAGTTTATCGCTCCATCAGTGGTGTCCCTGCGAGCATGTCCTCCGATATTTTTTACCAAAAAAGTGGTGCGCCACTGATATTTTTCCATGTCGATATTTTTCCTGATTAGCCTGATCAATTCATGAAAAGGGTCTCTTGCTTTTTTTCTCGTCAGATGCACAGTTCTTGATTAAAACAATTAAATTCATATTGAAACTAATTACATAAACACACACACTCACACATAAAATAAAAATTGTCGATTACACGAACCAGACCAATCATATCCAGTGTATTTTGGCTTGGTGAATCCGAATCCGGTGTCAATTTTGCCCCTCACGTCACAATTTTTCTCCATCCTCAGAAAAATGTTAGAAACATGCAATTTTCCCTATTTGCATTTTTCTGTTTTTTGATTAGTTCCACATACTAAAGTGCAAATATAGTCAGAATGTATTTCTTAAAAGAGTCTTGGATGGGAAATCTGGATGTGGAAGTAGTAATTCCTTCGGCAGCGGTTTTTTTATTGTTTGCATACATTTTATTGAAGTTTAAATATTTCTAAAACCGTTGAATTTTCGAAAATTGTTCCTCAGAATCTGATCTTTCATCAGATGCACCTCTTCAGGATTCCTGTAATCTAAAAATTTCTTTGAATCGCAATACATGTTGTATTTCTCAATTTATAGAGAGGCCTTTCTTGCTAAAAATTAAATATCTCTTTTAGTTTTCAAGAGAATTGCATCGGGAGTTTTAAGTGGAACACCCTGTATAGAATATTTCATAGTATTATAATATTCATATGTGGAAATTTTTCAACTAGGGTACATCATATTGAAATATTTTAATATAACGGATGAAGGTCTAGCAGTTAAGTTTTAGATTTGCAATTTAAGAGTCGCGGGTTCGAAGCACAAATAGGTTGAACCTACTTGAAAATAATGTATCTATAGTGACTAGTATTTCATCAACTAAGTATCACAAAATTAAAAATGTCTAAACTAATATTGCTTACAAAAAAACTCCGAAGTGTATCCCACAGAATGAGCAATAATTTAACAAAAAGTTCAATAAATCGGCGTTTGCTATAGTTTTCTTTCGATTGAGTGGACGTATTGAAAGTAATTTCAAGCTCGACTTAATTTTTTAAATGGAAACGTACTCGTAATTATATAAAAACGTTTTTAAGAAAAAGCTTTTGTTTAAAAAACTATACTAAAAAGTAAAAAATAGTTTTTTAAAATTCATAACCTGGAAACCAAAAGCTTTGGCGTAGGTCATATGGCACTAGTGAATAAAAAATTGATTGAAGGAGCCGTTACTCTGTGGTAGTTAATCATTTTGCACAAATAACTAAATAAAACACACTACTATGTTTTCTACCACTATGTATTTATAAAAATTGCGACTGCAGTTTCGACTTACAAAGCCATTGTCAAGCAGTGAATCAAAAATGACTGATTTACAATTATACAGAAATGTAATATATAGACAATATTGGTTGGATAGATAGGTACAATAAGAGGCTTAGGCAGGTAGATGACAATAATAAACTTAATTATGAATATTCAATTATGGGTCTGCCGGCTGTAAATAAAGGTGAATATATCAGATCTAATTGATCATTTAACAAATTATAATCCTTGACATTATTGTGTTTATGCCTAAGCCTCTTATTGTACCTATCTATCCAACCAATATTGTCTATATATTACATTTCTGTATAATTGTAAATCAGTCATTTTTGATTCACTGCTTGACAATGGCTTTGTAAGTCGAAACTGCAGTCGCAATTTTTATAAATACATAGTGGTAGAAAACATAGTAGTGTGTTTTATTTAGTCACTAGTGAATAGTTTATAAAGCTTTTTCTTAAAATATTTTTTATATAATTCTTTTTCGACATAAGCGCACTTTGCTCTTGAACGATTTTCATATTTTTGCCCTACCCTGTATACTATTTAACATGCAACAACTTCTGGCGGTATTTAACTTTGGTTGTGCAACAAACAAAATTCCATTTGTTGCACACTCATTCGACCACATTGTATATCCTAGGTGTAGCATTAGATCATGCCTATCATAAAAATGCATTGTCATCGAAACTGAATCAATGTGTAAAATTTCAACTCCGTAGGATAAGAGGAAGTGGGTCTAAGCTAACACACTATCATTGCAAGTTAAATAAAAGCTTTTAAAAATGAATAACTTTGGTCTAAATAATTTCATATCATCCGAAATGCACTATTTCAAAGATATTTAACAAGAATAATCATTTGATATTGATGCAAATACTTCTGCATATCTGCATCAATGTTATTATTATTTTTTGTAGTTCTTATCTTTAATACAAGGTACATTATCATTTAATTTGCTTCTGGCCTCGGATAACAATAAGAATAAAGGCTCATATGAGAAAAAATTAAAACTGAATTTTTTTGAAAAAGTTAATAATCAAATAAAAAAATCGGTAAAGGAACTTACATAGAATTTTCCTCTATATTTATACCGGGAGGTCAGTCTAAAAATCATTAATTACGAAACCTCATATGAGAATAATAATCCGAAGGTATTACAAAGAAAACTTGAAAACCTTTAGTCAAAAAATATACAGAGTGCCAAATATGGAAGGCTTGCGTAAATAATTTTACAAATTTCCAACATAGTTGAATCATTTTTTGGGATGATCGTATATTTTTCAATAATTCTATAACAGGTGTCTTCCTTGCCAAGTGCGTTAACTATATGTCAAATATTATTGCCATCTATCGTATTTTCAGTAGTGGAAAGGAAGTAAAGTAGTGGTTAAAGAAATTTCAATTTTTCTTTTTTTTAAATAGGCTTAGAATGTTATGAAACGTGGAAATTTTAAATATGACCAAAACAATTTTTTTTCATCTTCTATTCTAGGTAGCAGTAAAAAAATTTGACCTTTTGAATTTTTTTTTCTGAAGTAGGTTTAGAATGTCATGAAACGTTGAAATTCTAAATTTGAGCAGAAAAAATGTTTTCCATCATTTATTCTTCGACAAAATTTAAAAATTTTTCTTTCTGATTTTTTTTATGAAATAGATTTAGAATGTTATGAAACGTGGAAATTTTAAATTTGAGCAAAAAAATTCCCATCTTCCTGCTGGTAAAAAAAAATTTCAAAAAGTTTTGAAACATTTTTTTTTATGAAATAGGTTCGGAATGTCATAAAATGTGGAAATTTTAAATTAAGGGAAAAAATGTTTTTCATCATAAATTCTATACTTAAATTTCCACGTTTCCATGGCATTCTAAACCTATTTGGACAAAAACAAATTTAACATATTTTTGAAAAATTCAGAAAAGAATTTTTGAAAAGTTTTAATCTATTTATCACTACTACAGAATAGATGAAAAATTTGTTTATGCTCAAAATTAAAATTACCATGTTTCATGACATTAGAAACCTATTTCGGAAAAAACATATTGCAAGAAAAAAAAAATTTTGAAAATTTTTTTCACCAACATTGAAAAATTTTTTACCAAGATGAAAATTTTTTTTTTTGCTCAAATTTAAAATTTCTACGTTTCATGAAACGCTTAACCCATTTCAGGAAAAAAAATTGAAAATTTTTTTCACCAATATTTTGGAAAATTTTTTTACCATGAAAAAATTTTTCTTTCTTCAAATTTAAAATTTACACGATTCATTCTAAACCTATTAAAAAAAAAATAATTTTTTTTACCAACATTTTTGAAAAAATTTTTACCACTAAAATTGATGGAAATTTTTTTTCTTTTTTCAAATTTTAGAACATTCTGTTACAATTTTTCAAAAAGTTCTACCACTAAAATAGATGGAATTTTTTTTTCTTTGTTCAAATTTAAAATTTCCACGTTTCCATGGCATTCTAAACCTATTTGAACAAAAACAAATTAACATATTTTTGAAAAATTCAGAAAAGAATTTTTGAAAAGTTTTAATCTATTTATCACTACTACAGAATAGATGAAAAAATTGTTTATGCTCAAAATTAAAATTACCATGTTTCTTGACATTCCAAACCTATTTCGGAAAAAACATATTACCATCTTGGAAAAATATTTTACCACTAGAATAGATGAAAAAAATTTCATTTTGCACAAATTTCAAATTTCCACCTTTCATGACATTTTAAACATATTTCAGAAGAACAAAATTATGACATTTTTGAAAAATTTAATTGAACTTTTGTTGTTGGATGAGCACTCTGTATATTTTTTTGGCCAAAACTTATCAGGTTTTCTTTGTAATAATAGTGATAACTATATTCCGAATATTATTTTGAGTGTCATTTCGTAATAATTAATTTTTTAGAGTGACTGCCATCTACAAATAAAGAGGGAAATTCTGTGTAAACACCTTTACCGATTTTTCTACTAGTTAAATAATTTTCAAAAAGTTCTGATTTTTTTTTTTCAGAAATAGGTTTAGAATGTCAGGAAACGTAGAAATGTTATATTTGATCGAAATATATTTTTTTTCATTGTCTATTCGCTTTAGACGGTCCACCCTGTATATTTTCCGAAAATCTAACCATTTCTTCGCTGGTAGTAGTATCAGCTACCTACCAAATTTAACTATTATCCGTCAAGTTGTTTTTTAGATAATGCACCAACAGACAGACAGACTGACTGACGGAATTGGAAAACCTATAATTTCGTAATCTACGTAATCTGAAACGTAAGAATCCGAAAAAATCTCGGAGGGTGATTTTTTCTAGAATACAATACTTCCCTTCGGTACAGGGAAGTAAAAAATTATTTTGTTTCACTTCATCAATAAACGTCAAAATAATGACTATCATTTTTCAACATGCTTTACAAAAGGTTTATTAGCACTAAGTAGGATTTCTTATTTCCTTCTCGCATGTTTTCATATAATAATCTGATCCAATTATGTCTTGATCTAATCTAGTTATGTCTTGATATACCCTATATACTTAATTTATGCCCACAGGAGAAAATCATGAGAAGTTAAATCGGGAGTTTGAGCAGGTCAGTGAATGGGTCAAGCACAACTTATCTAACAACCATTAAACTCTTTACTTAATTGCACAATTAACCCGCAGGTTTGTGATCCAATCTCGGTCAATGATCTGTCACTGCCCCTGTACTCATTTTCGGTGAAAACACTCATTTTGAATTGGTTAAATCTGTAATCCTACCATAAATATGTTAATCATATATGTATGTCCACTGAATGATATTATGGTGATTTCCATTGGTTTAGAATGTCTACGTTATGTTAGTGGGGTATGCATTTTATTTCTCAGGTGCAAACACATATGGTTCATATTTGAAGCGATTGTTGGGGCGCTCATAATGTTGCAAAATTTTTTAGATAACTAAGAAAGTTTAATTTATAATATGTATCGTAATAACCATGTTTCTGGCCCATTAAACACATCATCTTGTTTTCGAAATAAGCAAATCTAATGAAAAGATATTGCAGGATCGTTAACTATAAATTCTAGCAAGACAAGTATTATTCAAAACTTTGGTACAGTTGGCAATGAAATAAGCGTAAAGTATAACACAAGTTTGGCCCCAGTTGCCCAAAAAACCCACCAATCGACATCCTGCAGCACGTCCCATAGTCAACTTGACTGAATTATAGCACACACAATTTATGAACATTTGTAATCCTATTCAAGGTTTTATGCAGATATTACTCACTCAAGCAAGGAATATGAGTTTATCAAGCTTTCAGACGTAAATCATGGCCCGCTCAGTTTATCTGTAAATTGCACTTTCCAACCGTCCTGTAGTCCTCATCGCATCGTAGTAGACTGGGGGAGGATACACGAACAGCGGTGCTGGTACCTATCACACAAATCACCGTGAAATTCTTAATACAAAGCTTTACAAAATATTATCAATTACCGGAATGATGCAATATATTTCGGCGGATTATGGCTGTTATTAATTACGAAAAGAGTACAGGGCTTTTATTCAAACAAAGCAACGGCTCGATCAAATTCTAATTATTGAAAGCGGTGTGAAGTGACAAATAAAGTTTATGTTGTATTGTAACATGCAGAATGCTCAATAGCATCCTTCGTTACACTGTTAATATTTATTAGACAAATTATAAGTTATCGGAAATATTATTCCCACAAACCTTAGTACTAATAGAGTGCACTTACTCCTTACACTATGATGAACATACGTCATCTGTCAGCAGTTAACTCTCGCGAATACTAGATAGCGCTCGAAGAATGATATTTCAACTAAATAACGCCGGGTGAAACTCTTTTTCGTTGAACCATTGAACTAATTAGACGTATTTATAATTGTGTTTGGCCTGTAAAGGGGATAATAGAATTTGAAAAACCTCGTGATGATCACATGAGGTAAGGTTTTAATTATTATACCGGTAAATACCATCTAACATTTGAAATATTGTTTTAGGCTTCTTTTATAATTCTAAGTTTTTCTTATAATTTTTTTTCCAATAAGTATTTTTCTTATAAAGAATTACTTAATAACCAAATTTAGTTACGTCTAATGCTGTTAACGTCGAAGTATTTCCACGTTACATTATTTGCTTTGAGCAAGATTATTTACATCCAAGTTTTAATACTTACTACGTTTTCTACTAAGCCATTCATATGAAGTCAACCTTTCTATACTACATTTTGAATTGGAATATACGAAAACATTCTGAGCGAAGAAATTTTCTTCATTTTGTCTTGGCGACAAATATACGAACGTTTCTACGATTTCATAACCTCAAATTGGGATTAAGGCAGCCACATGTGAAACGTAATTTAAATCCATCATCATCGGAGAACAGGACCGTATCTAGGAATTTTCTGGATCAGGATAACAAAATAAAAGATAAGTACTTTTGATTGTTACCAATAAAAGGGATTATTTTCACATGATCGTTGAGTTATAAGAGTTAAATTGTTTAAATTTAAAATATTAGATTCAAGCTAAATCTATTAGATTTTTGGTTAGATTACATTTTAAATTCGTTGTTATAATTAAATCCATTGTTGTATATTAATTCGTAGTTGCTTGTATCTTGAATTCGTTGTCGTAAATACTTCGCCGTAGTATTGTTTCGTAGTTGCTTTTGTCGTGCTCCCTCATGATTAATATCTTATTGTAGTACTATAATGCACTTTTGTTGTTGATACAGTAAGTCGTGGTTCAAATTTTGTTGTAACGAGTATTTAAAGTTTATGAACTTTGAGATAATGTTACGAGGCATATTTTTTGTAATATAGTATTTTGTCTCTCGTAAAGGATCTCAAGTTCCTAATTTTGCTGTAATATATGATTTTTAATATTGAGATAAATGTACGAGACTTATCTTTTGTAATATAGTTATTTTGTCTCTCGTAAAGAATCTCAAGTTTACCTACTTTTGTTGTAATATATGAATTTTAGTATTGAGGTAAAGTTACGAGACGTATCTTTTGTATTATATTTTTGGTTCTCGTACACGCCTCAGATTTGCCTTGCCATTGTGCACATTGTAATATAGAGTATCTTGTAATATAGTAAATTTTGTAATATAGTTTCTTTTGTATATATTTCGGTCTGGTACTTTGCTATACAGTATCGTTGATGCTGTGATAGTTCATTTTTTGTAATATAATATTTTTGTAATATAGTACTATTGTATATATGTAACTTCTGTCTCTTGTTTATCTTTATCTTTAATTTTCCTTGATTACACTAAGTAATCAATGGCGCCCAAGCCTTGAAATCTTTACTGTGCTAGCCAGGCGAAACCAGTGACGCTAACCACGTCGCTCGTAGGGTGGCCCAAACTTGAACACTTGGGCAATATTTTAACATCGACTAAAACCTTTTTTAAATAGCCACAGTATGGTCACTTACAATTTAACTTTCTATACTAGTCGATATTTCCATTTTACTTCCATATACACGCAGTAGAGAGCAAATATAGTAATCGTATTTTTTTTTTTAATTGAAATAGATTTAGAATGTCACGAAATGTCGAGATTTTAATTTTGAGCGAAAAACGTTTTCTGTCTGTCGGTTTGTCTGTCGGTCGGTGAATGGGTAACATTTTTATAGGGATGGAGAGTTTGGAAGGATTTAGGATATTGACTTGAAATTTGATACACGTATGTATTATAACGAGATTTTTAACTGAATTTTATCTTGAACTTATTTCGTTGGGGGTAAATATGGCAAAAATAAGTAAAACATACTAGTAAAAGTTCAGAAACTTGGAATTTAGTGTATATATTAGACGCCAAGGCCAAGATATTCACTTGAAAATTGGTACGCGTATGTATTATAAAGATATCTGGAACTAGATTATATTTTGAATTGACTTCGCTGAAAGGTAACTAGACGTAAGTAGGGAAAAATAACTGAAGTAGGCTAGTAAGAGTCCAGAAACTTGGGAGTAGGTGTATTTACTAGAAGCCAAGTTTGGTTCACGTATGTATTGTAACGAGATGTGGCACTAGATTATATTTTCAGAGTGTTCCGTTGAAAGATTGGGGTTGGGTCGGGGTAAATAAGTAAAGCAAGCAAGTAAGACTCCAGAAACTTCGGACTTGCTGTACATACTAGAAGCCAAGGTTGCAATTTTTAATAATAATAATATTTATTGTCCCAAAAGTATACTAATACAAAATGTACATATGATGTAGGGCTAGTGAAAAAGATAGATACAAAAAATGAAAATATAAATTAAAAATTACCAAGACAGGCTCTAAAATATTTATAAATCATGTATTCGTTAACATCATAAAAATAGTGATGATTTAGGAAACAATATAAATTGCTTTTGAACTGTTTCACGCTTTCAATACTTTTTATATGATTAGGAAGTTTATAAAAGAATTTAATACCTACATTTACTGGATTCGTTTCACATAATGATAAATTATGCTGTGATATAATCAAGGCATTGGAGTGTCTAGTGTCATAATTATGATTAGGTCGTAGAGGTCCGATTGAGTGGCCCCCGCGTTCACCGGATTTAACCCCTTAGACTTTTTTCTTTGGGGTTACTTAAAGTCAAGGGTGTATTTTAACAGACCAGATACCATAGAAGAATTGAAAGACATAATTGGCTTGAAGATGAGACGAATTGCCTATGAAATGATTCAGAACAGCGTCGCAATTTGAGCAATGGAGGTGACTTTTTTCCTCACAATTACTTATGTAAGGTATCAGTCAATAAAAATATTTTTTTTCAAAAGGATGGCTTAGGTAATTTTTTTCATATCACCAGAAAGATAAAGGAATATACCACCAAAAACCGTAAATAAAATTGTCTGTTTCCATAAAAAAAAAATATGATGACGACATAACTTAAAAACCAATGACGTCATAAATTTTGATATAGTGAAAAAATGTAGCATTTACAAAACTAAATTCGCCCTGTTCGAGGATTTTTTTTTTACAAATGACACGTACCAAAGATATGAATTTTGTGCGTATCTTTAGGTTCACACTGTATATACCTTTCTAACTGTGGTCTTGTGTTGTGAGTCAGAAAAATGTCCTGATAGACCCCTGGACGAGAAGTTTGTGACCTATGTGCATCCTTGGTTTTGTAGCTGACATGGTTCTTATTGGTTGCGTTAGTTTAATGTTTTTGTTTTATTAAATTGTAGCTCGTTGTATGGCTTTGAGCCTTATACAAAAAAAAATACATACAGGGTGTAATTAGTTTCATGTCATTAAAAAAAACTGGTGGTAGGGAACGATACGACAAACAAAAAAACCTTATAACATGGGGTCTAAAGCTTACAGTTTTGGAGAAAAAAAATAAACAAAAATTTCGCAAATTTTCAATAAAATCTCTTGAGAACTGCTGAAATATTGAGGTAGGTTTAGATCGTCGCGCGTGTCTTTGCCTTATACTCTGACTCTCCCTTGTGCAACATTTTAGTCACTATGGGTGTGTCGTTATGTACACACGTCCAACCCGCCCCGCCGTTCGTTGGTTTTGTTATTTTTAATTTCGGGTCACTGTGTATTTGTAGTTAAGATTTATTTTATTGACTTTACCGTTCAAGTCGTTAAATTCTTGATTACGTACAGACACAACTTACTTGTTCGTTCTTTTTATATTCCGTTTTGGATTTTGGGCCAAGTTTTTCTTTTATTTTTCTTTATTGACAACGTTAGTTGATAGTTTATTGTTTAGTGTTGAATGGAGTATGTATGTCCTTAATTCGTCGTACCGAACTGTGTATTGATGCAGATGCAGATATTCGAATGATTTACTTAGGTAAGCTATTAACCCAGGACACTCATTTATGTTACAAACGTTAATAAATCATCACATTTAAATATTCTAAATTATAAACATTAATCCAATATTTTGTTCCAAATTAAAAGACAGACATGTAAAGAAATGCTCGGTTTAAACTTCTATGGTCATTATTATTTGCTTGCAGTTGTGCAGGAAAAAATAACGAATTATTTACCTCTTTATAATTGCCTCAGTTCGGTTGAGGCGGTCCATCAAAGGCGGTCGATGATCCAAACAAAGTCTTTGCTTTGATACCGCGTGTGACGCCGAGAACTGCACTTTTTTATGACAATTTAAAAGTTGTGTAATTGGGAACTACAAGTCCTTTGACCAAGAAAAGCAGTGGTTCTCAATTATTTTCAACATTAATATTAAAAAAATATTTAAAATGTTAACCCAGGTCAGTTTTTTGAAAGTGCCCCTAGAGGGAAAAGTCATAAAGGTTTTTTGTTTGTCTAGTTGGTCCCCATTACCAGTTTTTTTTAAAGACATGAAACTAATTACACCCTGTATATACATTAAATTAAAATTAAAATCTTGACACAAATCCAACATATATTTACATATTAAAATATTAATGTTGTACAAAGATGATAAAATAAAGTATAGAAATATCTAATGATTATTCTTAAAATATAAATATTTCTGAACAGAATATGCACACATATTTAAAAGGTATTTCTTATCATATAAAATTTTGACTTGCCATATATACTTTATGTATCTTAAATGGTTAATAAATATTATTATTATTATTATCATTATTATTATTATTATTCTTTAATCACAGTTGCCTTTGTCAACTGGTTTCTTCGGGGTAGATCGGGAGCATACCCTGCTCCTTAAATCTATCCCGCTTCGTATTTGTGTGTTTCACTAACTCTCTGCATTTAGTACCCTACGTATAATATATGCTGTTCCAAGAAGCATACTTTTCTGCAAACTGGTTTTATAGTTTTGACCTGGTATCTTATTTCTCCAGTTTGTTTGTGACAGTTCCAGTGGCCCCGATTACTATTGGTACTACCGTAGATGAAACACCCCACATTCGGCCTATTTCTATATTGAGGTCTTGATATTTTAAAATCTTTTCCGCCTCTTTCTCCACCACTCGTCTATCACCTGGCACTGCCACGTCGATAATCAGCGCTGTTTTTTCCGCTTTGTTTTTTATCAGGATGTCCGGTTTATTTGCTCTGATCTCTCTATCAGTTATAATCGGTTGATTCCACATCAATACTTTACCGTTTTTCTCGATGACTGGTTTGGGGTGATGTTCGTACCAACGTTCCCCTACTGGGACACCCATTTCTTTGCAGATGTTGTAGTGCAAGTTTTTGCAGACTTGATCATGCCGTCTTACATATTCGTTCTTTGCCAATATTGGACAACCAGATATCACATGTTCGATAGTTTCTTTGAATAGCCCGCATTGTCTGCAAATACTGTTTATATTTTGCTTTTGTATGTTCCTTATGTGATATCTTGTGGCTAATGCTTGATCCTGAGCGGCTATGATTGTACTTTCAGTTGAACCTTTCAAATCCCCTTTTCTTAACCATTCATAGTTGCCTTCTACATTGATAAGCGGGTTATCAATTAGTTGTGGGTATTGACCGTGCAGCGGTTTATCTTTCCACCGCTTCTTAATTTTGGTTCGCAGTAGGTTCTTGATTTTAGAGCAGAATTTGTCATCTTGTTGTAAATCATTTACGTTTAACTCCCTTAGGGTTCGCCTCCCTATTTTGATAATTGACTTGCTATCCGGTCGTTGTAGTTCATTTTTTACAATAAGTGCACGGTATTGGTCGGTCGGTTGTTGAGTGAGGTAATGATACAGTTCGATAATTGCTGATATATATTCAGTTTCTACATTAACTAGGCCACGCCCTCCTTTTGACCGAGGCACGTATAGTCTATCTACATCTGCGCGTGGGTGAAGCACATTATAACTGTTCAATAGTTTTCGGGTTTTTACATCCAATTTCTCAACTTCTTTCATTGTCCAATCTACCAGACAGAAACTATAGCGTAGCACTGGGAGCGCTAAATTGCCGATTGCTTCAAATTTGTTTTTGTTGTTTAGTTCAGATCGCAGAATTGCTGTAACTCTTCTCAGGTATTCATTTCTCAACTCGGTTTGGACAGTTTCGTGAGAGGTATTACCTCTGCGTTCCTTTAACCCTAGGTATTTGTAGCATTCCCCTTTCGCCAATGATTGTACCTCTTCTTCCTCTGTCCCTGCCGCTTGCATGCCATTTTCTTCAACAATCCTTCCCTTCTTAAATGTGATCTTGGCGCACTTTATTATTATTATTATTATTATTATTATTATTATTAACAAGCTTTTTAAATACATATACATTCCTTACATTTTTGTATGTATTTGGTGAATCGTTGTATGCTTTTAGACCGAGAACATTGTGTGCTTTAATAGATTAATTTAAACGTTTAGTTGGTAGATGAAAATTACTTTTATAACGTGTAATATGAAAATGAATCGATTCATGTCTGTTAAATTTATTTTGATTTTTAAATGCAAATAGCAACAATTCTAGAACATAGAAACTTGGTAGTGGAAGAATATTATATTGTTTAAATATATTATGGCAAGAATGAATTGACGGTACGCCTGCTGTACGTCTTATAATGCGTTTATGTGCAATAAAATATAACTTTTGCATAGAAGTTTCAACCCAATCGCGTGAAGTTTTACACAGTAATTTTTTTTAACGTGTTCAACTCTAGATTGATACATAACTCATAATTTACAGGGCAGAGCAACATAAGAACATTACAAACAGGCGACCCACAGACTATGTACTCACCACTTTGACTAGGGTAAGAACAACGAGCGTGTCACGGTTGGGTGGTTGTTGATAGTAAATCACTTATAAGAGTTGAGTTCCGCCGTGGCCGGTCAAACATTGCGAGAAGAAGCAGTAACGAATAGCCGGCCAGTTCTAAGGATTTAATTTGATCAGTGCGGACATCCAGATTCATAGCGCCATTAGGACCATGATTTAAGGTCCTTTTAGACGCAGCCCGCCGCAATTCAAGACGCCATCCACATTCATGCTCGATGCTCCTCAGCTTAAACTGCTGAAAGCCACCAACACAGACGGAGTTATGGGACTCGGTCACTATTTATCGCTGGCTATCATTCACCGCTGTAATAAAAATGTTGCAGGATGAATAGTGACTAGGAAATACATTTACTAGAGATTACTCTGGCAGTATCGGCGATTTACCCTGATGTAGGGTGCGCTACTGTCGGCAGCTGATAGTGCATCTATTAGTTTACAAGTTTGTTAATACAAGTTACTTTCTTGTAAACATTTTTACTTCCTTCGCATACCGAAGGGAAGTATTGTATTCGAGAAAAAATCACTCTCCGAGATTTTTTCGCATTTTCACGTTTCAGATCACGTAGATTACGAAAATATAGATTTTTCAATTCCGTCAGTCTGTCTGTCTGTCTGTTGGTACATTAATTAAAAAAACTACTTGACGGAGAACAGTCAAATTTGATAGGTAGCTGACGCTACTGACTGCGAAGAAATGGTTAAAATTTCACTGGAAAATATACAGGGTGGACCGTCTAAATCGAATAAATAATGAAAAAAAAAATGTTTTTGCTCAAATTTAAAATTTCCACGTTTCATGACATTCTAAACCTATTTCAAAAAAAAAAAATGTCCAAACTTTTTGAATTTTTTTTTTATCAGTAGAAAGATGGGAATTTTTTTTTTGCCCTTTAAAATTCCCATGTTTCATGACATTCTAAATATACTTCATAAAAAAAAATTCAAAAGAAAAGAATTGGAAATTTTGTCAAAGAAAAATGTTTCTAAAATTTGTTTACTAATGGAAATTTTGTTTGCTCAAATTTAAAATTTCCACATTTCATCACATTCTAAACCTATTTCATAAAAGCATTTCATGTGAAAAATTTTTTGAAATTTTTTCTTACTACCTAGAATAAAAGGTGGAAATTTTTTTTCTGCTCAAATTTAAAATTTCCACGTTTCACAACATTCTAAATCCATTTCATAAGAAAAAAAAAAAATCAAAAAGAAAAAGTTTTCTAATTTCTGTTTACTATGGAATATATGATTGATTTTTTTTTGCTCAAATTTTAAATCTCCACGTTTCATTCTAAACCTATTTCAGAAAAAAAAAATTCTAATGCAAACATTTTTTGAAATTTTTTCTTACTAAGTACCTAGAATAAAATGTGGAAATTTTTTTTTTGCTCAAATCTAAAATTTTCACGTTTCATGATATTCTAAACCTATTTCAGGAAAAGGAAAAAGTTTTTAAAATATCCTTGCTCAATTATAAAATTTCCATGTTTCATGACATTCTAAATCTATTTCATAAAGAAGGTATATAGGGTGGACCGTCTAAATCGAATAAATAATGAAAAAATAATTAGTTTTTGCTCAAATTTAAAATTTCCACGTTTCATGACATTCTAAACCTATTCAGAAAAAAAAAAATTTCGAAACTTTTAGAATTTTTTTTTATCAGTAGAAAGATGGGGAATTTTTTGTTGCTCTTTAAAATTCCCACGTTTCATGACATTCTAAATCTATTTCATAAAAAAAAAATTCAAAAGGAAAAAATTGAAAATTTTGTCAAAGAAAAATTTTTTTAAAATTTGTTTACTAATAGAAATTTTGTTTGCTCAAATTTTAAATTTCCACATTTCATCGCATTCTAAACCTATTTCATAAAAACATTTCAAATGAAAAATTTTTTGAAATTTTTTCTTACTACCTAGAATAAAAGGTGGAAATTTTTTTTTTGCTCAAGTTTGAAATTTCCACGTTTCACAACATTCTGAATCCATTTCATAAGAAAAAAAAATTCAAAAAGAAAAATTTTTCTAATTTCTTTTTACTATAGAATATATGATTGATTTTTTTTTTTGCTCAAATTTTAAATATCCACGTTTCATTCTAAACCTATTAAAAAAAAAAAAATCAAACGGAAAAATGTTTTGAAATTTTTTCTTACTAAGTACAATCGTGGCCAAAAAAAAGTTTCCGGCCTAAAACAATATTACTCCTGTTTGAATCAGGCTCCTTAACATTATTTATTTTCGCTCCGCCTACTGACAGAGATGAATAACATAGCCGCGAAGTTTTTACAGGAGCTCTATGATCGCAAAAAATATGTTCGAAAAAAGTCTACATTTGTATAATTTCCGTTTATAAATAAAAAACTACGGGTTATAGGACTAAATTTCAAGAGTAACGAATTATGGCTGAGATGAAAATTTCTTAATGTATTTGTTTTTATAAAGAGTAACTCTTTGTTAAAAAATTAACCGTTTGTAATTAAGTAACACCATCCATGTTGGTGAGAATATTGAAAACACATAGTGATACAGGATGATCCAGATAGATCGAATGTGCGCTCATTTAAATATTTATTGTGCCGCTTCCCTACAAATTTCTTTGCATAGGATTGTCAATCTGATTCTTCATCTTACGGCCAGTGGCGTGCATTTATTTTAATTTTACACAAGAAAAACGTTTAAAAAAGCATTAAAAATTCTTTAAAAACTCAAATTATTTTACATGCAAAATTAGGTTATTGCCAGCCAGTCATCTGGAACGGCCAAGTTCCGACGTCAGCTGCTACTGCTCTATTGTTTGTATTTTAATAATTGAAACACTTACGTCAAAATGTGGTAGAGGTACGTGTTAAGCCAACTCTGTCAACTCCATTTGTGCGAAGCCGGTCCTTAGAGTGCTCCCAATAAAATGGCTGAAGGTCACCTATTTTTGCCACATCTTTTTAATGTTATTTTATGAGAGTTACACTTCTGGTTGTTCTGTGCTTAGAGGCAGCCGCCTGGGCGGAGCTTAGAAAACTCAAACGCAAAGTCATACTCACGCAGGGAAAACTTGATAAAATACGCTGTTCAGGTCGGAAACTTTTTTCTGGTCACGATTGTACCTAGAATAAAATGTGGAAATTTTTTTTTGCTCAAAT
Source organism: Stenurella melanura (assembly GCA_963583905.1). Lineage (NCBI taxonomy): Eukaryota > Metazoa > Arthropoda > Insecta > Coleoptera > Cerambycidae > Stenurella > Stenurella melanura. The sequence goes on along the minus strand of OY757312.1, from coordinate 16,773,397 downwards.
CTAAAATTTTCACGTTTCATGATATTCTAAACCTATTTCAGGAAAAGGAATAAGTTTTGAAAACTCTGAAAATATTTAACCGGTGGATAGACGTGAAATATCTTTGCTCAGTTTTAAAATTTCCACGTTTCATGACATTCTATATCTATTTTATAAAAAAAATTTCAAAAGGAAAAAGTTGAAAATGTCAAAGCAAAATTAAAAAAAAAATTTACAACCATAGAATAGGTACATAAAGGAGAATTTTTTTTTGTTCAAATTTAAGGTTTCATGACATTCTAAACCTATTTCAGAAAAAATTTTTTTGAAAATTTAAAAAGTTTTTAAAAAATTTTTTGATCACTACTATACAATAGATGATGGCAAGAAAATTTTTTCGCTCAAATTTTAAATTTCCACGTTTCATGACATTCTAAGACTATTAAAAAAAAAAAAAAATTGTTTAACCACCATGTCCACTCCACTGCGTGGATATGAAACTGAAAAAATGACAGATGGCAATAATATTTGACACATAGTTAACGCATTTGGCAAGGAAGACACCTATTATAGTTTTATTGAAAAATATACAGGGTGGTCACCTAAAAAACAATTCAACCATGTTGGAAATTTGTAAAGGTATTTACGCAAGCCTTGGCATATTTTATTTAATATTGAATTTTTGCTATCGAATGACTTTGTATATTTTTTTGAACAAAAGTTATCAGGTTTACTTTGTAATAATACCTTCCGATTATTATTCTCGTATATGTGGTTTCGAAATTAATAATTTTTTAGAGTGACCGCCCGGTATAAAGAAAGAGTGAAGTTCTGTGTAAATACCTTTACCGATTTTTTTATTTGCTTATCGACATTTTCTAATATTCATCTTTGAAATTTTCATAAGTGGTAAAATATCCTATAAAACAAAGTTTTCCTCTTCTTGGTCAGTACAAGTGTGAAGTAAACTAATTCACTTTGAATGGTAAATGTCTAGTATTGTGATCATCCCCAAGGTACAGTGAACTGTTTGCAAGAACTAGGTGAAAAAACTTATTTTACGACTTGATTCTCTCGCATGGCATGCACAAGGAACTTAACTTGCCAATAGTCAAAGTGTCTTTCGATATTTAGGTAATTGTTCGATCTGCGTTTGGCACAGCGAACTGCTGAGTGTACATGAAGTGTATTTTCAAAAAGATTATTCTAAAGAAAAAATCCTGATATATAGGGTCACCCAGATTTAAACCTCCAACCGTTCAGGATCTAAACGTTGATTGATTGATTGATTAGCCAGTGTATGGTAGACTTTGTTGCCGCTGCCGAGATATCAAATTGTTTGCTAAGACACACATTAGCACGCTGTAAGAAGCTCCCATTTATTAACCAGCTATTCACAGTAGAAGTACAAGTAAGAACCCCGAGAGAACTGTTGAGATATTCTATATACCTATCTGCCGAGGTAAAGTAAAATAAAAAAATAAAATTCTGCAAAAAGTACGATAGAGTTCTAGGAGCACATTTGGGACGCCCTATATGTCAAGCAGACGTCCACTTTGATCTGATAAATATCCTGGTATTCTCAAATAAGCCCAATACATGGCCCACGTGACTGCTGCCAGTCGAGACCCTCCTGTTGTGGGACCTGCCCTATGTTTAATACATTTTCAATTTTGAGAAATTCAATTAGGCTCAACGATTAATAAGGGTCAACAAACTAATAAACTAATACTACTTAGAACTTATCTTCTTCGTCCGTATGTATTTTGTCAGCTTTCCTCTCTGTGCCGTAGAATTCCCACACTCTACCAGAAACAGTTCTAGGTAGTTGGAGTTTTATTACTTTTAAATCACAACACAGCTGGCATGTCTACATTGCTTTATAAACACAAATCGTTCACTTGACACTAAACAACAATTAAGCATTCAGCCTTCCTTACCAATAACCATCCACTTGAAGGATACCAGGTATAAATGTATGGATCGGTCTGTTTCCGTCGACGACGGCCCAACTAAGCACTGTGCTAAGCATGTGTTTACTTTATTTTCGGTACTATTAGCTAACACTTTATTAATTCGGTATGTACTTTGTTCTTCTATTATGATACTTCACTTTACGCAGAATTTTTTTAACCTGGGGGTGACTTGAATTTTATCCAGATTAACGTTCACCGATTATTTTTGCGTTTTCTTCGGGAGCGTCCCACGTCACATCCACCCTCGACACCAACCACTCTCGAACCAAACGTTTCTCCTATTTGAGAAATTGTATTAAAATTAATAAGTTGTTAGTTACTTTTGGAACAGCTGATACCTACTGATGTCAAATTTAAAAATTGAAAATATTAAATCCAATTGGGCCGTAATAATGGCATAACGGGTGCAGACAAAGGTACGTGGAAATATTTCCTTTACATTGTAGAAATCTAGATAAAAAGCCAGTAAAAACGGTGGAAGAAAAAAAAATGGAATAATCTATAAAAAAATTGTCACCAAATGATATGAAATAAAGTTTCACTGCTGGGAATTAGGTGGCTTTTTAGAAACTCATCGTTATATGAATTATATGCGACTTAATTAATTATATCGAACATAAAACACAACGAATTAGATTTTTGGCGTATGCTAGCCCTATTGGGGTTCAAGACACACGTTTTTTCCTTGTAAAATCGTTCATTTTCAGTTCAAGTACAGGAGTCTCGTATACTGGAAACTTCACAAAACTTCGAATGAAAAATTCGAGAGGATTAAGATCGGGACATCGCGTAGGTCAATCTACGAGGCTTTCTCTTCCTATTCACATGTTCACAAAACGTCGATACAGTTACTGGCGCACGTATGCTTATCTCCAAGGAGGCATTTTCTAAATTGTCACACAAAAGATTTTGCAGGAACTAAAGATAAATATGGCAATTCAAATGAGAAAAGAAAGACAATAGCATAAGAGTTTTTATCGCTCCAGATGTCTCTGGTCTGATTTTTGAAATAACCATCTCTCATAAAATATACCACATATTGTATAATGAGAACAACACATTGTTTCCGTTGCTCCCATCTGGTATGCAATTCCGCGAGCATTTGTGGAAAGGTCTTATGCTATGTGGGTGAATTCTGCTTCTCTGAACGCCACCATACTCTTCTTGGACGACCACTATCATTGTCAACCTTCAGTATGCCCTTTCTTCAATACGGCGATGAATGGAAGCAGATGTGTTATGATGTGACTGAGGATGATTAGGTTACTTGTTTCTCTCTTGCATTATATTTCACTTTGCAATCAAGACGCATGTCAGCCTGTTCTTGATGAGAAAAAGTAATATCCATTTTGAGGATGCCTTTCGGATAAGTCAATAAGGAACTCAGCTCTTCACTATTACCTACCTATTTGAAATTGAACAAAAATCTGCTTTTTGAGAAAGCGTTTATATTTGAGTTTTTCTGTACAAAAATAAGCAGCTAAAATATAAACAAAAAAATCCGATAATACAGTTTGGAAATTAAAATGATAAACTGCGGATAAAACAATTAATACAAGGTGTTCCCTATTGATTATGCATGTCCGTTAGTTTAAAGGATACATTAAAAATTTTAGTTGGTCTAGGGCCATAATAGGCCATATGTTTATTAACAAAATTATACTGGTTTCCTCTATAACCCCTTCCAAATTAGTATCTTTTCGGCACACCCTGTACTTCGTTGGATAAACGTTCGAATGTCATCTCTAAACTTCCACATGTCCGAAACTATTAATCCTAAGTAAATGAAATCCATTCCAATGTTTATTTCTTCGCTGAATGTGATACTTTTCGAAGAATTGGACGAGAAGCATTTTAGGATACCTGTTTCCTCAAGATAAAATGCGTGACTCATAGGCTGTGTTCCTCGTATTTTTATTTTAATGTCATCTACATATGTGATATAAAACCATGAAAATTTTATAAAAAATAATGACTTCCATAAACACCCTATTTGTAGTTGCTCTTTAATGAAGCTCCCTCAGCACATAACAGCTTTGCTCGAAAAGTCGCCCCATTACATCGGCCCCAAATTATATAACAAGTTTCCTCAATCAATTTGTGAAAAAAAAAATCATATAAACTTTTAAATCCGGTGTGAAAAAAATGAATATTTGTGTGATTCGTTAATTTTGTAACTATGTGTATGAACATTCATAAATTTCATTTATTGAATAAGTATATGAATCTATATTATCATATATTTATATTGTTTTATATATGTCTCTTGATTTGCGATTATAAGAAAGTAATTGTCAGTGTTTTTATTGACTCTGTATATTTATTTTATATTGACTAAGGTTTTGTGATCTGTTCTATCCATTGTTTTAATGGTAAATGAATTAATAAATTATTATTATTATTATTTACATGAAAAATTGCATAGGACCGTTTTGTCTCATTTGATTATGTTTCAATTTCGAAGATTATTAATTTGTTTATTATTTATTTGATGCCGTTCCTATAAACTAGTAAGCCTACTCGTAATGCAAACGTTTCTTTGATGCATTTAAGATTAAATTATGTAAAAAAAATGAAATTTATGTGGTTTAAAATATTTCCTTACACATAAAATCTTTGTTTTCGGGAATATGCCATAACTGTGTGGTAACTATTAAAATTAGCTTTCTCTTTGGCTGATTTCGTCAGCCACCGAGCACGCATAGGCAGAACCCACTGGCAGGAATCGCTCTTTTCGGTGAGATCACACACCGAATTCCAAAGTGACACGATATGACTTTGGCAAGCAGCTCCTTGTAGGCACTGACAAAGGACTACAAGTCCACACTGGATGCGTACCGGTGTATTAAATCGGACTTTAGCCCATACCGATGACTAGCTTAGCGAACAGCATGGTACAAGTCAGGCGACGTAACCGATGACATGTATTGTATTCAAATTATAGGTCGTGACTAGCTTTAAGTCGCATGCGCAGATATGGATTTGTTTATCGCCAGAACTCGACATAAATGACTGCTCGGTGACAGATCTATGGGCCGCATGAAAGGAAACCGTATCTACAACGGCTTATCTCCATAATGCATCGCTAGAATTAAGGCCGGTTCAAATATAGATCCCAACCATAATACATACAACTATGGGCTTATAACAGAGCAGGTATGTGACAAATAAAATTCTCATAAACTTTGTCTTAAAAGTAGTTGTATTTTTATGGAAATAAATGGAACTTCGCAATAAGTGGTAACTTTTAGGGTTTTAAAGTAGGTAACTATTCATAAATAAATATAGTATGGAACAGCCAAATGAAATAAATTCAGTATCTTAATTATTGTGCATATTTATTAAAAATCCCGAGACACGTCGAACATTAAAACTTACAGCGTTTTGTTCTAGTAGGCTAGCAAAAACAATTCCAGTATCCTTTTTCAGTATTATCAACTAAAAAGAAGACACAAAAACATCAAAATTCTTCACAGCTAACTTTGCCAGTTTTATTGAAAACAACGTAGCGATTGACACCAATAAATATTTGTCATAGTTGTCAATAAATATTTGTCAGTGTCTTGCGTATTGTTTGAGTTTTGCTAACTGCGATTTATAAGCATGGTTTATTTAAACGAAATACATACAACAATAATTTTACAGATGGTTGATTATGGAGATAGAATGCAATCGCAGGACGAAGTTGCTCGCCTATTTCAAGAAAAATATCCTGATTTCCCGCCTAGATCCCAAGGTACTATTAACAACACTGGAAAGTAGTTTCGCGAAAATAGACATGTACGGCAGATAAAAAAAGAGCTTCCAATGCAATGACTAATGATAACAAATTAGACATACTGCTTGGGTTTGATGAAAACCCACGTTGTTCAATTCGACAAGCAGCTTCAGCATTGAATGTTTCCGATTCCTCAAGTATTCGCGTATTAAAAGAAAGCAAAATGTGTCCCTAAAGCTGATCCCAATTCAGAAGCTTAGTGAAGACAATTTTGATGTAAAAACGTACTTTTGTGAACAAATGATGCAAAGGAGATAACAATATTATCCCAGTAGAAAATGTTTGGTTTTCGGACGTCTCCACTTTTACCTTCATGGCCATGTTAATCGTCAAAATGTCGCTACTGGACTAATGAAAATCCTCACTGGATGATAGAATTACATACGCAAACTCCTGAAAAGATTAGTGTTTGGGCGGGGATAATTGCAAACCATGTCATTGCTCCCATTTTCATTGATGGCAATTTGGATGGAGATAATAATTTAGTTCTGCTCATCAAAATCCTATAAAGAATATGTTTCATTACTATATGCAAACAAATAATAAATCATTCCATTTTAAACGTGCATAGAGTATAAAGGCTCTAATACTAGTTAGCCAATAGACAGGTGAAGATTTGTTGTTTTTTTTATCAGTCAATGTCAAATATAAATACTTCATACTTATTCATGGATACTGTCTTGGTTTTGCATGGAACATCGTTATGAGTGGCTTTGGGCTTTTCTGTTGAGTCCACAATAAGGACGAGAAACGTTTCAAAGGCTAAGCATTTCCAAGAAACTGAATGAGATTTTATGAAAATTAATTTCAGGCCTTTGTTCTCATTTTTAACTGAATTTACATATCGTAGGGGATTATGTAGATACTAGTTTAACCTGCCTTGCCGTAGGGGACTATGTGGGATGCTAGTGTTATAATGAGAATGGCAAATAAGAATTTTTACTTGTTAGCATAACCAGAAGTCAGGTTATCGAACGAATGTAAAGATTTCATTAATATTTTTACATATAGTTTTTCTTTTAGTTCTCATAGATAGTTTTTCTTTCCGCTATTTGCAAAATCCTATAAAGAATATGTTTCATTACTATAAGCAAACAAATAATAAATAATTCCCTTTTAAAAAAATCATATCCCACAGTTAATTTAAAATATTATTTAGCAAAGGAATTAACACATTGAACTAAATTTGTGATAGGCTCATTGTGAAACAACTTGGAAATAATTGTTAATTATGCATTAAACACTGATTTTAGATGAATCAAACAATACGAGTATTATAAATATTCTGATTTACACCTAAATGTATTTATGCCTTAATCTATTTATAACCTAATCTATTTAAGACTTAATACTTAATTATCGGATTTTTTTAGATATACCAAACCTGATTATGTAAATCAATGGATGGTTCTTAGCAATCAGTTTATTATATGGTTATTCAAGAAATTTTGTTGGTCATTCGTATAAGAATTGTTTTTGAAAGATTCTTTAATTCCTAGTTGTTCAAGAATATACAGAACGTTTAGCCTTTCTTTCGGAATGAAATCAATTTTTGTTATCTGTATTATGAAATGGTTGTTTTCAATACAATGTGTTGACATTCCTTCTATTGTTATTTAAAATTGATTTTTTATGTTCTGTTACCCTGTTCACAACACCTCTACCACTCTGACAGCATTACAATCTTTAATGTCACTAAGTGGACCACTTAGTTACCTTTCTTAAAAGCCGTGCAAATGACGTCAAAGACAAATCCTTAATGAAAACAGTAAACATTCCTGTATATCTGAAAACATTTCAAATATGTACTACCTTGTACCTTAAATAAAGTCTAATATTTTAAGCGGTAGTCAAACAATAGCTGTGGGTGGTTCACATGGCAAGAGATAGCGTACACATTCATCCCCCTTTCTGTAAAAACTTAACACTTACATAATTCTTTCCAGGCGTACTGATATTATCTTATATTTAGACGGCAGCTTCCGTTACAATAGAGATTTATATGATGGCTTTAATGAAAGTTAGATATTAAAAGACGCGGTATGTCAGCACTCCCTCCAGCGGCGGCCGATTTTGCGGCAGCCTTCGTTAAATATTAACGCTGGGCCCGAGTGATAAGTACACCTCGCCACTTAGCGTTGAATTAACGCCGACACGGACGACTAGATCTACACACGATACTTCAGGAGTTACGGGTGTGCGTGCTTTTTTGACAAATTCTTCTCAAAGATGCGCGCTTGTAAAAGCAGTAGCTGATGGCTAGACGCTAATTGAGGGCTTATCAAAAATTTATGAAGGGTTGTCTCTTACATAAACCTGTGGTGTAGGTACGTGAAAACTGCCGACAATTCTTGTTAATGCCGCGCTATGTTGGTGGTTTACGGTTTTATATATGTTCAGAAACGAAGTAAGGCGCGGAAAGCATTTATGATACCTAACGAGGTTTTACAAATTTAGTATGCTTGTATTCTTTGCCTGACAATTTTTTTATTATTTATTTGGCCAGAGGTTAAACTAGAAAATATAGAGTACGAAGATTAGTAATGTTACGCAAACAGTTTAATCGATTGGCACCAAATTACACATAACAGTGGCAAAATAGGACGATATCTAGGCATTCTAGTCGTTTTGTATATTAATTTGAAAGAGTACGTACCGTTTCATAACTCTTGTATGAGGCAGCATCGGCATGTGATACGGTCACCAGTTTAAATCTATCTATCAGTATCCAAGTATCATCTAACAGTTGGTACTTTGCCAACTAAGACAATCCAGGGCCATTGTATGTTATTTAAGGGATCGCTAACATCCTGCATTTGCAAATAGTATGTTCCGCATTTCCTGTTGCTGTTTAACAGTATTTGTATATATTATTATTATAAATCTCAATAGGCAAAGGACTGTTACCAGGCCTGTCATGAACCCAACTGAGATTTTTCGATTTCTAGAAGCCTTGTGGCATTCTTCGTCGAATACATTAACTTTTTCGCTTATCTTTGAACTAGAGTACTACAGTACCACATTTCTGTTCCTCTTCTCGTTTTAGGATATTTTCTGTCACGTGTCCCTTAGATAAGCTACAAAACAGTTTGGCCCCAAAAAATGGGACTTAGCATCTCTTTTTCAAGAGGCGACAACTAAATTCATTTCCTTCCCATATAAATGTAACCTTGTTGTTCTTTGTTAGTTGCTTCAAAGATTGTCTTCTTTTTTTTTCTCCTTCTTCAATTCTTTGGGACTTCCTGCCACATGTATGTTTTCTTTCTAAGCGGTGCTAGGGGAATCTACAAAATATATCACAATTAACCAGTATGTTACTGGCGAAAAACCTCTACGCCTGTGACGTTTACGTCAAAGGATCAGTTAAAGGTTAGTTTTTATAAATAAACAACACAAATAAGTATAAAAACTTGAAATTAAATATTTCGCCGACGTTTCGGAAATCTAATCTGTTTCCTTTTTCAAGGCTTTTTTGAAAAATCTTTTTTGCTGTGTATGACAAATACACAGCTCTAAGAATGTTTGTTATATTCAAGATCCATAGATATTTACTATTTACATAGAAACTGTTGACATAGTTAACAGTCTTCTTTTTGAACTAATTCCAGATTCAAAGTTGTGACACCCAAAACCTTCAACGTTGCCTATCTACTTTAAAGCAATTTTCTCCTTCAAATGCCTTCGTTTATGCTTACCTGGAACAAATAGATCTATAGTATAAATTCTTGCCTGGACGACGGTTGGCTGTCTAGGATTCTGGATGGCTTGCAATTAGGCTTTGCTACACCCACACCAACCCATTTAGCCTTCTTCAATCCATCTATGTACCAGAGAAGAGACCCTTTTTCCAAACGCAGTATTTCGACTTATTTGATGGCTCTCTCTATCAATCCAATTGAATTAGCTCCAAAATCTTTAAGAGATCAATCTGATCGTCTGGTTTAAATGCGAGTACTTGCTGCAACTTGAGGGTATTATGTGCTACTTCTTTCCTCGCGTACAGATGTAGAGAAAGTAAATCTAGTTTTGGTTCCACAACTGCTGTGAGAGAGAAGCATATTACTTTTGTGGTACCTAAATAGGTAAGGCGTTGTTGCTATATCTGCAACAGTCCTTATGATAATTTTTCTTCAATTTTTGGCCACTATTATACATGACGCGTAGGTCAGTCACCATGGGTCACAATACCGAAAGGCCTGTAGATTATTTCCGCTTTCAGATCAATCAGCTTACGTACGTCCATGTAGACACGGTGGCTATTGTAAGTGTAAGTGTTTTTGATCCACTAGTTTTAGGTATTTGACTTCACTGGAAAAGTTCAGTACTGCTCCTTTTAACATAGAAGCTCTTAAATTTAGTTTTCTTCTTTAGTAAATGAATTGACACCAATGCTCTCTGACGAGCGCCATTTGAATATTATGCTTAAGGTAATTTGCATGAAATTTGGAAACATAACCTCATACACTGAACTGAACTTGTGGTAGGTTCCTTGTGAAACATCTTGAAAATAATCGTTAATAAATTAAACACTGCTTTTAGATGAATCAATCAATATATTATAAATACTCTACATATGTTTCGGCTTACTAGGCCTTTATCAAGAGTATTACATAGTGAATACAGTATTCACTATGTAATACTCTTGATAAAGGCCTAGTAAGCCGAAACATATGTAGAGTATTTATAATATATTGATTGATTCATCTAAAAGCAGTGTTTAATTTATTAACGATTACATAACCTCATGTCTGCCTCTTGTTGTAATGTCCAGATCATCAGTATATCCGTGGACATAAATGCCAGAATTACTTATGGAAGAAGTTATTCATTGACCACAGCAAAGGTAATAGAACTCCTCTCTGGGGTCAGCTGCCCTTAACTGCAATCACCGTGGCTAACTTCTCCCGCACGTTTATAATCATTATTCTGCTTTTTGTGTGGATTGTACCCATTTCATTATTGGGAGGGGTGATTCTTTGTATAGATCCATAAGAGGTTAAGCATCTTAGTAAGAAGTTGAGATGACCCAGGATAGATTTAGTTGATACTCGAAGATTTTGGTTTGGAGTCCAATCTGAATTATAAAGCCTTGTGGCACAATTGGCCTAATTGTGTTGAAACAATTTTGAACTCTTCGATTATTTACTTATAAAAAATACATATTTCAGCAGTCTGATTCCTGTTAATTCTTAGAGTACTGGTGCAGTCCTTAATTGTCCACAATCACTTTTATTTTCGGAGAAAATCCTTAATATTACTGTGCTTCAGTTTGTTCTTATCTTCCGATTTCAAAGCATTGTTTATATCTCAGATATTTTCTAGCTGTTATTTCAGTTAGAATTTCGGCAGTTATCTAAGGCTGTTTGACATTTTTATTAATTTCTTTATAAAATAATTTGTGAAAAAGCGGTTGTATGCCTAGGGGAGCCTCTTCCCTGTGTATTCCGACTAACTTTTTTTAATAGGTGCGTCAATACTAAGATGGTAGATTTGGTGCAAAATAAAGCTTGGACCGATGACATATTCCAATCCGGGCCTGCCACTATCCCGCATCTTATGTGTATCAGGTAACATATCAACTTCTTTCATCTTCTTCTTGCCATCGTCAAGTTAGTCAAAAATATTAATTACATAAAGCTGCTGATTACGTTTGGGAATATCAAAATCATGGATATGTACGAGCATTTTTGTAACGGCTAGAACACATTTCTAATTAGGTTTTGAATATTCGGATTGCATTAACTTATTGCCTTCTCCCCATTTTCACGAGTAATTTATTCCTCAAGTGTAAATTTCGTTCGCATCCGGTCTCTCCGAATGGCAGTCATAATTTTAAAGTTATTTGACTGGTGTATCTAATATAAATATATCGCACTCATATTTAAATTTAACAGTTGACGCTGTTGTATGTTATCGAAAAAATGAATAGCGCTCAGTTCTTCCTCCGCCTTCGTCATAGGGTCGAACTCTTCTGTTCTGTTCGCCTGGGACTCTTTATCGCGTCAACGAGTGATGCATGGCGAACGAAATGAAAAAAATCACCCACTTATCTCTAGCTTCGTAAATAACAAATATAGAAATTATAGCAGCTACTCGCAGCTTATATATCTTTTCTTTATGGCAGGCAGCATCAGATCAATACTTTTAACGTAGTTTTGGGAGAGAAAACAGATTTCTCGTTCGAATTTGAGCTCTTCACGTATCTATGAGAGTTATATAAATAAAAAACTGCGGCGAGTTCAGATACGTAAATGAGTGAAAGTGATAATCAGGTGTTGCACACTGTCAATGCCTGATTGGCAATTATTTGACACAGCCATTGTAAAATGTTGTTGTTCTATACAGTATGGAAACGAACAGTCTTGTATGCAACGTGATTCGAAACTTGCTTTCGATAATTTGTGAGCTGGCAGTACATTTAAAAATAAGTGGCCGACCGCGTGTATGTATTTGATTTACTCGAGTAGGTACTGTTCAATTTACTTTCACGTGGTGTCAGTGAGATGCAGTATAGACCAATATCTTTTTTATTTTTATTGCTTTCGATTTTTTTGTTGGTCTTTCGTACTAAGTTTAAGTTCAGAAAATTTACTTGTGTCGTTCTCTGTCTCTACGGCAAAACTAATGTTAGAATGACCATTGTCTGTGAAGTTAAGAAAAGTATCTAACTATCTAGATGTCTTAAATTACTTAAATTAGTAGCATATAATTCTATGACAAATGGACTGTTCCCTTTCAAGTCTTAATGACATAAGTAATAATTGGCATAAAAACAATACGTCTTAAAAACGAAATTCAAGAGAAAACGTTTGTAACTTTAATTAATAGAGAATAGTTAAAATTAGCATTCCACAGAATGTATCCATATATGAAAGATAAAGAAAATACTAACTATGTTTCCCTAAAATATTACCAGAGCATCCTGAAAAACAAAATCTTGTCAAGTCATAATTTAAAAGTTAGTTTTAAATCACAGACAAAACATATTTTGTTTGACGACAAATATAAGACTAATGATCTGGAAAAATCAGGTGCTTATACATAGACATGTCTGAATTGTGGCACTTCTTATATTGGTCAAACTGGTCGTACATTTAAAATTAGATTTGGTGATCAATTGCGCTCTTTTAGACTTAATAACATCGATTCAATGGTTGCAAATCCTTTTTTAGAGTCCTGTTACTCTTTTTCAAATTTAGAAATTATGAAGATGTTACAAGTACAAAAAAGTAATTGCATGCTTAACGATTAGTTAGATTCTCAAATTTTTGACGATGTGTTTAAGCCATTAGGTAACTAACTGCTGTTGCAATATTTTTTGGTCCTCTTGTTGACGAATTTTCTTAATTCTTTGTGCTAATATTTGTATAAAAATTTCCATAATTTCCTCTTTAAATTAGATCAACGAACTTGATTTAAATGAATAGCTATAATAGCCACACAACATATACGTTCATTTTTTTGGGCTCTACAAAATAAGAACCCTCTAACTAAAAATCAATAATAGCTCTATATTCAACAGTTTATAGTCCGGGAGGCAGCGACAGATTTTTCGCGTTAATATCTATAAAGCTAGATTTTTTTCCAAAGAGCGTTTAGATAGTATCTATAATGAAGGTGCAATTCTACCAAACTCTTAGTGGTGCATAAATGAGTAAAAAATTAAACATTTAAAATTTCGTTTTTCGAATTGTCAAAAAATTATTATTTTCACCTCGCGCTTCATATACGGTCATTGGTGACCTTCTCCTCGCCATCGAGACATAGAATGGGTCTCCAATCGCCGTAGTTGTTCAGTTCTACGTTTGAGAAATTGACTTGCGGTCGTGCTAAGCGGCGACTATTTTTAAGTGGTTTCCCGAGTTCGAATCCCGCCCGGAGATATTTTCTTTTTTTCGTTTTCAATTTTTTGGCACATATTTTTGATTCTATTTAATTGCGATTTGCGCCGTTTTATTGCATTTATCGAAGAAGTATAATACCTAGTCAAATCACGACAATTATATTCCTCATTAGTGTTAATGAATAGACAGTATTTTTATAGATTTGTTAATAAGCTTTTATTTACTTCATTATATTATATATTTCGGTAAGGAAATTTCTGATTTATAATTGAAATAGTGCAGATTAATATTTCGCGTCGGAAAATGCAAAACTTTTCAGAGAAATACAATAGAACGGAGCGAATAGTAATTATAGAATCAAAAATATCTGCCAAAAAATTGAATACGAAAAAAAAAGTATACCCGGGCGTGATTCGAACTCGGGAAACCATTTAAAAATAGTTGCCAATTAGCCAGACCGCAAATCAATTTTTCAAACGTAAGAACTGAATAAATACGGCGATCGGAGACCTGTTCTATGTCTCGATGGCGAGGAGAAGGTCGGCAATGACCGTACAACGTGAATCGTGAGGTGAAAATCAAAAATTACTAATCCCTAAGAGTTTGGTAGAATTGCACCTTCATTATAGATACTATATAAACTCTCTTTGGAAAAATCTAGCTTTATAGAAATAATTTCACGAAAACTGTCGCTGCCTCCCGGGCTATTAAGTTCGTTATCTTATGGAAAACTGATCAAGATAATATTTTGTAAAAAAAAATGTTGTTTTTTTTGTTGTTGAAATAGGTTTAGAATGTCACGAAAAGTCGAGGTTTTAAAACGAGCGAAAGAAAAAATTTCTGTATGTCTATAACTTTTTTTTGTGCTCACGTATTCTCTGGAACAGTTTAAGATTGACTTGGAATTTTGTACACATATGTACTATAACGAGATCTGGAACTGGATTGTGTTTGGAATTTGTACGGTGAAGGGCCGGGGGTAAATAGGGGAAAATAAGTAAAACAAGCTGGTAAGAGTACAGAAATTTGGAACTAGGAGTATATACTAGAAGTAAAAGCCCCAATTTTTTTTATAATATTTTCCATCCCCACTATCACACCCACTCTATTATTAAAGGCGTTGATAAAATACAATTCAGATATTCACTTGAAACTTGGTACACGTATGTATTATAACGACATCAGGAACTAGATTATATTTTGAGATGATTCCGTTGGAGGAGCGTGGGCGGAGTAGAGTTAAATGGGGAAAATAAGTAAACCAAGCTGGTAAGAATACAAAGACTTGGGATGTGGTGTATATACTAAAAGCCAAGGTCCCAGATTTCTTTCTAATATCTGTCAACGTCGCCCACCACCCTCACCTCTACTCCATTATTAAAGGGAGTGATAAATAAAAGTAAGATATTCACTTGAAGGTTAGTACACGTATGTATTATCATGACGTCTGATTGTGAGGATTCCGTTGAAGGGATGGGGGGTGGGAGGTGGGAAACCAGATACTTCATTTTTGACGTATACGCAGGAAACCAACGCCTCAAAATTTTCTGTCTGCCCCAAACATTATTAAAATTCTGTGACCAATCATTTCCTCGTACTTGAGTGCAAATATAGTCGTTAGTGACTTGAATGGAAAATCTGGATGTGGAAGTAGTGATTCCTTAGGCAGCGGTTTTTTTATTCTTAAATGCAAAGGGTGGAGTTTGCAAGCGAACATTCGTGTAAAGGTCCCTTAAATGTTACAAACTGTTACAGGGGGGGGGGGGCGAGGGGGTTACAAATAGTTCATCTTCCTGAACGTATTTGTTCAATGCTCCCTTAAATAATTCAACAAATCCTTCTATGCTCATTCACTTGTAGATGTTTGAAAATGTTACACACAACGTTATTGTCGAAACGCCGCTAACATTTCGTCTACGATAAATTAGTGAATAACAAAAGAAAAAGTATTTTAATAGACTATAACGACTGATTATCATAAACGGCTTCAGCTATTAAATTGTTTAAAAAAATATTACTTGCGGATTGATGGGAACAATTCGGTATTGATCCGACAAAACATTCCCATATAATTAAAAAATCCTATAAAAGGATTTTGATTTCTTCATTACACATAAGAATCGCCACGGCGTAAAACATAAATCTTGAAAATTCGATGCCGTAATAAAGAAAAAAGCTAGAGCAGAGGTAACCTAATATGCCAATATTTCAACACAGATACAGTGATGGTATTCAAGCTTTACAGGTTTAGAAATACGAGTGAGTGCGGGCAGATATTTATGCCGTGCACCTTCTCATCTAATGAAATATTCACCCGCTATTGTTTCCAGATAAATAATTGCCACTCGAACATTCCCCAGCACAAAGGATAGTCCAGATACTGGAGATTTATCACGAATTACATAACATTACGGCCTAATCTACATATTACATGATTATACCAAAATATTCTAATTTTATGTTATCAAATTCTTGAAAAGAGAGGTGTTTATTCCTAAGCGGGATGTGCTGAACTGTGACTAGTGTGCACGACGACTTGCAAAACAAAAGACTTTTTTAAATACATATTCCGGAAATTCTGTGGATATAAAGTGTAGATTAAAACACAACAGAATAAATGGTTATTGACTCAAACAAAACTATTAACAGTTATTTAGTCGTAAGCATAAGTACAACCTAACAATTAAGAGTGGGTATGCCGTCTAAAAATCAGAAATAAATTACTCTTAAACGCCGCCCCGTCCGCGACAAATTATAATTAGACCATTGCAGTTACGAAATTTGTACAGGCGAAAAATAGAAGAAAACATATCAATCTAAGTTTGTATCTTTTTAATATTTTGAAAAAAAAATGGTATTAATTAATAAGATTTGTTTTAATTAGCAGTAAATTGCTGATTTTTTTAACAATATTTAGAATCAAAATATGAGAAAAAGGACTCGATACAAACCTTCATTCATGTTTTCTGTGTATCGCACTATTTTTATTTTTCCAAAAAACATAATACTTTTTGCAAAAACATGTATAGCACGGAACCGTGCAAAGGCACATTTTGCAACAAATGTTACACTGATACGAGCTCCCTCTGGATTTATTATTGTTTAAGCTCCGCCCTTCACCCAGAATTATTTTATGAATGAGAAAATATAACGAGGGAACGAAATAAGAAATTAAACCAAATCATTTCTAATAACACGGGACGCCCAATAAAATACCAAATTCCATTAATTTACTATTATACTTAACAGGTACTCTACTCTTTGATTATACTACAAGTACGGAATTATAACAATATAGTAACTAGTTATATGTAGCCACCTATGCACTAACAATAATGTGTAATTGTGTTTCAATTCTTCTTTATAAAATGGTGGTATGCTGGTATATTTGAAAACATTTATTGGACAATACAATTGATACTAAATTTTAAAGATGTGTTCTTGTCGTAAACACATGAATATAGAATTATAAGCGGCGATGCGATTTGCAATGAAAGGAGTTAGAAACACAAAAGTAAAGCGCACATTTTCCCATTTTCTCATCAAGTCACACGCATCAGTTTGTTGCATTAGACCAAGTAACAGGTTTTTTTTCATAATAACTTTTATTTCTGGGAAAAATAGAAAGAAATGTTTGGGATAAAAACTGTCGGCAGCAATGTTATCTATCGATCTGTCAAAATAATGAAATCTAGGCTCAAAATGTAAAAAGAAACCCGAAAATATTTTCCAGAAAAAAGCAACTTCGTGAAAATTTAACAAATCAGAGCTAAAAGTATTGTCCAGAAGGTGATGTGGACCGACGTTGAAAATATTTTCTTGTTGAGATCGCACACCAATGTAGACGTTCTAAGACTCAAGTTGCAGGTTTTTATCTCTGCTTTCAAAATTTGTAGAGAAAACATTTTTGAATACAAATTTTAGCCATCTTTTTTACTTTCAAAATTTTGCAAATTTTTAGAATCGCTCTGACATTCGCATTTTAAAAAAATACACTATTAAATTTCATTGATACAAATAATTGATGCTTTGGATTTTTAAAATCTGACCAGTAAAACCAGAGATATCCATATTTTTGAGAAATAACCTACTATGTCTAAAGTTATTAATGATATTTTGATGCGGGGTTTAGTTTAAAACATCTATCATTAAGCTTTTGTCTACTATAAAAGCAAATTTGTAAGTTCTCCCCATCCATATATTTTTTAAGAAAATATGAATAATAATTCGTAAAACTAAGTGTACAGAGGCAAGTTATTTTATATAATATGTGCTAATATGTGATATGTGCTAAGTATATAACACTAGTTCCTTGGTCAAATCGAGAACTACTACTCCTAGAAAGTAAAATTTCAAATAAAAGGTTGCCTCTATCCTTAATCTTTATTTATTCTCGAAATATTTACTTGTTACTGACTTCGAAAATTTGGCATCTGCTTGCTACATTTACGTCTGCAAATTTCAGGTTAGGGTTGTAAAGAAATTCTTATTTTATACTATATACTATCAAAACAGTACCTGAGAGGTCAACCACTTGTAGAAATTACACGAACTGCCGAGACTGCCTTGCCTGCGGCGCCTGCGTAACTCCAACCAGCCACACTTGCGGGGCTTTCAATTATATGACCGCCACTGCCATGGCTGCCGACAGCCTGCCTAAAATTCGGAGAACGAGTGCCGACGGTGGTTTACTTCTCGATAGACAACTAGTGAATTTCATAATGATCCGTTGAATAGTTTAATGCTTATAAATAATTACTTATCACTGACTTTCTGCGAATCATTTCTCTTATTCTCGGCGTCTATTGGATGTATAACAATAATAATTAAAATTATTTTTTTGTTTAACTTGTCATAATTCAAAAAACGAAAACATTAATGGATCTCAATTTTACTATGTGATCACTACATATTTATTAATGAACTGTGGTAATATGAAGGTCAAATTTTAATAATTGTAAAAAATACGTTTTTTTTTAAAAACCATGTCGATAAAATGAGAGTATTTGCAAGGATCAGTTAACGAACGGAAAACCCTTTAAGTCTATGCTGAGAAGAAATAAAGATGGAGACACCTTTTTTATTTGAAACTTTTTTTCTGTTTAACAGTTTTTAAGAATATCGCGTATAGACAAATTAGACCAATAAATAACTAATACTATACGCATAACACTTATTGGGTAAAACAACTTGCGTGGTGTATATTTTTGATTTTAACAATGGTTGCTAATTTTTGTTTATTGGTAAACTACCATTATTTGAGGGAGACTACAAAATAAAAATTCAAGAAGTCCTGAGGAATCCCCTGAGGATCCAAGAGTTTAAATTTTGATTTGTTGAATGATGTGACAGCTAAAGCTTTACACATACGAAAACTAAACAACATTAAAATGTTAAGTTTTCCATTTAGTTATAATCAAGAATTAGTACTATAATAACAAACAAGACTGCAGCTACGGACACGTATTTCGGAGTTATTGCTCTTCATATATGGCACATGAGGTACGAAGGTACAAAATAAAGTACCCACAATATACTGTGCTTTCCTATCTTTGTTGGTCTTGCTTTTAACAATATAACAATATTATTTATGCCATGCTACGCTGATGAGGAGCAATAACTCTGAAACGTGTGTCCGTAGCTGCAATATTGCACACCATTAATTTTTGTTTATAATTTTTATCGGACCTCATCAACTCTTATTCTTTTTATTTAATATTATTATTTCCTTATTGACGATTATTATTAATTAATGCAGATTACTAATTATTGAATATCTTTTCCATTATGCAAAAATATAGATATACTCGTATACTCCATATTACAAATTAAAATTCTAGGGAAGCATAATACCTAGCCGTTTAAATTATAAATACTGTATTTATTCAAGGAATAATATGTTAAAAACGCATTTAGGTTCGAATGATAGGATAGATGTGTCGAGTGCCGGCATAACCTTTGAGCTTTAGCAGGTAGAATTTATATACAATCATGAACTAATTTCGAGCTTATACGTAAGTGGAATCGCGGTCATTCATATCTATTTACTACTACATAGTACTATAAACACATAAAATAATATTTTATCGTTTTTAAAGGACCGCCCACTGGAGTTTCCCTTTCACCTCCCCTGTTGCAAATTTTAGCAGCTTGTCGAGGCATACCTACTCTTAATAACAATTACTTCAAAATTACATATTAGTCATTCAATGTATTAATTTTCTGTTTACATCATTGTAATATTTGGATTCGAGAGTTGACTGACGTCATGTATTGACGCATTGTCGGACGCTCTCGAAAAAAGCGGTAAAAAAAGGCGTAAAAATCCTATTAAACTCGATAATACTTAACCCACCGGTAGATCAAAAAATTTTGCGTGAATTAAAATGCCATAATAGAAAAACAAAGTTCATATGGAATTAGTTATTACTGTAATAGTACCAAATAAGCAAATAAGTGCAAGTGCAGCGCCTCTACCTATACTCAAGACGACCCAAAACCCTTTCAAGTGATTTACTGAGATAAAGAAAATATCTGGCAATATAATACAAGATTTCCACCATAAAGCTATTTTCTCAATGAAGGGCAACGGGTGGGTTGCTAACGAGTGGAAGAAGTGTAGGAATCCTACAGAAGAGAGATAGAAGCTGCCAACATAGACAACGGATGAAAAGATAAGCTCTGTTTAAGTTCAATTTATTGGTTTATTAATCCTTGTCACATGGTCCATATGTTGGGTTTATTTACGAATACAAATATGTCTCTAAGGTCAAAGAAGTCGGCGTCTCTCCTAGATCGCCTTTTTATTTCTTGCAGATTTTATTTTTCATTTTGCTTTACCTTGGCTGATCTGTATACAGGATATCTCAAATTTTCTCTCGGGGCTCTTCCTTGCACTTCCTCTGTAAATGGCTATTTACCTGTGGAAGGGTTAAAAGTTAAAGGCTGCTTGTGGCGAGCTAATATATATCTTGGCAGATAAACGAAGTGGAAGTACTGATGCAGGGCATTGAAACGAAAACACAGATTTCTAGGAAACATGAAACCATATGTAGACGCAAGCGGGTAGGAGGACACACTGCTAGATCAGAAACGGAAGAAACAAAAGACTCTGATGAAAAAATAAGGGGATGATGAATAGATGAAAACTTTAAAAAAGCATGGAAACTTAAAGAAGCACCTTCCCATTTGATGATAACAGATGGAAACTTACAGAAAGCATGGAAAGACGCATCTCACAAATACCTACACTTCCCAACCTATATTCCTACCTCATGCGTTATGTGGCTGTCACTGCTGGCAACAAGTATGTCCCATGTCCAGTTCGTCGTATGGTCGTTCCGACGGGATATGGAGACATCCAGACTGAATATCCGGAAGTGGCAGCAATGCCTACCCAGACTGGATGTCCTGAAGTCGCAGCAATGCATACCATACGCAACAACATCATTGTAATATTTTCATAGAACTTAACAAAATCAACAAGAGCAGATTTAGTAAAAAATTTTCAGAAAAATTTTAATCCTCAATGAAATTCAACTGTCCATTTCAAATGACAAGTTTTTAATTTTAACTAAAATTTTGACAAAGTAAAATAAGCATAAAATGGGGATGCGGAAATCTCCATAGCTATTGCTCGAAAATAGTTCAAAGCAACGTAATTCTTAAATGGTGAGTATGTCTGTAAAAATTGGAAAATCTTATATAACCTACATATTGCTTTAAAGAGCACCTTCATTTGTCCCATCGAATCATATAATCGTCCATCGGAACTTATAAGTCTCAGCCCAAGCAAGCCAAAGTTTGACTAATTACCATTACTCTCATTCCCACATATACTCCTTTCAACCCTAAATAAAATTACCTAAACTTGTCCCTCACAGAATTTGAATCAATTTTTCCCGGTTCGCTGTTACCCTAACCTTTGTATGTAAGTGAGATTATACATCCTCCGAATGAGACTTACCATGGATGTTATGCTGATCTGATTCATTTTATCTACTTACTAATTAGGCGTTGTTTTACCATAATAAAGTTAGAACTTATCATGATTTTAAGGAATTTTACATAATTTGGCAAGTCTGCAACCAGAAACTAAACTCTGAATTTATCAATAATAACATGTATATCAGTGGTACAAATATAAATAAAAATACATTAAGGAATAGCAGGTAGCTATTTAGTGAGTAAAAGCTGTTGAACCGAGGTCCTAAGTCGTATTCTGAGAGTTGTAACGTACCACTGTGAGATTGGACAAATAGAAAGTGCGACTGAGACACAAATAATGTCTTATTGCGTCCTTCAAACGTAAGAGGTAGGTACCTCCACAATATTATATTTTGCGAACAGGAGAGACGATATTTACGTTGATTTCACCTGTGATTTTTTTCACAACCTCATATACCTGCACTACAATCTTTGATAGTTAAGACAAAGATGACCCATATGACGATAATTAGCAGATGGTTAAATAAATTTGGGCATGTTGAGAATTGAAATCTGAATACTCCTTTCCTCTTTTACAACATGCAGATATTTTGTGATATACGCATTATTCTAGCTGGCCTCCTATTGCTGTATGGCATAACTGACAATATTACAACATTACAATAAATTCGTCACTATACACCATATTATTTGATCTTATTAGAACATTCGATTTGGTGAATCACGGCTTTCATTTGAAAGTAGCCGAAACCCTAGCAATACGTGGCAATGTTAATAAGAGGATAGAATCCTTCGTCAGCGATAAGAAAATTGTTGTTAAAATAGACAACAATTTCTCCTATAAGAAAAACGTTAATATCGGTTTACCACAAGGTGCGGTTCTCTCTCCCTTATTGTTTTTCATATTTATTTTATCAATGATTCAAAATTAAATGTCAATACGCAGATGACGTTACAATCGGATTTACGATTCCCCCGAAGAATTAAATAAAGCGGCAACTGATCTATTAGCAAAGTTCGAGTCATGGTGTGTCTTAACAATTAGTTCTAAACATAAGTACATACAGTATTACAAAAAACACGAACTACCTGCTTTAAATCTAGCAAAAAGTCAAAGTACAGTTCCACGAGCAGAAAGTATTACATTTTTAGGTTTATTGTTAGATGAAAAACTCACCTGGATTAATCATATAGAACATGTATGCAAAAGGCTAAATTCAGCGTTTTTCGCAATAAGAAATCTTAAGCCAATATCATCTAAGGCAGAATTATAAATGTATACTACGGTCTTGTATACTCTCTTCTCAGATATTTAATTATTCTTTGAGGTGTTGGCACAGAAGCTGAGATAGTTTTTAATTTACAAAAGAAAATAATTTTTAATTCACTACCTGTTAGCATAAAAAATCAACAAAGTGTCTATATATTCAAACACAAATTAAAAAAGTGCTATATAAGCAGATGCTTCTATACTATACAAGTGGTTTTTGAAAATGGTAATAACGAATAAATCATTATGGTATAAAATTGATTGCCCTATTCAATTTCAATTTATGATTTAATACTCTTATATTTTAAATTCTCACATTTTACATATATGTGTGTTGCTTATTTTTGTTATTATTCCACTTTTAAACATAGATACGCTTATTGTTTGTAAATGTTGTCAGTTTATTTTATATAAATTTTATTCTACAAATTATAATGTTATATTTTATTAATTGTATTATTGTCAGTAATAGTATTCATCATCTGTATTTCCACATATGACTTGTAACACCTGTACTATTGTGTAGCACACGTGAATAAAATTATTATTATTATTATTATTATTATTATCACACTATTTGCCATGGTTGTCTATCAGAAGCATGGCCTCGCTAAATCGTTTCTTTACTGTATCATTGGTAATCTAAGAATGGTTGTCATCATGTTTTTCTTGGACTATCAACCAGAAAACTGGTTGATTTAGTAATGATAACATTTCAGAAAGCTTAGAGGTACAAAACTGACTCCATCAGGGGGATGTGCTGGTGTGCCTCCTGATCAACATATGCCTGGAAAAAGCAGTGAGAGATGCTGATATAAACAGAAGGGATACAATAATAAGATCAATACAACTTTTAGCACACGCGGGTGTCATATACGTCGTTGCCAGGACTTTGCCGGAGAAAACTTGCAGACTCAGCTAACTGCTAGTGTCTACAAATAAGCGAGGGAAAAATCAAATTTTTTTAAGCTCTAATATTTCATACGACGATTGAAAATTATTTATCTCAGTGTACACTAAAATCTTGAAAATTCGGTGGAAATCACTGCAATTTTATCAGATTTCAACTGACATGAATTAAATTTCACCATCCGCATTAAAGAGTCATATTAAATATTCCAATATCAAAGTAATCTTGGTCACTGCGAGCGCTAATCTAGTTTTATCTCGTCCTTTGTGCTCCAATACGCTACTGTCGCTGCCAGCGCACGAGGGCCGAAGCCAACAAGAAATCTTCGTCCGGGAGCTACCACATGAGTGTATTCCAAGTCGACGCTAATGTATACACAACCAAACAATGCTCGTTACCCGAAAGGTATATCAGATATACAAACGGCAACTACGGCGAGCACGGCTGAATTTATGAAATGATTCGGTGGAGCATCGGAGGAGAAGCGTTCTGCCCATATATCTCCCGTCCTGCTATCAGGATACCTCCAACTATGGAGGATGGTGGCCTTCTCCATTTTCCTTTTAATGTATTGCGCCCGTCTATGATCGTTGTCGTGTATTGAAATGGCACTATTTATTGGGCCATTAAGGCCCGTTTAAATCATGCCAGAACTATAACTAACGACGTATCAGCTCCGAAACTCTCACAAGAGTTGTGGGGAAAGGGTACCCTGCCGCACGCCCGTAAATAAAACTGTTAACTCAGTAATATACGAGCGCTACTCCTGTTTATGCTGAATATTAAATGGGATGTGCAAATAGAACAACAAATCGTCCACCGTTATTTGGTTGTTTGGAACAACGATCACATATTTTCACGCGCGTATTATCTCCTCTTTTATACGTTTGAATGTATTGCATTGGATTGGTTATACTGAATTTTTTAGTCAACAGAACTATTTTCTCGCTATTAGTGATGCAGACATAATATTACAATAGTGTCAAGAAATCTGTTACCACAGTTGATTATCCTCGGCTACGATGGTGGCGAAAATGTCGCTGTGAATTCTTGTTACAGGAGAAAGGATTTTGGCAATTTGCATCATAAATAAAAGTCACTTGTTTGATTCGATAATTTTACTTCCACATCCACGTAGTGTACACATATACCGGGTGACCACGAGTCAATGTACGCCCCCAATATTTTGATTGTTTTTGTATTTGAAAATTTGGTTTTTGGTACTCATAAATTAAACACTAATAAGCTACTTTTAGACTAACAGGAATGAATATAACCTGAAGTGACATCAACTTTTTTTTCTTAAATGGAATGACTATATTTTTTTGACGGTTGCTCATTAAGCATAAATTTCTAAGTGCAACAGTTTTTTCAGATGTAAAAAATTCCAAGAAATAAGTGAGATACGAACAATTTTTTAATTTTTTTAAATGGCTGCGTCAGATGAATACGATGTAAGAAAATTACTAAGTAGGCTATGGAAATTATTAGTAAGGTTGTAGACTTGTCTGTAAAGAAGAAAACAGTTGTTTGAATTACTGATAGGTACCAGTATTTTTAGTTTCTTAAAAAAAAAAAAACGGAATTTCATTTTCATTTTCATTTCCGTAGGGGTCCTATGGAATTTTTTTTAATGGAACTGTGCTATTTCTTTTATTAATCAGAAATAGTGATTCATAAACTATAATTTTTTCGCCATTAATCATTTCTTAACGATATTAGAAGTATTTTTAAAAAGTAAGCGCCAACAAAACATTTAAATCCAAAATTGCAGACAGCCATGAAAATGACAGACGTTCTCAACAATTGAATTAGTCTTGACATACTCACTAATTTTCTGAAGCAAGTGTATCAAAGTTGTTATTAACAAGAAAATTAATATAAAATGGCTGAAAATTATTCAAGAGATGAAAAAGTTGACATGATCACTATTTATGGAGAGACTCGACGTAATGCAACTAGAGCACAAAGTCTGTATGGACAGAGATATACAGAAAGAAGACAACCTGCGAGAAACTATTTCGCCCGGTTGGAGCAATAATTTAGAACTGAACCTACTGTAGAAATTGAAGCAAGATCTATTGTGGATGAAGAAACGGAAATTAATGTATTAGCTTTAGTGCGTGTTGACCCAACCATTTCGATAAGGCAAATTGAACATGAATTACCAGTTTCCAAAGAATCAGCCAGAAAAATTTTAAAGAAACACGGCTATCGTTCTTATAAATATCAATAGCATCAATTTTTGAGAATGATTATCAACGAAGAATAACCTTTTGTAATTGGTTACAGTGTCGCCAATTAAGAAATGAGAATTTTATCAAACACATTTTGTTCACTGATGAATCGAGATTTACAAACCTTGGGTTATTTAATAGAAACAACACTCGACATTGGACAATTGATAATCCTCACATTATGAGACAGGGGCGGTTTCAAGAGCGGTTTGGCTTCAATGTTTGGTTAGGCGTACTGGGCGACCATACTATAGGTCCAATAATTTTTAACGAAACTCTAACTGGACCAAGATATCTAGAATTTCTCCAAAACATAATAGTTCCACAGATTAATCAAATTCCCAATACCAATATTGACGAGGTTTACTTCCAACAAGACGGGGCTGGACCACACAATGCTATTATCGTTAGGGATTACTTAAATCAATTATTTCCAGATCGTTGGATTGGGACCCATGGTTCAGTCAGATGGTCTGCAAGGGCGCCTGACTTAATTTTTTTTATTTTTTTTTTTGGGCGAATTTGAAAAATAGAGTCTACATGACTACTCCATCCACATGGAAAGATCTGGAAGAAAGAGTTCGACACGAAATTGCACAAATAACACCTCAACAATTACAGACGTGCAACGATAATTCGCACTACTCTGTGTATTAATCATAACGGTGAACAGTTTGAACAATTTTTATAATGGTTTATTATAATTTAGGTTTTAAATAATTTTGTTATTCTTGGTAATTTATTCATGCTTGTAACGTTATACCTATTAAAATTATTACTTGTTTAATTTGTGTTCGCTTTTTAAAAATACTTCTATTATTACGAAGGATATCGTTAAGAAATGATTAATGACGAAAAAATGATAGTTTATGAATCATTATTTCTGATTAATAAAAGAAATAGCACAGTTCCATTAAGAAAAATTCCATAGGACCCCTACGGAAATAAAAATGAAAACGAAATTCCGTTTTTTTGAAGAAAAACTAAAAATACTGGTATCTATCAGTAATTCAAACAACTATTTTCTACTTTACAGACAAGTCCACAACCTTACTAATAATTTCCCTAGCCT
This sequence comes from Stenurella melanura, assembly GCA_963583905.1. Taxonomy (NCBI): domain Eukaryota; kingdom Metazoa; phylum Arthropoda; class Insecta; order Coleoptera; family Cerambycidae; genus Stenurella; species Stenurella melanura. Next base: position 16,746,384 of record OY757312.1, on the reverse strand, counting down.
ACTTAGTAATTTTCTTACATCGCATTCATCTAACGCGGCCATTTTGAAAAAATTTTAGAAAATTTTTACATCTGAAAGAACTGCTGCACTTAGAAATTTGTGCTTAATGAGAAACCATCAAAGAAATATGGTCATTCCTTTTAAGAAAAAAAAGTTGATGTCACTTCCGGTTCAACCGGAAGTGATATTTTTAGTCCTGTTAGTCTAAAAGTACCCTATTATTGTCTAATTTATTTGTATCCAAAACCAAATTTTTAAATACAAAATATTGGGGGCGTACATTGACTCGTGGCCACCCGGTATACCATGACGAGATCTTGAACTAGATTATATTTTGCGCTAATTGTGGTAAATGGTTGAGGGTTAAATAGGAGTAAATAAGGGAAAATAAGTAAAGCAAGCTGATAAAAGTACAGAAATTTGGGATTTGGTGTATATACTGGAAGTCAAGATCTCATATTTTTTTAATAATATTTTACACCATCCCTCCCCAATACCCCTCCCACATTCCACTATTAAAGGGATTGACAGAATATAATTGAGGTATTCACTTGAAATTTGGTACAAGTATGTATTATAGAACATCTGGAACTAGACTACATTTTGAAATGATTTCGTTGAAGGGTTGAGGGTTAAATAGCCCTAAATGTGGGAAAATAAGTAAAGCAAGCTGGGAAAAGTACAAGAACTTGGGATTCGGTGAATATATTAGAAACCAAGGCCTCAGATTTTTTTATAAAATTTCTCAACCCCTCCACCACCCCCACTCCATCATTAAAGGGGCCGATAAAATAAAATGATACATTCACTTGAAACTTGATACACATGTGTATTATAACGACATCTGGAATTAGATTACATTTTGAGATGGTTCCGTTGAATGGTTGGGGGCTAAATGAGGGAAAATAAGTAAACCAAGTTGGTAAGACGACATATTCTTGGAACTTGGTGTATATACTAGCAGTCAAGATCTCAGATTTTGTTATTTTCAACACCACCATCCCCTCTTTATAATTGTAGGGGCTGATAAAATAAAATTGAGATATTCACTTGAAATTTGGTACACGTATGTGTTAAAGCGATATCTGGAACTATATTATATTTTAAGATGATTCCGTTGAAGGGGTAGTAGGGAAAGTAGGGGTAAATAGGAAGTAAGTAAAGAAAGCTGGTAAGAGTACAGAAACTTGAGATTTGCTGTATATACTAGAAGCCAAGGCCTGAGATTTCTTTATAATATCTTTTAACCCCCCCACCAACTCGATTTCATTATTAAAGGGGTTGATAAAATATAATTGAGACATTCACTTGAACTTTGGTACAGATATGTGCTGTAAAGACATCTGATGGAGATGATTCCAATGAAGGGATGGGAAGTGGTGGTAAATAGGGGAAATAAATAAATTAATTAAAAATAAATTACGACATTTGCTTCAAATATATTATTAAAATTATTACTAATTATTTTCAATTACTACAGTGCACATATAGTCAAGATGTTTTCCTTTATATAGACTAGGCAGCAATTTTTAAATGGCCTTTGCTAATCACCTAATTCAGGGAGGGTTGTGGGGGGATCATGACTCCCCCAAGCCTAGGCCAACCGGTGATTCTTTGAATTTTCTGCGAATTTTTCTGACTACCAAGTAAATGTAGTATTTTTATGAGATTATCATGAATGAAAGCTGGCCATGCACACGCAAATATAAGGACTGATGTTTCCTTGCCAATAAGCTAAACTAAACGTTGTCAACGATACTGACGCCTTATTGGCTATTTAAGCATACTCATCTGTGAGTGTCTTGAAATTGTATTATTACTCGCCATTTTTTCCATGAATATCAAAAGTATGTCGAAGTTAGGATACTTTTCCCTATCACCATGTACCAATTTATTAAAGTGTAAATTACTATACTTATCATCTTGTGTACTTAGTTCAGTGTATTTACATATCACAAGGCATTATTTTAATACATTAAAAAAATTATCATTAGTTACAATTGCTGAAATTGCCAATAATAATAATAATAATAAAAATCATAACGATATCGAAACTCCTACTACGCCCCAATAAGTCGTCTCAAAATTCTTGTAATTGAAGGGCTTGAATATTTTTTTACAAATTAAAAATAACAAGAAGAATAATAAAGTTTAAAAAAATATATAATATTTAAGTTCACTTCTACAAAGATTTATTCATTATATGTCTTAATACTATTACTTTCTTATTTTAACAATGTTTTAATTTTGTTTCTCTTTTATTTATTTTTGAATGTTTATTTAACTCTTCTTTAATATCCGTTCTGAAATATAAATCCTGTACATAAAATACTATTTAATAATAACAATATCTGTAATAAATTTTCTTCTAATTCTCCTTAAAGTATACGATTTTATCAGTAACACAATAAACTAAAAAATAAGTAAGTAAATGTGTCAAATGTAGTGTGTCATGGTTGACTGAGATTTTGGAGCCAGCAACCACCCTGACTCGAAGGATGGACCTGCATTTATTGCTAATATTCACTCATTCGCACCGACTGCGGTCCTACTTCAATCAAATGACGTAATATTTGTTTTCTGCAGCTTTACTATATTTAAAAAAGATCTTGTTTTTACTTTTAAAAATTCATTTATTTTATTCTATATCATTGATTTATTAAGAACTATTACCGGAGTACATCCCTTGCACGATTATTCTACAATAATCACGAACTACTGGCTATATTTATATCATTTTTACTTTCTCCATATCAAAATGCAATATCTTGTCTTATGATTTAAATAAAAATTGTACAATATAGCTTATAAATAAGCTGGGTGGCAACGACACTGTATTTTACAATTCAACGTGAGCCATTGACTTCAATAATGCAGCAATTATAAATAATATTATCGTGATTTGTACAACCTACCGATCCGTCAATGTTCATTTAGGTCGGCCCCATGTACACAATTATTTATTTTCTCGCAAATGAATTATTGCCCTTAATTAAAAGTGACTATTTAAATAATTCCATACGAATAATCCTTCCAGAGATTTTATCTCTACATCTGCATTGTGGCGATAATGGATTACATAATGACCTGATATACATTTTTTCCCTAGGACATGAATAACATATACGGATGACACATTTGCAGTGTACGATTCAAAAGTTACAGACGTAGACAACTTTTGATTTTAAATTTGTGTCATTTGAATAAAGCATATGTACGGGGTTGGAAGCCATTATGTTTTATTTCCATTGAAGCAATATTCGTAAACACTACACTTACACTTATTTCGTCAACTAAACTGGCATCAGATAATTTAAACCAAATTATAACCAAAATTTATTTTATACCACACTAAAGTCACATTTCCATGATGATGCGAATGTAATATCGCAGTTTAATAGATGCCACTCAATATTTTATTGAAGTCAGTGTGAAACAGTGTACAATTAATTTTTGATATATAACCCAGTGAAATTAAACTTTTCTGATCTAACAAAACACATCCTTCATTTTTTAATTTTAAGTAGATTCATTCTGGCGTTTTAAAGAAAATATTGAAAATGGAGAACGAGATCACTATGGCATAAAAAATTAATCAAGGTCAAAATTCATCACAAAAAAGGGTTTTTTTTTGGGAGTATCGCGCTTTTTATCGCTCGGAGGCCAATTGAGGTTATTATAAAAATGAAAGATAATGAAATTCCGCATAAAAATGATCTCTTCCATTTTTTTATGTACAACGAACGATTTATGCAAAAATGTGCTTTAAAGTTTCCGCGCAAGGCATAATATGCTCCATTTCATATAGTCCATGCATAGAATACGTGCTTGTTCTATGTATAGTATTTATTAGCTGATTGATATATAAAATAAAATACATATACATGTTAACTATTATACAGTATGTCTCACTTTTCATGACTCCTATATCACAGCACTCTTATTACACTGTGATTTTTGTAAGATTTGGGTGGAAGGTACTTACTTATCCATTAGGAGATTGTATCACGGTAAAATATTTTAAAATCCACCAGTGGCGTCCGTTGTTATGAAGAAAAATGTACCTAATTTTCTAAAAAAAAATATAGGGAAAATATTTAACTATAAAGAAATCTCATAAATTTCGTTGTTAACAAAAACTCACTGAAACTGAATTTTAATAACATAGTGTTCTTGGTGTTCACGTAATATTAAAATGAAACTTCCCTTGCGCGGAAACTTTGAAGCACATTTTTGTCTAAACCGTTCGTTGTACATAAAAATGGAAGAGGTTATTTTCGTGTGGAATTTCATTATCTTTCATTTTCGTAATAACCTCAATTGGCCTTCGAGCCATAGAAAGCACGATGTACGGAAAAAACTGATATATTTTGTTAGATCAGAAGCCAAATTTTTGTCTAAAGTGACTGGAGTAAGATACGATCCACAATTTTAGAGGGGCGCAAATCAACACGATTAGTATATAGGTAATAACGACAAAAAAGCAACGAGTCGACTGAGATCGCCGAGTCTATGCGTATAGTGACGTAGCGCCTGGATACGCCCCATTTCGCTAGGTAGAGGATTGTAATTGTTTTTAAGACTAAAGACTAAACGTGGTAATAAACTTCTAATTTTTTTGCAGATCCATTATTTTATACTTGCACTTTCGATTTGTGAAATGAAAAAAATGTCGAACAAGTCCAATATACAGGTTGTTCGTTAATGACGTGTTAATATTTCAGGGTGTGATTCCTTAGGCCATTTTACGAAGAAAAGTTCCTATGAACATATGTCCACAACGGCTTAAATTTGGGTGTTGAATTTTTTTTTCTCTAATCGTTATTTTTTAATATCTCAGAAGGAGTATTAGATATTACTTTCAATTTTGGCATATGTTAATAGAAGATAGAACCACACATTTTAATTAGAAAAATTATTTTATCGCTCCACCAGTGGCGTCCCTGCGAGAATGTCCTCTGAGATCTTTTACCAAAAAAGTGGTACGCCACTGACATGTTTCCATGTTGATATTTTCCTGATTAGCCTGATCAATTCTATATGAGAACGGTCTCTTGCGTTTTTCTCGTCGGACTCATAGTCCTTAATTAAAACAATTAAATTCATATTGAAACTAATTACACAGACCCACATACAAAAAAAAAATTCGAATACACGGACCAGACCAATCGTCTTCAGTGTATTCTGGTGTGCTGAATTCGAATCCGGTGTCATTTTTCCCTAGTACATCACAATTTTTTTTCTATACTCAAAAAACAGTTAGAAAAATGCAATTTCTTCTCTTTGCATTTTTCTAAAACTGTTTTTTGAGTATAGAAAAAAATTGTGACGTAGTAGGAGAAAAATGACACCGGATTCGAATTCAGCACGCCAAAATACACTGGAGGCGATTAGTCTAGTCCGTGTAATTGACAATTTATGTAAGTGTGTGCCTGTGTACTTATTGTCTGTAATTGTTTATTTGTGGCATATTCAGATTTTCTTACTTTTTATTGGGTATTTTGCCACTGAAAAATATTTAAAAATTTTTAATGAAAAAACCTCTGCGCCAAACGGATCAGACAGAGGTTGGTTCTTGAGTACTTGACTGTTTCAAAAAGTCTCACACCTAAAAATATATAAACTAGAACAATGTTATAAACTAACTCAAAATCAAAGCTATGGGTAGTTAACGTTTCGGAAGAGAATCTACTTCCGTTCTCAAAACTTTTTTGGCCGTCAACCATGACAGTTCTTTGTTTATGTATTTCCATAGTCACGTGAGACATTAAATTATATTTATCTTATTTTTACTTACTTCGTCTCTAAGGATGGGCAACCAACTAGTACAAAAATCTATTGAATAATTAGAAACGCATCTATCCTCGTTAAATAAAATAATCGCGGATTCTTTAAGTTTTCTTTTAGTTCCGTTGCTCTCTTTTTCCAAAATCGTCGCCGAGTCCCATTTAATTCTATGATTTTGAGTTTTTAGTTTATAACATTGTTCTAGTTTATATATTTTTAGGTGTGAGACTTTTTGAAACAGTCAAGTACTCAAGAACCAACCTCTGTCTGATCCGTTTGGCGCAGAGGTTTTTTCATTAAAAATTTTTAAATATTTTTCAGTGGCAAAATACCCAATAAAAAGTAAGAAAACCTGTGTAATTAGTTTCAACATGAATGTAATCAAGAACTGTGCGTCCGACGAGAAAAGCGCAAGAGACCGTTTTCATGTAGAGTTGATCAGACTAATCAGGAAAAGTATCGATGTGAAAAAATGTCAGTGGCGTACCACTTTTTTGGTAAAAAATTAACGCCAATGGTGGGGCGATAAAATAATTTTCATAATTGAAATATGTGGTTCTATATCCTATTGACACATACCAAAATTGAAAATAATATCTAATATGCTTTCTGAGATATTGGAAAAGATATTAGAAAAAAATAATTTCAACACCCTGTAGCAAAAAATTTAAGCCTTTGCGGAAATATGTTTATATGAACTTTTCTTCATAAAATGACCTAAGAAGTCATATTCTGAAATATTAGCACGTCATTAAGGAACACCCTGTATATTATTCATTTTAATTAGTGTAACGACTTAGGTAGAATAAAATTTTGGCGATATTGAACCGCCATTTTTTTGCCGCCATTTTAGATTTTGATTATTTCAAGAAGGATTTTGCAATCAGCGACCCCAAAAACTCCCGAGCCAATAATTTTGGACCTTAAAAGTTTATAATTACATGAAGAGTGGCTAAGAATCCGCTTAATCCGCCATTTTGCAGCCGCCATTTTAATTCTTTTGTTCTCGGATTTATAATCAGTAAACCCAAAAACTTCAGGGTACATTTTGTAGCCTTAAAAGTTAATAAGGACCTCATTACTTAAATTGTTAATTAATTGTTAGTTAATTGATAATAAACTGTTAATAAGAAAATTAACATTTACTTTGTAAGAATGCAAACCTTGTGCAGTCCCTTAAATATTACTTGAACAAATTGCAAAAAGTCTCGAGTCTAAAAAAATTAAGAGATATTTTACCAGGTCGTCTGGCCTATTTGGATTGCGGTTGATACAATTACGAAAGAGGAATAGAAACTTAATATTCTACAGGTAAAAAATGTACATAATGGTGACTCTGAAAAAATAGTTAAGTAAGAAATAACATAAGGAGATAATGTTTGAAATAAACAGGAAGAAACCAAATATAGTTTTATTTTAATAAAATATACAGTATGATCTCCCAACTGAATAAAATCATTAATAAATGAATTGTGCAAAAAGGTGTCCAACTGGTATATTCTAACTAAAAGTATAACTCATTTCTTCACTGCCTACAGCGTCAATTACCTGCCAGATTCTACTTTTTTAAATAAGATAGTATTATAGATATAGTGCCAACACACATACAGACAAACAGACAACGGACCGATAGACTAACGACACCTAAAATGCACATTTTTCATTTACAAATTCTGAAAGTTTGAAGTATTTTCAGAAAGTGATTTTCCACAATTACAAGTCTTTAAATCGGTAAGTGAGGAAATTAAGAACTAAAACTTCAACAAATTTAACGCATGATGAATGTGAAGTGTTCACAGAAAAACATGGTTTTGTATATCCTACACGATATCTCTTTGATTATGTTTAAATTAAGTTTGTTACTGCTGTTGCCGTACATTACTCATATTATTATTGTTTTTCTGCAGACCGGTTATTTCCCTGAAGTTTGGAAAATTGCTGTGGTAAGTCCCTCCTGTTTTAACGACCTAAGACCTATAAGTCTTTTACTTGTCCTAAGTAAAATTCTAGAAAATGTCATTTTCATACAATTAACAGATTTTTTTTTCTTCTTCAATTTATTGCGACTTCCTGCTACATGTATTTTTTCTTTTTAAGCGGTGCTCGAGGAATCTACAAAATATCACAATTAACCAGTATGTTATTGGTAAATAACCTCTACGCCTGTGACTTTTACGTCAAAAGATCAGTTAGAGGTTGCTTTTTTTAAATAAACAACACATATAAGTATAAAAACTTGAAATTAAATATTTCGCCGACGTTTCGGAAATCTAATTTGTCTCCTTTTTGGTGAAATATTTAATTTCAAGTTTTTATACTTATTTGTGTTGTTCATTTAAAACAAAGCAACCTCTAACTGATCCTTTGACGTAAAAGTCACAGGCGTAGAGGTTATTTACCAGTAACATACTGGTTAATTGTAATATTTTGTAGATTCCCCGAGCACCGCTTAAAAAGAAAAAATACAAGTCCCAAAGAATTGCCACAAATAACATTCGGACAATAGTTAACAGATTACTTTAATGAACACCATCTCTTTCAAAAAAATCACTCTGGTTTTAGAACAGAACATAGTACAACTGCATTGCAACTGTTGTGGTGTTGCTAAATTTTTCCAAAGCTTTCTATTGTGTTAATCATGAGCTGCTATACCTTCAATTAAAATACTACGGCCTTGACGACATAGCAATTCAATATTTCCATTTTTATTTATTTAACAGAAGTCACTTTATTCGTACTAATTTTTGAACATCATCAACTTTCCATGTTAAATCAGGGGTACCTCAAGGATCCATTTTAGGTCCTTTACTTTTCCTCGTCTATACCGTTGATATGTCTAGTGTCATAGACAATTCTACACTATTTTCCTATGTTGATGACCAACAGATCTTTTATACATTTAATCCGACGCAACATGATATTGATGTGGTAAGTAGGAATATTATTAGCGACTTATCAGCTCTTACTTTACATTGTAGGAGACATAACCTTAAACTAAATTCACAGAAAACTATTATAATGCTGTATTCTCCGAAATCTGTTTATGCGTGTTTGAAAGATAATTTAAAAATAAGTATGGAGGGCGAATTGCTGACCTTCGTGGAAAGTGCAAGAAATCTGTGTGTGATTTTTGATGTTAAATTAAGATTTCAGGAGCATCTATCAAATGTAATGAACAAGTTTTCTTCACGATTAAGAATTTTATATAGTAATAAATCTATGTTAAATTTGAAAAATCGAAAAAGTTATATAAATGTTTTGTGTTACCACTATTTTATTACTGTTATATTTTATACTACCCATGTCTCGATATATTGTCTTAAATTCGGATCCAAAAAGTACAAAACACATATAGTCCATTCGTCTGCAATTTGAGAAAGTACGACCATATATCTTCAACATTTGATGATATTAAGTGGCTTAAAATGGAAGATATCTTTGACTATCACCTAGTCGCTTTTACACATCGTCTTATGTTGACTACTACTCCCTCCTACCTCAAAGAAAACATTATTTCCAGAAATCAAATTTACGATCGGAACATAAGATCTGCACTTTCTCTAACTACTTTTAATTTTTAACAGTACCTATTTATACTTATTTGACTATTGTTGTAACTATTCTTTCATATCTTTATCGTACTTTTCAATCATTTATATTATATTAACATTTTTATATTATATTTATCTATGTCTTTCTTTTTACTAGTTTTAAGTTATGGGTTAAGTGGTAAAAGCTTTGATAGCTAAACTGCGCCCTTGATGTATTGTTATTTATTTTATGTTATATTATTATTACTATTATGTAATATGTGCAGTGCATCAATAAAGACGATTACTATTATTGTATCCTAATCACTACTCGACCAGCAACTTTCAAAATCACAGAAAGTTTTTTCAGAAGCACCCTATAGTATGTAAAAGAATCTACCCACTATGTTTATTGATACAAATAAATTCATACAATTAGTTTAACAAGTTACCTTGCAAGAAACTTAATCCATTTGAAAAAGAGACCAAGGCGAGCTAAATTAAGTTATAATTTGTCAGCCTTGGGACAACTACAAAAGAACAAATTTGTTCAGTTAGTTTCTCCATCAGTTACTATTGAGATGGACAATTTTGTTTGTTTGATAGCTCAGTGTGACATAGTTCGATCGTGGACTAACGGCTGGAATATAGACGGCCGAATTATGAAAATGACTCTGTATGTCGCTCAGACCCTGAGACGGCCAAGCTACGGCCTACTTCGATTCACCAGTTTGGAAAAGCGCATTCGATCGGTGTTCCTGTCGAGGATTTCATTTTCTGTCTTTCCACATTCGCGAGATTGTACTCAGGATGAAAAGGAGGAGCTAGCGAGTGATGGATGCGGGGACATACGACAGATAAAGGCAAAACACTTTGATTTAATGCTCAGGATTGTAGTTTGCTTAGAGAAAGAAGTTTCTTTTTTGTAATTAAGGGTTTTTATGGACGAATTTGTCGAAATTTATGGCGCACAAACAATTTTTCACTAATGTGTCTACTGATTTAGTCTTCACAAGAAGGAAATTGAGATTAACGAAATAAGTTGTCGTTGATTATGTTAGGAAATCACGTGATGTAGGTTAATATTCTTATCTGATTCACTAAGTATAGAGAGTATTCTTGTCTACACTCCCTGGTTTGAACATTTTTATTAAAAAAAAATGAAAAATATTAATCGCCTTCAAAAAAACTAAATCATTACAACCACTGCCTATGGAATTACTACTTCCACATTCGAGTTTCCCATCGAAGTCTCTTCAAACAAAATTATTTTGATTGATTGATTGATTGGTTGATTTGACTGCGTAAAGTGAGCATTGCTGCCGACTCCGGGCATCCATGGAGGTTCGTTCCAACACGCCGCCTGGTCGTCCGCCGAACACTCCAACGGACGGCCAAACTGCGTGCCGGAACCAAATCTCGGATGTTTTATATACCTTCGGTCTGGCTCCATACACTGGGTTGGACATTGGACACACTTGTTGTCAGCAACGAGAGCCACATGACGCATGGGCTAGGAATATAGGATGGAAAGTGTGGGCGTTTGCAAGATGCTCCTTTTCAGTTTCCATGCTTCTTTCAAGTTTCCATCTATCATCATCTTCTTATTTATTCTTCCTCCAAGTCTTCTGTTTCTGAATCTAGCAGTGTACACCTCCTTCTGCCCGCCTGAGTTCACTTCGTTTGTCTGCCAAGACATACAAGCATTTGCTCGCTGCAGGGAGTTTTTTTAACCGTTCCATAGGTAAATATCCATTTACGGTGAAAGAGCCCTATCTCGCGATAAAAATCTTTATATGGCGGGTTGTTTATGAGAAAGAGGCCCGAGAGAATATTCTGCACACCCTGTATATTAGTATTTTTCTACAGTAATTACTTTCCACTAACGCTTTCCAATTTGGGGTATTTTCTATTTCATTACCTATATTTAATACTTTTTCATTTTTACTTTTAAAATTTTCTCTGTTGTTTAATAAACTGTCATGTGACAAGAATTAATAAAGCAATGCATAGAACTTAAAAATAAATAAAAATGAAACTTATCTTTTCATCCTCTTCTTATGTTACTACTTCCACTCGTTAGAAACTAGTCCGTTGCCTTTCACTGATGGTGTATTATGTTGCCAGATGTTTACTTTATCGCACTAACTACTTGAGAAAGAGTCTGTCGTTTTAGCATAGTTATAGCACTTACACTTGTTTTATTTTATACTATTTAAAAAACTGTACGCGCAATTACCAATTCCATATGAACTTTGTTTTTCTACTATGAAGCTACTGACGCTACTATCGGTAGCTTAAATTTTATCAAGTTTAACGTGGTTTTTTTATTAGCATTTCTTTAGAAAGCGTCTTACAGCACATCTATACACGAGGCTAGTCCAACGCGAACAAAATCATTTTGACATTATATTTGCGGTACAGCATGTGGAAAAAATTGTTCATAGAACTTTAATAATATAATGTTTGGAATCATTTTTCCCATAAAACAATATGTAGGACCTCAACACTTTCTCGACTAATTTTTAATGGGTTGAGGGTGGGTGATGCCAAAACATTTTTTTGAGATCTTTTGCTCTTGTACACACTACCATAATAATGTAGTGGTGGCGGGGGTGGCAGCTGTCAGAAAGAAATTTAAGACTTTCTAGTATACACACCAAATCTCTCAAAGTTTCTGGGCCTTTACTAGCTTGCTTTTCTTATTTACTCGTATTCACCTCCCAACCCTTCAAAGGATAAGCTCAAAAGATAATCTAGTTCCAGATCTCGTTCTAATACAGATTTTAAGCCGATACCTTAATTTCATTTTATTAACCCCTTTAAGAATGGAGTGGGGCTGCTGGAAAATATCATATAAAAATATGAGATTTTGGCTTCTAATACACCAAATATCAAGTTTCTGGACTCTTACTGGTTTAGATTATATATTTCCCCATATTTAGCCCTTCAAGCGTTTAAGCTCAGTATACTTCAGTTCCAGATCTCGTTATAATACATACGCGTACCAAATTTCATGTCAATATCTTAAAACGTTCCAGAGAAAAAGCGTTCACAAAAAAAATTAGACAGAATTTTCGTTTCGCTCAAATTTAAAATCTCGACGTATCGTCATGATATTCTAAACCTATTTCAACAAATAATATTTTTAATTTTTTTCTCCATTTCACTGTATATGGAAGTAAAATTATTAAATAAAATTTCAGTCGCCCGGCTTAAGTATACATCCAATTTTGTTATTTGCGCACTTCTACACAGACCGCAATATTATGAATTAGGTTGAGATGCTCTTTTATATAATTATCAGGTAATGTATTTGGTGGTTGCGTTGTGTGTAAAGGAAACAAAAAAAAAAACCAGAATGCAACAGCTTTATATGTAAACTCTCAAAACACCGCCTGCAAGTCCCCAAAGCCTGGTGCAGATAACCAAGTAATCAACAGAAAAGTAATGGTCAAATACATACAGTTCACAGCACGTCCATTGATATTACTTTTTACTTTTCAGAGAATTCTCCTTCATCGAATACTGTTCCGCTCTCTTGCCAGCAATTCTCCACCTTTCACCTTGCGATACTATTACTATTTCTTGAGAGTTCTCTCACCTCTCCAACTAATATTTATATTACTATTTTTCTCTTTCAATTCTCCACACACAAACGCTTTTCTTCTCGCATTCAAGACACTCCATTCAAATCCACTGTCTCCATTGTGACAGTTCTCTGCCTCACACCCTTATTTCTTTTGCTTAAACTCTAAGTAGGTGTACAACATGGTACCACAAGGTAATAAGATTCAGTTAACCGAGAAGTGTGGCAGCGAAAATTATATTGCACAATTTTTAGTCACCTATCTTGAAGACCGCTCAGTTAAAAATAATTCACTCTGTTAAGTGGTCTCCTATGTAGTTTCTACAAAGTAAAAAAATATCTGTCGTTTTAAATTGCTGAGCATTAACGTCACACTCATTTTCAGAGAATCTCTATATCCCCACGTACCAAGTTTTATGTAAATCTGCGAAAATCTGCAATTATGGCAGATCTATTGGATTCGAAATTTTAAATTTTTAACTGTTGATATACGCTTCAGGACCCGAAAATACCAAACTACCAAAAATGCAGTTCCGATGCAAATGGTTATCTTTATCACTAGCGCATCCACCATATTTTCAATTACACTATTTCCAATTTTTGTTATTCTTGCGCTAGACATAGTTTGCTGAAAGTATAATGGGAACATCGCCGAGCCATACTCTATAGTTTGAATTATTTCTTTTTAATAGAAATCGCTAAAGATATTCTAGAGTAATGAATGCACATACGTAAAAAACTTACATACGGAGTGGGGCATTTAAGTTGACAAACGAGAATAACTTGAAAATAAATAATATTCAGGAAATATACCTATTTCAGACAAAAGTTTCATCATCTGAATAGTGGAATCAAATCGTTATATTACTTCCACATCCACGTAGTGGATTGGAAGTATAGTAATCGTAAAAAAAATTTCGATTTTTCTTTTTCTTGAAATAGGTTTAGAATGTCATGAAACGTCGAGATTTTAAATTCGAGTGAAAAAAAAAAAATTTCTGTCTGTCTGTCTGTAACTTTTTTTTTTTTTTTTTGTCCGCATGCTTTCTCCGGAACGGTTTAAGATATTTACTTGAAATTTTGTACACCTATATATTATAACGATATCTGGAACTGGATTGTTTTTTGAAGATATGCGGTGAAGGGTTGGGGAGTAAATGGGGGTAAGTATTGGGAAATATGTAAAGCAAGCTGGTAAGAGTACAGAAACTTGAAATTTGATGTATGTACTACAAGTCCAGGACTCAGATGTTTTTATAATATTTTTCAACTCCCCACTACTCCGAGTCCATTATTAAAGGGGAAATAAAATTGGGACACTCACTTGAAATTTGGTACACGTATATATTATAACGGCATCTCTAACTGGATTATATTTTGAGATGATTCCGTTGAAGGGTTGGGGGTTAAATAGGGGTTAATAGGGGAAAATAAGTAAAGCAAGCTGGTACGAATACAGTAAAATTCGGTATATATACTAGAAGCAAAGGCCTCAAATTTTTTCATAATATTTTTCAACCCCACACCACCCCTATTCCATTATTAAAGGTGTTGATAAAATAAAATTGAGATATTCATTTGAAATTTGGTACACGTATGTACTATAACGACATGTGGAAATAGATTATATTTTGAGATGATTTCGTTGAAGGGTTGTGGGTTGAATAGAGATAAATGGGGGAAAAAGTAAAGCAAGCTGGTAAGAGTACAGAAACTTGATATTCGGTGAATGTACTAGAAGCCAAGGCCTCAAATTTTTTATAATATTTTTCAACCCCCCCCCCCCCCCCTACTCCATTATTAAAGGGGTTGATAAAATAAAATTGAAATATTCACTTGAAATTTGGTACAAATATGTATTATAACGACATCTGGAACTAGATTATATTTTGAGATGATTCCGTTGAAGGGTTGGGGGTTAAATAGTGGTAGATAAGGGAAAATAAGTAAAGCAAGCTGGTAAGAGTATGGAAATTTGGGATTTGGTGTATGTACTAGAAGTGATGGCCTCATGTTTTTTTATAACATTTTCCATCCCACCACCACCCCCACTCCCTTCTTAGAAGAGTTGATAAAATTAAATTTAGATTTTCACTTGAAATTTGTTACACGTGTAACCATATCTTAGATTATATTTTGACATGATTGCGTTGAACGAGTGGGGGTAATTGGTAAATAGGGAAAAATCTGCCAAGAGTACAGAAACTTGAAATTCGGTATATGTCCTAGAAGCCAAGGCCTCAGATTTTTTAGTAATATTTTTCAACCCCCCCCCACCACCCTTAATAAACTATTAAAGGGGTTGATAAAATATAATTGAGATATTCACTTGAAATTTGGGAGCCGTATGTATTATAACGACATCTGGAACTAGATTATATTTTGAGGTGATTCCGTTGAAGGGTTGAGGGTTAAATAGGAGTAATTAGGGGAAAATAAGTAAATCAAGCTGGTAAGAGTACGGAAATGTGGGATTTGGTGTATATACTAGCAACCAAGGCCTCCGATTTCTTTCTAATATTTTTCAAACACCATCATATCCGCTCCATTATTAATGGGTTTGATAACATAAAATTGAGATATTTACTTGAATGTTACTACACGTATGTATTGTAATAACATCTGATTGAGATGACTCCATTGAAGGGGTGAGACGTGGTAGGTTGTGAATAATGGAAAATAAGTAGGGTAAACTAAAAACTTAATTTTTAACGTATATGGTAGAAACCAACGCCTCAAACTTTTCTATGACATCTGTTCCAAATATTATGAAAATTCTATGACCAATAATTTCGACATACTATAGTGCAAATCTAGTCAAGATGTTTCCTTTAAAGTGACTTGGATGAAAAATCTGGATGTGGAAGTAGTGATTCCTTAAGCAGCGGTTTTTTTTGCAGTTTCGTGGAGGACTTCAAGGTCATTCGAAGGTCAACTTTGGTTTTTTAAATACAAACCCCTATTTTTCTTTGCAGATTCATATTCTGCTCTAAAATATAAACAACTTCTGCTTCAACCATTTTTTTATTTGATCTCATTGTTTGCGAGTATTTAAGCATTAAACGTGGACCTAGCACATTTCTGCAACTGGGACACAAACCATTTTATGAAAAAGTAATTTAGGGATTATTGTAAATATCCAATACGTAATGGCAGTAACAGTTGAGAATGTTAATAATGCAAAAAATAAGAGTTATGCTCATCAAGGTAATTGAATTTTCATAAACTTTTTGTTTCAGGTATTCCCACAAAAAGAAATCTAGTGAAGTTAAGTCAGGTGATCTTGCGAGCCAGTGTACTGGACCACCTCGTCCAATCCACCGCTCAGATTTATTTCTGACAACAAAACTCAATTGCCTAGATAAATATGTCTTATTTCTTGCATTACAATTCTCAATTGTTATGCCATTACACATTGGATATTTATAATAATTCCTAAAATACTTTTCCATAAAATGTTTTGTTTCCCAGTTACACAGATGTGCTACGTCCACGTTTAATGCTTAATTGCTCGAAAACAGTGAGACCAATTAAAAAAACTGTTGGAAAAAAAGTTGTTTATTTTTAAGAGCAGAATATTAATCGGTAAAGAAAAACAGGGTGTTAAAGTCAATATTACATTTTCAATTGTATCGTATAACTTTTCAAGTTTTTCAAATATTGTTATGAAAATTGGTGAACAGAGGTTTTGTGAAATATAAAATTTAAATTTGCTCTCATTTTTTGTGTACATCCGAGAGGGCGCCACATAAGCAATGTTGAAGGTATAAATGTACTCTGAACTATTTACCCGTAACGTTGTTACTTTTTTAATAAAAAATCCCAAACCTATCTCATTTTGGGAAAAAAATAGTGTACTTGTCATTATTATCAGAAATTGGCTCTTTTATCGAAAGAAAATCGGCCTCGTAACTCATTATAAGAAATAATAACGTAGTAGGTGCCGATTACATCAATACTTTTGACATTTAAACGTTGTAATGTTGAAACAATTACGAATTACGAATTATCAAGTTAATAAATATCATTTGAAAAATGATTCATTCGGTTTAAAATGTATATAATAAAAAATTACTATATTGTATAACCATAAGATTAATAAATCATTAAATTAAAACTGATTCATGTACATTTGCTCTGTGTGGAATATTTCATAGCTACATATAAACCAGCATATGTAAAATGAACTACGAAAAGGACCCCACGCCATAAATTAAAATTATTTAGTTGTCCTATAAATATCTTGTTTTTCCTCCATCTCCTAATATCCCCAGGCCCAGGACTGGCAGCCATCTTAGCCCTATTTTATAATGTAAGAGATTACGTTTAATTTATATCAATTGTGTAAATTATTTCGTATAAATCATGGACAGGACACCTAAGGATTGATAAGAATGAAACAGCACTCGGGCAGGATGATCCGAGAAGAGTGAGCAGCGTTGCCAATGCTACGGTTTTTACGGTATATCTACCGAATTGTACTAATGACTATTGGCTTACTAAATTATTTGGATTTCTATCGAAATTCTAAAATCTGCTCAAATGCTAAAAACTGTTGTCCAAATATTAATTAACATTAACACTTACTTAATGGGAAAAAGTGTCACTTACGCGATGATTGTGTGGGCACAGAAGACAGGAACTATACCAAAGCGAAAGCTTGCCGCGGTACCTTTGATACCAGCGGGGTCTGGTTTCTGTGATCTGGAAGTGACAGTAATATGTCGTACTACACTCAGAGAAATGATGTACACACAAAATATGTCAACATTCAGTCCAATACACAGTACACTGAGAAAACTGTCTAGTTTTATAGATAGGTACATAAATATGAATGCGTATAGATTCAGAATAATAAATATAAAAAAGAAATGAAAATTAATATTTGTACTCCGTATTCAGGCATTATTAATCACAATTTGTGATGTAGTTTAGTATTATTCATATCTATCGAAGCGCTTTGAAAGTAAAACAATTTTTTTCATACCTGCAGCTACTAATATCCATAATAAGAAAATGATGTCAAGGAAAGTATTATACATATAGATATGCAATGAACGAGGCATATACATCACTCGAACTTACACATAGGGACTTTTAGGCAAAATTTAAAGTTTTTCGGATTAAGCTGCATGACGTATATTTTTCGTAGGACCATAAGTTTATTATATACGGGGTGATCAATGAAGTCATGCAAAAAATCAAAAAGTTTGTATGAGTGAAATTTCCGCAAAAAATTTTTTTGGTCATTGCAATATGGTTTCTTACTGAGGTAACATCAATATCTCTAGACGGTTTTGTCAGTTTTTGGATTAAGGCCCTTAGGCCTTGTACACACTACTCAACATAAAATTTGGATACCGAAATCTTTAAAATGCTATAACTTGACATTGGATTGACGGTTCTTGATGATTTTTACGGATTTGGAATCTTTATTTTACGTAGATTTTCTATGGTCTAAGCATTTTATTTGAGGGTTGAAATTTACACATTATACCGGGTCGATAATAAACAAAAACGTAGCGACAAGAACTAGTTTATTACATTAAATTCTACAATATACAACGTTGCTTAACAACGACCAAAAGTCAATTCTTAAAAAATTTCTAATTCTAATTCTGGTAATTTTTAATAACTGAAAAAAAATTTAACTAAAAAATTAAAAATTAATTTAATTTAAACTTAAATTAAAATTACCTAATTAAAATTAGGTACATTAATTAAAAAAAGAGAAGCTAATAGTGGCCAGCAGTTTATTATGTAGCTCAAAACTAAACATAACATTTTGATGAAAAGTGTATTTTCAATGTTGTTAAATAGAATATTATAAATCAAATAGTACAGGGAAAAAATATTGTACGTAATAACAATGAATGAATGTCTCGTTCCATGTTACTTCTTTTCAATTGCTAGTTATTTAGTATAGTTAATATTACTTTCTATTTCATTCTAGTTATTTCGGTAATATAAATTTGTACCTACCTTTGAGGATCTTTTGGAAATATATAGAATCTTATTGTTTCACCTGTCTTCGCACGAACGATAAGCACACCTCCCATACCCTTTAGGAGTCATTGTAAACACCAAAGATCAAATAAATAAATAAAAATAAAACAATAAATTATCGAAATTTAAACCAAAAAGCTATCAAAATCACCAACCAACGAGTAAGCGTTGTAAGATTGTCAATCACATAATGTCAACAATTGTCATGTGGCTTTGACAGATTTATACCTTATCACCATGGCTATCATGAACAAATTTGGTCCCTTCGCAGATACTAGCTTTCGATTCTGTGGAGTGTGACGTAACTTGCGCAACTTTGACATAATCAGTACATAAGATAAGATAACAGTTTCTAATTCCATGACGGACTTTGTCCAAGTTAATTTTTGATGTCGCAGTCTCACTGAACCAACATCCACTTGACAGTGAGAGGTAAGACAAACTGTGTTCAAGGAAAAGTAGTTTAAACGAAATACTTATGATTCGTTTGGTAAAGTGCTCGATGAGAAATGTAGAAATAAAGGTCAACCATTGCCAGATGCTTGTATTGCTTTTTCAAATTGTTTATATACGCTTTTAGAATATGCTGTATTCAACCAATATTAACTATATGACCAGACCCATGTTAATTTGTATTATTTATTGTAAAATTGTCCACACGTTGATTCAACACAATTTCGTACGATTTCTCATATTTTTGACCGGGTTTATTCGAGGTTTTGTAGGAGCTACCAAAACGCGCCTACTTCCGACGCCATCCGAAATTAAACGTTTCCTGTAGAAAAAGAAGCTTCAATAATGTAAAGTCGTGAACCGAGTCACATAAAGTATTATCGAAATAATCAGTTAGGTATCATCCTCCCTTAGGAAGCATTTCTGGACTAATTTTGAATGCTGGAATTTTGAGCCACTCTGTGTAATATAATTTGTACACACTATTTATTACTTAGGAAAAACATGTTTTTTTTTAAATATGCCGATTTCTCCTTGTAACTTCACCTAATTCTATTGTAGAAGGGTTGGCAACACTGAGAGCGAGACAGAGTTTGATCCGGGCCGCGCGCGCGATATATTCCAGATTAATTAAAGCAACATCACACTATCAACGCGAAGATCTATGCTGTCGCAATAACTTTATAATTTAGTACAGTTTAGGCGAAGTCGCCCTGGCATCGTTTATTCCCCTTACCGCCACCTACGACCCTTTCTTCGACCGAATTACAAACGATACTCTCAGTTCTGCTCCAAGTTGCACCGCCTCATACATAATAGATTGCTTACATTTTACTCTAGACTTACCTTAAGGTGTTATCTTCGGTTCGGAAGATAACGCCGAGATCAAGAAGGTTAAGCAACATTAACTGTTTATTGCAATTTACCCCGTTAATTTATCGCTTAAGTTCGAGACGTCCCGGGAATGGTGTCCGTGTGTTTGATGACTGGAAAATTTTGAATTAGAGAGACGTTTTTATTTAAAATTGTCACGGTATGTAAAATACAATGTCCGCAAAGAACGATAAAGTATTTATTGGTATGTCAGAAGACATACACATACACATACACATACATGCACAATAAATTTATACAATGTATTCCAAAAAGAACTGTTCGGACGAAAATGGTAGAAACACGACATTTTATCGTATGTAATATCACTATGGTATTTTGAATTTTATAGATAAAATATTTTGGAGTGGTTATACAGGGTTGGGCAAATGTGTGGAAACACTTGATTTCTGGCTAAACTATAAGTGCGATTGAAAAATACCCTTAACAAAAGTCTTTGTAGTATTTTTATTCTATTCAGTGATGTACTTTGATTTTCAACAGCTATCCTATTTTTCGAGATGTGACGTCATCGATAGTTTTTTTAAATGGATAACCCTGTATATTTTTACATTTTCAGATAGACAATTTTTCATCAATTATAGTGATATAGGGTTTGGTGGGTGTGCGGCTTGTGGTTTCTTAAATATTAAATAAAATAACAAAATAAAGTGTAATAAATATTTATTAGTTAATGATAATTAAATTTCTTATTACAAAATATTGAGCACTTTAATATTGAGAAACGAAGAAAATATATAAATATAATAAATGTTCAAATTGGAAACCTTCAGCAGTCTGACAATATCCTATTCGATCAACGAAACCTCTTAAAGAGTTTTGAATAGCATGCTGTGATATTTCTTGAACAGCCATCCCAATTCGATCTTCCAACTCTTTTAACGACTGAGGCTTGGTCCTATAGACAACGGATTTTAAATGACCCCAAAGAAAATAGTCTAAAGGACTTAAATCTGGCGATCGCGGTGGCCATTCAATATGTCCTCTTCGACCTACCCATCTCTGTGGAAATATTTCATTAAGGTATTGACGCACGTCAACTCCATAATGAGGCGGAGCTCCATCTTGCTGATACCGAATTTCATCTGAGAGTCGTTCAGGATTTGCCTGGTTCGGAAATAAACGATTTAATACTGGAATAATTTGCTCGCGTAAAAGTTGTAAATAAAGATTGGAGTTAAAATTTTCTCTAAGAAAGAATGGCCAGATGATGTGTCCTCTGAGTATCCCCGCCCATACATTTAATTTTTGAGGGTATTGGGTGTGACTTTCTTCCATCCAATGAGGATTCTGATCAGCCCAGTAGCGACAGTTATGTCGATTTACAAAACCACTCAGGGAAAATGTCGCTTCATCGGAAAAGACTATATTATTGAAAAAGTTATCATTAATTTCAATTGTATCCATCATTTCCTGACAAAACTGCATCCTTCTATCAGGATCATCTTCATTTAATTCTTATACTAAATGTACTTTATACGGATGAAATTTATTTTTGGACAATATCCTTCTTACTGATCTCTCGCTAATATTGTGATGTAAGGCTAGTTTTGGTACTGAAGTTTTTGGTTCTTCTTGTAGGCTAAGAAGAACATCAAGTGAAATATCTTCATTTGTAGCCGATTTACTTCGACCGGATTTTGGCCGAGTTTTAACACTTCCCGTTTCGTGAAACTTTTGCACAACCTTTGAAACTGTTGATTTTGAAATATGAGAATTTCTATCAGGGAATGTTACATTAAAAATATCGCATGCATCTTGTAGAGATCTCTGCTTGTCTCCAAAACCAACCATCATTAACAACGTAATTCTTTCACGTTCAGTTAGTTCAGCCATAATTAAAAAACAATGTTAATATTTCACACCGAAACTCTCTAACAGTATTGACTGCAATTGACAGTAATACGAATCATTTGAGTTCGGTTAAAGAAAGTTTGTAAAAAGCATGGCAAGAAAAAAACGAATATTTTTTTATCAGATAGTCCTGTTGACAATAATTAAAATGTAAACAGCCATGTCTCTGCTTTACTATTTTATTTAATATTTAAAAAACCACAAGCCGCACACCCACCAAACCCTATATCACTATAATTGATGAAAAATTGTCTATCTGAAAATGTAAAAATATACAGGGTAATCCATTTAAAAAAACTGTCGATAACGTCACATTTCGAAAAATAGGATAGCTGTTGAAAATCAAAGTACATCACTGAATAGAATAAAAATACTACAAAAACTTTTGTTAAGGGTATTTTTTAATCGCACTTATAGTTTAGCCAGAAATCAGGTGTTTCCACACATTTGCCCAACCCTGTATAAAGAGTGTGAACTGGCAATTTATTAATGATTAAATCTCTACCGTTTAACGCCAGTAATTTAATCATTAACAATAAATTGTCTACACAAATTATATTACTTTTTAGCAACTTAGCTCAAGAAAAAAATTATAAATACAAGTTTTAAAAAACGCGTGATATTCGAGCAGGATAGATAGATAGATAAATATTTCATTTAACCCGAATTACATAATACAACATTTTTGGCAAGTCAAAAGAAAAATAATATAATATAACTCTCTATAGAATTATGGAATCCATACTGCGAAGGCATGCATTAAAATAAGAAAACACAGGTACAAAAAACAGGTAGCTACAAGAACAATGTATAAACAATTTGTAAAAACTCAGACAATTATCAGTTTATAAAATTGTGATGACGGTACGTATTTCTCAGTACATAATTGTATATAGATATATAATTAATTAATAGAGGATACAATTTGAAAAAGTGTTGGCATATACTCCTCAACTGAATAAATACAATGCATAAGCAAATGATTTTTGATTATCCCCTTAAATTAGGCAAGGATTTTAAATAGTTCAGTAGGTAATTGAACAAATTAAAATACAAAGAATTTTTTGTTGTTTTCGAAAGTCGAAAGCGCGATGTTCGAAAATCATCTTTATTTCTAGTACACTAGGTATGCACTTCAGCATTTGTTGTAAATTAAATCTAATTTTTATAATTTATAAGAACGTGACATTAATATATAAAGACGGAAGAGTTATTATTTTGAAATTTTTAAAAATAGGCTGCAATGGTCTGTGATGCCAGCACCGGCCACTATTCTGACAGCTCGTTTTTGTAGCCGAAAAATGTTATCTGCATAAGAACAGTTACCCCACAGCAATGTATTATCCCTAATCTGTGGATGGAATAGAACAAAACAGCTTATTCTCAGATTCTCCATTGATAACGTTAGACTACGTAAAACAAATACCGATCTCGATAATTTCTGACTTAGTTGTGCGATGACCTATAGTAACACCGAGCAGTTTTGCGCAATTTCCATTAGTTATATTAAATTTTGAGTCTTTTCTTCATTGAGTTTCAGATTATTAGATGTAAACTATTGTTCGGCTTAAAAAACAGTGTCAGCACCTTTTAGCATAAGATCATTCATGTCTAGACTTGAATTTATTA
The DNA here is from genome assembly GCA_963583905.1 of Stenurella melanura. Classification (NCBI taxonomy): domain Eukaryota; kingdom Metazoa; phylum Arthropoda; class Insecta; order Coleoptera; family Cerambycidae; genus Stenurella; species Stenurella melanura. Next base: position 16,722,642 of record OY757312.1, on the reverse strand, counting down.
TGGTTGTATTATCAGCAAATGCAAAACAGTTATGCAAAAAGTCATTGATATATATAATAAACAACAGGAGTTCCAGAACTGAACCTTGGGGTACTCCGTGTATAATTTACCTATAATTGGGAAAATTATTTTTTATACATGCGGTTTGTTTTCTATTCGACAAATGTGATCTAAAGAATGTTTGAAATAAACCCCTAATTCCATAACAGTATGACTTGTTTAACAAAACATCGTGCGAAACAGACAAAAGCCCTTGAAAAAAACCTTGACGTTTACTGACTTACTTTCTTAAAATCTGGTCATTTAGGTAGGTAGAGGATGCATTTCCAAAGCGATTTATCCAATAAAATACTCTCCGGGACATGGTGGATGATGTTACAGCGGCTACTGATCAGGGATTGTGTGCCACCTTAATTTTGCTTGACATCAGTAGAGCATTTGATATCATAAATTACGAGATACCTAATAATATTTTACATTATATAGGGCTGTCTGAGGAAGCAATACAATTATTTAATGCCTACTTAAGAAATCGGGAGCAAAGTTTAAAATTAAACAATAATATTTCAAATTACCGAACTCTAAGATCAGGTGTTCCCTAAGGATCAATCCTTGGTCCCTTGCTATTTACTATATATACAAGCAACTTTTTTAATCGTTTAAATTATTGCAATGTACATTATCTAACCCTCTGATACTGATATCGCCTGTTAATTTGTCAATGAAAATCTTCAAAATGTTGTAAACTTGCTAATGATCATTGCCTCGTCATTAATCCCACTAAATCTAATATTGTAATGTTAGGTCCTAAGAACTAGCGAAGTAATATTAAAAACTGTACAAATATTAAAATTGGTAAAGGTTCTTTGGTGAAACTAGACGAGCCAAAAAGTTTAGGAGTCATATTAGATTGTGATTTAAGATTTAAGGCCCATGGAAATAAAATGTTGCAAAAGGTTACTTACTCTGTATTAAAATTAATATATAGTAATCGTCATAATCTCCCATATAAAACCAAAGTTCTCCTCTGTAAAACTCTTGTTTTATCTATTTTAAATTATGCAGACTGCTTACATGGCTTTTATATAAATACACTGTTTGCAAGGAAAATGTAGAAATTATAAAATTCTTGTCTTAAACTCATGGACTTTATCGTAATCAGAGAATTTGTAACAGATTCAAGGAGCTAAAATGGCTTAACATGTACAACATCACACAATATGTCTTTTTCATGGAATTGTAAACAAGACTCTTCAAGGTCTTCTAACTTCAGCGCAGCAGCGTACTGAACTGTTTAAGAGATCATATAATTACCAAATTAGTAAAATGTATAATGGTTTGAATAATTTTTTAAAAAAGAACAGCATTACTATGTTCAAAAAGATATATGTCATATTTGTTCGATCGTCAATGTATAGGATTATTTCATGAAAATGTAATCCATTAGAATGAAACATTTATAAGGCAATGTAGTTAAATAAATTCATTTTAGGCCCTTGTTCTCGTGTTAAACTGAATCTTCATGGCCGTAGGGGGTTATGTAGATACTAGTTTAATCTGTATTGTCATAGGGGACTGTGTGGATGCTAGTTGGTGAATGAGAATTTTCAAACAAGAAATTGTACAAATTCATTTTAGGATTTTAGTTTACCAGAATAACCAGAATTCAGGTTATCGAAAGAATGCAAAGATTTCATTAATATTTTTACTCATAGTTTTTCTTTTAGTTCTCATAGATAGTTATTTTTTCTACTGTTTGCAAAATCCTATAAACAATATGTTTCAATACAATTATAAGCAAAAATATAATAACTTACTTTTAAATATGCATAGAGTATATAGGCTCTACAACAGTACGTTTATCCCAATTTGAAAAATACACAGTAATCCCATGATTACAATAATTTTTCAGGACTTTGGTAAAATATCATTTAAAATAACCATGCTAATATCTGCGGGACTTAATTACATAGTTGCTATGAATATTGAAAAAGGATAAAAAACTTTCGGCCTGACTACCGGGCTACCTTTAATACTCCAGATAAGCACCTTTTAAACCGTTTCCTTTGAGTTTTATACGCGATCTTTAAAGTTATAATATTTCACGAATCTCACCTGATATATTGACGGGCGTACTTTCAATCACTGTCAGCCAATCAATCGTTCTTTGATGTTCGATATTTGACGGAGACGAGAGCGATGGCTCCTCGCTCCTATTCCTCGAGAATACCTGACAAATGTGATTGATTGAAATCGATTACGAATATCTCAAAAACACAATCCATCCTAAGCTTCACATCGTATTTTATAAGTTACCTTCATATTTTCAACCACATCAAAGTTTAAATTAGATCGGGGGCGAAATAAAAATCATATTAGGTTATTACTGTAAAAGTGTTAAGTGTTATTAGAATTTGCAGCGATGAAACGTTTATTCATTTATCAAAATGGTCTTGACGCAGGAATTAAATTTGAAATACTCTTATATAGTTTTTATTGTCAATTGTAAAAACTTGTAATCTTTAATATTTCGTCACGTATCATTTGTAAATGATTACAAGTTTTATTTGAGACCAGTGTTCAATAAGACTACGCACCACTAATTAAACAAGTAGAAGTTGCAATCGGACGCCCTGAATTTGTTTATAACAATTGAATGGCCAAAGATAAAAGGTTGCTCAAACGACGCGTACTGATAAAATATTAATTTCATTATATTTGAATTTTTTTATCCGATGCACCGTTAAAAAGTCAAAAAACATCACAAAATGAGAATTTTCGCTAAAACCATTGTTTTTAACCATGAAGCTTGTGCTTTATAATTTTTTTAATGTCACCACCGTGTTCAGCGCAATTTTTCCTATAAGAATAGTCGATAAATTGCTGTTTTAAGTTTCAGACCAAAATCGATGATTTTGACTTGATTTTGAAATACCAACTTTATGTTTTTGAGGTTGCTGAACTCAAATCTGATGTCAAATAGACGATATTGACAGTTGGCACCTATCAACTAGCTGTGTTAGAGTTGGATCATATGTATATTAGCCAGCAGAATCCAAATATGCAAAAATTTATATGTTATTCTATTAAGAAATTGATTTTCATGCAAATTGCATGGAAATCGGAAGTCGGCCATTTTGGTTCTTTACATCAGATAATTGGAAATATATTTTCATATCACTACACCAAATTTGAAAATAATCCATTGACCCATTCAAACGTTACAAAAGTGTCTCTACTGGCTGAGCCACACGTTAAAACTCGTAGATTACGAAAAAAATTTATAGGTATATAACTACATCCTAAAAACTTTTACGGCGACAACAGAGAACAAAGAAATCGCTCGGCAACAATAACAACGGCCAACGAAATAAAGTTACATTATTTTTAGTACTATGCCCGTGCTAAATAATAATTTTCATTAAGGGCATACAAAGTATATACGAGGCAATAAGACCTAACGTTTATCTTTTCGAATAACCTATTCTTCCAGTCCGTATGATTATCCTTCTCTTAATCACAGCAGGAACAACCCAGAAGGAGATAGGGATAAAGTTAATATCAATGCAGCGGCGAGAGGTGATTATACATCGGGATTTTGAAATTGGGATTCATGTTACGGCCAGTGTCCAAGCTGGCAATTGCGAGCACACTTTCAGTTTGGTCTCATTACCAAACACATTTAACTATGGTTAATTTTTGTCATCTAGAATTTTGTTTATAAGGTTCCGCTCGGTAATTATGCCGTTACGTTTTGGTCTTCTGCCATTTGCGCCACGTGGTGTACTTTTTCAGTTGGACAATTTCACACAACTGGACGCCGGCCAGTGTCCACTTAAAACTTTACATTACTTCATTACTGTACTCCTCCCTCGCGCCGGATACCGTTCTTTATTTTTCTCGTTTGATATTGCGCTTTAATAAAGACCTTATAGTGCAGTTTCTGGACGCCTATATTCCGATTATTACAAGTTGACTGTTAGTGCAGGCGCTGGAAGAAGTTGAGTATGAGAAAGGTTAGGACCGGCAAGTATGTTCAGATTCTTATACCTGAGATCCCAAATAATGCAAAAAACCTCTTGCAGGATGCTGCGGTGGTCCCTTCTAGTCTCCTGCCTTCCCCTTCCCGCTTAGTGCGCCTACCTGTTCAGTGTGTTTCTGCATCAGTCGGTACAAGACGGATTTTGCAGGAAATCACCAGAATCACAACTCGCCCTTGAAATTCAAAATAATCGTAACTCTGGTACGAACTCTGGCCAAGACATTATAAATTTAAATACTCCATAAATTTATATTGTTGATGGTATGGAACTTGTTCATCAAATTCAGTTAAAAATTTCAATTGTTTCGGTGATTTTGCCGAGACATTTCTTAAAAACGTGCTAATTCTTACGCAGTCTGATGTGAAGAGAATGGATTTAATATTCGATAGACATGACATTTCAATACATTTTTTAAGGTCAAGTTTTCGGATTAAGGCCAAATTGTTAAAAATATCATATTTTAACTCATTCAACAAAAATTCCCACTGATTGTAAAGCTTTCTTTTCAAGCACTCAAAATAAATTACAACTTGTTCGATATCTTTGCACCACTGCTCCAAAATACGCACAAGTAAAAGAAGATTGCGATATGTACATTTGTGGAGGATTCGATGATCTAACAAATTGTTTCAAGCTACAAGGGTCTTCAGTTTGTAAGATACTTGAATTACTGCCACTACCACTTAGAAGTTGATTCAAGGGAGTGTGAACAAGTGCCATACATCTCTCACGCAGCAAGAATTCAATATGTTCATCTTATTATCCTCAGTGCTGATACAGATGTAATTAATTCATCTTGGCGATTTATTATCGGGAAAATTAGCAAATATTGGTTGTCTAGGTCTGTGGTTCGACGGTTCTTATAAAAATAAATATCTTCTAGGATGCCATTTAGCTGCTGAATCCCTTGGTGAAAGCATATGTAACATTTTGCCAGCAATACATTCCGTAAGTGGTTGTAATACTACCAGTAGATTAGGCAGTAAAATACAATGTTTGAAAGCTGCATTGGAGGATTTTGTACAAACCGACCTTGTATCTTTGGGAGACCTTGACCTACATGCCTAATAGTTAAAACAGTTAGAAATAGTTTGCACATGTTTTTTTCAAAAAAAATAAAAATTAGCTGCTGTTAATCTCCGATATAAACCATAAGTTTCGGCTCTGATTTAATAATGAAAATGCACGTCAGATGCTTTGCATTTGCATATGTGCTAAAACAATTTATTTTTAAGACATGGTAGATAAATAAATTCATTTTAGGCCTTGTTCTCATTTTTAACTGAATCTTCATAATCGTAGGGGGTTATGTAGATACTAGTTTAATCTGCATGGCCGTAGGGGACTGTGTGGATGCTAGTTTAGAATGAGAATTGTCAAATAAGAAATTAGGCAAATTCACTTTAGGATTTTAATTTGCTAGCATAACCAGAATTCAGGTTATCGAAAGAATGCAAAGATTTCATTAATATTTTTACACAAAGTTTTTCTTTTAGTTATAGATAGTTATTTTTTCTGCCGTTTGCAAAATCCTATAAAGAATATGTTTCAATACAATTATAAGCAAACAAATAATAATTCATTTTTAAACATGGTTTAGAATGTCGCAAAACATCGAAGTTTTTTTAAGAAATAAAAAAATGTCTGTCGGTCGGCCCGTCTCTTGGTAACTATTTTGTGCGCAAGCTTTCTCTAGAATGGTTTAAAATATTGACGAGAAATTTGGTGCACGTCTGTATTATAATAAGCTTCCAAAAATTAATTTTTGGATATATACTTTTTTTTCTCATCTTCGTTTTGTTTGGGAATCTGTTTTACAACTAAAAATTAGTTTTGGTTGAAAAAATTGTGTTTTTGACAGCCACTATCTCAAACAATTTTGAACCCGCTTCGATGCAATCTTGTACAAAGGGGTTTCTAAAGGTGCTGATGAAGAATACCTTCCTATTTTTTTTTTCTAAAAAAATCCCTAATACTTTTTTTTTGAAAAATCGGCTTTTCAAATCCCCTTCAAATCGCACGCTACTGACACATATCACATATTACCGTTTAAAAAATCACTTTATCGATCTTTTCTTACCACCTAAATTTGATATTAATCAAGCATCAATTAACGGGTATACAGGGGTGTTGCGATCTTAAGTGGGTGACACTGTATATGAATTTTAGCGCCTCTTCGCCTTTTTCTCCATTTTGAGAGAAAACTATGCATTTTGGTGAAAAATCTACACCAACAATTTTCCTGCAAATTTTTCTCTGCGTTTTTGTCCGAATTCCACTTAGCTTCGCCGCTAGAGGGCGCAAAAGATATAGAGTTTTGCACCTATTTTTAGATTTTCAGCCAAAATTATGCATTTTGGTAAAAAATATCAGTCGTAGAGCATAAAATTTCCTACAAATTTTGTCTCTACATTTCTTAAAGTTTTTTTTCGAATTGCGCGTAGTTTTTTCGCTAGAGGGGGCGAAAGAAATACATATAAATAGAATTTTGCGCTCTCTAACGACGAAACTATGCGGAATTCGAACAAAGACGAAGAGACAAAATTTGTGGAAAATTTAATGCCCTACAACTTCCCTCCCCTGACATTTTTCACCAAAGTGCAAAGTTTTTTCGCAAAGTAGAGAGAGGCGAGAAAGCGCTAAAACTCAGTTGTAAAGAACTATCCTTTTTCAGAACTGCAGGAGGTGAAAATTATGTTTAGACAACCCAAATGCTTCACTTTTCACAGGTCTCATAGCTATGGAAATTTTTCCATAAAACAGCGACTTTTTTACTAATTTGAAGGGACTACACTTTCAGCTCCATTCAATGCATCATACCTATTATATTCACTTTCGTCCCGTTTTAAAGGTAGTTTTACTTCCACAGTTACGTAGTGGAGTGGAAGTACAGTAATCGTAAAATAAATTTCAAAAATTTTTGTTGTTGAAATGTCATAGAAAATTGAGATCATAAAGAGCGAGAAAGAAATTATGTCTATCTCTCGGTCAGTCAGTTGATTGATCTGCTTGTCTGTCTGTCGGTCGGCCTATAAATTTCTTGTGCGCATCTTTTCTCAGGAACGGTTTAAGATATTGACTTGAAATTTGGTACACATATGTATCATGACGAGATCTAAAACTGGAACATATTTTGCACTTATTCCAGTGGAGGGTTGGGGACTCAACAGGATAAATAAGGGAAACTAAGTAAAGTAAAATTTGGGATTTGGTGTATGTACTAGAAGCTAACGCCTCATATTTTTTATAATATTCTACACACACACCCGACCTAGCAAGGATAAAAGACCAATCATGTGTATCAATAAAATCTGAATAACTTGTAAATATAACCATTTAATATTTAAACTCTGTAAAATAAAGAAGTAGTTTACCTCGTTACTATAGGTAGGAGTTGCTCCTAAAGAAAAAAACGTTTATAGCATCGGATAGAGCGATAGATGGCGAAAATTTCTACACCATTTTCATTTACTCTGGACTATGGAGATTGCCGAGGCGAAGAAATAGCTTATTTTGCTGCCACCCCTTTCACGTATTATTGCCATTTAATAGATATTCATAATTTTGTGTTTATGTACATTAAAAAATTCATTTATTTCATGTAGTCTGGCATTGGTTCCCATAAATTGTTGCCATTATCGGACAATTTCATAGTCGGTTTCCTCCTTGTGGCAATAAACATCTTTAGAATAGCTAAAAGTAATCAGTGATTAGGTTAGAAACCAATTTAATATGAATATATTGAGAGCCTCCATCTTAAAAAAAAAGTAAGTTGATAAAAAAGTACTTAACTTATATCTTTCATAATTGTTTGATTTTTTGAAACCTACGTCCTCTAAATACTTTCCGATGACAATTATTTCACTTTTAAGTCAATAACTCTCATGTAATTTCAAAAAATACTTTTAGTAACATAATTTTGACCTTGCGAAAATATCCAATTACCTATTACAGATCAACCCCTTGTTATTCCCGGCGCGTCCTTCGCAAGATGACCTCAATCACAATTATGCCCATCGAACTCCCCTTTCCCTTCCCACACTGTACTTCGCCATATAAAATCTGTAATCCTTACATCGTCCCGCATAAGTCTTCATCTGGTTCTACTTACACCGTGATTTGTTTCTGTTGATGTGTTTGAAGTTTTAGGGGTGGATTTCAGGCTCGGATTTAGGAAGGGTTGATGATGAGGATGTGTGGCAGCTCTCACTACCTTTACGTACGGTCTTAGGATGAAATTGATGGAGTTTTATTACCCTGGAACAGCTGATATATACACCGGAGTTAAGGAGAAGACGTCAAGGGAAGAATTGTTCGCGGCTGCCAGAGAGATTTTTAGATAAAGCCTGTGGGAGTCAAGAGTATCAGTATGTATTTGTGTTGTCAGATGTTAAAAGACTTACGATATAATGCTTAAAGGTTGATATAAATTATGTTGAAAAATTGCCGAATCTTTTTATGTATACCCTACAGTTTTTGTTACTTTTGTAAGCTAGGAACACAAATATTTGCTGAGGTATCGACATGCCAAATATTTGTAAATATCCACAAGTAACTTCCTCCTTGAGTGTAATTAGTACTAACCGTAAAAAAAAATAATTTTATTTTGTTGAGATTGGTTTAGCAGGTATGAAACGTGGAAATTTTAAATTTGTACGAAGAAAATTGTGTCTGTCGGTCGGTCTATTTGTAATTTTATTGCACGCATGATTATTATGGAATGGTTTAATATATTGACATGAAATTTGATACACATATGTACTATAATGAGATCGAGGACTGGAATATATTTTTAACTTATTTCGAGGTATAAGTCTTATAAATAATGACCAAATAGTCATTTACATAATCTTACACCATAACTAAACTACAAACTATAGCTTCCTTCATATGTTGAGTGAAACGGCGGTTATTGCTTTTATAATAAGTTTTATGTATAAATGCCTTTGTAGAATTCTTATCTTTGCAAGGGTACCTGCCAGAGCTGGATCATAGATCAGGAAACCAACAGTATTAACGATCGTTAAGATGCCGTAACTATTTTTTTTATTGGTAGTACCGGGAACTAATAGAGTGGATAGTTAGATCCTTTGATCTAGATTTGATGAATTTGTATTTCATATTTGTATTTTATATTCAATATTGTCAAGAAGTACATTGGAGAGTAAAAGTGGACCTCGTTGAGGGTGGCTGTGCCTTGTGACGCTCCCGAAGAAAACGCAAAAGAATCGATAAAATTGAAGTCAGAGGTAGGTTAAAAAATTCCGCATAAAATGAAGTGTAATAATATAAGAACAAAGCATACACCGAATTAAAAATTAAAAATTACTGTAAAGTGTTTGTTAATAGGCCAAAAAAGTAAACAGTAAACGGAAGCAAACCGACATTTATACCTGGGACCTTTATAAGTGGACGGTTATTGCAACATGTGTTTATAGAGCTATATAGACATACCAGCTGTGGACGAAAAAGATAACTTTTTAATTCCTAATTAGTAATATTAGTTTACTAGTGTATTAGTTTATTTATTTATTAAAATTGAAAAAAATTTAAATTAAATAGAAGTAGAATTTAGTACTTTCAGGGCTGCAACTTGGTTTAAGTAAGACATATTCTTGTCACTTCGAGGTCACAGAAATCAGACCCCCGATATCAAAAGTACCGCGGCAAGCTTTCGTTTCTGTACAGTTCCTATCTTCTATGGTATCACCAAAAGATTCAGATATATGTATGTTTTGCAAACAGTTGAATCAGAAAAGTTTGAAAGCTAATTATATTAATTATTTGAATTTTTGAAATTGCTTGATTCATAAATGTCTAATCTTGACAATACAGGGTGTCCCGAATTGCATAGACCAAACTTCACTAAGTAATACAACTTTTCAACATAAGACAAAAAGTTCCTATAAACATGGGTTGGTAAGTGATTAGTTTCCGAGATATAGGGTGTTCAACTAATTCTCCTGAAAATGTTTTTTTATTAATATTTTCGAAACGAAAGATAAACAAATGATAATTTACACAGGGATTTATTTTTTTATGCTTTTTAAGAAAAAATGACAACTATGTAAAAGAAGTCTTGTGTTTTTTCTCTAAAGTTATCAGTTTTTGATTAAATCTTATCTGAACTTTATTAATTAGTAACCATTATTACCAGCATTCCTGGTATGCAGGAGTGTGCCGTGATTGTAATGTTTATAACAAAGAGAAATAATCTAGCATGCAATGCCAGAATGACAATAATGACATTGTTGTTTTTTGGTTTTCTGTAGTTCAGTGTTCTGTAGTTTTGTTATTTCCTTTTGGAAAAAGCGTTCAAATGAAAAGTAAAAAATGGTCATGTTTAGTAATGTGGAGTACGTGGATATTCATTTTATTTATGGATATTGTAATATAAACGCGAACGCCGCTGTATGCGAATATCGCAGATTTCCTAATAGAAGGAAATCATCTATAGATGTTTTTATTCGAACCCACCTAGAATTTAGAAATGTTGGACCTAAAAGAGGTTCAAGAAATGAAGAACAGCGATATGGGCGATTTAAAACATAATTTTGACCAAATTTAATAATAATACTAAATTAAGTATCAGAAGAGCGGTCCAACAGCTGCGTGTGCAAGCTGTGCATGTTTCTAAAAACAAAGTTTTTCGGATTCTGAAAAAAGACCACAGAAAAGCTTTTCGAATGCAGCCAGTCCAAAGCCTTCAACCAGGTGATCCTGAAAGGCGTATCAATTTTTGTAATTGGTTTATAAATGCCATGGAACAAGATCCCAATTTCGGAAGTAAAATTATTTGGATTGATAAAGCTACCTTGAACCATAATGGATCTGTTAATTTTAATAATTTAAGAATCTGGGCTCATCAGAATCCTCATATAATTCGCCCTAGGGCATTTCAACAGGAGTTCAGCGTTAATGTATGGTGTGGTGTTATAAACGGGACTTTTTGTGGGCGCCACATCCTTTTTCAATATCTCGAGGATATTACTCTTAATTTAAGAAATGAATGCTGGTTTCGAATGGACGGAGCTCCTGCACATTTTGCTATTGAGAACAGTTTGTGGGTAAACAATAATTAACCTGAACGGTGGATCGGTCGATTAGGTGCAAGAGCCTGGCCACCCCGTTCGCCGGATTTAACTCCAGTTATTTTTTTTGTCTGGGGCTATTTAGAGGACAAAGTCTACGTAATAACTGTAAATACGAGAGAAGAGTTAATAGAAAGAATTCTCGAAGAATGTGAAAATTTGCGGGCTAATCCTGATTTCATTCATACAGCTACACACTCTGTACGGCCCAGATGTAAGAAATGTGTTGAAGCTGGCGGAATGCACTTTGAACAACTCTTGTAATTTCTAATTTACCTTACTTTAATCTAATTCCTTGTTGCCTAATAAAAAATAATGTAATCAAATTTGGTTTTACTATCATTGTTTTTCTGTTCTGCTAAAATTATTCATAAAAAACTATTCCCGAATAATGTTCAGATAAGATTTACTCAAAAACTGACAATTTCAGAGAAAAACACACAGACTCTTTTATGCAGAAAACTTCAAATTTTTAAGTTCTGCTCATAAATTAATTCAAAAGTGTCACACAATAAAGTTGGGGCTAAATTCTACCTAGCCCCTACCCAGTTTCACCGGCTCCTGAATGATTTTCGTATATAGTTGTCATTTTTCTTAAAAAGCATAAAAGCTAAATTCCTGTGTAAATTATCATTTGTTTATCTTTAGACGTTTCGAAAATATTCATAAAAAACATTTTCAGGAGAATTACTTGAACACCCTGTATCTCGGAAACTAAGCACTTCCCGACCCATGATTATGGGAACTTTTTTTCTTATTTTGAAAAGTTGTATTGCTTAGTCAAGTTTGGCCTATGCAATTCTGGACACCCTGTATATCATCACAGGAAGTTTGTCTCCCAGATAATTCAATTAATTGTGTGAAATAATAATAAAATATTACTACTAAACTAAACACATTTCCGTTAAATGAGGTTGTCGCCCTGTATTTACTAGTTAAATAAACTTGTCGGGTACTATTTAGATCAAAAAACATTTAAATAATTTTTCATATAGTTGTTGATAACTTTAAAATGAATTCAAAATCATAAAAGCAACTAGATGAAATAAAAAACGGTAGAAAAAAAAACAATTAAATCATTCCCATAAGAAAGGCAGTGGCCGACGTTTATGTCTATAACTTTTTATTTCTCTTAAGAAAGTGGCGAGAGCAGGAGTAAGCAGAGACCGAATGCGGAAGAGAAAAATTGGAAGAGTTGTCGGAACAGAGTGCATAGGCCACGAAAAACTCTCGACTAACGTTACTAAGTGAGCTGTCATGATACCATGCCGGGATCAACAGTTTATTCCCTTTAAACGTTTAGAAAGAGAGGATCCAGTTGTTGGATGAATATAAGTGATCCTTACCGCTTGTATTTTATTATGGACATGGCGTACTATGGTGTACTATACAATTCTTTGTAAGATTGTGCGTATGTTATTACTTAGTCGAATTTCCTACATGATTCATTTCCGTAGCAACAATTAAATGTGTTATTATAATTCATAACAGTAAACTGCATAACAATAGTAAATAACGAACTATGATAGCAATATCAGTATTTAGCAATATTCCAAAGTATGTCCCATCTTCAAAAAGGGAAACAAACTAGATATTGAGAACTTTAGACCAATCTCTGTAATTTGTAATTTCTGTAAAGTCTTAGAAATATTACTTCATGATAGAATATATCATTCAATTCACACCAAAATCTCTATTGATCAATATGGATTTATGAAAGGGCTTTCAACAACAACAAATTTATTCTGTGTAACTCAAGATGTTTCTGAACCCTTAGATGAACGTGGGCAGGTAGTTGTCATATATACCGATCTCTCCAAAGCGTTTGATAGACTTGATCACCAGTTGTTACTTAATAAATCGGCTTCTTATATTCTTTACTCCTTTTGTTTAAATCTTATTTAATGAATAGGAGTCAGTACGTTGCATTAAATGGGTTCAAATCGATCGAATTTGCTGCCACATCTGGAGTTTCCCAGGGATCTATTCTGGGGCCCTTGTTTTTTAACATATTTATTAACGACATAGTGAACGAAATTAATTTGCCTTTCCTTTTATATGCCGACGATCTAAAAATTTTCACAGTAATTGATGAAATTGATGACTGTTTTCAACTTCAACTAGTAAATATAACGTAATGTCATTTTCTTTAAAAACATCACCTTTTATTTTTGATTACAGGTCAGATAACGTCACACTTCAAAGACCTATAACATTTCGCGACCTCTGCGTAACTTTTGATAGTAAATTATCGTTCACTGATCATATCGATACCATTGTGTCTGAAGCCTCCAAAGCCCTTGGATTCATCGTTCGTACTAGTTGAGAGTTCACTATTACTGATACTCTGAAAATTCTTTATCAATCCTTCGTCAGATCGAAACTTGAGTACGCATCGCTAATTTGGAGTTCCAGTTATGATGTTCACAAGAAAAACCTCGGAGGCAGTTCAACGTAGATTTCCTAAATTATTGTGGTTCAAATCCGACGGTACCTATCCAGTGATTGGTTTTCCGCAAAGTAACTTGCTTGAAAGATATTCTATGTCTACTCTTGAGGATAGGCGTACGTACATTTCTCAAGTATTTTTGTTTAAATTACTACACAATGATTTTGACGCACACGAAATAATTAGTAAGCTTAATTTTCACGTTCCCAGATTAACCTCTCGCAACCACCAAGTTTTCTATTTACCTACGCCGCGTACCAACGTACTAAATAATTCACCTTTATATACGATTTGCAGTACTTCTAACAAATTAAGTAGCGACTTCGATATTTTTAATTGCAGCCTTAGTGACATAAAACAAAATGTTCTAAATTAAATAACCAGTGATTGTCTTTGTTTTTCTTAATTTACTTTGAATCACATATGTGTATATATGTATATATGCATATATAGTTTTTATATTTAAACATTTTCCGCGTTATTTTTTACTCTCTCTTCGTATCATTAGTTATTCGCAGTTCGTATATTTAAGTACATTTTTTCTTCATTTTGCTTTCTTTCTATGTTGTTGTATATCTTGTAATTAATGCTTTGTATGCCTTTATTCCTGTTCTATAATTGGGTATCTTACCTGTTGAACAGTGTATGCAATAAATAAATAAACAAAGAAATAAATAAATTAATTAAAATTAAAACTAAATGTTCTCTTACTGAAAGTTATTGGAACACTTCTATTTTGCTTCTAGGTTAGATCTTATACATCATGTCTTAAGTCAAAATTGTTTTATTTATTTTTTATTTAATTTATGCAAGATTCTTCTAGTTCATGAAAAATAATAATATAAATGGTTTTAAATACATTGTAGCAGAATCCTGAACACTGAAAAACTCATTTTTTCAAACTGTTTCACGATTTTATTATAATAATAATAATAATAATAATAATAAACGACTTTATTGAAACAAAGAAATATACAATGTTTCATGGGCGAAGCTTAGCATAGGCTATTCTGCCACTTGACCCCAAAAATTATAATGGTCATAATGTTGTTACCAACCTTACAGCTTAATTACTGTATCATTTTACATTAAAATATGACGTAATTATCAACTTATAAGCAAAATTTCACCAAACTACAACTTATATAAAACCGCTGCCTAAGGAATCACTAGTTCCACATCCAGATTTTCTCTCCAAGTCTCTTTAAAGGTAAAGTTCTTGATTATATTTGCACTTTAGTATGCGGAAATAATTGGTTATAGAATTTTAATAATATTTGGGGCAGATGTCATAAATTTTTTTTACAGAAGTTGCAATTTAACAAGCTTCATTAAGACATTGAAAATAAACTTGGCCAATTTTCAAGCCTGCCATGAGATTTACAAAGTCTGCAAAATGTACAGGGGATAGAAATAAAAAATAGTTTTAGAAATTTTCAAACTGTAATTAAGCTGCGGATATAAATTAAAAAGGTACACAACTCGAAGTATGTAATAGGCTTTACATTAATATTCCACAAAAAAATTGGTTTCGTAACATGAGAGAACATGAAAATTTATCACATACACAAGTTGTACAAAAGCGATGCTAGGCGTCGGCCGGCGTCGAGTCGTGAGAATCTAGGTATCAAAATTTATTAAATACACAAATTTTACAAGAACGACGCTAGGCGTCGGTCGGCGTCGAAACGTAAAAATGCAGGAATGTGAATCTAGGTATCAAAATGTGTCAAATACGCAAGTTTTACGAAAACAACGCTAGGCTTCGGTCAGCGTCGAGACGTAAAAATGCAAGAACATGAATTTAGATATTAAAATTTATCAAATACAAAGTTATATAGAAACGGCGCAAGGCGTCGGTCGCCGTAGAGACGAAAGAATGGAAGAATGTTAATCTAGGTATCATAATTTATCAAATTCAGAAGTTTTACAAAAACGACGCCAAGCGTCGGTCGGTGTGGAAACGTAAATATGAAAGAACATGAATTTAGGTATCAAAATTCATCTAGTATGCAAATTTTACAAAAACGACGTTAGGCGTCGGTCGGCGTAGAAACGTAAAACTGCAAGAAAATGAATCCAGATATCAAAATTTATCAAATATACTAGTTTTACTAGGTATGACGTCGGCCGACGTCGAGACGTAAAAATGCAAGAATATTATAAAAAAACCTGAGGTCCTCGCTTCTAGTATATGCACCAAATCCCAAATTTCTGTACTCTTACCAGCTTGTTTTACTTATTTTTCCCTATTTACCCATATTTAATCTCCAACCGTTCAACGGAATCATCTCAAAATATAGTCTAGTTCCAGATGTAGTTATAATACCTAAATGTACCAAATTTCAAGAGAATAACTCAATATTATTTTATCATCCCCTTTAATAATGGAGTAGGGGTGGTGGGGGGTTGAAAAATAATATAAAAAAATGTGAGGTCTTGGCTTCTAGTACATATACCGAATTTCAAGTTTCTGTACTCCTACCAGCTTGCTTTACTTATTTTCCCCTATTTACCCTTATTTAACCCCCCAACCTGTCAACGGAATAATCCACAAATATAATCTAGTTCCAGATGTCATTATAATATATACATATACTAAATTTCAAGTTAGGATGTCAATTTTATTTTATTAACCCCTTTAATAATGGAGTAGGGGTGGTGGGGGGTTGAAAAATAATATGAAAAAATCTGAGGTCTTGGCTTCTAGTACATACACCGAATTTCGAGTTTCTGTACTCCTACCAGCTTGCTTTACTTATTTTCCCCTATTTACCGCTATTTAACCCCCAACCTGTCAACGGAATAATCCACAAATATAATCTAGTTCCAGATGTCATTATAATATATACATATACATATACACTAAATTTTATTTTATCAACCCCTTTAATAATGGGGGGGGGGGGACGGAAATTATTATAAAAAATTTCGAGGCCTTGGCTTCTAGAACATACACCAAATTTCAACTTTCTGTGCTCTTACCAGCTTGCTTTACTTATTTCCTGCTATTAACCCCTATTTACCCCCCAACCTTTCACCGGATAGAATGAAAATGAAGTAAATGAATGAAAAAATTACCCCCTGGGGGCGTGCGGGAGAGGCAGAAAGGTGTAGCTTTTATGTATGTTATTTCTTATGATATCCCGAAGGCATATGCAAATTTTTAGCGTTTTCCGCCGAGAACTTTCCATTTTAATAATAATAATAGCTTTATTGCCCAACAGAGAACTCATTTACAGGACAATTATAATACTACATAGTAAAATGAAAGAAAATATATAATACATACAATTACATAAAATCATAAAATAAAAAAAAAATCATTTTATAGGTGCTTTGTGAAATTTTCAATTTTTATTTAATTCTGAGTATAAAAAGGCCTTGCAAATTTTTTTTGACCATGGGAAAATTGCAACTTTTCTTACATGGTCTAAAATAATTATAATAAATTAATGTTTTGCCGCAAAGTAGAAGTGTTATTCGTTCGGTTGGATGATGACCAATTTTTAAATTTGTCGCGCTTTTTCCTGTACCAGCAAAAAATTGTAATTTTTTTTTTATCAATTCAGAATTATACAGACTATCGTATACCGCAGTTGTTAGCAGGTATTCATTCGGTTCAAAAATGTTTATTATTCCATGGCCCCTGGCCCAAACTCAACCCACTTTGGGGGCTTGTGACTCCCTACCTACGGTGATTAGAATAATATATTCCTCAGTATACCACCATTGTTAGCAGATATTCAAAATAGTCGATTTTGCACACTGGCTCTTAAGCTATTATATAAAAACACAAAACTGGAGACTACCGTTGATAAGTGTAGGTACATAAGGTCAAACGATAGGATACAAGGCTGAACCTACGCCAATCTTTAGCAAAATTCTTATCAAATATAGGAAGTCCAGTACAATTTTACCTAATGGCGGGAATTAGGCTATCATGCTTGATATATTTGTTGGTAACATTAAAGATAAGTCTGCAATATTCGTAAGAAATCGATTATATTTTAAATATGTAGAAGTTTCAGTGGATCGTGGCCGAAGTGTATGCTTTTAAAAGATTTATTTATACCGTAACTAATAAAAACAATTTGTCTAGTTATGATTACCTATTTGATTAAATTAAATAGGTATAACAAATACATATTTCGTAGAAATTAAATGGAAGTATGACATCACATCTGCGCAAAAATTTCAAGTAAGCAATATGTGTATTTTATTTCTTTTAAAGAATGTCTAAGAAATCCTCATCAATGTTGAAATTAATAATTTATTACAGCATACACTATATTTGTGTTTTAGTTACGATGTAGTTTACGTACCTAGTAGTTATTTATGTAAGTGTAAAAGGCATCTTCAAAGAGAAGCGGTAGTTTTGTTATTCTTAGTTTATCTCGTGACAAATAATCGTTTATAATCAATTCTGACAATTTTCTGCGTCAAATGGGGTGACAGGTTATTAAATATTATTTCGTCTATTCACCATATATTTACCAACTGACACTGATGAGATTTGCATCGTTTGTTTAATGAACAAACCCGTTAACACACTCAAGAGTCGAATGACTAAATGACTATCATAAATTAGTTCTTATATTTAACATACAGTATAACGATGCTGTCAAAAATTTAATAACTATGTAGACTCTCTCTAAAATATTTTTAAAATCTAAACAGAAATTTTGCATGTAATTTACTGCTTAGGTAGTATAACTCTTCCGAAACTGAAGAAAATAAGAAACTTGTATATAAGGTGTTTCATACACCTTGCCTAATAACGTGGTCTGTAGAAATGTGGTTTTTAATTTCTAAGATACAGGGTGATAAACTATATTTATGGCCTACATTTAATATGGCCAGAATATACTAACTATTCATCAGAATTTATTTAGCATTTACTACCATTATTATTGATATGTAAAAATTTAGGATCTGAACTTTAATTTGATTTCCAGTGAGAAATTATAGAAACATCAGTAAAGACAAGTATGTGAACAGATTATGTGTTGAATGTTGGTTCCATTTTTACTATAAATGTATGCTGGATGGGTATGTTAAATGGTTGTTTTATTAAAGTTATTTACGTTTATATTACCGCTAATTTCATCTATTTTGGAATACCTTTTTTACATTTTCGTAAAATAAAGAGAGTTAATTTAATTTTGAAGGTAAATTCCCTTGAAGTATCTTAACGTACACATTTAAAGCTTTAAAAAACCCATCTACAGAAATCTAATAACGCGATTTAAACCAGAGTAATAGGTGGTCAATTTTAGTTATACACACCAAATTTTATCAGTTTCTCAAGATTTGGAAATTTTGAAAGTGTACATCTTCAAAAATAAATTGTTGAAATTTCTTTCACTCATCGGATCTTTTTATACATTACTTCAAGAGCAATATGTGAAAGTGCCAAAATTTCGTGAAAAAATATTAAATAATGACAGATGTATGACAAAATTAATGTAGGTAATATTTCATAATAACTTTTACATGATTTTTTGTAAAAATCGAAGTAGCCCATGAAAAATAAACAATAGAAAGATAAATTAAGTGGATAGTTTTAATAAATATTGTCTTTTTGAGTAATGACAAATAATAATAGGGTGCCATGGAAAACAAATTTTAAAGTCAAACGTCAAATCTTTAAAATACGTATATACTCAGAGTATATTGTTATTGAAATTATAAAATTGATCAATAATATTATCAAGTATTAGTTTAAAGTTAAAATTAATGGATACTCTAAATGTAGTAGAAAAAATTGAACTTGTGCGCCTTAGATGCGCAGACAGAGACAGAACTGTGGGAGAGGTATGTGAGATATTTAATAATAGGCACCCGAATAGGCCCAACATCACTAAAAGTACCGTTTCTAAAATAAACAAAATTTTTATTGAGTGTGGCGCTGTGACAAGGCGTTTTATAAGAACGGATAATGTAAAAAGGAGACTCATGTACGAGTAGATCGTTTTAAATTATTTTAACAATAATTCAAAGGGCAGTGTAAGAGTAGCTAGCTTAGATTTGAATTTACCCAGAAAAAATGTTCGCCGATGGCTTAAAAAAAATAAGGTAAAACCATTCAAACCCAAGTTTTTACATACGTTGGAACCTGGTGATGATGAAACACGGATGGAATTTTGCTTGTGGACTCAAGGAGAGTATCTTAATAACAGAAATTTTTTGAAAACTACTTTATTCCATATTATGGTAAAAGCCAATATTCCAAAAAATTAATGTTTGATGTGGGCTACTCAATGAAGCAATCATTGGTCCTTTCTTTTTTGAAAGTCTTATGAATGGCATGCAGTTTTTACAGTTTCTAAGAAATGAATTTTGGAATATGCTGCATGAACTTTCAATACAAGAAAGAGTAAATCTACACTTTCAATTAGTTGGCAGCCCTGTCCATAATGCCAGAGTGGTTGCCAGATGGCTTAATGCTAACTTTCCTAATCGATGGATAGGTCGAGGTAGCCCGGTAATTGGATGGCCACCCCGATCGCCGGACTTAACACCGATGGATTTCTTTTTATGGGGTTTAATAAATCTAAAGTTTACAGGTTACGTCCGAGTAATAGAGAAGATTTGTGTGCTAGAATAAGACAAGCTTGTGCAGAAGTTACTCGGCAATAATTACAGAATGTCGTAAAGAATATTAATAAACTGTTGTGACACCGAATGTGGTGGTGCCAACTTTGCGGTTCTCGAAAGGGTTGTTTATTAGGGTGTTGTAGGTAAGTTGTTGGAAGCTACGGGGTAGGTATTTTCCAGTAAAATCCCAAAATACTATTCTACAACTTTAATTAAAATGTAGACAATTAGGTGTCGTAAGTCACCTGCGTTTTAAAAAAAGGTCATTCAGTAACTGGTTATAAAATTGGAAAAAATGCAATATATAAAAGTGTTGCCTAAACATAAAAGGACAATGAACTCGAAATATGTTTAAACGATTTATAACAGGTAACAATGTAGTGAAAATGCAAGTGTGCAATTTGGATACAATGAACTTAGAATTAATATTAATAAATAAAACGAATAGAAAATATAATGACAAAACTTAACTGAAGTACTGGCAAGATGCCATGAATTACAGAGGATATCCAAAGATTGGTTTGATGCAAATAAATTGTGCTTAAATTCTGCAAAAACAGAACACATGGTTTTCTCTTTGAAGCACTTGGAAGACTCGTCCTCTACCAAGTCTGTGAAATTTCTAGGGGTATACCTAGATGGGAGGTACATACAACCAATTTGGCCTCAAAGCTATGTAGTAATATTTATCTACTAAATACGTTATCCAATGTAGTGTCCACAAATGTGCTAAAATCCGCATATTTTGCATTGATTCACTCGCTTATATCTTATGCAGTAGTGGCATGGGGCCATGCAGCATCTAGTGATCGTATTTTTGGTCTCCAGCGTAGATCAATTAGAATTATTTCCCGATTAGGCTTCCGAGATGACTGTAAGAGTGCTTTTGTGCTCCATAGAATCATGACATTTCCGTGTCTATATATATTTAACTGTGTAATTTTTGTGAAAACGCACCAGGCTAGTTTTAAGTCTCATCAAGACATTCATAATTATCAGACTAGGAATAATTCCAAACTTTGCCCAGAGTTTGTACGATTGAAAAAATGCCAAAATAGTCCAAATTTTATGGGAATAAAATTTTTTAACGTGCTGCCAGAATCTGTAAGATGTCTCGACTTAAAATTGCTTAAATCTAAGTTAAAGCAATACTTAATATGTAAATGTTTTTATACTTTTGAAAAGTATTTAGAAAATATATTTTCTGATATGTAATTTGGTTTAATTTTTCTTGTTTTTCTAAAAAGTTTGTCTGACTAACTGTAATGTTCCTTACATGTATATGTTGTAATTTGCTCGTGTATTATATTTTTATGACCCGTGTAAATACTGTATGTATAGTAACACTGAATAAACAATACAATACAATATACTAGTAAGTACAAGGTGCTTCACAACAAAACGATTCGACAAGTGCATCGAAAAAAACGGCGGCCTTGTAGAGGCTACAAAAATTTAAGATGAGTTGTATTATCGTGTTTTTGTTTTAGTGTAATGTTGCAATGTGTTGTTATTTTGTTTATTGATATCTAATTATTAATACTTTCAATTGTTCATACATGTTCTTAAGTCAAATATGACTAAGTTGTTTAAAAGACAATATTTATTAAAACCATCCACTTAATTTATCTTTCTATTGTTTATTTTTCATGGCCTACTTAGATTTTTAGAAAAAAAACATGCAAAAGCTATTATAAAATTATTTAATATTTTTTCACAAAATTTTGGATTGACCCATTTAAGAATCCATTGGTATAGTTAGATTTTATAAAAAGAAATCATACTAAGTCTTGAAAATTGAAATTTATCTCTAAATTCTTGTCATAAAATAGAGCTTTCAATGGCTTATTTTTTAAAAAAAGCTCCGTTAAAATCAGATAATGGACACAATTTTTACAGGGGCGTTTCCATTCAAAATGGGTTTTACTGTATGTAATATTCCTACATACATTCATTTCCATATTTGAAAATATAATAATCCAATAGCCACACGTTTCTTCTTTCATTGAAGCCTCGTCGTACTTATGTGATTTTTGACCGCCTAAGAAAACACATACACTTTTTATGTGAAATTTTCCGCAATTTCGAACGGCGCAATTAGTTTTTTTGAGAAAAAAATATTTTAAGAGATATTTGACAAGAATTGGTATTTTGCAACTAATTTGTTTAATACCAAATGACGTTAAAGGATTATTGTTGGTAACGCTTGGTATATTGTTCCTGACAGAGATGCATTGTTAAAAGTTACCCCTTCTCGGAATTTTTCCGATATAAATACGTCTATTGACTCCACTACTATTTGAATCGGTAAAATAACAGTCGATTCTTTTGTTTACAAAACATTTCTAACTTTTTGAATACATTTACTTTTTTTAGTGTTTACTGTATCAAATAAGTAAACACTTTAATGTTTATATTATTAATTACACAGCGGCAAATACTGAAATATTCTTAATCCATCGACTAAATTTAAATATATAATTTTTTTGTCTATATAAACACTTTTCTCTATGGAAACTCCTAAAGACTCTTTTCCCCTAACCGGATACGCTAATGATACGATGAGACTCTGGCCCAACTTCTTCTCTGCACTCTCAACCCGCTCCATCAAGCCGTCTCACCTGTTGCGCGGCGTAACCAAAAAATAACGAGACGCCACGAGAAAAATTCAATGAATTTTAAACGGTTCTGCCAATATGCATCTGACTCGGCTGCTTGCCGGAAATTAAAATTAACCTAGCTATAAAACCGACAATGCCAGCCACTGCCAACTCTAATTTTTACATTATTACTTTTCGTGTAGCTTGATTGTGTTACAGTGCATGGGGATTATTTTTTTTGTATCAATTGTCGCTGGATGGTCAATTATGTGGTGTCGGCGTTAGCTTTATTTTATCTGCAGCTATTGTTTAAATTATTATTTATAGATAGTTGTCTTTGACATACATTTTATTTATTTTGTTTTATTTATTTATTTATTTAAAGTTACAAATGTTATCATTTCGACAATGTAATTTACAGTAAACAAGTGATTTGACGGCACCTAGATATTGGAACATCTGTATCCTCTGGAACATTTGTTTTAATTAAAAAGTTTAGGGATTTTCGAAAAAGAAATAATTAAAAACAAAAAATATTAGCAGAGGGTGACATTTATGTGGGTTAATCTCAATTATTTTCTTAATTACAGAGAAATATGATTAACTGAAAAGTCTATTCAAATTACCGTTTTACATAAAATGTACAGGGTGTGAAAAATAAATGTATAATTCTTAGTTTTGTGAAAGGATAGATTCCTTTATTATGATTTTAAAACATACTTAAAGAAAAAACGTTAACGTCCTTAGTTATCTTTAACTTTTTTAATACGTAATACGTCATTCCACGTTTAGTTGTACATTTTTTATTGTTAAACTACCGCATTTAAACTCTGTAGCACACGTAGTGGCCAGTGACATGGCATAGGTTTGGCAAAAGTATTTTTGTTTGATCATACATTGTATTAATTAAGGTGCGTGCGTTATTTGATATTTTCTCATGTTTTATTTATGCTTTTATAATACATAGGAAAAATGTAAAAATATCCTATATACAGTATCTCCCCGGATTGATTTGAATATGAGAAAAAGTCATTCTTTATTAAATCGCGTGTTTTGGAAACTCTGAAAATGATGCCATTTTCCCACATTTACCTACAGGGCTCTAAATATTTGCAAAACATTAAAAAGTATAAATACTAATTTGTAAAAATATTGGGAGACAATATTTAAAAGAAGTGCCAAACCTACAGACATCTGACATAGAAGAAGCAACAATACGCACAGGAGAAGATATATCTCTAATACTGAACCAAGTAACTGGAGGAAAAAAATAACGCAAAGAGAAAACAAACAGAATTAAAACAAGAAACAGACCACTGCCCTCTGAACAAGCCATCGTACAGAGATCAACTGCTAGAGATATTATTACCACAGCATGAATGGAAATCACACTTCTGTCTATGAAATGGAACTCGATCATATAAATACCCCTCCACAAGTTCAACTCACTACAGGGTACAGATGATACAGAACAGTAACATTCTGCAGTGTACAAGTAATACGTACAATTCCTCTTCGAATAGCTAATGAAGTAAGTCTAGAAACCGCCAGATCACTAGACATTTATCAAAGGTCACTAACGAATGGCAATATATACACTATCAGAAGAATTCTGCAAGAAACATGTAAAGACGGTTCAAAACTACAAACAGTTTCAATCATGACTGGTGTTCCGGCTTATTATCTAAGGCTCCCATGCTATGCTTTCCTTGGGATGTTTTGTATTAGTGATTTGTTAGCTGGGTATTGAAGGTTTGCCTCTTTTGCAAATCTCTAATAGCCATTTCATATTATCAGTCGTGAGGCTACAATCAACACCATATGCCACAAGGGTGTATCACATTAAGTAATAACCAAGATAACAAAATACTGCCTTCACAAATGCACTGAAACTTAAGCAAGAATGCAACCAGTTCCTCAATTACCCAGCAAGAATTAATACAAAGCACAATACAGAGAATGCGAAAGACTTCACGAAGACACAGACACGTTGAGGACTCCGATCGTGCTAGCATACGCCGATGATCTTTTAATCGTCACGGACGAGAAAAAAGATATTCTCAGCTTTCTAAAAAATATGAAATCGCATTTGTACATATATGGACTGAAAATAAGAAGATTCTGATAATGGTGTGAGATCCATCACCAAGAGACAGCTCAGTCAGCAGATAAGAATATAAATTACGAACTTCAAGAACGATGTATAAACTGAAATATCTAGAAATTATCTCGCTAATTAACTGAAGAGGAAAGAAAGTGTAAATGGAAAATTCAAATGGCTACAAAGTGACAAAGGAAATGCTACAAATGCTACCTTCATCGAGAAAAATAAACAACCACGGAGCTTCATTAAGAGAATCTACTGCCATGATTTATATCACCAAAGTATAATGTTGGGAAACGTTAATAACATTCACAAACTTATGTGATTTTGGAATAAAACGTTGACAGGTATTATAATAATAAAGCATACAGAAGTATGAATGCTTGTTACTTGGTATTTTTATTTAGGTTCATTTGCACGAAACGAGTAACATGTGGTAAATGGAACTTAATGGTGAATCGTACAAAGTAATTTTAATAATTTTATTAACACAGAAATGAAAATAAGAGAAGATTTCCAATATGTTTTAATATCAACAAAATGTATAATTATAAGATCATGAAACAGTTCATCGTAGGTTCCTTATGATACCTAGAAGACTATAACTTAGTGAAATTGTGGCCAGATAATGTAAGTCCACAAGGTATTAACTGAAAGTGATGAATAAACAAAAAACAGAGTAAATTTAGTTTTAACATGGTTATACTAATAGTATTGTATAAACAGTTGACTTTTAGAGATCAACAGCTTAGTTAAAATAATTTAGAGTGGACTTAATGAACAATAAAGCAAAGTTACAAAAATATGACATCAAATGTCAAAAACATATAATTTATAAAGTATTATGTAAAAACACTTTGAAACTCCATAGAATGTATCTCAAATAGAAGACAATGAACAATAGTTGCATTGCAACGTGGTTGTTTCAGAAATAGGACTGAAATGAGCTCCACAGCTTGCAACAGAGAGATGACATGTGAAGCTTTAGTTTCTAATTCACATATCTTTCAATAAAAGAGTTTGATGAAGTTAATTTAATATCATGCTCAAGGAAAGGACATTATATAATGATATAAGAGTTTTATTGGAATACTAAATTTTTGTTTAGTTTAGTATACCAACTGATTTGAATATATCATTCTAAGACATTACATTATGTTTTTAGGTAGTTAAATAATTTAGATTAAAGATGCTATTGATCTATATGTGTTAAATAGTGCATAATTCAAATCTGGAACAGCTGTTAGTAGTTATAATTGGATTTAAACTTTTAAGTGTAATATGTCAAGATTTGAAAAAATTGCAAATATTCGAAATATTGATAAGTTGAATACGAAATTTATTAAGAAAATTAAAGAATTAAAAACACTATTCTAATAATATAAAGATCATTCTAAACGGAATAGTTAAAGAAGTAAATTAAAGAGAAATTTTAAATTAAAATGATCAAGCTAGAAAACATATCAAAAAAAGATAACCAACAAATTTATTAAAGCAAAGAAGCTGAATAAAATAAGGTTAGAATGATAATTACATTCCAGATATATTGATATAAAGTTGAATTGTCCATAAATATAAAATGTAACAACTTAAGGTAACACACCTTAAGTATTGGAGGTGCTACGAATAATATTTTGAAAGCAGGTTCAAGAGGAAGATATCTGGATTCCAGGTAGTCAGATATTATGGTGGAATCATCTTAAACGTCAGTCAAGGGACAGAAGAATATTTCAAGGAACATGTCACACCACAAATTTTCAACCAATCAGAGGCTATGGTAACTTAACAAGTTACCATAGCAACCCAAAAAGTTTCCGGAAATCTTTATCCTCTCTGGGCGAAATTAATAAGCGGAAATTTTTCTGTCAAATTTGACATTTGGTTTATACATCAAAATATGTATTTAGGTGTGCAATTTTCTTACCGAATATCACACGAGCTTACATTAATATCCGAAAATAATTTAGGCACTAGGGATATTATAAGTGAGGATTTTTATTGACAACCATTTGTAAGGGTATGTTTAAACGTCAGTGAAGTGACAGAAGCATATTTCGAAGAGAAATTTAATTGATTGAATTTATTTGCAAAGTTATATTCATTTGTGACCAAACACGTCACAACACAAGGTAATGCTTTACAACCATTATAAATTCATGGCATATTTTTATTTTCCAAGTACCTAATTTTCTTTAAATTCAAAGGCCATATTTATTAGATAATAATTTATGAATAGGTATTATTATTATTTAATTTAATTGTTATCAACATTTTAGATTGAAATTTGTTAATAAAATTTATACTTAACATTGAGTTTGATTTATTATTCGTTTGTGGTATCCTGATC
Organism: Stenurella melanura; assembly: GCA_963583905.1. Classification (NCBI taxonomy): domain Eukaryota; kingdom Metazoa; phylum Arthropoda; class Insecta; order Coleoptera; family Cerambycidae; genus Stenurella; species Stenurella melanura. The sequence continues at coordinate 16,695,408 of OY757312.1, read as the reverse complement.
GTTGTGCACAATGAAATCGACCCTGAGAAAAGTCAAACTATTAGGAACAAGTAAATCATGTTAATAGTGTTCTATGGTGTATAATTTTACTAAATTTTAGACTATTTGGAGTGCAACATTAATTTCTTTTATAAAATAAAAAGTCATTTTTATTTCAATTTCATTTTCAAATAATATATTTACACACATACACCACTTAGAAAATAGAACAGTATATAGTCAGCATGCTGCCAACAATATCATTGTTGTCAGCATGCTGCCAACAATATCATTATTGTCAGCATGTTGCCAACAATATCATTGTTGGCAGCATGCTGACTATATACTGTTCTATTTTCTAAGCGGTGTATGTGTGTGAATATATTATTTGAAAATGAAATTGAAATAAAAATAACTTTTTATTCGGGTATCCGGGGTTAAAGACGCGACAATGACAAAAGATAAGAGAAAAAGTCTGAGAAAAGCTGAACGGGACATCGTCCAAATACTCGTCAAAATAATGGAACAACGGATAAAAGTAAATTAATATTAGTGAAGATCCACTCTTTTCCTCAGAATATTATGAATAAAATGACATCTGATATATCAAAATACAATTCGAGTTTATCTTTATCGTTAATATTCGTCACTTTAATCCTGTGAACATTCCACAACGGGCTAATAGGGAAGTAATGAATGTCTGTTATTTGTTTTACGAAGTAGCCAAACATAAAGGGCGATAATTCGGTAACGATGTACTCCATCCATCCATCTCTGAGTTCCAGGCCAACTAAAGCTGTGTACACACAAATAGGATTGGTTGCGGACATGTGTAACCGACAGAGTTGTTGAAAAAGAATCTTGTTTGCATTTTTACAGTGGCGTCTCTGTTGGCTTATTCTATTTGTGATTCGTGAAATGGATGATTAATTGATTTTACGCTGGTTATTCAGTTGTAGAGCAGAGACAGGGGTCAGTGAATTATTTTCTAGAGTTACATTTAGTACTAAATATATTTTATTTTTTAGTAAGAGATGTAGAAAAAAACAAGAAATCTTAAACTATACTTGAAATCAGTGTTCAATTTATAGGCTAGGAAAGTAGAACTGTTTTTGTAATTAATCGAAATAGCTCGAATGAAAAGTTATATTACTAATATGGATCACAAAATGAATACTATTTTACGCCCGAAAAGTTCGAGCGAAACTATTTGGGATAAGGCCCCTAAAAGGCACAGGAAAGCAGTTTTTTTGCGGATATATCGAAAATTGTTGGTACTGGAGAAAAACAGCAAGAGAGTAAATTTGAAAATTATTAAATTACTTTTCATTTTAGATTAGTTTCGTTTCATTGAAAGAAAATGAAAACCACTTTTTACTAATTTAACCTTCAGGAGCGCTTTCTCGATTTAAAAAAACACCAGTTCCTATAACCCTGAATTTGTTCTATACATCTTTAGGAACATTTTGCACCATCTCACATAAAAATCAGGTGGGACGGAGTCTCGTGTTGGGGTTAAATGCTTCATTTCCTCGACTAAATGAACATCGTTATTTATCAGTGGCGCATTCGCCACATTCTTAAACATAATTTTCCTTCCCATTTTTGCTCACAATATACAGAGTGTCTCACCGGGAACTAAATCGATCGATACAGGGAAAGCATGTAACGAAAATTTTGAAAATTTTGGGAGTTACTAAGGTCAGTGTGGCCAATCGAACCCAAATAATTATAAGCATGTGGTACTTCCGGTTATACCGGAAGTCGATACCAACTTGCTTATTTTAAATGGAGAAGGATACTGGAAGAGAAATCAATTTTGTATACTTTTTTAGTTGTTAATTATAGTCATACAAGTATAGGGTGGTCGTGGGAACGTTACAACCTCTTCTAACTTTGTTAGTTTTGGAGTTACGTAAAAAAGTTCAAATATAAAAGTTGTAGAAAATCAAATGTGTTTTCCAAAAATTGTTTCAGAAAAACAATTGAAAGTCTCATTTCGGTGATACCAGCTTTACTTTCTTTTTTTTTAATGGAATAATCCTGTCTATTTTTACACCGTTTGAAAGACCATAATAGTTATTTATACACCAAGTGCGTTATAGAGATTATAACACCCGGAGGGTAACAGCAGCCCGAGGGATGCATGTTGCCTGATGGGCGTTATAATTTAATAACGCTCGTGGTGCATACAATATTTTATTTTTCACGAAAAATATTTTTTTTTTACGAAAAATTGTCTTTTCATTTTTTAAACACATTTTTTTTGTAATCTGTGACATTTGCTAATGTTTCTTTTTTTCTCATGTAACAAGGCATTATGGCCATAACGCCCGCTCATTATGCCCGTGGTCATTATGAGCGTCTTTATGATAACCGTATCCAAGCTATAATAAATAAATAATATGCAGGGGAAAAATAATAGTTATTTATGTACCAAGGGTGATATAGAGATGTTTATGCCGGCGGGTGATGAATTTCTATCCGAGGGCCTTGGCCCGAGGATTGAAAGTCACACAAGGGCATAAACATCCTATATCGCCAGTGGTGCATACAACGTTTTATATTTCCCTCTACTTTAGATACCTACATAATTTAAATGTAATAAATGAATTTAATAATTTATGAAATAGGTATTGTTCTGCGGTTGCCGGCCCTTCGTTTGTTTTTGTGTCCATAACGATGCAACTATTATTCTATTTATTTCTGTCAGTGAAGTAAAAAAGTGTGTTGAAACCTTTCTAAAAGTGATAATGCGGTACGAAGAAATTCCATAAATTCTCGATCAAAGGACGGTCACAGTGTGAGAAAGAATATGAAAATTGCAACAATTGACAAACAGAAATTCTGTAACTTTAGCGAGACAGATCTGATGGCTTATTTTTATATTGGGGGGCATAATAAGCGGACGTTATCTTTACGCCCGCTCTTTTTGGTCCTAGGGTGTAATGGCCTTGTCTATATATCTCGTGTCCAAGCAATACACAACAAATTATAATCTAGTGAAATATAAAAAAGGTTTTTAATGATATATAAATCATAATTATTTGTCTTAAAAATTGTATGTCTAATTTACTATAAATTCACAATTTATCAAATTCTGTGGAAAACGAAATCTGTGGAAAACAAACACGTGCAATTTAAAGTAAACAATGATTGCTATATATTTTTCGAAATACTGTGACTTAATAGGAAGAAAATATAAAATTAAACATCTAGTAGAGTTTTTAGAAAAAGTGCTATGTTTCATATACCATTAAAAATTATTTTTATGGCTTTTCCTATATTGACACTAACCTAATAATTTATTAGTAGTTTAGTATTCAGGGCGTAAAGGGCTTTCAGATCACTGTATCTGAGTCTCGGTAGGTCTTTATAAACACCGAAGGTAAATAAAAATCTATTGTACACTTTTTGAAATTTAAATTAATAAGCATAGTATCATTTGTTTAAAATAAAACACAAGCAAACCTATAATAAATCATGCACTTGCATAAATAATCAAAAGGCCTTTAAAATGAGGGGTCACTCGACCAGCCCACCGCAATTTTTATTTTTGTTGGGGGTTGTTGGGGGTAGGGAGTTGACCTGACAAAGTCAAATTTGACTTCATAATGTGCCATTCAAAAGATAAAAGGTGACGTGTTCCAGGATTTTTCCCAAACAACAATCCCACCTTAGTTAATCTAGAGAATGGTTTTCACGGGGACGAAAAAAAAATTGAAAAAAACTAATTTCGACCATGTCGCATAGAGAATTAAAAGACGCTTCAAATGACAACCCCCTTTCCCTATTTAAATTCTTGAGTTAGGGATTGCTGAGGCTAGGGGGTTGACGTATTACTGTCAAGTTTGGCATCAACAGTTGTCCCCCAAAAATTAAGAATCGACCTGTCCGAACGTTTTTTGAAGAAACTAGTGCCCCAAAACAGGCGTGTTTTGTTTTCAATGGCTGACCCTGTATATTCAAATTATGCCTTTATTCTTATTTTTAACTTAATATTCATGATCGTAGGGGGTTATGTAGATACCAATTTTATCTGCATAACCGTAGGGGACTATGTAGATACTAGGTTACAGTGAGAATTGTCAAATAAAATAGACAAATTCATTTTAGGATTTTAATTACTAACATAACCAGAATTCAAATTATCGTATGCAAATATTTCATTAATATTATTTTACAGATGTTTTTTCTTGGACAATGCTGGAATATTTGGCATCGTCAAGGCAGGAATTCTGAGGAAGTACCACATTTCTGTAATTAGTTTAGTTTGATTGACCAAACTGACTTTAGTAACTCCTAAAATTTTGAAAATTTCTTTTTACATACTTTTCTCTATATCGTTTGACTCAGTTCTCGGTGAGACATCCTATGCAGACATAGTTCGATGAAAATAATAGGGGACCGACGTCGAGTAATACGCTGTAAAATATTTCATAAAAATCATTTAAGCCATTCCACAGTAATGATGGAACGAACATAAAAGAAAACATACATTCGGGTCAAATTGAGAACATCCTCCTTTTAAAAATAATGTTGAGTTGTTTTCTTACATCCCTTATGTTGGCTATGTGATAGTTGTACTATTCTAACAACAGCATTTTTTATTCAATTTCTGATACGAATTCGTAACAAATTAAACTAAGCGGATATTATAGACTCTCGCATTCTTCCAGGCCGGCTTATTTAGCGTCGTTCCCATTCAAAGACGATATCCTTCCTGCCTATCCATCCGTCAGAGAGCTCGGGAGAATTTATGTTTCACGTGTAGATGGGAGCCAATTAAAGTAATCAGGGTTATCACGTGGCCATTAAAAGGATTAGAATTGCGCTGGATGTCACCTCTGCGACGTCAAGCTCGTGTATCTGAGCAGGCTTTGGAGTCATTCCTGCTCGACTTGGCTTAGCTGGGATCCGCCACACTCAAACATCCTGCCAGACATTAGTGGGACTAATGTTGGAATATATTACTAGCAGAAATGGGAATCAAGGACCCTGTCCCACATAAATTACATAGATATCTTCTTAATACGTGCCTGCCAGCCGGAGATTCCGACAATATTGTCAATTTTAAACCCTTCTCGTCGCAATTTATAGTTTCTTTTTAGTTTGGCTAATTAAATGATAGGGAGCTGTGCTGGAGATATCGAATGAATGTCTGGTTTACGAATTATGCGAGTAGGAAGTTAGGATAATTTCCATTGAAATGTTCTAAAATTTTATTAAGTTGTTAATTTGAACCTTGCCTTCTTATATATGGCACACAATTTATTATTTATTTATTTGATACACTATTCAACAGGTTAAAAAACCCAACTACAGAATAGGAGATAAAAATTAAAATTAAAAATAGTAACTTGTGAAAAATACATATATACACATAAATACATGAATACATGTGAATTCATCCAAGAGACAACTAACTAAACTAAACTTATATAATACACTTTAGTATAAATATACATATACAGTATACATACATAAAAAATATACAGCTTATACAAGAAGTATAGTACACGGTGAGGCTACTTGTGCCAACAAAAAGGAACAAAATACAAAATTTAAGTTAAAGACAGATTCTTTATGTCTGTAAGACTACAAGTGAATATATCTAATCGATTATTTAAATTATTGTACATACTGCACATCTGCTGGATACAAGAAAATTTTTTTACGTTTGTCCTTGAGAAAGGCAAATGAAATAAATTGTTGTGTCTAGATGCCGGTCTAGGAATTTGAAAATTAAGCATACTTAAAATATCTCCACAGTCGATGTTATTGTGTAAAATATTGTATAAAAAAGTTAATTGCGATCGGTGTCTACGGATCTCTAGACTATCTAGGCAAAACCTAGAGAGCAATTCTTCATGTGGATAACCAATAGCTGGATAAGTCTTCTTCTTTCCAAATTTTGTATGTGTACATTATAGGTTGGACACCATATTATTGAAGCATATTCAAGGTGAGGTCTAACAAAAGTAGTGTAGAGTTGCTTTAATGTGCGTACATTTTCAAAATGTGCGGAGTTTCTAATAACAAAACCCAGCATTCTATAACTTTTGGTGACAGCAAGTTCGATGTGGTTTACAAACGTTAGTTTTTTATCGAATGTCACACCCAAGTCCCGAAAAGTGTCTGGCCGGAAAAGTATATGATTGTCTAATTTGTAATGGTGCATGATAATATTTTGCTTTGTTGTAAATGTCATAACGTTACATTTTGTTTCATTCAAGGGTAATATACATTCTTTATTCTGATGATAACAAAGTCTAGAAACATATTATGGTTAAATAAATTGCCACAGTTTGGATTTTAAATAAGTTAAAAATTTCAAGCTATTAACATGCACAGTAGGGTGGTACAAAAAAAAAATCTCCGATCGTTCTCTTCTTTTACTAGGATGTTTAAAATGTAAAAAAAATACTTAATCCAAATTTTCAGTCACTTGTATGCAGGTTTTAAAGGGCGCAAAACCTTCTCTCGCTTCTCACTGCAGTTTTCTCCATCTGACACCTCATAACGAAATAAGAAAAAAAAAACAAAAATCATCCCCTTAAAATAATTTTCTATGTTCTTTTCCAGGAGACCACTGACCAAATTTTGATTTGCTATCCCATTCAAGTAGGCGACACGTGGAGAAATAACGATTGAAATAAATTCTTTTTCAGTATTTTTTTTTTCGAGCAACACGCTCCTGTAATTAGTATTGTGTCACATTGTTTCATTTCGCGAAAAATCACCAAATGTCCATCTTAAGGTGGAAAAAATTGGATTTCGTTATGAAATACTGATACAGTAAAGGAAAAAGTAAATGCTCGTGCAGTGAAATGACTCAGGAAACTTGTTTCGTAGGAGAGCACGGGAGGAAATGATAATTTCTTGAATTTTTTAATTGTTTTTTCTCTCTCTAATTCTTTGGGACTTTCTGCCACATGTATTTTTTCTTTTCAACCGGTGCTCGGGGAATTAACATAAAAAGGAAAAATATATGTGACAGGAAGTCCCAAAGAATTAGAGAGAAAAAAATTAAGATAATGCCACAAATAACATTTAAACAATATTTTTAATTGTTGTTTCTTGTATTTTGTTTAACGTACGAAACTAAGACGGGATGGTAAATGTTTTCAGGTCTTAACCTCCCCAGTCATAAAAATGGGGGGATTAGTTCAAAACCGAAATAGGATCAGATCTTTAACTTTTGAGGTCCCAGGAATTGGTTGTAAAAAATGTTTGTATCTATGTATGCATGTATGAGTGACGTGTGTATGTCGAAAAAGTACCTCCGAAACTAGCGAATAGATTTTAATGAAATTTGATATGCGGGTTGCATCATACATAAGCTGAAAAGGTATTAGTTTAGATCCGATGATGTTTAGTACTCTCTGGGTACATAGATTTTGTTATCTTTCAACATAATATTCATTTATATAATATACCATTCGAAAGTAGATGTTATTCTGATTTTAACTTTGTATTATTCTTTATTACCGTTCGTTTATCGTCAAAAGAGGACTGCTTGGATACTGCTATGATGGTGAGTCGTTTATAACATTACGAGGGCTTCTACTATCATAATTGATACCAGAGCTGCATGGTTAACAATTTTAAATATTTTTTGCCGAAGGGAATTGTTAGCATCAAAATATATTTAAAAAAATAAATCTAATGAGTTGCTTATGAAAAAATTGCACAATATTTTTGTTAAAAATGTAAGTGATCCCTATTGGGTGAAAAAAAAATCCCCGCCATTATGTACTGCATATGAGCACTGTAATGAGCTTAACCTTTTGTCACATAATTATGCCAAAGAAAAAACTATTTTCGAAATTGAATATAATACTCTCTTTCTAAAACCAAATGTCCTTATACCAGTTTATCCAAAAGACGACGAGTTATCTGTTTATAACACTTACCATGAAAATCTCGCAAAATTCCCTAATAATGCTATTAAAATTTATACTGATGGCTCTAAAGCAAGTGACAAACTAAGCGGAGCATTTTATGTCCCGTCCAAACAATATAAGTACGCTTTTAATTTAAATCCTAAACTTAGCATTTTTTCGGCAGAGGCCGCAGCTGCTTTACATGCTATAAAATGGGCAATTTCTGAACAGTTCACCCAAGTTGTTATATGCTCAGATTCGCAATCAGTTTTAGAAAAATTATGTAATTTTCCTGGTCTTAACTGTTTTTGTCCCAACTCGTTCATAGTAAAAATTATGGAACAATTATCCATTGCTTCCCTAGTGAATATAAACTTCCATTTTATTTGGGTAAAAGCCCATGCTAATATACCTGGAAATAATAAAGTTGATACGATCGCAAGGAACGCTAATATCGGTACTACTGAAATGGACTTTACTACAGTCACCGCCGATTTTTATCCTGTTGTCAAAAAATACCTCTGGCATAAATGGAATCAATATTGGCAAGCATATGGTGTACAAACTAATACCTATTATTACAACATTCACCCAAATATTCCTACGTCACAATGGTATCATAATTGTCACCTTAGTAGAAAAACCATATCTACCATAAGTAGAATTAAACTTAATCATGGTAAATTTCCCGCCCACCTGTATAAAATTGGAGTACGTGAAGATCCACACTGCCCCTGTGGCGCAATCGGTGATATTAATCATATTATATTTAATTGTCCATTAACAGAACCTAAAGCAAAACATTTTCTTAAATTCCTGCATGATAATGATTTTATTTCACCCATATGGTTACCATATTTTCTAAGTCTAAAAAATCCTGATTTAATGAAAAAACTTGTCTCTTTCTTTTTTGACGCCAACATTGACATTTAGGTAGTATCTTACCCAAAACCCTTGTTTCATTCCCTTTGTTTATTAAGTCCTTCCAACCGTGGCCTACCTTTGTTTGTATTATTAAATGCCCTGAAAGGCCCCTGGGCGAGAAGTGAGTCGTCCTTGTTTGAATTCCTTATAAACCTTCCTTATAAATGAGTAGCGCAAGAATTTTTTATTGCTGTTATTTTTTTTAGCTTATTTTATTGTTGAACTTTTTTTTAACTTATAAAATTTGCTAGAGCTGTTATTTCAAGTAATTTTCTATTTTTAATAAATTTATAATAGATATTTAGGTCTCGGTAACGGGTACCTTGGTATTTCTACATTTACGGTGTAATATTTTATATCCTCTAATCCGGTTTATTTTTGTCTCATAGTAGGTAGTTATATGTTCGTGGCCAAAACACTTTGCTTGTAAGGCCAATAATCGGAAGAAAAAAAAATATGTATTTTTTGACAAATAATGTAATTTGTTATAGGCGATTCTTGTTTTGAAAGTGGCTGTGTGAAAACGCTATTTCAGCTTTTTTGCTTATGTTTGATTAGAGTAGATTAGGTAGGAGGAGCTGGCTGATTGGGCCTTGACCACCGCGACCTCTGTATATCTATTTGTGGTGCTCCTTTTTCCTTAGAGCTCCTTATCCACTTTGTCCGGTGTACCAGACTTCGTAGCCTTGATAAGCAGGGCCACGTATATAGCTATCAAGACTTTGGCTTTTCTTCGCCAAATATTGGAATCTCAGTCTAGTTAGGCCTTCACAGTGGCTCAGTGTGACGAGATAATTGGTCACCCATCTAAGCGCTTGACCCGACCAGCGTTGCTTAACTTCGCTGATCGAGTGTCCATCATCATCATAACAAATTTATTTAAATTCAAACAATATAACATTGCCTCCCCTGATCGCGAGCAGGAGCCAACCAGACAACTACATCGCCTAGCGCCATAATGTATGTAGGCTTAATAAAATATGTAATCAAATTAAAATTCCTGCCGCTGATGGCGGCTTAAAGTTAACGTTAAAATTATACTATGCCTGCGCAGTAAGCTTAAAATACTTAAAATTAACACAATAAAAACTAGAGTACAAAACACTGATTAAACTTTGGTTACTGGAACGGGAGAAAAAGTTCAACGAAAAAACCCTTTCAAAGCAATTGAAGTCCCAACGGTCTACCCGCCGCCGTTAGAAAGGTAGGGAAGGCGAAAAGTTAGGGTTTTTAAGAGTTGCAATTTTTAAGGAATTTTATCGGTCTAAAAGGAATTTAGAAAAAAAAATGACAAAAGGACAAAAGGGCAACAAAGACAAACAAATGACAAACAAACAGAAAGAGGAAATAATTTAATAATATATTATAATATATAAATATGTGAAGGGAGGAAATGTGTGATAGAGAAAAGTTTTAGTACAAGACCGAGTGTCCGGAGATCAAACCGGTGACCGTACCTCACCCCTTTGCCAAGAAACTTTTTAATAAGACGTCAGTAAATATTACCTTTAAATCAAAAGCGTGTTTTCAATATTGCGCCGATTTGTATATAAAAAAAATAACAAGGGTAAGTATACATCTTTGAGGCACCCCTTTTATTACATGATCTTTATCAGATGAAAATGTTTGATGTACAGAAAGCTCAAAATTTAATGAACATGAATTTATATTTATCAAAGACTGATTTCAAAACATTTTCCATATTATACAACGGTAGATGCACAGATTTTATAAACTGAGTATTACGAAGTAAATTTTGTAAAACGGTTCGGAGCTAATTCTGATCAATTTCAAGAAAGTACACGGATACATTATCTTACAAGTAGGCATCAATTAAATACACAAATAATAAGTATTATCATATTCTTCGCAAATACAAAACGAACAGTATATTGCATTCGGTCGGCACATTTCTTAGACCGGTAATATTGCTTGTAGAGAAAAAATTTTCATATCACTGTGTTGGTGATCGAATTCTGAACAACTTTCAAAACGTCCATCCATCTGTCTGTCTGTCCGTCCGTTTCTTCTAAGTACAATAACGTAAGAACGAAAGTCCGATTGTATTGAAACTTGGACAGCAAGTTAAAGTTAGCTAGAGGAAGAACCCTATTGTTCTCTTAACAAAATCTGTCATTAAAAATAAAAAAAAAAAATATTTCTTTTATGTTTTGTAATTAAACAAAAAATGTCTAAAACTAATATTATTTACAAAAAAAAACTGTGTAGCGTATCCTATAAAATGTGCAACAATTATATAAAAAGTGCAGTAAGATGGCGAAGAGAATAATCTTTACTTTAGTTAATTTATATTATGGTGAGATTTTAAACATAAAGCCAATTGTATTTTCACCATTTTTGTCAAATTAAAATTTTCAGCGTATTAATTGTCCCTCATCAGCACGGAAAATGTTAAAACACCCATTGCCGCGAAAATTAATAAGGAGTACTTTTAGCATAAAATGAAGGTATTTTGATGGGCACTTTGAAACACCGCCGACCTGACAGGTCGATCTCCTGCCTCCACCCCATACATCGCGGTGTATTATAAGAGCTTTGTGTTCCGGCGTTAATAATGTTATGTCAACAATTAACGCCAAGCATGTGCTTTCGCAAGAAGTAACCAAATGTTGGCCGTCAAGTTTCATTTAGAGTTTCCACGACATCATCATCAATAATTAACTCGGAGAATTGTTGGTTCTACTCGATTCCTCTGCGAGGGTTCTACCCCTGAACGCCAACGATCGCCGTTCTTAATCTCGTGTATTGTAATGACGGTAATTATGAAGAGGAATAATAATATGGTGAGGTTTACGATCGAATTTTTATTTTGAGGACAAATTACTTCAAAGTAAGGTACTAAAATTGTTGGTTAGAGTTGAGGCGCACTTCCCGCAAATTGTTTTGTTAAATAAGTGCTATGACTGTAAGATTAGTTGGTCAATTTTGCGATTTCTGTGATTTATTCCGGAAAATTCTCACATTTTATAACCATAGCCTTAGAAAACACTTCATGTATTTTTATCATACTTATTAATATTTGACCATCAAATTAACACATTTTGCTGAAAAATATGCAATAATATATGGTAAAAGTTTGAGACCAATTCAATGTTCATTGAGTTAGAAGACAGAGATAAACAGTTTTACTTCCACATCCATGTAGTGGATTGGAAGTATAGTAATCGTAAAAAAAAATTCAATTTTTTTTTCTCGAAATAGGTTTAGAATGTCATGGAACGTCGAGATTTTAAATTTGAGCGAAAAAAAAATAATTATTTTCTGTCTGTCTGTCTGTCCGTGTGTCGGTCTGTCGGTATGTCTGTCTGTCTGTCTGTAACTTTTTTGTCCACGCGTTTTCTCCGGAACGGTTTAAGATATTAACTTGAAATTTTGTACTCATATATATTATAACGAGATCTGAAACTTGATTGTCTTTTAACATATCCGGTGAAGGCTTGGGAGGTAAATAGGGGTAAATAGGGGGAAATAAGTAAAGCAAGCTGGTAAGAGTACAGAAACTTGAAATTTGGTGTATGTACTAGAACCCATGGCCTCAAAATATTTTGTAATATTTTCCATCCCCCCTACCATTCCTACTCAAATATTAAAGGGGCTGTTAAAATAAAATTCCACCTCCACTCCATTATTAAAGGAATTGATAACATAAAATTGAGATATTCACTTGAAAGTTAGTACACGTATGTTGGTAGCTCCCCATACGTTTTGACTAGGTTTTCATCTAGTTATTGAAAACCATTATCTTTATACTATATTATTGTGACGTTTTTTTATATACATGTAATGCATGTCTACTTAAATAAAGAGTATTGTTATTATTATTATTATTATAGTAATGACATCTGATTGAGATGATTTCGTTAAAGGGGTGGGAGGTGGTAGATTGTGTAAAGCGCAAAATAAGTTGACCAACTTCATTTTTAACGTATATGGTAAAAACCAACGCCTCAAATTTTTCTATGATATCTGCCCCAAATATTATTAAAATTATATGACCAATAATTTACACATACTAGAGTGCAAACATAGTCAAGATGTTTCCTTCAAAGTGACTTTCACGAGAAATCTGGATGTGGAAGTAGTGATTCCTTAGGCAGCGGTTTTCTTCTTGATTTTCAATTATTTAATTAATTACTTATTTATCCAATAGAATGAGAGAAATGGTATGCGAAAATGGTGCTAAATTATTATTTACAGTGATTAAATAATTCGACGGGTCATTATGAAATTCAGTAGGGTTCTATTCTGTAAAGATTATGACCTGTACCATGTTTCAATAGATACGTTCTGAGGAAGACGTATGGAAATTTTCAATACCAATTTTTTAAGTTAATAGCAGAATCAAGTAACTAAAATGGCAGGTCAGGCATTACATATTACCTCCACATCTACTTTGTGGGCTGGAAGTATAGTAATCGTAAAAAAAAAAATTTTTTTTTTTTGTTGAAATAAGAAGATATAGAATATCATAATACGCCGAGATTTTAAACTATCTGCCGGTGTGCGACTTTTTTTTGGGCCCACGTTTTCTCACGAACGGTTTAAGATATTGACTTGAAATTTGGTACACATATCTATCATGACGAGATCTGAAACTAGATTATATTTTGCGCTAATTCTAATGAAGGTTTGGGGGTTAAAAAGGAGTAATTAATGGAAAATAAGCAAGACAAGCTGGAAAGAGTACAGAAACTTGGATTTGGTGTACATACTAGAAGCCAAGACCTCAGATCTTTAATAATATCTTACACCCCCCTCCCTACCACCTCCACTCCATTATTAAGGGGGATGACAAAATGAAATTCAGATATTCACTTGAAATATGGTACATGTATGTACTATAAAGACATTAGGAACTAGACTATATTTTGAGATGATTCCGTTGAAGGGTTGGGGGTTAAATAGGAGTAAATAGGGGACATCAAGTAAAGCAAGCTGTTAAAGGCACAGAAACTGGGAACATGCCCTAGATACTAGAAACCAATGCCTCAGAAAAAATAAGTAAAGCAAGTAAGAGTACAGAAACTTGGGATGTATTAAATGCCAAGGCCTCAAATTTTTTTATAATATTTTTCAACCTCCCTGTGAACCACCATATTGCTGTGGATCGCGTTGCTCCATTTACTATTTTTTTACATCTCTATTTGACCGTTTTAAAAAATGTTTAATTTTAATGGCCTAGTAAGATCCCCTAAACGGTTCAAGATTTCGAGATTGACTGTTAGTCAAATGGACAGTGCAATCGATTCGCAGTCGTCTCAGATAGGTTTAAGCCAAATTTTAGCACGATATCTCATACAGGGTGTTTGTTACTCAATCGCCAAGTTTGAAAGTTTTTCACTTTTCGACAACCTATAGAAAAATCTGTTATAAACTAATGGAACAAAAATTGAAAAGTAGTATGTTTAATAACGTAAACAACATCAAATAATTACAACAGTCAACAGTAGTTTAAAAATGAATAAATAACTAAAACAAACCACTGGATAAAATCGGAAGTCGGTTAACAAACGAATGGAATAACCAGAAATCTAACAAAATATTCAAATGTTTGTGTTCTCCACATAAACCCCTTCATACAGATAGTACACACTTTATATAGTATGAAACGTATAAACCCTAAAAAACCTTGATTAGGGATTACGATTACAATATTTTCCTTAGACAATCAAAGAAAGACATTTTTCGGTTGCCGGTTTAGGATAATGTAGTTTTTCTCAACTGAGGGGTGGTATGGATTGAATGAATCAGCCTTAGACAATGTAGTCATTATATACTCATAACTTTACTATATGAATAAAATTTTGTTGATCAATAGATGTCGATTGATATAAGGAAAATGAAGTTTTTCACATCTCCCTCTCCGGAAGAAGGTAGTGAGGGTGGAAAATTCAAACTTTGGTAACATCGACATCAAGTACCGAACATTACTATTTAAATGAAAAATATTGTCTATTAACTATCGATACATGAAGGTGAATCGATCATTTTAAACGATTGAAGGGTTCGGTAGAAGGAAATTGACAGAATAGAACCATTTTTTGTGTCCAAAATTGATTTCAACGTGTCAAAATACTTTAGAAATGTTAGATGAAGTATATGGAGGTGAGGTGTAAAAGCAGTGAAATTAAAATAGGGACCGATATATTACTATAACTATAAATAATCGAGACCCTGAGTCATGCGCGTATATACCTAATAGATCGATTTATTACTGTATGTCTGATGACTGGATATATATGCTTGGTCATTTTGGATCATAGTATCATAGTAAAAAAGCACTGTGATAATTTCTAACTTCATTGAACCTAATTATAATTATTATCTACGAATGATGCCAACAAGCTGGTGGAAATGGCCCTCACCGCCGTAAGCGGATGATCCTGCATGAGGGCGCGACGCAAGGGCTTTTATTGTCTTCTGACGTTTATGCAAGTTGATGTGCTTTACTTTATAGAGGCGAGCTTTCAACACAGTAAACTGTTTGTACTTAACAGCCTGATAGGTGATCTCAGGTGTTTGCATGCCATTAGCACCATCTACTGCCTTTACGGCCACGTCAAGCTACTCTCCTTTTGCTGGTCTCTGCTTCTACTTACGTACCTGTTTCAATTATTTACCCCGATAATCTACGCCAACTAAGCAATTTTACGGGCCTATATTTTCTGGGCAAAGTAACTTCGGACACATAACTTAGCGCTGACTAAAAGTAGATGTATAGTATGTGGTGGAATTCTGTAGAGTACTTAGCGTACCTGGATATGGCCTTATCCTCATTTTTGTTGATGTTATGACGTCACGGATTTTTTAAACACATACACCTGCAAAACAATTTTATTATTATATTACTTACAGCGATATAAAGTTGTATAAAAAGGTGATCAGCTAATCACTCAATCATTCAATCAAATTGAATAAAAACTATTAAAAATTATAGACAAAAAATAAAATAAAATTGCCGAATCAGATTCCTCGGGAAAAGTACCCCAGAAAAAATCGGTAAAGAACATAGAACTTTCCTCTATCTTTATACAAGGCGGTCACTCTAAGAGATTATTAATTACGAAACGACATATGTTAAAAAAATTTCAACATAAGTATATATAGGGTGTAATCAGTTTCATGTCATTAAAAAAATTGGTAATGGGGACCGACTAGACAAACAAAAAACCTTAATGACTTTTCCCTCTAGGGGCACTTTGAAAAAACTGATCTAGGTTAACATATTTAATATTATGGTAGCCAACTATTGAGAACCACTGCTTTTCTTGGTCGATGGACTTGTACTTCCCAATTATACAACTTTTAAATTGTCACAAAAAAGTGCTCGCCGGCACACGCGGTGTCAAAGGATCATCGACTGCCTTTGATGGACCGCCTCAACTGAACTGAGGCAAGTATAAAGAGGTAAATAATTCGTTCTCTCTTCGTGCACAATTGCAAGCAAATAATGGCCATAGAGGTGTAAATAGAGCATTTCTTTACAAGTGTGTTTTTTAATTTGGAACAAAATATTGAATTGTTTATAATTCAGAAAGTTTAAATGTGGTTTATTAATATTTGTAACATAAATGAGTGTCCTGGGATAAAAGCTTACTACCTACCTAAATGATTCAAAATCTCTGCATCTGTATCAATACACAGTTCGGTACGTCGAATTAAGTACATACGCACTTCGTTCAACACTAAACACTAAACTATCAACTAACGTTGTCAATAAAGAAAAATAAAATAAAAACTTGGTACAAAAGCCAAAAAGGAATACAAAAAGAACGAACAAATAAGTTGTGTCTGTACGTAATCAAGAATTTGACAACTTGAACGGTAAGTCAATAAAATAAATCTTAAGGTGGCCATTCCCTAGAAAGAGACATCCGATAGGGAAATATTTATTACTTTTGCCCACAACTTTTTTTTCTTAGTACGTATATTTAAAAAAAATATAAGAATACCTAAGTAGAACTATAACAAGACTATTACTATGAATTTTCACTCAATAATTTCAGTGGTTTGCAAAATAGCTCGATTTAAAACTACGAAATAGGAAGATTAACACAATTTTTAAATTTAAATCGAGCTATTTTGCAAACCACTAAAATTATTGAATGAAAATTCATAGTAATAGTCTTGTTATGGTTCTACTTAGGTACTCTTACAGTTTTTTTAAATACACGTACTAAGAAAAAAAAGTTATAGCAAAAAGTAATAAATATTTCCCTATCGGATGTCTCTTTCTAGGGAATGGCCACCTTAACTGTAAATACACAATGACGCGAAATTCAAAAATAACAAAAACAACGAACGGGCGGGTTGGACGTGTGTACGTAACGAAACACCGACAGTAACTAAAATATTGCACAAGGGAGAGTTAGAGTGTATAGTTTTCTTCAGATCAGATCTAAACCTACCTCAATATTCCAGCAGTTCTCAAAAAATTGTATTGAAAATTTGCGAAATTTTTGTATATTTTTTCTCTCCAAAACTATGAGCTTTAGACCACATGTTATATAAGGTTTTTTTGTTTGTCTTGTCGTTCCCTATGAAAAAGAAATTTTAAATTTGAGCAAAGTTAATTTTTTCATTAGCTATTCTCTTTGGACAGCCACCTGTATATTTTCCAGTGAAAGTCTAGCAATTTCTTCGCTGACAATAGCGTCAACTGCCTACCAAATCTAACTGTTCTCCGTTAAGTAGTTTTTTTAGTTAACTCACTAACAGGCCGACAGGCAGACTTACGGAATTGAAAATCTGATATTTTCGTAATGTACATGATCCGAAACGTGTAAATCCAAAGAAACATAGGAGGGTCATTTTTTTTTCGAATACAATACTTCCCTTCTATATGTGAGGGAAGCAAAAGTTAAATTTAATCAAAAACTAACCAAGTTAGAGGGAGCGGAGTAAGTCTTCTTCAGCATTGCAGTAGTTTTCTATGCGCAGAGCGGTAGACTCGTCGCGCACCTGTTCTGATAAATTTTAAACCGCTGTAAGTAATATAATAAAAAAATAATATTTTTTTAAATTCAGATTGATAACATTCAATTTGAGCTATTATGAATATAAAAAAGTTGGCCGTTTTTGTGCATTTAGCTAAAAGACAAAATAAATGATAATGTTATGAATTACACCCCCTTGGAACTGGAAATTGATACGCCTATGCCCTAATAGTGAGTGACTGGAAATATGTACAAGGAAATAGACTTTTTCTAGAGTATGGTGAGATGATTCTGGATCAATCTAGAGGTAATTTCAGAGTATATAAGGCGCGATTACCGGCGCAGAAGGAGAAGTTTACTAAAGTGAAGCTTATTAAAGTGACGTTCGGTAACAAAAGTGAGCTTAAATATCAAGTAAACAAAGTGTGAAGGTTATTTTGAAGTATTGTATAATCAGTAAATTATTAAATAAAGTGTTAGTGTTTATCTCTTCTTGAAGTTATTTAGAACCCACGGATTCATACAGGGTGTTTCCTAAAAGGGTGAAAACACGCAACAATAACTTAGGAAAAATGGATGAATGGAATTTTTTTTTTATTTGTAAATTTTTAAAAGATTTGTCTACGTACAGTGACATTTTTCCATTGTGACAAATATTGGCCGAAATATAAGTAAATTACAAAAATGCATTCGTGAAAAATCGTCAAAAATGCAAAAATATCGATTTCTTAAAATTTCATTACAAAGTACACGTGAAAACGAGACTTAAAAATATGTATCTGATTTCATTGACATAAACTGACGAAGCTTTGAAAATGTCAACGTTTTTTATTCGTCGTTCTATTGCACTTTGTTAGCTAAAAATTGGCAGTCTGATTTAACGTATAAAGAACTAACTTTTCTGAGATTGATAATGAATTCTATGAAATTTTAAAGGTATGAAGATATAATTGTTATATATTCTATGGGATAGGCTTCACAGTTTTTTTTTGTAAGTAGTCTTAGTTTTAGACATTAATAATTTTATGTTTTTGCTTATATACAAAACATAGAAAAGAACATTGTGTTTCAATTCAAATAATTAATAATAACTCCTTAAGAGTGTGCCGATTAAACGTAATATACTATACAGGGTATCCCGTAATAACGTGCAAAGAGTATAACTCCCAATTCCTCATCGATAATGAAGGTGGGTTCATCATATACAATTTTTCAAAATTAGTCTTTCCTGTCCAGCCACACTCCCTTAAAGGGGTGTTGAAAAATCGGTTTTAATTTCTATCTGAAAATAACGTAATAGGAAAAAGACGAAATTTGGCTCATCTTGGTTACTAATAGTCTCAGCCTAGTGCTTTGACTAATACAACCGTGCTCATCAATTTTGATTGATCACTTAGGCAGATGTAGTTTAGTTTTCATTTTCTCAAACACGGTTGACTTCACGAAATATTTTCAAGAAGTAAACAGGTTTTTAAATGAATTATAGCATTTAGTTTGTTTTAATTGAAAGAAAAACCAAGCAGTAAAATATTTACAAAATTATAAGAAGGGTAATAATTAATATCACCCCTTTGTACACATGCTAGGTGGGTGAAATAATTTCGTTAGATGCCTTTTCATTTATAACCGAGATATACCAAATTTCTTCTTCTTTTTCCCATTACGTTATTTTCAGATGGAAATTAAAACCGTTTTTTGTACACCTCTTTCACGGGGGTAGAGTAGTATTATTATGAGAAGATGCTTGCAAAAAATGATGCGCAGAAACGAGTTTGTGTACATTCATTGATCTAAGCCAATGAGAGCGATTTGCGTCATATTTGACCTCGAATCCAGTGGCACCGTCAACCTGCAGTAACAGGGTCTGTGCTGCAGTGCACTTGTTGTGTTCGCCGTTTCTGATTGAATTAAATGAAATAACCTTATTTTAAGTAAAAAATGTCTTCATCGTAAACACCAGAGTGTGACGAGGTTTTAATCTACTGCATTACACAGCTCCTCGACCTCGAAAATTATATTACAATTATTATACATCCTTTTACCCCAGATGATGCTGTCACTGGTAAAAATATTCGCGCACGTTGGCTCCGCAACAAGCATCTTCTCATAATAATACTACTCTATCTGGACAGGAAAGGCTTATTTTGAAAAACTTTGTATGAACAACCCACCTTAATTCTCGATAAGGAATAAGAGGTCACGTTTTTTGCACGCTGTTACGAGACACCCTGTATATAGTATTTAAAATATATACATTTTATTTCTCACTTTTGAAAGACACACTGTAAGTACCAGTAACGCGGTAACGAAAGCCATTAACATTATATCTTAACCGGAAATGTAAAACACCTAAAGGAAAGTATGAGAACCGTCAATCGCGGAGATGATTTCCTAGCAAGCGTCTAGCCTCTGCACCCCGACCTCATTTGTAGAAATCACGCCAAACGCGAACCAAAGAACGATGTTTAATTACGATTCCTTAATAGTATCTGTCATCTGAGCAGAGTTGAGATCGCTGATCATTTCAAGATGTCACTCAGGTGATCGGTCGTGCATCACTCTAGAATGGTGGGACATATCATCTCTCTATTACCGCTATTGTTTATTGTTCCCACAAGCCAGCAGAACTGCGTCTTGGCTGTATATATCGATACCATCAAAGTCTTTCATCAGCTTGACTTGCATTATGCCATGCAGTGGTGGAGCTGGTGAAAATATTATAACGTACATCTGCCAACTTTTTGTAAGGACTGTTTTTAGTTTTTTCAGGAGTTGCAACACAGTAGCTGAAAAATAGATTACGCCTTTTTAGTACGTAGAAATATTTGAAAGAAAATGGTATTTGACTTGAAATTTTGCATGTCGTTCACATGACTTTTAAAAAAATCCAACATGGCGGACAGTATTCGTCAGTCATTTAATATCCGATTCTACTAAAAAATGGTAACTGGGGATTTTTAGGGTTGAGGTTTATAAATATCAGATCGAAATTAAAAAATTGAAAATGGCGGCCTCAATATGGCGAATAAATTCTATCATTTATCTTCTCATTCTACTGAAAATCGGTATCTGTGGATTATCGATATTGCAGCTTATAAATATTTGATATAAATTTAACAATTCAAAATGGCTGAGTCAATATGGCAGATAAGATTTGTAATTTATGGTCTAATTCGTCTGAAAATCGGTATCTAGGAATTTTTGACGTCGCAGATCATAAATATTTAGTCGAAAGTTAAAAATTCAAAACGTCGGCTTCAAGATAATGAATAGATCTCGTTAGTTGTGGGTAGGGAATGTTATCGAACAAACACTCTAGTCTAATAGAGCAGTAGCAGTTGACGTCACAACATCGCCGCTCTGGGGTGTCAATAACCTAGTTTTGTATTTGTGTCCATGTAAAATGACTTAAATTTTTTAAGGTTATTCTTGTATAGAATCAATTGTTGGCATTTTCTAAATGTTATTTGTGGCATTATCTTAATTTCTTTCTTCTTCAATTCTTTGGGACTTCCTGCCACATGTATTTTTTCTTTTTAAGCGGTGCGGGAATCTGCAAAATATTAAAATTAACCAGTATGTTACTGGTAAATAACCTCTACGCCTGTGACTTTTAGGTCAAAGGATCAGTTAGAGGTTTCTTTTTCTTAAATAAATAACACAAATAAGTATAAAAACTTGAAATTAAATATTTCGCCGACGTTTCGGAAATCTAATCTGTTTCCTTTTTCAAGGCTTCTTTGGAAAATCTTTTTTGTTGTGTGTAATAAATACAAGGCTCTAAGAATGTTTGCTATATTCAATATCCATAGATACTTACTACTTACATAGAACTGTTGATAAAGTTAACAGACTTTTTAGTTTTCATATAATGTTAAGTTTATGAAGTTCTTCTTTTAACATTGGCAACCAAGATGTACATACATCTACGGAACAGTTCGACACGCATCTATCCTCATTCAATAATATTATCGCGGATTCTTTTATTTTTCTTTTTTGCTATCTGCCTCTTTTGTTAAAATTTTTGCCGAGTCACAGTTTATTCTATGTCCGTTCCTCCAAGCGTGTTCGCAGATCTCTGAATTTCATTTTTTCTGATATAATTTTGATGTTCGTCCAATCTTACACTAAATGGTCTGGATGACTCAAGCACGTAATGTTTGTTGCACTCACAAGGAATACTATAAATGCAGTTGTTTGGATTTTGCTCGTGGTTCTTCGGTTTCGTCTTTGTCAGAATAGATCTTAAAATGTCGTTTGTTTAAAATATCGTCCTAATATCAAATCTATCAATAATGCGGTGTAATGTTTTTCAGGTTTTTGTCGTACCTGATTGTTATTTTTAATATTTATGAAGGTTTTATCGACAAAACCCCCAGGATATTGGTTGTTTATAAGAATTTCACAATGAAATTTTCTTCTAGATTCCATGTTAAACCATCTTTCAATTTGTGCGAAACATGCTCATATTTCCCAGTGCCATAGATATATCTTAAATATTCCTTTTGGGTTTTCTCTATTTTGTTACTATCCATTTTATCGAGGCAAGGACCATATACAACATCACAGTAGTTAAAATGACTTAGCACTAGTGTATCAGTAAGATTGACTTTAAGAGATGGTGAGAGTAAATGACGACGAGGGTATAAACATTTTAAATTGGCGTAAGCTTTTTGCATTTACTTATATGTTTCTTAAACCGTAAGTCTGTGTCCATCTCGACAGCAAGATTTTTTGCCACTTTAGTAGGTACATACTAAATCAGTATCGGCTAGTGTAATTTTTATATTTGCTTCTAACTCAGCTCTCTACGTTTGCCAAATATGGGAACAGAAGACTCCATTGGATTTACAGATGATTTATGACGTGTTGATATTTCGACTAGTCTTTACAAATCATTATTAATAATATAATTTGCCCGATTCAGGTCCTCATGAGAAAATTAATAATATATTTGAGTGCCGTCCCCGTATAAATGTACCTTACAATGATTTAAAGAGCTTATTATATTACACGTGTATATACAAAACAACATCGGGCCAAGGATTGATCCTTGTGGTACTCCACACAATATATTTCCGTAATTTGATTTACCATTGCTTGCTTCTACAAACTGAGATCTATTATTCAAATAAATCTTAATAAAATTAATAGCACTCTCCGAAAATCCAATATAATGTAAAATAGCGAATAAAATTCCATGACTAATCGTGTCGAATGCCTTTGAATATTCTAATAAAATTAAGGCTGTTGTTTTTCCTGAGTCAACATCCCCAATAATGTCATCCATGACACCTAATAATGCGGTGGCACAGCTGTGGCCCGGACGAAATCCAGATTGGTATATTGGTGGAATATTATATTCGTTAATATGATTACGCATTTGAGAATTCATAATTTTTTCCAGTACTTTGGAAAGCACTGGAAGAATGCTGATAGGTCGAAGTTCACTAAAGTTGGAAATGTCACTTTTTTAGGCAGCGGAACAACCCGTGATATTTTCCACGAATCTGGGAAAATACCCTCTAAAAGGTATGAGTTTATAGTATTACTATTATAGGGCAAAATATATGGACAACATAAAAGTAACATATCAATGTATATTAGATCCGACCCTGTAGATTTGGATTTTATTTCTATTAAATATTTATAAATAATTGCATCTGATACTGGAACAAATGAAAATAAATAGTTAAAATTAGTTTTTATGTGTTGATTATAACAGTGTAATAGCTCATTTTCCGAAGGAGACAAATTTGTAGAATATTGCAAAAAATGTGAGTTAATTTCGTCAGGTATATTTTATATGTCAGGAAGTGTGTTAGTTGCTCCTCTATTCTAAATATTAAGTTCCTTCAGTTTCTTCCAGAGAGTTTTGGCATTATTGCCATTATTATTTATACAAGACTCAAGATAACTCTTTTTTTCGTATTGAGAACTCCTGCAGTATATTTATCGTTGCGCCTCTGTTGCCGTCCTCGCTTTAATTTACTTAATTAATTTCATCAAAAGTTGTATCACAACACGAGTCCTTATCAGCCATGTCCATCACCAAGGAGATCCTTCGGCCGATTTGCAGGGCCAAGATAAGTGAGTGGTATAAGTCTCGGTGTAAGTTCGGAAAAGAGTTCTGAGGTGGAACGTTTACTCTGTGAATGTGGCCCGAGAAGTACTCCGTTTAACATATCACGCGAATGCTTGGTCAGGTTCAACAAGTTGGGGTGGTTTTTAGTTTGTGGTTGCATGCGTGAAATGTTACTTTTTGAATTTTGTGTCTAGAAACACATTAAGAGCGGTTCGATGAAGTCGCGTGTAGTTCAGTCATATTTATAAAACAAAAATTCGACCGTTTTTTTTACGGGATTTAGATGTTATTTATAACAAAACTACTGAAAAATGTAAAATTTCGATACCTACGTTTATTGTATCGTCTTCTTCAGGACGCTACAAGATTATTATACGATATTGTAGGTGTACAGTATGTCACACTTTTCATGACTACCTTATCACAGCTCTTTTATTAATAATGCGATTTTTTTTTAATATTTGGGTGGAAAATACTTACCAATGAGGAGATTGTGTCACGGTAAAATATTTAATAATCCACCAGAGGCGTTCGTCGTTATGAAGAAAGATGAACCTAATATTCCAAAAGAAACTTATTGCGCAAAGTTTTATCTGTAAAATAATCTCACAATCTTATTCGTTCTTATCAAAACTCAGTAATACTGAATATCAATAAGACAGTGTACTTGCTAATTACTAATTTCAGAGATAATTGAAGAAAATATCGTTTTTTTAAATAACAAAAGACGCCATACCTTTTTAAAACCCGCTGCCTAAACCTAAGGAATTACTATTTCCACATCCAGATTTTCCAACAAAGTCTCTTTAAAGGAAAGTGTTTTGACTATATTTACACTCTAGTATGTGGCAATAATTGGACAATTTTTTTTAATAATATTCGAGGCAGAAGTCAAAAGAAAATTTGAAACGCTGGTTTCTAGTATGAACCCCAAAAATAAAGTTTCTGGACTCTTGTTAGCTTCCTCTACCTATTGTCCCCAATACACCCCCCCCCCTTAACGTAATATCTCAATATATAATCTAGTTTCAGATGTAGTTCATTTCAAGTGAATATGTCAATTATATTTATCAGTCCCTTATAATGGTGTGCGGGTTGTGGAGGGGGTTGAAAAATGTTATAAAAAATTTGAGGCCTTGACTTCTAGTATATACACCAAATTGCAAGTTTCTGTACTCTTACCAGCTTGCTTTACTTATTTCCCCTATTTACCCCTATTTAACCTCCAAACCTTCAACGGAATCATCTCATAATATAATCTAATTATAGATATGATAATAATATGTGATAATAATACATATATGCCTGCTTTACTTATTTTCCCCTATTTACTCCTATTTAATCCACAACCCTTCAACCGAATTATCTCAAAATATAATCTAATTCTAGGTATTGTTACAATATATACGTGTACCAAATTTCAAGTGAATATCTCGTTTTTTTTATCAACCCATTTTATAATGAAGTGCGGGGAGATGGAAATATTATTAAAAAAATTGAGGCCTTGGCTTCTAGTATGTACACCAAATCCCAAATTTCTGTACTCTTACCAGCTTGCTTTACTTATTTTGTCTTATTTACCCCTATTATTACCCAATCCTTCACCGCATAAGTTTAAAGAACAATTCAGATCTATCAGATCTAGATCTCGTTACAGTACATACATGTATAAAATTTCAAGTCAATATCTTAAATCCTCCTAGAGATATCGTGCGCACAAAAAACTTACAGACCGACAGACCGACAAACCGACAGATCGACAGACCTACAGACCGAGAGACAGAAATTTTTTTTCCCTCAAATTTAATATCTTGACGTTTCATGATATTCTAAACCTATTTCAACAATAAAAATTTTTGATTTTTTTTTACGATTACTATACCTCCACTCCCCTATGCGGATGTGGAAGTAAAATATGTGAATATTTAGGTAACTGCTTTACCAAATCCCAAGTTTCTGTACTCTGATCTGCTTGCTTTACTTATTTTCTCATATTAACTCCTGTTTAGCTCCGAACCCTTTAACGGAATCATCACAAAATACAATATAGTTCCAGATGTCGTTATAATACATTTAATACGTGTACCAAATTTCAAGTGAATATCTCAATTTGATTTAATTAAGCATACTCTTACCAGCTTATTTTACTATTTATTTTTCCCTATTTACTCTTAACTCTTCAATGGAATCATCTCAAAAGATAATCCAGTTGCAGATGCCGTTATAATACATATGTGTACGAAATTTCAAGTAAATATCTCAATTTTGTTTTATTACGCTTTAATAATGGAAAGAGTGGAAGGGGGATGAAAATATTATTAAAAAATCTGAGGTCTTGGCTTCTAGTATCTACACCAAATCCGAAGTTACTGTACTCTTACCAGCTTGCTTTACATATTTTTCCCTATTTACCCATATTTAACCCCAAAACCTTCACCAGAACTATCGCAAAATATAATTTAGTTCCTGACCTCGCTGTGGAAAATATGTGTACCAAATTTCAAGTCGATATCTTAAACCATTACTGAGAGTACGTGCGCACAAAAAAAGTTACAGACAGATTGACGGACAGACAGACCGACCAACCCACAGACAGAAACTTTTTATCCCTCAAATTTAAAATCTCGACATTTTACATTCTAAGCCTATTTCAATAAGAACAATTTTTGACATTTTTTTACGATTACTGATATTCTGACGTCTTCGTGTCTTCTAGTGGGGTAATTGTGTATATCCGAGTTTTTTTAAATTCATCTTTGTTGGAGTATATGTAACTCAAAAGTTTAAATAGGTAAATCCCAGTAAACGTTAAAATTTTCTCAACTTTAAATGTATTCCTGCATGATTCTCAGCATTT
This sequence comes from Stenurella melanura, assembly GCA_963583905.1. NCBI lineage: Eukaryota > Metazoa > Arthropoda > Insecta > Coleoptera > Cerambycidae > Stenurella > Stenurella melanura. The sequence goes on along the minus strand of OY757312.1, from coordinate 16,668,720 downwards.
TAAATTAAAAATGAGCAGAATTATTCTTTTCTGGGCTAGGAATGTCCTATTATTCCCTACTGCTAGGCCATACACTATTATGTTATAGCTTATCATTGAATAGATTATAGGATATAACAGGCCGATAGAAGTTTTTTTTTTATCTAAAGCAGTTTCTAAATTCAAGAGTGCATAGTAATGAGCAAATTGAGTGAATATAATCGTTCCAGTTTAGATATTCGTCAACAATTGTACCTAATAACTTACAATGGCTGCCTAAGGCAATTTTTTTATTTATCTGTAAAGTACAGTTAGCTACTTTGGGTCTCGAGTATTTATGAAATTCAATTGATGTTATTAGATGAAGAAATAATAAAGGGGTACCTTGCAGAAGCAAACATCCAGATTTTTTCATTTTTGTTCTTTAGTAAACTAGAATTTTAAGTTCGTTATAGAGCTAGATGTAAGAGCTCTTTTTGGGTTTAAACTTCCCCTTTTACATTATTTTCTTTTAATAATGGCATTTACTGTCATTTATTGTCTTTTTTTAACGGTTAACATAACTCAACCAGACAAATAATGGCCATGAGAAGAGGTTTAGATGTGCTTGTAGAAACTGTACCAGTGTCGGTCTTAATTTTTAATTCCAATTTCCAACGCCACCACTCCAGTGACTCGGTTCTCCTCTTTTCATTTGATTCATTTGCGGCTATCCTGACATGATTATTTATTGATCTCTAATTATAGCTCTCGCAGACATAAACTTCTCGGCCGCACGCCCACATGTCACTCCATCTTCAGTTCGTGTAAGATATTACGCGTTCTTGTTGTCTTTGATATAATATCCATCAGGTATTACCCCTTATATTATGTGGTAGATTGTAATTTTCTAGTTTCCTGACTCCCGTAAAGATGCCTCCCTAATTATATGTGTGCTATCTTACTCTTATACCATTAAGGAAGTGTTGAGTTACTCTATCTTCATTGAAAGTATCTTTATACCGCGTGATCGAAATGGCATGGAGAATTATTTATGATGACGGAGACATATGGCAATATTAAGAGATTAGTTCGGCCGTCGACGAAGGCAGATGCGTTTTAAGTCGGTCCCACGAAATCTCGAATAAACTTCGCTAAGAACGGTGAAAAAACATGCGAGAATGTGTTGAATTAAAGCGTGGGCAATCCTACACTAGTTGATATAAATTAGCATTAATTAATTAGCGTATATAAGTAACCCAACAAAGGGTACAAACATCTGGCACCATAAGACAACTCTGCTAAGAGAAAGTAAACACGTGCAGTGGGACCAGTGCCTAGGTATAAAGTGCATCATGTCTTAAACTCGTAAGTTATTCTGCAACAATAAACCATAGGGAATGCAGTGACAGATATACGAAGTGAAGTGTAAATAAAGAAATAAACATACGATTTTAATAAAGAGAAAAAGAAAAGGAGAGAAAAATTAAAAGCAGAAAAAAGAAATAATTGTAATTTATAAATGATGTATGTATGAATATTTAAATATCAGAAATAAGTTATTTCATTTAGAAAAATTGTAGTAGGTTTAGAGTAAAATCTTATTAACATTAGGTAATTACCTACCTTATAGACCTCTCTGAAACATCGGCGTTGTGTAAATGGCTTTGCAGCCACAGCCATAGATTATAAGTATAGATAGATAGAAATGAAGAAATCAGAGGATAGACCAGCAACCACAAATCAGGTGATTACAGAAAGCTAAGCAATATTAATTTAATTTATTAACGCCAGCTGTGGATGAAACACATAAGTTTAAGTTTTTTAACTGGTAGTTTAGTTTACTACTGTGGTCTTTTTCTTTACTTAAATTGAAAACATTGAAACTAAAATTTAAAAGGTATTGAATATAGGTAATGAAATGGAAAAATTACCCGCAATTGGACAGCGGAAATTAAAACTAAAACTGATTACAAAAAACGCAGATTTCTGGGAAACATGAAACCATATATGGACCTAAGCGGGCAGGAGGCTGATTGCGTCCTTACTGCTAGATTCGGAAACAGAAGAAACAGAAAACTCAGAAGAAGAATAAATAAGGAGATGATGGTAGATGGAAACTTAAAAGAAGCACATCACAAACACCTACACCTCCCATCCTATAATCCTACCCCATGCGCCATGTGGCTCTCGCTGCTGGTAACAAGCATGTTCCATGTCCAATCCAGCGTATGCAGCCGATCCGGCGGCATTTAAATGCATCCAAGGTTTGTTCCGGTATGTGGTTTGGTCGTTCGTTGGGCGGGACGGGTGGAACCACGACTGACTGACTGAATTTGGCAGTTTAATAATCTCCATAACTTCGAGATGAAAAAACTGATTTAACACCAAAGGTAATAAATTAAAGTTCATCAAAAATCCAGAAGGACGTTTTTAAAATTTTCTTATTTTGGAGTAGAGGGTTATACATGATGTTTATCTTAGTAGGAAAAAAACAATGGCAAAAGTTGGGAAAAAGTAATTCTTATAATAACTTTCCATTTTTTGGTAGGTTTTTAGAATTCGAAAAGAACTTTAAAATGTAGTCAAGATCACTGTGAGCGGAACATAAAACAAAACTATTATAAAAATATGTTTTCGATATAACTTTTAAAATGCGAAATATACAAAATCTATTATGGGGATAATTTATTAAAGAGCAGTAAATTCTATAAAAAAATGCATTCACAACAAATTTCGCACATACACAACAGTTCTTACGTAAAATAAGAATTAAACTTGTCATAAGCCAATGCACGAACGCCTTTTTCCTTGCTTTCGGTACATGAGCTTTCATCACTTTTGAAGAAATGAGAGGATCGTACTAAAGCAGAAAATATTCTAAAGGGTAGAGATGCAGATGTCATATAATAATATAAATTTTAATTGTAAGGTTTGTAAAGCAAGCTAGTAGGAGTCCAGAAACATGACATTTGCTGCATGTACGAGAAGCGAAGGTCTCAACTTTTTTATGACATCTGCCACTCCTAAAATCACCTTCATTCAGTTCATTATTTGAGTTATTAGTAAAATTGAATTAAAATATTGACTTGGAATTTGGTACACGTATGTATTGTAACGAGATCAGGAACTACTTTATATATTGAGTTTATTTCATTAAAATATTTAGGGGTAAACAGAGGTAAATAGGTGTAATTAAGTAAAGCAAGTTAATATGAGTCCGAAGACTTGGGATTTGGTGCATATATGAGAAGCCAATTTTTTGACGACATCTCCCAAGATGTACTTGTTTGAAGCGACTTGAATGGGAAATCTGGATGTGAAAGTAGTGATTCCTTAGACGGCGGTTTTTCACTTAACATATATTACCTCGCCTAACCTTTATCAATTTTCCTGGTCATTTATTATTTTTACTTCGGATATATATGTTATGTTTTAACGAGATACTGTACATAAATTACAACTCTATAATAAATAAATCATCCAAGAATTGCGCAAGTGAAAATACACAAAATGATATTATAAAATATATAATCATAAATAAGAAGGTAATTTCAATCAACCTCTACTCAATTAGTATGCAAATACATGTAATGTTGTAGCAGTAATTAAGCGTTGGCATTTAGGTATATTGAAATGACATATAATTCAGCATGTGTGTAGCATTTGATTGGCATATGGCACCTCACCGCGACGTTCAAAGCCATGGCATACTGCATTTAATTCCCGCAATCACGATTACATAGAGGTGCACCATGTTTCTGGCCGTTCGTTCCATTTGCTTTTCTCTAAGGTAGACGCTCTTGCGCCAGCGGTGGATTTCGAAACAAACTTCGAGGAAAATAAGAACTGTACTTATCATTGAGGAAAATAAACCACGGAGACCGATTATGTTATTATATACATGGTCATCATACTACCTACAACACACGGAGTCAAAAGCGCGGCAACGACACAAGTGAATAGAATAAGGAGGAAAAAATAATAATTGAAACAATAGAATTCTATGAAGTGAAATATTTTGGACACATCCAAAAACAGGACACAACATATCTACTAAAGAAAGCACTAAACCTGAATAGCAATAGACTGAAAATAGAGAGATCATGCTACACATAGATAACAACAATCGAGGGCATCATGAACAAACTAGGAAAGTATTATAAATACTGAAAAAGAACAGCAAAGCAAGGGAAGGAATACAATAAAGGAACGCAAGGATATGCACACGTTATACTTAAAAATAAGTAGCCAAGTAATTTAAAAGATTTGCGCCGCATAAGTATATTGCCGGTGTGATCAAAACTTTTAGAGAAGGTATTAAATGAACAAATTAGAGAACATATTGAAAAGTATAAAATTATACAAAATAATCAGTAGGGATTTCGTCCTAATTATGGCTGCGTAACAGTATTATTAAAAGTAACTGATGATATATTCTCTGCATGCGATTGCAATAAAGTAACAACATCAATATTAATGGATTATCTGAAAGCTTTTGATATGGTAAGTCATCAGTTACTTTTAGCTATTCTTCATTAATGGATTCACAAATAATGCTGCAGCCATGATAGAGAGTTATCTTAGTCAACGAAAACAATTTGTGAAATTAGAAAATAATATGTCCGAACCACTAAGTATCGCTAGCGGCGTTCCACAGGGTTCTATATTGGGCCCTTTATTATTTACCATATATACATCTAAAATTTTATCGTTCTTAGAAAATTGTCAATCATATTATTACGCAGATGATGCCAACATTTATTTTTCTTTTGAAAAACCTAACTGATGGATGAACTGACAAATGGATATGTTTTGACAGTTTTTTTAGAATTATATGACTAACATGATGGCATAAAGCTTTTTACTCCATGATTTTAGTACCTCTCCCAATGATAACGATTGTCTTTCCGAATCGCGTGTCATATACTTTACAGTATTTTGATAATATAAGATACTACATCAGTTTGAGCATCACATTAAAAGTTACAACTCTGTTGAGGTCCATATTTCAAATTCAAGTATCTTATAACATTTTCATTTACCAATCCATTTTCTGAATACTACTTAATTCAGCTAGCATCATCAACATATAATCTATCTTTTTGTTTTTTATTAATCTTCAATAAACATGATGGAGGAATAGACAGACAGACGGCCATTTTACGAAATTAAAATTGGTATCTACTCATCTGATATTCAAAACAAATATAAATATGCTAAAGATTCACCACTGGAGCAACAGCGTTATGACATATTTTCGCTAGAATGGCGTTACCCGACGTTCTTGTACACCTGACAGCGGTTTCAACAACATACACAGCCTTTTCTGCATTGCTACCTTCTTTCAGCAACTACTATTAATAGCTTATCATGTCAGTAATTTGAGTCATCCACCGACAAAATGCAGTCATGTGTTGCAAATATTACTTTAATAAGACCGCGTGAGGATATGCAGATTTTGTGCCACATTTTCTGTTAGCTGTATCGTTTATTACTTACATTTTAGTACTCTTGCTTTTCTATTATTTTTGACAAATTAATAAACAAAGTTATCAGAAAAGTTCTTTAAATACTGTCTGTGACAAGAGTTAAGTTGTTCTTTTTTATTTATAAAATTCTCACTGTCCCTTCCCAGGTCGTCAAACGCGAAGCTTACTCGCGCGGATGTCGAACTGATTTCGCATAGAAATTGTCAGTGTGGATAATATCTACTGTTAAATCTGTAATATACGCCAAGTTTATAAGGTAAAAGTATGCTTTGAAGAAAAGCAACAACATTAAACTGAAGAAATTTAAGTTCGTCAGATATCAGACTGATATGTTCCGGTGACAGAACCGATCCAGATGATTGATAAATTGGCTAAAATTCTGTAAAAAGGGCACTCAAAAATCTGAATTTTGGTAGCAAATATCGAATTGTGAGTTGGGACGCTTTTGATAACTCAATGAACAAGAATTTTGAAAATAAATATCCGATGGTCTTCAATTATGCCAAAAACAAAAATATTTAATTTTTCTTTTAAATTGCAACAAAGCCTAAAAACGGAAGGTACCGGCGTGTCCGTGGGGGTCGATAAGGTGGTCAATATTACGCACTTCTTATAGGGCTTATGTCGTGAGTATGCTTTCATAAATTGGAAAACTTATATAAGTTAATATTGCTTAATAACCACAACCGAGGCTCAAGAGAAAAAACATCATTACTCAATTCTCTCGACCCCAAACCTAACTTCAAGTATGTTGAATCTTTTGGTGGCAATTGATTTTTACGATCGTTATTATTTTGTATGTAGTTGAGATTAATTGTCTTCGAGATGTATTCCAAACTTACCATGTGTGTTGTGTAGATCCAATTCATTTTATATAGTTATTCAGTTTTGCGTAGAATTATTTTTATCTTAAAATCAATTTAGTTTTACAATTATTATATACAAGCATTTATTTATTGCAAGCCCTCTTTTACAAGTTAACACCCCGCTAATTTCATTCAATCTCTCACGTCTGCTCAGAATTCTGATCTTAGTACAGAAATTAAATAGATAAACTTTAAAGTACATGCTACAGAGTCAACCAATTAACTGAAAACAACTTTCCATATGAGACATAGTGGGCCAACACGTGGAATGAGGGGATAGAACTAAACCACTACTCTATGGCAACGTACCTGAGAATAAACTTAGATGGAAATCTACTATTTAAACACCACTGCACCAAGAAAAGAGAAAGAAGAAAGAAGAAAATAGATTGTGTACACAAAATAATATACTACCGAAAGTAACACCAGATGGGATGCACAGCTTCAACACAGAAGAACCTCTCTACTTATGTCACACTCAGTTTGTTATTGACTAGAAAATATGCGAAATCAGTGGCCCTAAGCCTAAACGAGATTGATCACTAGATATACAGGGTGTAATTAGTTTCATGTCATTAAAAAAACTGGTGGTAGGAAACGACAAGACAAACAAAAAAACCTTATATAACATGGGGTCTAAAGCTCAAAGTTTTGAAGAAAAAAAAAATAAACAAAAATTTCGCAAATTTTCAATAAAGTCTTTTGAGAACTGCTGGAATATTAAGGTAAGTTTAGATCGTCGCGCGTGTCTTTGCCTATGATACTCAATATTTGTGTAGATAGCTATACAATGTCGGCGGTCTTTAGCGGTGCGGTAAATAAGATGAAAGACGTCGACGTTTTCTGAGTGTTTAGTAGATCTGATCTGAAGAAAACTATACTTTAACTCTCCCTTGAGCAATATTTTAGTTTCTGTGGGTGTTTTGTTATGTACACACGTCCAACCCGCCGTTCGTTGTTTTTGTTATTTTTGAATTTCGGGTTGCTGTGTATTTATAGTGAAGATTTATTTTATTGACTTTACCGTTCAAGTCGTTAAATTCTTGATTACGTACAGACACAACTTAGTTGTTCGTTCTTTTTGTATTCTGTTTTGGATTTTGGACCAAGTTTTTCTTTCATTTTTCTTTATTGACAACGTTAGTTGATAGTTTATTGTTTAGTGTTGAACGGAGTACGTATGTCCTTAATTCGACGTACCGAACTGTGTATTGATGCAGATGCAGATTTCGAATAATTAGGTGGTAAGCGTTTAACCCAGGACACTCATTTATGTTACAAACGTTAATAAATCACATTTAAATATTCTAAATTATAAACATTAATCCAATATTTTGTTCCAAATTAAAAGACACACATGTAAAGAAATGCTCTGTTTAAACTTCTACGGCCATTATTTGCTTGCAGTTGTGCAACGAATTATTTACCTCTTTATAATTGCCTCAGTTCGGTTGAGGCGGTCCATCAAAGGCGGTCGATGATCCAAGGCCTTTGCACTTTTTTATGACAATTTAAAAGTTGTATAATTGGGAACTACAAGTCCATTGGCCAAGAAAAGCAGTGGTTCTCAATTATTTCCTGCATTAATATTAAAAAAATATATATATTAAAAAGGTTGACCTAGGTCAGTTTTTTCAAAGTGCCCCTAGAATGAAAAGTCATAAAGGTTTTTCGTTTGTCTAGTCGGTCCCCATTACAAGTTTTTTTAATGACATGAAACTGATTACACCCTGTATTAAACCGATCCCAACCCACAAGGTACTCTACGTAGTTGATATCCCCTAGACAGCGCTTGAACAATAGAAGGCAAGGGTGGGGGGTAGAGGGGGCGGTTAGTACTGAACTAACCTATCACTTGGTCATAAACAAGGACGCCCTGTATGGAAAACACTAAGCAGTCTATATATCAGTAGGAATGTTGACGGCCAGTTTATATAAGGGGATATTTTTACTTTATATTTCTTCCAGTGAATTATTTAACAGTTTCAGGTGGTTTTTAAGCGTGTTCATTAATTTTTTAAAATTATGCATTTAAGTGTATACATTGCTGATAATGCTACAAATAAATTTATACAAATCCAGCGAAGTGATGAAGTTTTTAGGCTTATTAACTATTTCTATAATTTCAACTTTATTCTTGAGCATTTCACGTACAGAGTCTCCAAATACGGTCCTAATGACAAAAAAATATCAAGGGTTGATTTTTTCTTATTTCTCATTCCATTCCTTTTTTATGATTTTGCTGTCAAAATCGACAAAATCTTAGCGATACCCGATGAGTAGTAATATGCACTTGATTTAAGCGAGTGGCTATATAAGTGGTGTCGGAGTATTCTGGTCGTGATATTGGATATCAGGAACTAATCTACACTCCAGACCTGTACAAGTGTATTCCCGGGTCCGGAACAAGAAGCACCACATCGGCTGTCCACGGCGTGGCCTTCACTTCCTGCCTTCCCGCTACTGCTGAATAACCAGCCAATTTTCCTCGTCGTCGCCTTTACAACTCGACATGATAAGCTCTGAGGAAGGAGTAGTTTACAGTAGTAAAAATAATCGTTTTAGCAAAAATATTGGGTTAATTACAAAATATTTTAATTACTATATAATAATATTGGGAGATGGGTGTTAAATAGATAATATTTTTAAATTTGTTATCCGTACTGTCTGTGTTATACCAATTTGTACCATTGTGCGTAAATGAACGTTAAAGGGGAAATTATTAATAAAAATTAAATATTCTCACAGAAAAAATTGATTGTACAATAGTTATAGTCAACAATTTAAATACGCTCTCTTGTGAACAACAACTGAAGATTTATTTTAGAGTATAAGTTTTAGAATTCCGTAGGAATCCTTATAGTTTAGTCATGTCCGTTCGTCTTTCTGCATGTCACAACCCTCCCATTCTCATTATCATTCTTCACTTTTATATCTATTAGATGAAATTTGGTATGCACACATAGATTGTTGACCCAAACACAGAAATTAAGATATTTCTGTAAAAAAAAACTTTGAAACCCCCTTGCATACATTAACAAGTGTCACGATAATTAAAAAAAGAGACCAGTAACTTCGAGTTAAAGCATTTTTTTTAACGATTAATTCATACCAAAGTGTAAAAACAGTTCATCGTCCACTGACGCCCGGGTTAGTTTTACATTTATCGCGTAGCTAATACTTTATTAAATAAGAATTTTAGAGAGCTGCATGCCGAAACTTGCCTATACGTATTTGGTACAGAGTGAGTCATTATCATGCTCATTCTAGAGACTATAGAAATGAGGGGGGGAAAGGGAGCGTAACTAGTCCCCTACCACTCGTGCTTGATCTAATTATTCTGTTCAAGATGTCCACGCAGAAAGGGATAAAATTTCATATACAGTGTGTTCGAAAAATCGTCCGCAATATTGTGTCCGCCATTTTGTTTTTAAAATTCTGGAAACTGATTCGGTGCCAAGTATCCTTGAATTATGAAACGATGTTCCCTTTAATTGGAAATATATTCCCTGTCTTACTTCTAATGGGAGATTTTCAATTTCTTTCAACAACTAAATACCTCAAATGATTCAGTTTATGAAATTTTATTGTTTTACTGAAAATTACTTATTTATCTGCAAAAATAACGAAAACCCAGGGGTGTATTTATATTTAGTGCGCTACAATGTAGAATGTTATAATATTTTTATAATCAGTTAAAGGTTTGTTATTTTCTAAAACCACGAACTTTAACTGAGATTTCACGTATTCGAAATCAAAACCATGGTATTATTAACAGTTTTTATAATAATATTGGAGAAGCTATATAAGCAAGAGTTTACCCTGCGTGTGTTTGTGAGATCGGCGGAATTTAAAACACAAATTTCACTTTATTGCGGCTATACAGCTTTCATAAAACTTGTAATCAAGCCACGAAGATCCGTTAATCATTAGAAAAAAACAGGGCGAAAATGGGTGACCAGAACAGGTCAGATTGAATCAAACAAAAAATGATATTAATTATAATAAACAATAAAATTGTTTTAAGTTGGAAGTCTTACTGTGACTACGACTGTATCATTAGTTATGAAACACCCTGTATAATTTTTTTAAGAAGTGGTGAGGCATACACAAACGTCATTGTTCGAAAGAGATTTTGAACAGGTTTTATACAAAAGGAGATATAAACATTAAACATAAACGTACAGTTATTTACAGATTATTTGACACAGTAAGTGAGAACTATGAGAGCTTCATTTGTGAGAAATATTGACACAAATAATTATCAGAATCAGACTACAAGATATTGGGACTTGGAAGTCTCGAAGAATATAATAAAATTGATCTGTCAGCCCATTTATACATCAACTCTGAGAGGATCTGTCATCGGATGAGATTGAAAAGCATCGAACATGAAGACGTTGAGAGAAACGGATAAAGCTAATAGAAATATGTAAGTGAATACTACCAACTCAATCTTTTGAATATTGCGAAATACTTTATGAGCCTTTACGGAAACATGTTTATTTTTTTATTCATATGAGTATTTGTATTGTGTTAGTTTTCCAACTGTACAGAGGATGCAGAGGGAATTTGTAAAGTAAAGGACTTGCAAGAAAAATGGCGTGATCGGTCACAATGTTACTTATTGGTGGATAAAACGCCACTATATTCTGACTAAATTTCTTTATTACTTGTAGCATGTAATATGTACTGTTTATATATCATGTGATTCATTCGCGGGCTATCTGTGCAGTTGGAGTGTAATTGTCTCCACTTTCTATATACCACTTTAGAGGTTATTGTTACATAACAATGTCACCCAGTGTTATCACCCATTGTGTAATTACCCAAATTTAGATATTTTAAATACTTTTGAGTAGTTATTGAGGGGTGCAGACAAGTTTTTCAAATTTTGGATTTGCCATTACAGCACCACACTTAGATTGAAAGTTATGGACTATTCCATCATGCTCATTTACTGTCTATGTGGAATGTAATATTCCTGTATTACCCTTAATACAATATTTTTAGATATAACATTAGTATATTAAAATAAAACTTTATTATAATAAAAAGAGGTGCTTTATCGTATATGTGTACCCCAATAACATTCATTTAATTACCTAAAAGGTACGCCATATTATAAATAATAAATTGAAATTGTCTATCTTATCTAACTCAAAATTTTTTTAAAAGTTTTAAAATAACTGTTTTCTTCTTATTGGTAACGTCCTACTAAATGTTTTGTGATGGCAACATGTCATCTGTCGCAGTTGCTACTAAAGATCTTCCATATTAGCTCCTTGTGAGCCTTTGGTGGCGCCAGCCCAATGTTTTAACATAGCATAAACTTAAATACACCACACAAAGTACAAAATCCTCAAACCTAAGACCTGGGCTATCCGGAAGAAGATTATTATACATTTGAAAAGACGCAGAGAATATCTATTTTGTGATTTTTTGGTCAAACTGTAGGGAATGGGCCGAAACATGCCCCCCCCCTGTTTTCTTGATGCTGAACACGATGGTGACAATAGAAACTCTTCAACCCTCTGTGTTCACCCCCAACGGCCAAGAAACATCCCTTTTTGTGGGTTTTCAGGTTAAAGGCGCGTGGGGGAGTCAATGGAACGAGATTTTTTGAAAAGATGTCATGGGCAATGCTGCAAGGGAGATATCCTAGGCCCAACACCCGTGTACGAGGTAGTGGATTCACCCCTCCAAGGTGTTAACGTGTCTCAGTGTTACTTAATTACAATATCAACAAAGTTAGCATATAACTAAAAGTCAATAATAGATTAGATTCAGAAAAATGGAGTTGATCACTGAGTCCCCCTGTGGATCTATTGTTCGTTTTTGCTCTAGTTCACCTTAGAGCTCCTTATCGTATTTTGAATCAGATTCCACAGCCTTGACAAGAACCTATTAGTGTAGCTGTCGGCTCTTGTTTCTTTCTTGTCAAGTAGCTGGAAAGTCTTTACTATGCCATAGCATGTGGATTAGGGTTTCCTCCTCTTCCTCGTTGTCGAACCTATATGTTGCATCTTCTGCCAGATCCGTTAGACCTACATGTCTATTAAGCCGGGAGTGTCTGCTTAGAGGGCTCAACATTCAAATGACCCTTCTAGTTTAGTTTAATAGGTTGTAAATGCCATTCTTTAATAAACTCTTTGGTCCCTCTCTGTTGAAGGATGACAACAGTAAACTTATTTGCTGTTTGTTATTCACTATCCAGTAGATTTTGTACTATTAGAATGTAGATGGTGCCCATTGCACGATTTTTGTAGCAACTGAGTAGGAAGCATTACTATCAAATTGTTTTAAAAGAATAGGTATAGTACCGTAAATGTCTTTGTTTGATTTTAACTTTACAGATTTCATTGCGATGGTTGTGATTTACGCCTTTATTGCTCACAAAAGTCGATTACTGCTGATTGGAGGTCTGAGTACTTTCAGTACATTGTTCAGTACTTAGACATTCGTGCACACTCTTAGATTGATAGCATTATTTTTAACTACAAAATTCCTGGGTAAACTTGATTTATTCTTATGTAGAAACTATAATTTTAAATGTTTCTGACGTATTTTAGGCTAATGTTTCACAAAAAATTGCCTGACGTATGTATGTGACTCCAACATAATTAAGTATTGTTTAATCCATCGCTATACGCACAGTGTTAATTGTCCTTAAATGGAAACACGACAGTGAGGAACGTCAACAGCGTTTATTATGATGTTGCCTCGGCTTAACTCTTTCCCTGACTGAAAATCAGCCCGGCGCTAAATCTGATAAATGGAAGAGTGACACGACTGAGTTATCCGACAATACAAACACTCAAATACGTAGTAAATTCGCATCCGCGGCCCGCTCGTGGCTGAACTTGGTGGGTGACGCGGATTGCAAATACCTCTGGCATTGGCGGTCGTCGAACATTTCTGAGGGCAATATACAAAAACTTATTTTAATATTGATATGCACATATTATTTTTTTTTTATGATGGCAATCACGATTTCCAAATATACAAATAAATTGTAAATTTTATATACAGACTGAAGAAACATTTTTTCTTAAGGACGTATATTGCATATTTTTACTTGTGTTTGTTTAATGAAGGGGACGAAAATCTCAAAAATATACAAGGATCATGTAAGGTCTCTCACGATAAAGTTACCGTCTACTTATTTCATTAGTTATTTAAATATTTTTTAATGTTAATTTGCACTCCTCTATCACTAGCAATCAATAATAGAATAGTAACCATTTTTGTCTTGTTATGAACATACATAGTATATTTTTACTTATATCGATAGATATCTCTTTTCTAATTACGAAAATTTATAATACAGTCCAATAATTCTACGGAAAAATGTAAAAACTATGCTACCCGGAAACAAAAAATAGGGTCGTGTAAAGGAAAAAATTCTATGAAAGGTAGCGTTTTTTCATCGCTCCAGCTGGTGTAGAACATAATCTAAAAAATTACAGTCGAAAAAACGGTTTTTTGCTATTTAAGAAGAAACGAAGCATTCTACAAATAAAAGTTAAATAAGAAAGTTATGGGAAATGAAAGAACCTACAACCTGCCACCAACAAATTAAAGATTCGTTATTTATTTTCCGAGATAACCTAATCGGTAATCAATAATCGGTTCTTATTGTTTTTGCTGTGTTTATTACAATTTTTATTTAAATTGCTCCTTGTTCGGTGAAAATGTTGCCTCTGTTGAGTAGAAAAAGAGCATTTTTGAAAATTTTCAAAATAGTTGGAAATACGCGATTTATAGCGAAAGAATTTAAGCCCAGGTTTGATTCTCTAGGCTATCCCAATAGTGGGCAATGGCCGATTTACGAAAAGGTATTTTTTTCGTAATTCCGCTATAAATCGTGTATTTCTAATTTTTGAAAATCTTTGAAAAATGCTCTTTTTCTAATCAACGGAGGAGCAATTTAAATCAAAATTGTAATAAATACAGCAAAAATAATATAAACCGATTTTCGACGGCATTTTTAGGATATCTCGGACAATAAATAGCGTATCTTTATGCTGTTGGTCATATTTGATAGGTTTTTTCAGTACCTACAACTTTCTTGTTTAACTTTTATTTGTAGGATGCTTCGTATTTTTTTAAATTGCAAAAAACGGTTTCTTCAACTTTGTCTAATTTTTTAGATTATGTTCTACACGAGTTAGAGCGATGCAAAAAACCCTACCTTTCATAGAATTTTTTCCTCTACACGACCCTATTTTTTGTTTCCGGGTAGCATCGATTTTACATTTTCCGTAGAATTACTAGACTATAGTTACATTCTCCTTATCCATAACGTCTGGCCAAATGTTTCATGATCCATGAATTATCCTAGTTTGCCTCCGTTTGCTGTATAGCACGTCTGACGACAACATGCTAGTTGCCGCGGTTGCCTGTTAGGTGCACAGCTTCACCAAAGCTATTTCTCATTTGCTCCTCAATGACATCAGCAGATCGTTTTTCAAGTCATTCTCCTTGCCTTATTTCATTTGGATTTTCGTGAACTCTCAACAGTTTTGTATGGTCCTCTCTCCGGTCGATATTGAAATACAATATTTTGAAATTAAAAGAGACCTAAATATTAAACAAAATGTTTTTATATAACTTGGATACCCTGCCCTGAATTTGTTTAACAAACGTCGACATTATTTGCTTAGAATACATAATTATGGCAACATTCAAGACAGCTGTTAATATTTTGAAGATTTCTTGTGGGAAAAGTAAATCGAGTCAATATGTCGAAAGTGTCTCATAGACCAAGGGCTTAAGATACTCTTGATTAGAAGTTTAGATCTAGCGATGATCTATGTCTCCAATCCAATCAGAACAAATGACTAGAAGTCAAAATATTATCTACCCTATCTACCGAAAATTTATGAAGATCTACAGAAACCAATCCGAATTAATAATCTGAAGTGCTGGAGCAAGCTTTTGTTAACAATATTAATTCTTTTGTTGTTATTTTGTCCAAGCATGGTGGCCCAATAGGTTAGAGAGTGTTATGTGGCTATGCTGCCTATTGTGTACTGTGTTCAATTCCCAGCTTCGATAATACCTACCTATGTCAATGGATAATGGACGTGTGTCTGTGTTTTTTCGAATGAGTAATCTTACGGAGGCTTTGTATTTGTGGGTTGTCTAATACGTGCATTGTTGTGTTTATTTGGTCGTTTGGCTTTCATTATATCAAGTAAAATGAGGTATTGGGTTCTTTGGAGAAGTGTGTGTTAATAAGGGGCAACTTTGAGAATTTACATGGTTTTATTATAACACTCGTTTAAGGGATAACAAACAAACAACAGATACAAATAATCAACAACAATAATACACATAATGAAAATGGAACACATAACAACTTAAACGATCTTACCAATATACACAGTGGGGAGAAAAAGGTGTCACTTTACACTATACAACTTAACTTGTGATTTCCACGGTGGAGATTACTAAAACTGCCTGTAGGGCCTGGGCCCCACATCCTAAGATGAGGGCCCCGAATTAAGACTGACTGTCGACACTAAGACGTCGAAATTCAATGAAATGCATAGAACCAAGGGCGAAGAACCAAGAGCCTCGCTTGTTTTAACATACTTGTTTATTTAGCAGACCTTTATACCGGCCAATGTTATGTTTATATATATTAATGTTTTATTATTAAACAATTTTACTCTAGGCATTGACATTATTTAATTGTTTTTTAATTCCTAACTAGACTAGGGTCGAACATTTGCTACTTTCCCGGATTTGGCTATTTCCTGCGTGACAATAATACTGGGGTTATATTAACTATGCAGCATTACACTAGGAAAAAGTTACAGGAGTATTAATGCTAAATTAGGAGTACCTGAATTCTCTGTTCTGGGTAAACTGTTTTTCTCATTCCAAAATGAAAGTATAAAAATTGACTCACCCATATCCTATCCAATAAAATACCCCCTGCACTCAACTACTCCTAAGAAATGATATAAGTGCTTTCATTTTTATTTGCAATCATCATGATAATATACTGACTGATTGAAATCACGTCACTATTACAAGAAATCTGAAATTTATTTTTATTATTAACCAAGTTACTTCTAAGTAGGGTAAAGTAAGTCTAAATTCTAGTGTTGCAGGTAAGGCTAGAGACATGTTTAAGGGTCCGAGAGGGGCGACTTCCCTGTGAGCGATATGCCCCTTTCGACTGTAAGGATCAGATCACTCAGTGTTGTCTATCAGATAGAAATGTATTAAATATTAGATGGAGTGTATGAAAGTTATCTGCAAAATACCCAAATAATATTCTTTCTCACTGAAGTTTATTCAGAAATGAAATATATTTACAGCTAAATACTATAAATTATACACATTTTAAACCTGCAATAATAATTTGTTTTTAATGGACACTGCCTTTCATAATTTTGAAAGTTCTTGGTGCTGATTGGACTATTGTTTTTCTGTTTTATATTATTTATACAGCATCTTATGTAGTTAATAACTATAGTTTATGATTTGTGTAGATATTATTTGTATAAATGCACCAATAAAGAACTTAATTACTTACAATTTGACTGAATTAACTTCCCAGTTGAATCTCCCTGACTCCCACGCGTACACCAGTGTTCTTTCTGCTGCAACTCTCAACTCCCGCTAACGCTGATGGATGGATTCGCAAACAGTGCATCCGCTCCCGCCGGCGGCGTTTGCAAAACGGGTCCGGTCCTGGGACCTGTTGATGCGCCGGGAAACAAATAGAACAACCGAATACATCACCAACATCATTAAAAAATAAAAGAATTTGCCTCGTCAGCAATACGCTTTACAAATTGGCACCATCATATTTCATTCATTTTTTTCTGCGTACTGATATGATAATGTGCGTGTGTGGATTCGAGCATATAGTGTCATTTTAATTCCTTTATATTGCATATGTTATAAAAAGTGTTATAAAAAAAATTGTGGCCTTGGCTTCTAGTATATACACCAAATTTCATGTTTCTGGCTTTACTTATTTTCTCCTATTTATCCCCTAACGCTTCAACAGAATAATGTCAAAATAAAGTTTAGTTCCATATGTCGTTGTAATACATGCGTGTACCAAATTTCAAGTGAATATCTCGATTTTATTTTATTAACCCCTTCAAAATGAGGTGGTGGTATTACAACTATTTAAAGCATTGGTCTCTAGTAAATACACCAAATAATCCCAAATTTCTCTTACCAGCTTGTACAACTTATTTTCCCCCGTTTACCTTCACTCCTTCACCTGTGAATATAATCTAGTTCAGGCAACGTTATAATACATAGGTGTACCAAATTTCAAGTCAATATCTTAAAACGTGCGCAGAAAGAGTTACAGGCAGACCGATAAACAGACCGACAGACAGACCGAAAGACCGATAAACATACCGATAGACAGACCGACAGACAGATTGACAGACAGGTCGACAGACAGACCGAAAGATCAATCAACAGACAGAAATGTTTCTTCGCTCAGATTTAAAACCTCCAAGTTTAATGACATTCTAATCCCATTTTAACAAAAAACATTTTTGAATTTTATTTTGCGATTACTATACTTCCACTCTACTACATGGACGTGGAAGTAATAAAAAATCTGCAATCATACTATTGAATGAACATAATTGCGTGTAAGTTATATAATACATTATACAACTTATAATAGTAAAGAACTGTGTGGCATGGTATGCGATAACATGGATTTTAAGTCTTCAAATCAGTTTATTCTTGGTTTTGTACGTGCATTTCTATTTTTAATTTTTTCTCTCCTTGTATTCAGTCCCAATTTCATTTACTGATGTTCACTCCTTTTTCAAAGAACCGAAGTTTTTTCCAAATATTTTTTTGTTTTTGAGAGAAAAGCAAAACAGAACATAATGTCTTTCTTAATCCATATTAAGGAGAATTTCACCTTTCATTTCGGTCGTACGTAGTATTAACACCAAACTTAATCTGAATCTATATGCATTCGAACATCATTTTGGACTAATCATAGTAAAGAAATTAAAAAGATAAAATTTTTTGTCATTTTGTGTGTTTCATTAAATGTAATACCTTTTTGCCTATTTACGAAAAACAATGTCTCGATGCTAAAATCGCCATCTTCAAATCGTTATAACTTGAAAAATATCGGTTTTCAAGGAAATGTATGTATTGCTTTTTTACTTCCCTCGCTTACCGAAGGGAAGTACTGTGTTCGTGAAAATGAAGTTTCTTCAGTTCCGTTAGTTTATCTAATGTCTGCCTCTCGGTCTGTTGTCTGTCTGTTGGTGCTATAACTAAAAAAGCTACTTGCCGGATAAGAGTCAAATTTGGTAAGTAGTTCACGCTACTGCCTACGAAGAAATGGGTAGACTTTTACTGGAAAATGTACAGGGTGGAGCGTCTAAAGAGAATGGATAATGAAAAAATATATTTGTTTCAATTTAAATTAAATTTCATAACTTTCTAAACCTATTCCAACTAAAGAAAAAGTGACATTTTTAAGAATATGACACTTGCACTCCACTACGTGGTTGTGCAAGTAAAAATGTGACAGATGGCAATAACATTTGGCATATAGTTAACACAATTTGCAAGGACGTACCTATTATAGCTTCATTGAAAAACATACAGGGTCAACCTAAGAACTGATTCAACTATGGTGGAAATTTTATTTATCTACTCTTATTAGATTATATTGCTGAGATATCCACACTGTGGAACATTACCTAATTATCGTGTTTGAAATCACAAATTTATATAAATTTTGGAAAATAACCATAAGTTTTACCTTAACAGAGCATACAGAAGCAGGAATGTTTGTAGTTTATTTAATTGATTCAAGTTCACTTGTTCTGGATGGGTAAGATGCAGAGAATGAAACTTGGTATTGAATTTGAACAAAATATTTAAATAAAAAAAAAAATGAAGTTAATTTAGTTACAACAAGGTTATTCTAAATAGTATATTATAAAACATGAACTTGTAGAGATTTTCAGACTCGTTTAAAATAGAATGGACTTAAAAAAACAATAAAATAAAATTTCCGAAATCTGACATTCAGGTCAAAAACCTAGGGCTGAAAATCTTAAATTGTGTAAAGATATTTTAAACCCACACAAAATACATCTTAAATCAAAAACAATTACCAGTATTTGCATTGCAGCGTGATTACTTCAGAAATAGTAAGTCCATAGATTACAAAACACTGAATGACATTTTAAGTTTTCAGATATTTTCAAATATCATTGCATTGTGTTTTGTGAATGATATTTCACATCTTGCTGAAAGAAAGGACTAAGAATATGATGTTAAATGTTTGTTGGCGTATCAATTTCTTGTCTTTGGTTTATTATACCAATATTCATGAATCTGTCAGTGTGAAACACTGCAGTATGTTTTTAGCTACTAGCATTTTTTGTTTATGATTGCTATTCATATAAATGTATGAAATAGTATTTATTTGAGTTTGGAATTATTAATTGTAATTATAAGTAGATTTTAAGGAGTACATGTAATATGTCAATATATATCGAGTAATTACAATTATTCACTTAATAATGAAAAGTAGAATAAGAAATTTATCAGGAGAATTAAAGAATCAGAAACAGTATTAAAACAATATAAAAAACAAACAAAACTGAATAGTTTAAAAATTAAATTAAGATTAAATTTTGAAACGGTAGATCAAAATAGAAAAAAAAATGAAACATTGGAATTTAATCCAATTAAACGGTTTTATATTACAAATCAGTTGATCATCGACCGCCGAACAGTAAACAGCTAAAAATATTCAGCCAAGATTAACCAACATAAAAAATAGAAAAAGAAGTGAAACCATTTGAAGGTTAGAATAATATTACTATCCAGATATATTGATATCAAATATGCATTTGTCCAAGTACATTAAATATAAAAACTTTGTAAGTATTATGAAGAATTTTATCCTGGAAGCAGATTTAGAAGAGGGAAGTATTTGTTAATTCAGTTATCCATAATTGATGGTGGAGAAATTCAAGCGTCTATCAAGTGACAGAAATATTTCAACGAAATTTTGAAAATAATTTGGAGGTTATAAACAAACGTCAATCCAGTGACATAAGAAGAAGAAGAAACCTTGAGAGGTTATAAAAGTCAGTCAAGTGACAGTATTTCAAGGAAATTATCATAACCAGTTAGAGCTTATAAGTAAACGTCACTCGAGTTATAAGAAACCTAGACAAGGTAAATCTTTATATTAAAAATCCATGGTACATATTTTTGTTTTAAATAAATTATTTAAATACAAGGCCACATTTATTAGTTTTTAATTAAGTTAGATGTTGTTATTTAAATTTGATAGTTACATTCCAAATTGAAATTTGTTCATAAATTAATACTTTGTTCGTTCAGTATTGAGTTTCATTTATTTTGATTGGTATCTTGATCGATGAGTATAATTGAACCGACTTCGTTGAACCTTGAGTAAGAGTCATTCTATAGAGTATAGATAATCATGCTAATGATGTTCTATAATCTGTAATTTTTAATAGTTTTGTTTAAACTATTTGGCGTCCAATAATTTAATTCCAATTTACTTTCAAGAAGTAAATTCGGACATACAAAATAATAAAAAATAGGTTGAGAATATAGAACAATATATTCATTTAAGGACTGCTTTTGAACAAATAATATTATCTATAAGCAAATGGCGTGTTATAATAATTCACTTGTGAGTTATTATAAATCACTAGGTACAGTGCCAATCTCCTTTCCGATAAGGTGAAATAGGTCCATTATTATTGAGAGGAGGAAGGTGATTTGACATGTTTCAATGTAAACTGCTATAAACTTCGTCTGCGTGAGTTATTATCTACATAATCACTCGTTGAATAATATACTATTAAGCAAGCCTTCCATATTTGACACCTTTTATTTAATATTTATTATTTGCTATCGGAATGAATATTTTTTTGGCTAAAAGTCATCAGGTTTTCTTTGTAATTTGATTTTCTCTCTCTAGTAGTTAGTTTTTGTGTTTACTTACAAAACTGCCAGACAATTCTCTCAGTTACAAATGCCTGCCAGATGAGCCTAAAGTTGTTAAGAAGGGTAGTATTCATAATGTCGTTGTACAAAGCTGAAATTTGGAGGAAATATTCTTCGACATATGTTCAGAAAGTATATTGACAGCCAGACAATTTGGTTGGTTACAAATACTTGCCAGATCAGTGCATTGTTCGCCATCTTCAATGGGAGTAGAGGTGAGATGATCGAATGTAGATGCAGCTTCAAATATTTTTTACGGGAAACCTGTGACTTTGTATATGTGAATAAAAAAAATTGTAGAAACATTTTCTACTAGAAATGTATGCTCTTTCTGAAAATATTTTAAATTTTCCGTTACAACAACCTGTGTTAAAAATTTTGAAAAGTACCGAAAGAAAAGTTCTTGATTTTTGTTTTAATGTTGCCCTCCTGGATATCATGCAAACTTAAGATGATCTTATTAATTACACTTTGGAGAACTTATAGAAAAATAAGTCATCTGCCTCCGAACATGTTTGAGATTTATAGACAAGATTAACTACACCGCCTGCTCTAATAGTGGCAGGTGCGTCTATGAATACATGCGAAAAAATTACCAATTTCTAAGCAAAATTATCCTTACAAAATTAAAAACCGTTTAAAACGTAACAAAACACAATTTTTGAATTAATTTCGTGCCTGATGAAATGTAAAGTAGGGTAGGATAGACGGTCACAAGGGATGAGGGAACAGCCCGGGCTCAGAGGGCGCGAGATTGATGTCGTCGGGAGCCGAACTTGATAGTTGGTGTATAATCCAAACCATAATGTTGTAGAATGTATTCATTACTTCACATTAACTCCTCAAGCTATTTGTTACTTACACCATCCGACCTACTGCTCTCACTTAGTTTCGTATATAATCTGATGGTTGTGACGGATTCTTTTCAAACAAGTTAATTAATATAGATCAGATCTGTCGACACCGCTTTAATCAACTGTTTTGTTTGGGTTATAGTCTCGATTCGATGTATCCTTTTTTGCCTAAAAATAATGTTTCTCATTATGGTGTATTTGGTTTAATAAGTACTTGCTTAAATGAAAATGAATCAGTTTTTCACACATTTGTTTATTTACTTTAAAAAATTTTTGAATTGTAGAATAGTATAGAATAGAATAGAATAGAATAGAATAGAATAGAATAGAATAGAATATAATAGAATAGAACACTTTATTTCAGAAACATGTTTACATGTATGGAAATGTGTAATATACAATAGTATATCACAATAATAATCTAATAATAAATCTAATAAAAGTCTAATAATCTTATACATACACATACATAATATTTCACATATAATGGTTGACAGTTTACAAAATACCTAGTTACCAATTTAGTTTCAGTATTTTTATACGTTTTCTAACCTGCACAAGCATTCATATATGATCATTGATCACTCTATTATTTATTCTTAGGGAATTGTTTTGATCCTGAATAAAATCGTCTACCGATTAGTAGGCTTTTTTTAGTAACGTCTTTTACTTTTTTTTCGAATTTCCTTACAGGCAGATTTTTCATTTCTTTGTGTAGTTTGTTATACAGTACAGCACCTTTATAATAACAGTGCTTTTCATATAGAGAGGTTCTGTGACGTGGCAATAGTATTAAGTTATTATTTTCTCTCGTATCTGAACTACTGACGGTGTGAGTTGATTTATTTTTATGTACTAGCAGTAATGTTTTCAATATATACAAGGAGGGTGGTGTTAAAATGTTTAGTTTGGTAAAGTGCGGTTTACAGGATTCTCGACTACTTTTTACTCCGGAGATAATTCTGATAGCACGTTTTTGTGTTGTAAATATTGATGCCCAATCGGTAGAGATACCCTAAAAAATTATACCATATGAAATAAGGGCATCGAAGACTGCGTGATGCAATATTTTCAGGATGTTGTGGTTTAGACCCTTGTTTGCCATCACTCTCAAGTAGTAGTATGCGGTGTTTAGTATCTTATTCAATAATAAAATTCATAAATATTGAAAACAACAATCCGAAAAGTTGCGCCTCATCGGTGATAGATTTGATATTAGGACGGTATTTCAAACAAGCAACACTTTAAGATCTATTCTGACAAAGACGAAACCGAAGAACCACGAGCAAAATTCAAAAAACTGCATTTATAGTATTCCGCGTGAGTGCAATAAACAATACGTGGGTGAGTCATTCAGACCTTTTAGTGTAAGATTGGGCGAACATAAAAATTATATCAGAAAAAATGAAATTCAGAGTTCCAAGATCTGCGAACACGCGTGGGAGAACGGACATAGAATAAACTGGGACTCGGCAAAAATTTTAACAAAAGAGGCAGATAGCAAAAAAAGAAAAATTAAAGAATCCGCGATAATATTATTGAATGAGGATACATGTCGGTACATCTTGGCTCCCAATGTTAAAAGAAGAACTTCACAAACTTAACATTGTATAAAAACTAAAAAACTGTTAACTGTATCAACAGTTCTATGTAAATAGTAAGTATCTATTGATATTGAATATAACAAACATTCTTAGAGCTGTGTATTTGTCATACACAGCAAAAAAGATTTTTCAAAAGAAGCCTTGAAAAAGGAAACAGATTAGATTTCCGAAACGTCGGCGAAATATTTAATTTCAAGTTTTTATACTTATATGTGTTGTATATTTAAAAAAAAAAAACAACATCTAACTGATCCTTTGATGTAAACGTCACAGGCGTAGAGGTTATTTACTACTAACATACTGGTTAATTGTGATATATTTTGTAGATTCCCCTAGTACCACTTGAAAAGAAAACATACATGTGGCAGGAAGTCCTAAAGAATTGAAGAAGAAGAAAAAAATAAGATAATGCCACAAATAACATTTAGACAATAAAATATGTTTCTTCCAATTCATTTGACTGTCGAGCGTAAAACCGAGGGACTTTATTTCGCCTGTAAGTTTGATATTATAGTTTACAGTCATGATCGTCTTTTTTATTTGGCTAAAATTTATGCAATATGTTTTTTCGAAGTTTGTTTTGATTTTATTAGCCTCACACCAATTCCAAATGAGTTCTAAACATTAATTTACACACGGTAAAATATTTGTTGATTTGTCGCATTTCACCAAAAAAGTGAATCGTCAGCGAAAAGTGTTTCCGGTGAGTTCGAGATACTAGAAGGTAAATCATTCATATAGAGTAAAAACAGAAGTGGACCTAGGACTGATCCCTGAGGTACTCCACTTCCTATTTTACCCCATCCCGAATGCGAATAATCTGCTGTCCGTCAAGTAGCTTTGAAACCATTTTAGAGCTACACCACGTATGCCATAGAATTCCAGTTTTAGAAGAATTATTTCTAAATTTACACTGTCAAAAGCTTTCGAGAAATAACATGCTATACCAACTATTTGATAATTTGAGTGGAAATATTTTACAATGGTTTTTGTTATCACATAAGTTGCAGTTGTTGTTGATTTGCCACTTAGGAATCCATGCTGACTTGGATTTATTATATTACATCTATTTAGGAATTCCAATAATCTTTTGTTCATAAGCTTTTCAAAAATGTTTGATATTGTGAATACCAAGGTATTCGCGTCATATTTTTCAAACATGTTATTTAATATTTAAATAATGACATAAATACTGTTAATTTAATTAAATTAATTCATTTGCACAATTAGCCAGTGTATGGTAGGCATTGCTGCTACTTTCTTCGTCCGTGTGTATATGTTGTCAACTTCCCTCTTTGTTCTGTAGGATTCCCACACTACTGGCACTCATTGTTTCACACTTTTTAGAAACCAGCTTGTTGTTATTAACTCAAGATAAGTTTATGGTACCCAATTTACGATATATGACCCGATGCTTGTGTCCGTTTTTCAAGTTGTTTATATACGCTTTTACGAGATTCTATATTCAATCAACATGTATTAATCAAATATCAAATATCAACTATATCAAATAGCCAGACTAATGCTAATTATATCAATTAGTGTAAAAATAAATATTTCCTATGCATGGCTCGAATCAATTTTCTGCAACCTGCGACCAAGGGCCGACTCCTCGCTCCGCCCCTGAAAAAAATAGCCTGGATACTTTTTTGATAGCATGCGAGACTTGGTATTTTATTTCCTCCTTCAAACAAGAAATAACATAAGTTGCAGATCGTCCGCTACATTTCATTGTTTCAATGAAAGTACTTGAAGCAACCCTCGATACCTGTCAAACATTGACGTACAAAATCGTATTTCACTATTCAAAAGCTCAAACTACTTACAGTCCGAGAAGTTCTTGCACGGCACATTCAGAATACGAGAAAGTGGATAAGTGAAGCCCCATGGGATCCTCTCAGGCAGCTCGGCGGCATCAGAGTTGGCGATGAGGTCCATCTACATCCAACGCGATGGCTCCTGAGGGACGGCGGCCTCTTCTTAGCCACCGAAATAACACAGATTAATTATATCTGTCATCCCCCGTTACTTCACCGGCGATAAACGATATTTAACAATTAATACTGACATATTGCCTGCGACTCTAATAACCACCCTTATTCTGCTCCTTCACACCCGATTATCTGGCTTTAGATGGGATGGTTGGTTGGTGACCAAACATCTATAGGGCATTCTTTCAAGTTATGTGTTTTGTGGATAGCAGTTATTCACAACACTAGAAAAAAAATATCCCAAAAGATTGAGAGATGTTTGAAATATATTTTTTTGTGAGCATGATTAAAACATTTTTATTTACATTATTAATAGGTGTTTTTCTAAGTGGAAATTGAGTAATACTAAGTAGCTCACTGTTTTTATAGGATGGATGAATATAAAACAAAATAGTTCGATTCGCACAAAATATCATGATAACAAAAATATAAACCACTACCTAAGCAATCACTAATTTTACTTTTAGATCTTCTATCCAAGTTTCTTTGAAGGAAGACGCCTTGAAACTAAATTCACACTCCAGCATGTGGAAATAATATATTATTTGTAATCGTTAGTCCGAAGGTGGTAATGGGGGTGACTGATATCAAAGAGAAATAGTAGTGGGAAATTACAATTTAAAAGTAAAGTTGAATTTTTTATTTATACACGCAACTGAGTCGAAATCCGAAATAAAATCGGGCAGCCGCTTCGCGAGAAAAGCGCATAAAGGTTCATTTTTGATGCATTCTGAGTATACCACTACACCATTTTTTATATATATCCGTCTCTATTGGCCGTGGAAAAATTAAGGAAAAAACTAAAATATCCGTAAATGAAATGTTCGAATATAGATGCGTTAAAAGTACATCCTAACCTCAAAAAATCAAAATTTCTCGATTTTTTCCTTTTCGCTAATAATGCAATACGGTAAAAATAATCAGATCTTTACAAAAATTGGAGAAGATATGTGTTTTTATGCTATGAATACGTGATTAAATTTCTGTTTTTACGCCCACAATTGAACATTTTCAAGAAGAATTAAAACGCTTGCCCTTTAATGAGAAATGGTCGTAGGGTAAACTTTTTTCCTGCAGTATAGGTTTTTTTATGTACTTTCTTGTGAACATATGTCCAAATCTGTTTATCAGGTTAAAATATTTTTTTAAATTAAAAAATATTAAATTTCACTTTTTTGACATTCTTTCATATATACCGTATCTCTTATGTCAGATTTTCATGTAAGTTTTATATAAAAAGAAATTCAATTAAATTATGAGGATTATAATATGGCAGTTAAAATAATTATTCGAAAAGGATAATCGTTTAAGCACAATTTTGTTTGACGCTATCGAAAAAAAAAAAACTAAAAATTTTATACAATAGTCGTCTTTCTTCTTTTAAGATAATTTGAGTAATTTAAATCACTATTTTGAGTTTTATCATCAGAATAAGAAATAACTTCTTCTATACTATAAGCAGAATCTTCATTAGGATCACTGATCAATTCAATATTTTTGGATTCATCATCTGCAAAAACAGCATTGTCTTCTGTATCATCATCTATTAATTCAGTAGGCGCATTTGTACAATTCATGCCTTTGCAAAAACGACATAAAGTACTATAATTTCACATATAGAAGAAGATAAATTATTAAAATATGTCAAAAAAAGTGAAATTTTTGTTCGTTTTGTTTTTCAGTAAAAAATACATTTTAACTCGATAAACAGATTCTGATACAAATTCACAAAAAGTGCATAAGAAAACCTACACTTTAAAGAAAAAGTTTACCCAACGACCATTTCTCATTAAATGGCAAGTGTTTAAATTTTTTTCCGAAAATGGCCAATTGTGGCCGTAAAGATGAAAATTTCTTTTTTTAATTTAATCACGTATTTACAGCATAAAGGTACATATTTTTTTTCTGTAAAGATCTGATTATATTTACACCATGTATTGCATTATTAGTAAATGAAAAATCGAGAAATTTGGATATTTTGAGGTTAGGATGTACTTTTACCGCAACAGTTCGATAGTCTATTCATTTACGAGTAATTTAATTCTTTGTTATTTTTCACTCGAAATGCATCCATGCATTTTTATGCGCATTTCTCGCGATGCGGCAGCCCGATTTTGCAAATGTTTTTGATTTTTGACTAATTTGCATATGTAAAAAGAAAGAAATTCAACTTCCCGATTACATCACTTTTTATCATTTTTTTTACTAATTTCTCTCCACTGAGGAGACTTAGTTCTTGTAGATATACTGAATCACAATTTTATTTTGTTAACTCCTTTAATAGTGGAATGGGGATGGAGGTAGTACTGTAATCGTAACCGCCGATGATTACAAATTACATTTTAATCGTAAGCGAACTTGCCTATAATTACGATTACGTAAAAGAAATTGTGGTCTGTAGATAGACGATTCCTTACTACTTGTAATCAGTAATTAGGAATCGATAATAGATGTGTCTCGAAGATACGATTATAAGTATACAATCGGGCGAATTCATCAGTAAAGAAACAGACCAGCTGATGTGAAAGAGGGATAGACATAGTGATTTTACATAGACACACAGGAACCCTTAATTCATTTTTTTTTTTTAATTTTTGGACATTTTTGACAAATTGACTCCAAGCCTTGTAGATATATACTTCGGAAATAAATTCGTTCTCATGGCGCAGCCGATAGTGCCCGTACCACTGTTTCACAGAGGAGTGTACTGGAATCGGTTGCAGATTTTAGATACTACAACCGCTTTCAGATTAGAACGTAGGTTCTAGTATCACCGAAGTGGACAGGGTAACATTTATACAATGATGTCAAATCAGGATGATTGTTGAGACGGTGAAGCTAGTAAAGTTCTGACTAATGCAAATGTTTTTGAAGTAAAATGAAACTGACTGCCGGTCATTGCTGTTGGTCGTTGGTGAATAGGATAGCTTGATGGTTGTTAATGAATGTATTCTATACAATAGTTTTCAATGAAAGCCTTTGTCATTATAAGAATAAAATTGCTACCATTGGTGATAATAGTAAAGCTCAATATTTGTAGCTGTAGGATGTTTACAGAATAGTTTTGATGAATGAGAAAGTCGTTAAAAGAACAGGGCTGTCATTAATTAAAGGTAATAATGCTCTGTTCTTAAGGTGATACGTATAGGTTTTTACTCAAGTCTAGTCTTGTCAATTTCTTTATATAGATGACATCTTGCTAGTTGAGCAAAATTCGGCCTGGCGAGAATATCACAGAGCATATAAAGATCAGACTTGAGTACACCTGTGAGTCAAAATGTTGGAGATGAGAGGGAAAAAAAGGAAGGGATGACATCAGATGATGGACGAATGGCAGACATCAATATTATCTTAGTTTTCTGGCACCTAACCTCTCACTCTAATATCTTCAAGTCTTTTGAACAGTATGTGGTGTGCACTATTAGGTATTAATTTTCTACCATCTTACTTATTCAAACAACACATTGAGGACTAGCATTTTATTTTTTAGTAAGTTTCTCTGGATTTAATTTGCGTATTACAGTTTAAAACTAAATGACATTTTAAACAAGTACACCTCAATATAAAAGACTGGTGTAAAATTGAAATATTTTAGCAAAATGAAGCATAAGGTATAAAATTATATGAAAAATTTATAAATAATTTCCGGAAAATGAGGATATATTGAGTTACATGAGTCACACGTCACAAGTTAATTGCTATCACTTTGTAAGAATCCATGCTAGTACTTTTTTTCATAAATGTTAGTCCCTGAGCGAATAAAAGTTGTGCAGAAATTTATACCCCTTTTCTTGTATTTGAATAATAAGATGTGGGTTTCAGAAAACATATTAAATTATCACATTCCCTTAAATAAGACACCAAGTTCCAAACTGTACACAAGTACATAAACTTGAGTTAGTAAGTAGTTGACAAGCCTCGAGAAACATTGATGTTCCTTTTGTGACGTGACGTGTCACAGTCGTATCCCATCACCGTATCAGTTTCAGAAGACACAGTCTGCCTCAAAGGTGGTTGTCATGTCATGTTAGTGAACTATACGGTCCTTATGTTGTGCATGTAACGTTATAGTTTCTCTAACATAAGGTACTAAATAGGGACGGCGATGTAGGTATTGCTATCGTTCCGGGGCATTATTCTCGAATTGTTTCAATCTGTCTGAAGTTTAATTTTGGTTAGAATACTTATTTCTTTTGTTTGATCTTAGCTTGTAAAAAATAATAGGGTTTTAATTCGCATGCCTTAGTGAATAGGGTCCATGTTTAAATTTACCATTAATTTTATTCAGTAAATAATTCCAACGGAAACAATTATGGATACAATTGTATGTAAGGAAGTGATTCGTGGATTAAATTTAATGAGATATGAGAAGACCGACTCCAGAATATAAACATACATTATGACTAATTTTCCATGAGAATTTTCCTAGTTATCCTTAATTTAGAACGACGGATACACGGACATGACAACCTTATCCCAGTGTCAGAGCAATTGTAATGTTTATATGAAGACACTATTAATAATATTAAATAAATCAATTTTGTAATATTTGCACAGAACACTTATTTTGCAAGACTTTCCCCTATTTAGTACCTTAAACTTTGTCGAGCAAACAGCACAGACATCACATCGGACTGTTAGACAGGAACTCTCATCCGTCTCTGGAAGTGACGTTGACGTGTCTTATGCAAGTATTATTATTTGTAATAATAATTCGAGACGCAGTGCAGTGGCAAACAAATATTTCTCGGATAATAATTTCTTTGGGTATCCAAGTGCAAGTTAAACAACATGTGACAAATTATAGGTCCGAATTCGGTGTTTTCATAAATTTTAAAACCTCTTTGACTGTGAAGATAATTACATTTAAAAATATTTGAATTTTCACAATCAGTCGATTAACACCTTAAAATAAGCCTTTTAAAATTAGAATGCCTAAAGAATCTCTACTTCCACTGCTACATTGTCCATCTAAGTCTATTTAAAGGAAAACATCTTGAGTATATTTGCACTCTAGTATGTGGAAATAACTTGTCATAGAATTTTAACAAAATTTGGGACGGATGTGTTCCCCAATTTACCCCCCCCCCTCCAACGGACTCATCTCAGTCAGCCATCATAATACATATCTGTACCAGATTGCAAATGAATATCTCAATTTTATTTTATAAACCCCTATAAGAATGAAGTCGAAATGGAGGAGGGGTTGGAAAATGTTATAAAAAGATCTGAAGTATATGTCTTCTAGCATATACACCAAAAATTCCAAGTTTCTGTACTCTTACCAGCTTGCTATACTCATTTGCCCCTGTTTACCTCTATTTAACCCCAAACACTTCAACGGATAAGTTAACAAAACAATCCAGTTTCAGATTTCGTTATAATACATATGTGTGCAAAATTTCGTCAGAGAAGTCAGAGAAAACGTGCGTAGAAAAGAAAAGTTACAGACCAGGCAGACAGAAACATTTTTCGCTTAAATTTAAAATTTCGAAGTAAAACAGTACGTAAATTGATGAAGTCATCGGTTCAAGTGTAGATAAACAAATGTCGTCGTGCATGTTTTATCCCAAGATGCAAAGTACATCCAAAAACCTACTTGAAAAAGTTGTCGAGACGGTATTAAAACAAAACAACGTAAAATAATGTGGCTTAAAGCTGTTACATAGACGTGATCTACCTACGACAACAATATTATTTTTTAGAATATTGTGAGTTCTAAGAGTGTAGAATAATGGTAAAGACAGTGTGTTTCATGAGGAAACTTGGGTATTCAGGAACTGAACTTTAGTATTTATTGGGACACTGTAGACTTCCGTTTTGAGGTATCTCCATAGAAAATAATAGACGAGGTTGAAATCTGGTGATCTAGCTGGCCAACGATGAGGTTCTCTACGTCAAATCCATCTGTTTGGATACTCATAATTCAAACGACTTCTAACTTCAATACCAAAATGAGAAGAAGCTCCGTCATGCTGGAAGTATTGTCCTCTTATTATACCTTGCATTAAACTAGGTAAAATATTCTATAAGAAATCCAAATAAACATCTGTAGTTAGTCTTGCTGGAAGAATATGTGGCCAATTAGATTGTTGTTAATTATACCACACCAAACATATACCAAGAACTTATGTTGAGAATGGGCTTCTCTTATAGCATGAGAATTGTTTTGGGCCCAGTTATGCGAATTTCTTGAATGAAATACGCCAATCCTTGTAAAGTCGGCCTCATCTGTGAATAAAGTTCGATATGTAGTCAGTCTGTGTTCAATAATCCACTGGAAAAATTCTAACCTATTTACATTGTCATTCTGTTGAAGCCTTTCTACTTGAATATGATACGGATGTAATCTTTCTTTATTTAGAGTCCTCCAAACCCGCACATGAGGATCTCCTAATTGGACACTTGTTCGTCGGGTACTTACTTCAGGGTGTTCTTGAACAATATTAATGATATTTTCTTGATCCTCAACGTTTTGAACAATATTTCTTTCCACTTTTGATGATGGAAAACTGCCGTGCTCCCTTGCGATACACAGTTTAAAATATCCGATGACTTGGAGTTCTTGTATTAGGAAAACGAATATTGTATTCCTCTGCGGCTTGCCTACCATTACAAAATTCATAAACAAAAATAATATCGGCATATTCCTCATTTGTAAATTAATAAGACATGATTATTTGCAAACTAAGTTAACCAAGTACACTAGTTCTACTGTTTATGACAACAAACAAGAAATGTGTTAACAATCCAGCTCTATTAATAATTATGTAACAATAAAAAGAAAACTGTTTAATGATTCCTATTATAAAATGTATGTTTTACAGGAATCGGAAAAATCAAATTAAAAAAGTTCGGTACTAGAATTAAGAAAAATTATTATAATAATCTATCAAGTGTGATAAGTGTATAAAGTGTCTAAAATTTAAACAATGTCCGAAAAATAGTAAGGACGTTCTGGCGAAAATAAATTTAGGCCAAAATCAGTTTATCACCCTCTATCTCAGAAATTAAAAGCAATGGGAAAATTTCAGTGGCAGTTCCTGAATACCCAAGTGGTCCTCTACCGCTCCTGGAAGTATGTACAGTTCCTCATATAACACCCTGTATATATTTTATTAAAGGCACTTACTTGAAGTTAGTGTACAAAAAGGAAACATTGTTTAAATAGAATATATTTTCTCTACCATCTTTGTCAGGAAATTTACCTGTTGTGTGTGTTCTTAATTGCAAAATTTATGAAAAAAGACGAACGTTTTTCACATAGTAGAAGTGGCGGGATCTAGTGTTCTTAATGTAAGTACATACTTTCTTTTTATTCTGCTAATGTAAATCTACTATATTTTAACGTAGTACATTGATTTCAATATTATGAATATTGCAAAATTCCTGACATATAAGATTGAACAATATAAATATAACCTATAAATGCTGCTCAAAAAACTTGTAAAAATACTTACTATTGTTCAACATTCACATCAGTATTTTCTCTTTTCCACTTCACTCTTCTGTTTTGCTAAAGGACAACTTACTATTGCATCTGTCAGACGGCCTAAATTACCACTTCTGTCGAGTCTAGTTCCGATACGCATTCCTCGCCTAAAATTGTATAGCTTCCTTGATTAACTATATTAAAGCAGGCAATAAGTGCAGCGAGGTCGCTGTGTTCTGATGCGCTGTAAATTGCTTGTAAACAATTTATATACAGGATTCTTTAAATAAGGGGACATCTTTTCTTTAAATCCACTCTGTATTTAATCAAATTCCGTGACTAGTTGGCGTTAAATATAAAAAATAAGCCAATGCAATTCTACACAACACTATGTCAGCGTTACTTTTGCCAACCTTGTAGATAAATTCTTGTCGACGTTCCTGACTGAATAAAATCAAAACAATTTGACATGTTTTATGTATTGCACGATTCAACCTGAAAATATGCACCACCTTAGCATACTTTAAAAAAGATTTTACAATTTAGCGCGAAGCAGCAGGAATGATATCTAGATGGCCATAAACCTTAGCGTTCTCCGTTCCACGTAGCAGTGTAGCTGAACCGTAGCTTGCGGCATCCATCAGCTGTCAGAGGGAATAAGATATTGCAAATCGAGCTGCGAAGATATGATCTCTCGGTGCATCGGCATAAATACAACCAATACTGTCGGTATGGGTTGGAGGATGGCCGGTATAAATAGTAGGAGTCGCGGTGGACTAAGATTTATAAATAGCATTACAAGTAATTTATGTCCGCTGCGATTGGGCGGACTCTCCTTTTGACATTCTCGAGATTTATGTTAACCGAGTTGATGGGAGGTGCACATTGTTCAACATTCGTATCAGTATTCTCTCTTTTCCACTTCACCCTTCTGCCTTATTCAGACAGAAACCGTAAATTGACCCGGCTTTTAAATGCAGCCCCCTGACCACAGGCAAATTTACCTTATCTTCCAAGCTATACGGTTTGCTAATAGTACAGGCAAATTAGCCATTTAGGGTAACAAAAATTAATATGAGGATCATCTCCGGGATTAAAGTAGGTAATAACCTGGAGAATGAGAGAACTTCCCAGTTCCGAGAAAATTCAAAAAAATTACACCAAATTCCAAATTTCTGTACTTTTACCAGCTTACAATACTTATCTTCTCTTATTTACCTCTATTTAACCCCGAATCTTTTACTGAGATTAGCACAAAATATAATACATTATGCAACATACAGGGTGTAATTAGTTTCATGTCATTAAAAAAAAACTGGTGGTAGGGAACGACAAGACAAACAAAAAAACCTGATATAACATGGGTCTAAAGCTCATAGTTTTGGAAAAAAAAAAATAAACAAAAATTTCGCAAATTTTCAATAAAATCTTTTGAGAACTGCTGGAATATTGAGGTAGGTTTAGATCGTCGCACATGTCTTTGAATATGATACTCAATATTTGTGTAGATAGCTATAAAATGTCGGCGGTCTTTAGAGGTGCGTTAAATAAGATGAAAGACGTCGACGTTTTCTGAGTGTTTAGTAGATCTGATCTGAAGAAAACTATACTCTGACTCTCCCTTGTGCAATATTTTAGTTTCTGTGGGTGTTTCGTTATGTACACACGTCCAATCCGCCGTTCGTTGGTTTTGTTATTTTTGAATTTCGGGTCACTGTGTATTTATAGTGAAGATTTATTTTATTGACTTTACCGTTCAAGTCGTTAAATTCTTGACTACGTACAGACACAACTTACTTGTTCGTTCTTTTTGTATTTCGTTTTGGATTTTGGACCAAATTTTTCTTTTATTTTTCTTTATTGACAACGTTAGTTGTTTAGTGTTGAACGGAGTACGTATGTCCTTAATTCGACGTACCGAACTGTGTATTGATGCAGATGCAGAGAATTCGGATCATTTACTTAGCTTTTAACCCAGGACACTCATTTATGTTACAAACGTAAATAAATCACATTTAAATATTGTAAATTATAAACATTAATCCAATATCTTGTTCCAAATTAAGACACACATGTATAGTAAAGCTCTGTTTAAACTCCTATGTCCATTATTATTTGCTTGCAGTTGTGCAGGAAAAGATAACGAATTATTTACCTCTTTATAATTGCCTTAGTTCGGTTGAGGCGGTCCATCAAAGGCGGTCGATGATCCAAGGCCTTTGCCCTCTTTTATGACAATTTAGAAGTTGTATAATTGGGAATTACAAGTTCATTGACCAAGAAAAGCAGTGGTTCTTAATTATTTTCTACAGTAATATTAAAAAAAATATATACATTAAATAGGTTGACCTAGGTCAGTTTTTTTCGAAGTGCCCCTAGAGGGAAAAGTCAAAAAGGTTTTTTGTTTGTCTAGTCGATCCCCATTACCAGTTTTTTTTTTAAGGCATGAAACTGATTACACCCTGTATTTCCAGATCTCGTCACGATACATATGCCTACCAAATTTCAAGTCGATGTCTTAAACCGTTCCGCACAAACAAGATACAGACCGACAGATAGACAGACAGAATTTTCAATTCCTGGAATTTAAATTCTTGAAGTTTTTTGACATTCTAGCAACAACAAAACATTTTTAATTTTTTTACTAGTGGAGTGGATATTTTTTAAAACTCAAAATAGTATCTGGGGTTTGGGTTATATGTATTTTGGCCAAGAGAATCCAAATATGTATTAAATAATATACGAGTTGTTCTATTCAAAGCTTTGATTTTCATGTAAACTATATCGAAATATTTTGGCACTTACATCATATCATTGGAAATTCTATCTCATATTACTAGCCCAAATTTGAAAATGATTAATTCACCCATTTCAAAGATACAGGAGTAATTATCAAAGAGAACATAATTCACATGACAATCTTCCTAAATTAAAATCACTAATTATTGTACTCTATTTCAAATGTGTCTATGCATATCAAAGATTTCAATATGTGGTATATATTAACATTTTTGCTAATGCAGAATTTGCAATTCTCAATAGAAAGTTGAGTTTACTTCGCTCCAATTTCTGTAGAATTGACTCCTGTCCAGTTTACCCCCATCCTCATCTAGGCAGGCTCCTATATTGTTCTTGTACGGCCACAAAATATTATTTATGCTACAGATGCCGATAAATTATATTATTTCGAAATGCTTGGAGAATCCTTTTTTGTGATGAAGATACGATCGACTCGAAATAAATGTTCTGCATTAAGAGATTTCCATTCCGAGGACGTTACGATATAATTTAGTGCCGCGTACCTAATTCATTATTTTATTGTCACAATGTTTGATGAATGTCTTTCAATTTTGTATTGATATTCTTACGACACATGTATCACGATCCTGTTTGTTTATATTTATCAATAACATGTTTGTTATTTATAAAAAATAAGTGTCTATTACATGCAAGTTTTTGTAATTGCTAATCCATTAATTTTTATCAAAAACTGTAATACCTATCGATACTGCTACAGACTTGGAAGACTAAGATATGATCTGGCATTTTATTTTTTGTTAGAAAGGGCAAGTAATAATAAATATTAAGGCGCCGAGATGGATTTTGAGATATATTTGGTATTTCAAAGAGATTCCTAAAGGTATATTGTTAAATAACAGTTAGTAAAATAATTATATTATGATTATAAATTAAGACCTTTATAGATAGATCTGCATTCTTGACAAATCATTTTTTTTAACCAACTCACTTTTCTAAACAAAAGAGGTTTTTAATGAACTTGCATGTTTCTTTTATATTTGTTCAATTGTGAATCTGGCTGAATTGGCTTAAGCTTTTTCTATGAAATTTCTGCAAATCATAAAGAGTAGTTAGGGTGGTCCCATGTTAATTTCGTCAAGCAAGGATTCGTAGTTGAGCAAAAATCGAAAAAACATGTTAGTTAGTCGAGAATTTGGCGGATGCGCCAGTGGTAATGCTCTCAGGAATTGAAACAAAATTTATACTTACATGCTTTAGGATTGGCTGATACTGAATCTGATATCAGAAGTTAAAAGTTCAAAATGGCGAATCCAGTGGAGATGTCAGAATTGCAAAACTTCTGCTGATGTAGGTACATAGAATTTGGTATATACATGAATTTATGAGCATTCTCTAATAACAAGTCCAATGTAAAAACTATTCAAAACCAAGGTTATTTTCCTTTATTTTCAAGTTCCAGTAGTTAATGAATATTTTTGTTCAAATAATGCAATCTGCAGGCAAATATTAAAAAAATCAGCACAGTCACAATTATGGATTTTGAGAAAAACTTATGTGAATACCAGTCACGAGACAACTAATTAATGTTTTTGAATCATTTTCATTTCCTAAAAATGTACAGGGTGGCCAAAAATAATTTCTCAATTAACAACTTTCTAAATTGAATTTTCTCAATTTTTTTCAAATGGAACACCCTGTATATTTTTCAACCATGTGATGTAGAAACGAAAAACGAACATTTTTTGTAAGTAATTCCCTATGGCTAATTGCAACCAATTTTGTTTTATTGAGCAATAATTGCAAAATTCAAAAATAAACTTAAAAAAGAGGTTTCTTCAAATAACTCAGTAGAAAAAATTATAGTAAATGTTCCACATGTTACCCATTTTGATTGACACATCTCTATGCCTTTTTGAAATGAAGTTCCCACTGTTCCTAAAACTGCCGGTGTGATAGATCTAAAGGCAGTTATTATTCTTTCCTTCATATTTTGTACTGTTGTTGGTGTTCTCTATAAACAATTTCCTTCACGTATCCCCATAAAAAGAAACTCATTTTTGTAAGATTTGGGGATCTAGCAGGCAATTTAGTGGGTCCATTTCTTCCAATCCATTGATGAGGGTAGGTATTATTTAAGTGGTTTCTAACTGCATTTAAATAATGTGGTGGAGCACCATCTTGCTGAAACCACATTCTCTTTCGAATTCTTTCAGGGAGATTTACCAATAACTGTGGCAGCTAGTATTCCAAAAAATGAAGATAAATAGTTCCAGTCAATGTACCATCAAAGAAATGTGGCCCTATTACATGTTCTCCAATAATACCTCCCCAAACGTTTATAGACCATCTGTGTTGGTTATCAACTTGCATAAAAAAGTGAGGAGTTTCCGAAGTATAATAATGGAAATGGTGCCTGTTAACAAATCCATTTTTATGAAAGTTACCTCAGCAGTGAATAAAACATTATTGAAGAAGTTAACATCATCTTGCATTTTACCTTTGGACCAATTACAAAATTGTAGGCGCTTTTGAAAATCGTCATCAGATAATTCCTGGTGCATTTGAATATGATATGCATGCAATAATAATAATTACAATAATAATAATAATAAATTCTTTATTGCTACAGATCTCTATTCAAAAAAGACAGCATTGTCAAAAGTTTACATTCCTATTTTGAAATTTCGTTTTGAAGAGCTATACCGAATGATTAAAAAACATACAGTTTACAAATACAACGAGAGCAAAGAAGAAAAATACAATATGCAAAGAAGTTCAAATACATTGAGTTTAGATAAATAGATAACGAGAAGAAATACAACAATAATATAAGTCATACAGTAAAAATAAAAATATGAACAATATAAAAATAAACGTAAAATTATTTGTTTTTAAGATTCGACCCACAGATCGTCTACTTATTCCTACTAATGAGCCCACTTTTCTTTGACTAACATGGGATTCTCAACCGTTGGCAACACCACAAAAAACTCATTTTCTTCGTTTACAACACGTTTTGTTCTTTCACTTTTTTTTATATTCGACATTTCCAGTTTCCAGAAATCTTTGGAGAAAGTTTTGGAATCTGCTAACATCAGGAATCCTTCTTTTGGGATAATGTTGGTGAAAAATTCTATTGGCAAGTAAACAATTTCTGTCTGGCTCGCCCAAAACAAAGGCCATTTCTACAAGTTGCGCTTTATTAAAATTCATATTGTACAATTCCAAATATTTTAAATTCAATACAAATTGTAACTAACGACCAATAAGTGTGATCAATGCTCCGTTGTACACGACAATGGGCTTGTTCAGCATTTTTTTTTAATTTCACAAATCGAAAGTGCAAGTATAAATTAATGGATCTGCAAAATATCAGAATCTTATTCGCACGTTTAGTATCTTAAAAACTATTACAAATTTCCATCTCACGAAAATGGGGCGTGGCCAGGCGCTACGTCACTATACGCATAGACTCGGCGATCTCAATAGACTTGATGCTCCTTATTGGTTATAATTATAATTGTTTTCGAAGTATTGTTTGTTTTGCTTACTACTTGACAGTAGGAGAGTACAATTTGGTGAAATGTCAAAAAATTACAATTTTCTCTCGCTCCTGCCAGAACGAATTTTCAATTTTGACCCTGCAATTTATGATTATAATTCATCGCCGACCTTCTCCTTTCCGTAGACACATAGAACGAACTTCCACTCGACGTATTTATTTAGTTACCAGCGTTTAAAAATTCCATGTTTTTCGACTTTTCAGGTTAAATTTGAAAGGTTCCAGAAAGCCATTTTTCTTACGTCACTTACGTATAGTGACGTAACATATGAGCGCTCGGTTTTTGCAACTATTACCAATTTCAACTCCTTATATCTCGAGAACGGAAAAAGTTAAGAATACGAAATTTTAAGTGTATAATGAGAATATCGAGTACTATATGAAAAAGTATAAAAACCATATAAAAAGAATATCATGGAACAAGCCCATTTATACAACACTGAGGTTTTATTGCTTGTAGAACAACGAAAACGGCAAAAGAATGTACAAAAATATATTACAGTAAAGGACCTGTTAAATACTAATTACTCATTTCAATGGATTGGAAGAAATGGTCCCACTAATGGTCTCATTTCAAAATTGCACAAAGATGTGTGTCAATCAAAATGGGCAACACGTCGAACACCTATTATAAATTTTTCTAACGAATTATTTCAGGGAACCTTTTTTTTTAAGTTTATTCTTGAATTTGACATTTATTAATGAAACATTTTCTTTATAGGATTTTGCAAACAGTGGAAAGAAAAGCTATCTATGAGAACTAAAGGAAAAACTATATATATAAAAATATTAATGAAATCTTTGCATTCTTTCGATAACCTGACTTCTGGTTATGCTAACAAGTAAAATTCTGATTTGCCATTTTCATTTTAACACTAGCATCCAACCTACTCCCCTACGGCTAAGCAGGCTAAACTAGTATCTACATGATCCCCTACGATATGTAAATTCAGTTAAAAATGAGAACAAAGGCCTGAAATTAATTTATTTACGTACCTTGTCTTTAAAAATTTTTTTCATTCAAATGAATTACATTTTCATAAAATCTCATTCAGTTTCTTGGAAATGCTTAGCCTTTGAAACTTGTTAGCATAACTAGAAGTCAGGTTATCGAAAGAATGCCAAGATTTCATTAATATTTTTATATATATAGTTTTTCCTTTAGTTCTCATAGATAGCTTTTCTTTCCACTGTTTGCAAAATCCTATAAAGGAAATGTTTCATTACTATAAGCAAACAAATAATAAATAATTCACTTTTAAACTTGACATTTATTTATTTATAAAACGAAAATGGTTGCAACTAGCCATAGGAACGCACTTACAAAAAATTTTCGTTTTTCATTTCTACATCACATCGTTGAAAAACATACAGGGTATTCCATTTGAAAAAATTGAGGAAATTCAATTTAAAAAGTTCCTAATTGAATAATAATTTGTGGCCACCCTGTACAGTCTTAGGAAATGAAAATGATTCGAAAACATTAATTAGATGTCTCGTAACTGATATTCACATAAGTTTTTCTTAAAACCCATAATTGTGACCGTGGTGATTTTTTTAATATCCATCTGCAGATTGCATTATTTCAACAAAAAAATTCATTACATCCAAGTGGTTGGAAGATATTCAATCCTAATATAGGAATGAGCAGAGTCTAGAAAGAGGCTTCAAAAAATGTCCTGTAATTTCGTCTTGACTCGTCCTGTATGTTCGAAAATAATTTTCAGTTATAGACTTTTTTATCTAGTTTAATTTCTTTTTTTTATTTCTAGCTATCGTAGAACTCGAGATATCGAGGTCCGATGCACTATTGCCCCACCTAGAGGCCAAGGTTTCAAGTAATATATTTAGAACTTATTACATTGGACGTTTGGGCGATAAATAGGGATAAATAAGTAAGGCAAGCTAGATGTGAAATATGTGATTCCACAGGTAGCGGCTTTATATAATTAAAATTGTTTCGCAGTAACTAGGGTTTAAATTTAAATTTTAAAATTCTGTGTTAAACGATTTGTTTAAAAAATGTATCCTATATACCATTGCTTTACAAATTATCAACCTTGTAATTTTCTTCTGACAAAAACTCTCCAACTGATTATTAAAAATTGAATTATCATTCGCTGATAAACAGTTGCCACATTTATGAAATTATTTCAACTATTGTTATCCCAAATCGCACCATATTCGGTACCTATGTCTCTACTGAAATCGGAGGGAGTGGCATAGTGCTAAAGGACAAGACACGTAACTGGCTGTGGAGTTACAGAGAGGCCGTAGAAGAGCCCGGAGATTTAGCAGGCTGTTCAGAGAACTCGACATACGCATACATCTCAGGCGGCCACGGCGAGCACCCCGTACTGATAGAGACATCTAACAGGGCCTGCAGACACAATTCATTACAGGAGTGATGTTATAAGTAACAACAGTTGGGAATAAGAGCTGATGGGTAGTAAACCATTTAATTTCGCCAATTTCGTCTTGATTATAAAGAAGAATAAGGAATTTCAATTTCAATTATTTATTTTCGGTTGCTCGTTCAATTTCGCCCCTACCTAAAGGAATTCGGTATATGAAACCATGATAATATAAAAATTTTATGTTATTTATTTGAATCTGAATTTTTGCAGATTTGGACAAAGAACTTTGCACTTTTTGTATTTTTGAAAACGACGTTTAAATATATTTATTAAAAATCTACGCCTTGACAAATCGTGTTTGCAATGTAACCTATAAATGAAAAAAACATAAGATAATATTCTGGGTTTATAAGTTTACTTCCAAAAAAACGGCTGCCTAAGGAATCACTACTTCCATGTCCACATTTTTGATCCAAGTCTCTTTAAAGGAAAACATCTTCACTATATTTGTACTCTAGTATGTCGAAATAATCGGTCATAGAATTTTAGTAGGTAATATTTGAGGCAGATATCATAAAAAAATTTGAGGCGTTGCTTTCCAATACATACGTCAAAAATTAAGTTTTTTATTCTTACTAGCTTTCTCCACTTATTTTTCCAAACTTACACATTCACTCCCTACCCCTTCAATGGAATCATCTCAATCAAAAGTCATTACAATACATACGTGTACCCAATTTCAAGTGAACATCTCAATTTCATCAGCCCCTGTATTAATAGAATGGGGGTGGTGCATGGGATTGAAAAATGATATAAAAAATGTAAGGCCTTGGCTTCTGGTATATACACCAAGTTTTTGTACTCTTACCACCTTGCTTAACTTATTTTCGCTTATTTATCCCTATTTAATAACCCCCCCACCCCACCCCACCTCAAAACATAATCTAATTAAAGGTGTCGTTATAATACACAGATGTACCTTTTAAGTGAAAATCTCAATTTTATTTTATCAATCGTTTTAATAACGGAGTGAAGGTGGTAGGGTGGGGTAGTGCTGAAAAATATGAAAAAATCTGAGGCCTTGGTTTCTAGTATATACACCAAATCCCATAGTTTTGTACTCTTACCAGCTTGCTTTACGTATTTTCTCCTATGTAACCTCCAACCCTTCAACGGAATCATCTCAAAATATAATCTACTTCCAGGTATCGTTATAATAGTGGAGGTGGTGGCGATGTAAAAAAAATTTAAAGCCTTGGCTTCTTGTATATACACCAAATCTCAAGTTTCTTTACTCTTACCACCTTGCTTTACATATTTTCCCCTGTTTACCCCTATTTACCACCAACCTTTCACCAGGTAAGTCCAAAAAACAATCCAATTCCAGATCTTGTTATAATACATAAGTGTACAAAATTTCAAATCTTTATCTCAAACAGTTCCAGAGAAACCGTGTGCACAAAAAAAAGATACAGATAGACAGACAGAAAAATGTTTTCACCTATATTTAAAATCTCAACGTTTCATGACACCCTAA
This sequence comes from Stenurella melanura, assembly GCA_963583905.1. Lineage (NCBI taxonomy): Eukaryota > Metazoa > Arthropoda > Insecta > Coleoptera > Cerambycidae > Stenurella > Stenurella melanura. The sequence continues at coordinate 16,625,289 of OY757312.1, read as the reverse complement.
ACCTGTTTCAACAAGAGAAATTTTTGAAATTCTTTTTACGATTATTACTATATAATCTAGGCAATAAGCCGGGAAAACGCTAAAATAAAATAAAAAAGACATGTAGGTACGAATAGAATTTTTTTTTTCCATTCGATTCCTGGGGTGATATGGATCATTCATAGCCATTAAAACGTTATCGGTCACCCCTTCCAACCCTTGGGGGTCAAAAATGGTCGAAATTTTGCCCATTTTTTCAAAATTTTTAACTGAGGCACTCCTCATATTTTCTTAGGTATAGGATACACAAGTTTTAACCATTTCTGGTATTGTAAATATGATAAAAATCATTGGCTTTAAGGGAATTTTGGTTAGATTTAACATATAGTACACTATTTCTAGTATATAGATGCATGCTAAGGGTTAAACTTTTAATCATTTAAATAAATTTCGACGAGGTGTGTATCTTGTCACTCCCATCATATTTCTAACAGCTCTTTTCTGTTTTTTAAAGATTCTTTCAAAACTATGAGATGACCCCCAGAACATTCCGCCATATTTAGCACTAGGCACAAAGTGCGCATGATAGTAAGACATTACAGTTGACATATTGGAAATGTTTTTTTAACTTATACAACTTAGACCACAATCAATGTGTATTACTAGAATTTAGTACTACTTGCTCAACCATCTACTTAACATACATAACTATCATTGAAAGAGGTGAATCTAGGTGTCAAATTTATAAATATGGTTTTGGAGATGTTTAAGAATAATTCAGAACTATTATACCAATCGGTGCATCTGTTTGTCATGTGTTGAGCTATTATTAATAATTCTGGCACAGTTGTTTCAGATACAATGAGAGAATTGTCATCAGCAAACATTTTTAAGGCATGTTAATCGAAGATTTCAGGTGTCATTAATGTATAGCAAAATCAGTAAGGGACCCAAGACAGAGCCTTGAGGTACCCTAACTTCAACATCGAGTTCTTCAGATCTAATACCATTTACTTCAACCAGTTGTTCTCTCTTAGAAAGATATGAAATAATCCAGTCACTTTTCCCTCTTAACCCACATTTTTTAAGTTCTTCTATGAGCAAGGTATGATTCATTAAATAGCCAAATATTCCACCAATAATAGTTCCGAAACATCGGTGTTGTGTGAATGACTTTGCGGCCATAGATAGATAGATAGATAGATAGACCAATAATGGTAAAATAAACAAAGAAAACATACATGCAGTTCGGATTGCAAACCTCCTCAATTTTAAAAACTTTGAATTTAATAAAAAAGTCATTACTTATAGATAGTTGGAGATGCAATCGTTCACATCCATTGAAACAGATTTGTGTCACTACGATTTGCGTATACGTTTTGAAATTCGAATTTGTTTTCAATTAACAATGCCTACTATTTATTTAGCCTTAATACACTTCATTTAATTTTATTATTTATGTCTATTACGTCATTATTCTTCCTCTTCCTCATTGCAGAAACTTGAAAACTTGAATTAAATATTTCTTATAATTAAATAGTGGCATGTGTGAGTCGGACGAATGGTAAATATTTTGAGCCGGAATGAAATTACCCCCCCCCCCTCCCCCGTTTTCGAGGATGTTGTTCTCTTTGGGGTTGCACAACCCCTCAAAAAGACCAAAAACCACCCCCTAGAGGGGTAAAACGCGATTTAATAGGTTTCCCTCCAGAAAATAGTATTTTCCTCCCGTTTTCAAGGATGCTGAGCACAGTGGTGGTGTTCGTAATTGCGTCCGACCCCTACCAACCCCTCCACCGGCCAATACTCGCCCCCGAAATGGGTGAATTTTTTTTTTCGGATTATCAGCGGCAAATATATATTCCCCACCGTTTTCAAAGATGCTGAGCACGGTGGTGGTGTTCCCCATCGCGTCCGACCTCTACCAACCCCTCCACCGGCCAATACTCGCCCCCGAAAGGGGTAAATTTTTTTTTCGGAATATACATTTCCCTCCCCTCCCCGTTTTCGAGGTTGCTGTTTACGGGAAGAATAATCTTATTTCTTTTCTTGGTTGTAAATAATTGTGAACAGTGGAGGGGTCGGTACGGGTCGGACGCGATTACGAACACCACCACCGTGCTCAGCATCCTTGAAAACGGGAGGAATATATATTTGCCGCTGATAATCCGAAGAAAAAAAAATTCACCCCTTTCGGGGGCGAGTATTGGCCGGTGGAGGGGTTGGTAGGGGTCGGACGTAATTACGAACACCACCACTGTGCTCAGCATCCTTGAAAACGGGGGGGAATATATATTTGCCGCTGATAATCTGAGAAAAAAATTCACCCCTTTGGGGGGCGAGTATTGGCCAGTGGAGGGGTTGGTAGGGGTCGGACGCAATTACGAACACCACCACCGTGCTCAGCATCCTTGAAAACGGGAGGAAAGTACTATTTTCTGAAGGGAAACCTATTAAATTGCGTTTAACCCTTCTAGGGGGTGGTTGTTGGCCTGTTTGAGGGGTTGTGCAACCCCAAAGAGAAATTCTGACACCGCCATCATGTTCAGCATCCTCGAAAACGGGGGGGGGGGGTAATTTCATTCCGGCTCAAAATATTTACCATTTTCGCATTTATTCCGACTCACACACGCCACTAAAACACTGCTATTGGAAAATCCTATAACTTTCAGAATACTAGGAATACCAGGACTATTTGCACCCAATGATAACCAAATGCTATTCAGAATGTTTTTTTTTGTTCAAAAATTTTTAGTCAGTCTTTGCAGTGTACACTGTAGACAAAAAAGGTACGAGTCTGTTTTCAAATACCCCTTCAAATAGTTGTCTTATATGCCTCACCGTATTTTTTAGGTGATGCCAACGAATCTGATGTTTGAGGATGAGCTGTAGCACAGTACGAATCAATTCGTGCCAGTACATAAAAATGTGACGGAAATGTTACATCTATGTTCGTTCTATATAAAAAGTTCTATTTTTCCTGATTGATATTTTATCGTATTATAGAAACCAACTTTGTTTTGAGTTTACTAAGTATACCTAAAATATTACTAAGCACGTATATCTAGCTAAATGGCAATTTGTCTCGTGACTAAGGTGGATTCAAGCTTTAAAGTTCCCTCAAATAGAGTCATTAGAGGCGTAATAAGTATCAACTTTTATATTACTTTTCCAAGTAATACTATAAAAATTAACCTCTATCGTTAATCACGACAGTTTTAAATAGTTAACATTAAAAAACTGAACTGGTCCCTCCCAGAGATTGCACAAACCCTTAATTACAATGTTCCTACTCTCTCCCCCGTGCTTGTCAGTACATTCTCCTTCTCTGGAGTAGATTACCATCAGAAGATTGTCGCTGCTTAACTACATACGTTCAATGATATTTACGATCGTCACCAGGGCATCGATATAAGTCCACTACCGGTTAGCCGATGAGATTCAAGCAAGCCACGCTACATATTTGTTGAGTCAGCAGGATGTGAAGTAGGGCTCTGGGATTTTCATACGAAACTAGTGAGGCTGACTAATATGCAAATATGGGCTCTGAATATTTATTTATTCGTTTATTATACTGTTCGTAAATATGTAACTGAAGAGTGCACTGAATTTGATCGCCACATTTCTGAACTCATGAATAACACTTGCAGAAAAAAATGGTTATTAGGCCTAAAGACCCTAAAGGGCACACCCCACAAGTTATTTTATCCAATAAGTGTTATGTGTATAATATTAGTTAATAATAATAATAATAAAATTCATTTCCCAAATGATACATGTAGTGATAAATAATACAGTTAATACTGAATAATATCCAAAAAACAGGTTGTAATCAGTTTCATGTCATTAAAAAACTGGTAATGGGGACCGACTAGACAAACAAAAAACCTTTGTGACTTTTCCCTCTAGAGGCACTTTGAAAAAACTGATCTAGGTCAATTTATTTAATATTTTGATAGACAACTATTGAGAACCACTGCTTTTCTTGGCAATGGACTTCTAGTTCCCAATTATACAACTTTTAAATTGTCACAAAACAGTGCTCGCCGGCACACGCGGTGTCAAAGGATCATCGACCGCCTTTGATGGACCGCCTCAACCGAACTGAGACAAGTATAAAGAGGTAAATAATTCGTTCTCTCTTCGTGCACAATTGAAAGCAAATAGTGGCCATAGAGGTTTAAACAGAGCATTTCTTTACATGTGTGTTTTTTAATCAGGAACAAAATATTGGATTGTTTATAATTTATAAAATTTAAATGTGGTTTATTAACATTTGTAACATAAATGAGTGTCCTGGGTTAAAAGCTTACTACCTACCTAAATGATTCAAAATCTCTGCATCTGCATCGATTCACATTTCGGTACGTCGAATTAAGGACATACGCACTTCGTTCAACACTAAACACTAAACTATCAACTAACGTTGTCAATAAAGAAAAATAAAATAAAAACTAGGTACAAAAGCCAAAAAGGAATACAAAAAGAACGAACAAGTAAGTTGTGTCTGTACGTAATCAAGAATTTGACAACTTGAACAGTAAGTCAATAAAATAAATCTTAACTATAAATACACAATGACGCGAAATTCAAAAATAACAAAAACAACGAACGAAATAACGAAATACCCACAGCAACTAAAATATTGCACAAGGGAGAGTTATACCTACCTCAATATTCCAGCAGTTCTCAAAAAAATTTTATTGAAAATTTGCGAAATTTTTGTTTATTTTTTTTTTCTCCAAAACTATGAGCTTTAGACCCCATGTTATACACGGTTTTTTTGTTTGTCTTGTCGTTCTCTACCACCAGTTTTTTTTAATGACTAAACTAATTACACCCTGTATATGTGTTCATATGATAATGTCTACATTGCAGACACATTTTATGTGACCCCATAAAAATAATCTACAGGGTTGAAATCCGGAGACATTGTCGGACATACATGAGGACCTTCCCGATCAATCCATCTGTTTGGATATGTATAATACGTTTTATAACAATATCTGAAGTTTTTGTTTTTCGCACAATTATGATCCAATAGTTTGTTACTTCGTTGCAACTGTTCTTGTTATAGGTATGGTATCTTGCTGTTTTAGTTCTTAATAAATAAAGGAATGAAATAGAATGAATAAAATAGATTCTTGATTTACTGTTCTATTTATTTTACCCCCTCCATAATAATTGATAGTAAAACATAATAATTATTGCTGAAAAAAATGTAAATGCCTAATTTAATAGTGGAAGCATTTTTTGCACGTATTCATCTATATTTTCTAAATTCTCATATTGGACTATTTAGTGGAATTTAGTTCGAATGTGGAAAAAGTGTGGAAAAAAATTTATGATGACTTTGTTCAGTTTTTTATGTACTTTTCGAATTTAATATTAAAAAAAAACATATACAGCGTATTGTTGTCTTGAAGGACAGCAAAAACATTTTTTTTTCGAGTCCAGACTTATATTTTTGTGTGTATGACACAAATAATTATTTAGGATCACTGGTGTATTATATATGCCAAATATGAACTTATTATTCTATTCCTTTACAAAGCAACAAAAAAAAATTTTTGGAAGAAATACATAAAATATCCTGTATTTCAGCAGCGAGGTTCCGACTAGCTTTTTCAATGGGTGATTATGACTACCCTCGGTGTCATCTATCTGCCATTAAAGCATGTCCGTTTCTTCGTGAAACAGCCTGTATATCTAAAATCTACGCACAGCTTATTTAAGGACTTGATACAAATATAATTAAGAAATAATTTAATATAATTGTTTATATGCATGTTCATAACTTTTCCAAATCAGTGGATGCACGTTAAGAGAGATGTTATAAAATGTTTGTATGATAGGGCCAAAATCATTTCTTTTAATGATGAAAGACTAAACAATGAGAAGAGGTTTATAAAACAAGTTCTTATAAATAACCAATTCCCCCTCTATCGACAGAACTCTCAGTTCTGTCGATAGAAACTTCATAAATATTGAAAATAACAATCAGGTACGACCAAAACCTGAAAAACGTTACACAGCATTAATTCCGTATATATGTATGCGTATGGTCCGAAAAGTTGCGCCATATCGGTGATAGATTTGATATTAGGACGGCATTTCAAACAAACAACACTTTAAGATCTATTCCGACAAAGGCGAAACCGAGGAACCACGAGCAAAATTCAAAAAACTGCATTTATAGTATTCTGTGTGTGTGCAACAAACATAACGTGGGTGAGTCATCCAGACCGTTTGGTGTAAGATTGGGTGAACACAAAAATTATATCAGAAAAAATTAAATTCAGAGGTCCAAGATCTGCGAACACGCTTGGGAGAACGGACATAGAACAAACTGGGACTCGGCAAAAGATGTCTGTACAACCTGGTGGCCAATATTAATAGAAGAACTTCACATATTTCACATTGTATAAAAATTTTAAAAAACTGTTAACTATATCAACAGTTCTATACAAATAGTAAGTATGTACAACATTTTTAGAGCTGTGTATTTATCATACACAGCAAACAAGATTTTTCAATAAAAACAAGCCTTGAAAAATTAAGCAGATTAGATTTCCGAAACGTCGGCGAAATATTTAATTTCAAGTTCTTATGCTTATTTGTGTTATTTGTTAAAAAAAGCAACCTCTAACTGATCCTTTGACGTAAGTCACAGGCGTAGAGGTTATTTTCCAGTAACATACTTGTTAGTTGTGATATTTTGTAGATTTCCTGAGAACCGGTTAAAAAGAAAAAACACATGTGGCAGGAAGTCCCAAAGAATTAGAAAAAATTAAGATACTGCCACAAATAACACTTAAACAATATTTAGAAAAAGGAATGCAACTAACCTTGGAAAAGGTTACACAAGAACAAACCGAAGCAATGATGAAAAGGCAAAAAAGATAGTTCTTTTTATGTTCTATATTTAGTATTTTTTCTATGTATAATTAATACATCAATTAGATATATTTTGCATCTTAGTGTGGCGTCTAGCCATTTTTTGATTAATTTTTTAGCAATCCGACAGAGTTTATTTTCTTAAAGAATGATGGAGTTCCAGCGAAAACGATGGTATTTTAAGGTAGGTGTAACAATTTTTTACCTATAGTTTTTTCAGCTTTGGGAACTATAATGGATTTACTTTTATATCTGGTGTCATGCGGATGTGTAATCTGCGTCAAAGCCCCTTTATATTTAAATTGTCGCATAAGGAAATTTTGCCTTGTATCTAATAAAAACGATTCACTAAAAAGTTGATCTGTTGAGGAACGATAATAATCTTTCCTATATATGATTTTAATAATCCACTTTTGAACGTATTTCAATTTTTTAAAGAAATTATTTGTTACTCTACCCCTTGCTATAAGTTTTCTAACAATAAATTCAATCTGATAGTTCCATTTTCGATGCTTGTCAATAAATATGCCTAAGTACTTAACGTTAACGGCTATTTCTCTTTTTATTATACTTTGGCTCGTTTTAAATTTTAGTGTATTATAATTTGGTACAACATTATCATACAAACTACATGGTGAAAACTGTGTTTAAAAAAAATTAATAGTTAATAGTTGCTTATTAAGAAACTGTATTATGTTTAAAAAGTCATGATCTACTCTCGTTTTGATTCCGACTAGCTCTCGGATTTATAGAACACCGCAGTATCGCCTCGAAACTCATGCTTTTCCCCACTGAAGGTATTCTGAATAACTCACTTATGTAGATATTAAAAAGTATAGGGTCTAGTACCGTCCCTTGAGGCATTTCATATTGTACTGTTTTTTTTTCAGAAATTACAATATTATTAACTTTTACCCGTTGCACTCTACCTATTAAAGATTTTGTCATAAGTTTCTATGATATGTCTCGAAAACCAATATTTTCAAGCGTTTTTAAAAAATGTGAGTTCATTGGGAACTATTGGTCCTATCGTTCACGACAGTTCTCTTAAAAGTCCTTAATAATATTAAAATATTACCTAATGTGCATACAGTTCGCTTGAAGCTAGGAGACACACTTTATATTGCAGATTCAATTTCTCGTGTTTACAAATATAATATTTGTATACAATACAGTACAAAATATAATAGTGTATAATGCGATTTCCTACCTTTGTTAATATATAACAACATTTTGTATGATACACTGACGAGGAACAATAACTTTGAAACACATATCCATAGCTGTCTCCTTGTTTCTTATCTGGGTGTGGGTGTTTATAATTTTTTTATTGGTCACTGTAAATTCTTTCATTCATTTATAAGAAGTCGCAAGAGAAAAGTAACTTAAGTTAAAACACAAACCACGAGAAATCCGACATCTGTGCTTTAAAAATATATTCTCTAACATTACAGTTATAGAAACACCAAAACAATGAATACTACATGTGATGGCAGTTTTAATTATCCATAGATAATGCAAACTTGGTAGGCGAAAGAGGTATCCAGTTTAATGTACTGGTACTATTTCAGCTCCGTGTCACTCCTAAGGTTCCAAGCACGACAATCGTGGTACCGCCCGAAAGTTAATATAATCACAATAAATTAAAAATAAAATTATTTTCAACCAAAAAGAAACAATAGTTTGATATGTTTATACTGATCGACTTCACAATCAGGATAATGATCAACAATTTTAATATAAATAAAATTTAGGAAAGATAAATTAAGAGGTATTCTGAGTATCGAGGTAACGCAACATTTTTTATAGACTATTTGCCTGGATTTAAAATCAGCTCGATCAAAGCTTCCAACGTTGACTTGAGTGAGTAATTGAGTGTTAAATTTAGATAAATTAGGCAAATTACTTCTCAAGTACTTTATATTTTATGCACCTAATTTATTTTATAAAAATAAATACAAAATTGAGCAGTTAAGGACACAGGAAACATGTAAACCTGTTCAAATTCTTAACGTTTTCTAGCAAGAATCACATTTAACAATTTGTGCTCTTTCATTTTTGAAACCAAGCAATTAATTTCAATTAATAACATTTTGTTTTGGGAATAATACCCTAACTTTAATTGGTAAATTTGCCGCACCTGTACATATTCGCTTCTTCTTTTACTTTGCCATTAAGAGGATATGTACATCATTCAAAAAAGAAAAAAATGTTTTTATACGGGGTATTTACGTAACCTTTGATACAGAATACGAGAGTTTTGTGGGAAGTTTTAAAAAAACTTAAACTGTCTTTATAAAAAACCGTTAAGTACTAAGATTGAATAAACCTGGCGAGTATTAAATTTTATTCGAGAATTTTTAATAATCGCTTTTTAAATACCACGCACAGTGATTCAAAATCGAATCTAGAGGAACATTTTCAAATTTTCCAATATTGATTGATTGATTACTCAGCGTACGGTAGGCATTGCTGCCACTTTCGGACATCCAATCTGGATATTTTTATATTCCACCGGGACCGGCTGCATACGCCGGATTGGATATGGGACATGTTTGTTGCCAGCAGCGAGAATCACATGACGCATGGAGTAGGAATATAGGATGGGAAGTGTAGGTGTTTGTGAGATGCTTATTTTAAGTTTTCATATTTCTTTTAGGTTTCCATCTATCATCGTCTTGCTTATTCTCTTTTCTGTTTCTAACTCTAGCAATGTGCACATCCTCCATCCAGATATGGTTTCATGTTTCCCAGAAATTTGTGTTTTCGTTTCAACGTCAATTAGAGTTAATAACCTAATAAACTAATACTACTAATAGAACTTTTCTCTTTTGTCCGTGTTGGCAGCTTCCCTCTCTGTTCTGCAGGATTTCCGCATTACTCGTTGTTTCAGTCTTCTTAGAAACCAATCTTTTTTCTACTTTCCAACAATAGTTCTATTTGGAGTTTTATTACTTTTATGTCACAACAGAGTAATGTGTATATATTACTTTATAAACACATGTCTCACTTGACACTAAAGAGCATTTTCTTTACCAATACCCACTTGAAACGGTCTGTTTCCGTCGACGGCCAAACTATGGCACTGCAAGAATTTTCTTTATTTCTGGTACTATTAAAAAGCACGTTGCCAGTAATTTTCAATTATTAATTCGGTATGTACTTTGTTCTTCTCTTATGACACTTCAATTTACACAGAATTTGTTAACCTACCGATGACTTAAATTTTATCCAGTTTAATGGAGGTTTAACAGATTCTTTTTGCGTTTTTTTCGGGAGCTTCCTACGGTATCAACATTTTACATATTTTCGATTATTAATATTAAAATTCTGAGTTTGTCACTTAAATAGAGTACGTACCCTATAGAAATTAGGGTACGTGCTCATAAAGCGGCGCGCAAAATTTTATTACCAGAACTATTAGAAACCAAACGCACCGAGCGCTAAGCTACGGCCTGGCTACTTGTTTCTCGGATACTTATGCCGAGAGACAAGTAGCCAGGCCGTAGCTTAGCGCTCGGTGCCTTTGGTTTCATATAGATCGGGTAATACAATTTTGCGCGCCGCTTTATGAACACGTACCCTAATTTCTATAGTTTATTTGTAATTGTCTAAAATTCAACCCTATGAAGTCCTGTCATTAATATTAAGAACATTTTGAGGCTCAATCGGTGGCTGAAAGACAGAACTTGAAAGATAAACAGGACATCTACTCTAAAGACTCGAATGGCGATTATTTTTAATCCTAAACTTCAGAATGAACATAACAATATATTATAATACAAGTGTATAATTAAGCCTTTAGAGCTCGCACGAAAATTATGTAAAACCTTCTAATAATTCAAGAAAAGATCTTCATATGATCGTCCTAAATAAACCAGTTGCGAATAATTTCACAAAATTATTGCTTATCAAGCAACAGTTGAAGATGTGAGTAGTTATTTTTTTAAACAGGCACTGAAATTATACTTTTATAAAATTTGTTTACCATGGATATTAAATTAAGTCCAAAATACATATTCAATGGATTGGATTTTTAAGAAACGTCGTGTTTACTTGCTACGAGCGGTTAATTTCAACATGCGGACCCACATCTCAAAAATGTCAACGTGCCGCGCGTCTGCGTTCCTAAGTCCATATCCGGAGCTATACAGAAAAATGGAGAAAAATGTTAATTGCCTCCAAATGACTACCTGGAATTTTTTGGTGTTAACTAATCTCTTTTTCAATGTCGACATTTAGATATCTTTTCAAAGCGACTAGTAAGAAATGATAGGTGTAAATATTTAACGAATGCAGCTGTAGAAGATTCATCATACTTTAAATGTATGATTTCTATGATCACCTGGAAAGAAAACAGCACGTTGCAACCATATATATTGTAATACATAGACTGGTTCAGATCAGCTGAAATGTCTTGACTCCAAAGAGTTCTCGCACATCATACGAGCTGAGAAGACAGAGAGAGCATTACTGCGTTCACTAAATACCCATCGATATTATGTATCCATGGCCCCGTTAACAAACATCGAAGTAGAAATGGAAATTAGTATATATCTATATCTTTCTATATCCACTACGAATTGTCGTGTACAGTGGGAAGTTCTGCTTCCTTGAATGATTAACGTGTTGTTATTTTTTTATGGATTACCGTAAGTACATTTTCGCTTGTATCTTTCCAGAGCCAACGTGCCTACTCATGTAAGAATTAATATGCCTGCTTGATAGGCATTTCTATTTAATTTTAATTGCCACAAGAATTATTATTTTGTAACCAAGTATTTAAGACATTGAAGGCCATGTAAACTTGCTAATATAGTGAGCTATATTACAACCATTACGTCGTATTTTTGCCCGTCTAAAATTAGGGAAATTGAAATCGTTACAGATATGTAAGGAACAACTTATATAGCTCTATATACTAGTGCATTTTCAGGAATTATATTAACACAACAAGCTCGATAAAAATCTATTTATACAATTTAAAAGCGCAAGTGGCAGTTGCGGAAAATACTTCACGACATTCACGAAATACTTCATGACATATGTCAATAGCTGCGATACGTTTTACAGCGATAAATCCGTTTATGGTAACAGTGGCCTTGGGTGGAATGGTCGCAGAATTTGACCTTTCATTGTTAGTGGATGAAATAGTCACTATTAAATTTGGATTCTATAACCAATTTTGGTATAGTAGCTTCCCCTCCATCTTCAGATACGCATAATAGGCAATATTTTTTTATTATTGTCATTGAAACATATTCTTTATAGGATTTTGCAAACAGCAGAAAAAATAACTATAAGAGAACTAAAAGAAAAGCTATGTGTAAAAATATTAATGAAGTCTTTGCATTCTTTCGATAACCTGAATTGTGGTTATGCTAGCAAATTAAAATCCTAAAATAGATTTGTATAGTTTCTTATTTGAAAATTCTCATTCAACAACTACCATCCACACAGTCCCCAGAAATGCAGATTAAACTAGCATCTACATAAACCCGTGTGATAATGAAGATTCAGTTAAAAATGAGAATTAAGGTCTAAAATAAATTTATTTACCTACCTTAAGACAAGGTAAGTAAATAAATTTTAATCTTCTAAAAATAACTTTGAAACACTATATCATTTCATTGAAATTTGGCACTATAATATATTCCCACACATTGTAACTAAGGCAATTGCATTCATAGAAGTGCGCAAAATACCCCTACTCTTGAATAAATCTGCTCGTATTTATTTGGGGTGTGACAATACAGAGCTTCGATTTATTTTCTTACATAAATATAAATCGTTTTTTTAAATTCTTTGTCTAATGAAAAATGTTTGTATTAACAGTTTTGGTATAATTAATTTTTATATTACAACTTCACTAACGCATTTTGGATTTGAAGCAGTCTTAATTAGGTATACCATTTCAAAAGAAATTTGTTTATTATCACAAACGAAATAATGCATTACAATTTATAGAAACTTGTAGACCACTAATCAGTCACAAAAAATGTTCGATATGGCCACCGTTTTCAGTAATACTTTATTATAATACTCTTCGCAAATACAAAACAATGAGTATATTGCACTAAATCGACACATTTCTAAAACCGGTAATATTGCTCGTAGAGAAACAATTTTCATATCACTGTGTTCGAACAACTTTCAAAATGTCCGTCCGTCTGTCTGTCCGTCTATCACGATTCTTGTAAGCACTATAACTTAAAAATGAAGAGTCCTATTGTATTGAAATTTGGAGGGTTAGTGTTAGCTAGAAGAAAAACCCCATTTTAACAAAATTGATCAATAGATAAAGAAGTTATTAATTATTCCAATTTAAAGAAATATTTTTTTAATCATGTAATTAAACAACGGGTGTCTAAAACTAATATTATTTTGACAAAGAAACTACGAAGAGTAATCTATATAATGTGCAGCAATTATATAAAAAGTACAATAAATCACCGAAGAGTGTACCGGTTAGCTTGTTGTTTGTATATTTACTTGAATATTTTTTGGATATTTACTAAATACATATAAAAATGTACCCCGTTAGACAATCTAGCACTCAAAAAATGTATGATCTAAAAATACATTTTCCTGATTTTCGTAAAATAAATATTTCCGTTGTGTACCGTAACTTTAAACTAAATAAATTTTCGGGAAAATAACAGCCACTATGCGTACATTGCGTACGCAAATACTGTACCTAGTAGATCCACAGACACACATCTATCTCATGTTTTCACATCAATGTGTCAACCGAGGGGCGATGGTGTATAAATATTAACACGATTAATCAGTCATCGGAAATTCATGATGGACAACTAGACTTTTTACAAATAATCTTCAACATTGAAAGACTGTTTAGATGTCTGCTGGGCCGCGTGGAACACATTCCTTCGATGAGATCATAAATAAGTCTCCTGCAAGCGGATTTATTGGAAATAATCGACTTTCTAAATAAATCTACATGTTTTATAAATACCATAAAATATAATTCATTTAAACACTTCCATAAAATATAGTTATTTATGATGACGGATTCAATAATTTACATTTTTAGATCTTAATTTGTTTCATTAATATTTACATTTGGATTGATAAAATACAGACAATTTTGATTTTGAAGCAATAACAAACATGTTGATGTACATGATGGTCGCATTGCATCACAATTCATATCGGAATCAAGGATTTTGCGCACTTTTTAATTTATTATTAAACAACATGTGTTTTGTAGAAAATATTTTATTTTAAATGTGCCCCGAGAATCTATGTAAACACATTAGCCTATAATTCAGATTTATTTAATTGAGAAACAGAATATTCAGAAAACTGAATTATGACTATTATAGTTAGAAGCTTGAATTTTTAATGTATAACGTATAATGGAAGCACACAAAAATTTCAGCCCAGTATGACCTATTTCAAATACCATTGACTGATGTTATAAACATTAGGTGAACGAAAGACTGACGTAATGCTCAATATTTCATAGCAAGCAAATTTTCCCATACAATAGCTCTCTCCTTTAACTGACTTTTAACAGGAAAACAAAGAAAATATATACAGGGTGTAATCAGCTTCATGTCATTAAAAAAGACTGGTAATGGAGACCTACTAGACAAACAAAAAACATTTATGACTTTTTCCTCTAGGGGCACTTTAAAAAAAACTGAACTAGGTCAACCTTTTTAATATTTTTTTTTTATATTAATGTAGAAAATAATTGAGAACCACTGCTTTTCTTGATCAATGAACTTGTAGTTCCCAATTATACAACTTTTAAATTTCATAAAAAAGTGCAAAGGCCTTGGATCATCGAACGCCTTTGATGAACCGCCTCAACCGAACTGAGGCAATTATAAAGAGGTAAATAATTCGTTATCTATTCCTACACAACTGCAAGCCAATAATGGCCGTGGAAGTTTAAACAGAGCATTTCTTTACATATGTGTCTTTTAATTTGGAACAAAATATTGGATTAATGTTTATAATTTAGAATATTTAAATGTGCTTTATCAACGTTTGTAACATAAATGAGTGTCCTGGGTTAAAAGCTTACCACCTAAGTAAATTATTCGAAATCTGCATCTGCATCAATATACAGTTCGGTACGTCGAATTAAGGACATACGTACTCCGTTCAACATTTAACAATAAACTATCAACTAACGTTGTCAATAAAGAAAAATAAAAGACAAACTTGGTCCAAAATCCAAAAAATTTTTTTTTTTTTTTTCTCCAAAACTATGAGCTTTAGACCCCATGTTATATAAGGTTTTTTTGTTTGTCTTGTCGTTCCCCATCACCAGTTTTTCTTAATGACATGAAACTAATTACACCCTGTATACAATGTCAATTCACCAATAAAAAGATATTATCTAAGATAAGAGTACCGTAGTTACCAACAGCATGTCAGGACTTAATCATTACAAGATCTATAATTTTAGGACCTCATGGGGGTGTATGATCGACGTGTGATCTCCAGACGATGTCAATGTGGTTGTCGAAACACGCATAGAGTAATAGATATCGAATGTAGTGTTTAACTCCTTTAAATTCTTCCGTCATTGCTAGCAGTAAATCATTACAGGCAGATATTGCGGAAACGGTGAATAGCATAATAAGTAAGGTAAAATGGTTCCAGGAGCTTTTGGCCCTAAGTCGATGTCAGTAGATCGATAATAGAAACAGAAAAGTTTCCCTCAAGTTTTAGCCCCCTATTGCGACTAGTAACCCCTGTACCCTAATAAATATAAATTTTCGCATTTATTTGTGATCTCTGCAAGTTGTGCAAGTTAATTATTATGAAAAATATTGATAATGTAGATATTTAAATACATCTGAGGAAAGAATTGTGCTCCTTCTGACCCTTTCAAATTAAAAAACAATATTATAAAAATAAAATTAATATTTATTCAAGAAAATAATGAGACAAATTGCAATGGAAACGATGGAACGATAAAGCCCCTCATCGTACTTGCATACGCCGACGATATACTCATCATCGCCGAGGAGGAACAAGACATCGTTAAATTTCTAAGAAACATGACACCACATCTGCATTCCTCTGGAATGAAAATAAACTTCAAGAAGAGCCTAATAATGGTCCGAGACCTATTGACAAGAACAGGTCCAACAAGTGGAGAAGAATACAAAATAAGAGACTACACCTTGAGAACCACGAATAGAATGAAATACCTAGGAACATACCTAACGAATCAACTGAAAAGGCGGGAAACAGTAAGGGAAAGAATCAAAACAGCCTACAGAGTCACAAGAGCTCTACTACCCTTCATTGAAGACAATAAACCATCATGGTGCCTAACCAAAAAGATATACACGACCATCATAATGCCTACGATATACATATGGAGTCAAAAACGCAGCAACGACAAAGGCCAATAGAAGAAGCCTGAGAAGAGCTGAAAGGGACATTATCCAACTGCTAGCAAAAACAGGAAAACCACAAAAATGACAGAAAACGTCAATATTACTAGAGGGAAGAACAATAATCAAAAGAATAGAATCATACGCAATGAAATACTGGGGACACGTCCAAAGGCGACACACGACACACCTACTAAAGAAAGCGCTGCGACTGAACAGCAACAAACTGAAAATAGGGAGGCCATGCTACACATGGATAATAACAATCGAGAGGATTATGAATAAGCTAGGAAAGGATTATACACACTGGGAAAAATCGGCACAACAAAAAACGGAATACAATAAAGACATATCAAGGATATACACACTGCCGAAACAGAAGAAACAAAAAACTCAGAAGTAGAATAGGAGAGAAGATGATCACAGACAGAAACTAAGAAGAAGCATATCACAAAAACCTGAAAGTAAAAAATAACACGAAAACCTAAATGAAGCATCTCACAAACGCCTACACTTTCCATCCGATGAAGACAAAAGGAAAACAAGAAGAAACATCTCACAAACACCTACACGATCCATCCTATACTCCTACCCCATGCGTCATGCGGCTCTCGCTGCTGACAACAAGCATGTCCAATGTCCAATCCAGCGTATGCAGTCGGTCCGGCGGTATATAAGCACCGGGGGTTTGTTCCGGCACACGGTGGGATGATCGGTGGGCGATAGGGCTGCGTGGTGGAACAAATCTCCATGCACCGGAATCGGCAGCAATGCCCATCTTACGCTGGCAAATCAATCAATCAATCAATCAAGAAAATAATGATTTGTCTGAGGCTAGCCCACTGCTACTGTCTCGGTAACAGATTAAAAACACCACTAAACATCCATACCCTGGCCTGGATTTGGTTGAATGTTTCTCAGTGTGTTTTTTAGTGACTCGCTTCCCTTGTAAGTAAGTGCACTTTCACAGTTATTTACTTGTAAGCCTATGACTTAATATTCTGGACATTCGGTACTGCTTGTGCAAAATGTCTTATTGCTGTCAAAAATATGCAGATATGAATTACGTGTACGCTGTACTAGTTTTTAACGGGAGTCGTCGGATTATTGAAAGAGAGATACCACAAACGATATCCTGATGCAAATCGGGGGTACATAGAAAGAGAAATCCTCGAAAATTCACTGAGCGAAAGAAGACCAAGGCTTGATGCCGACGAAGGCGAAATATTTGATATAGTAATGATATAAATGTTTGACGTTCAGGATTTCCGAAGTCCATTGTGCATCGTACTTTGAGGTACTCATTGTTTCTACACCGTGTACAGCATTGTGCAAGCAAGCACATTGACCCACTGACTATGAAACAAAGCATTTTTTCGGAAAAATATTGGGTCGCAACATAGATGACCTTAAATTCTTTAACAGGATTTCGTTTATCGGGACGAGGACATTCAATATCTACAATTTACACTATTGGATTTATGTAAATCCTAGAGATGCAAGAAATTATTATCCATCACTGGTTTGGAGTCAACATGTGGACGGAACTCACTGAAGGCAAATTGATTGTTATTTTTAGCAACCAAGAAGGTTCAATATCGAAGGTTACCTGATTTTTTTGCAAAACAACTTATACATTAGATGCTGCTAGAAATACGCGGGAAAATGAGGCTGCAGTACAATAGAGCTCCTGCTCACTATATCGTAGTAGTGAGATGGTAGGTCAGGATAAAATACTGAAACCACTGGATTAGAAGGGAGGAACCATTCAGAGGCTACTGCGGTCAGGTGACTTTAAATGTCTTTCTGGGGCTATTTTAATGAACTGGTCCAAAAAGAAACCAGTTCGAGCAAGAGTTGCGGCAAAAAATAAGAGAAACAACCAAGTTAATTAATAATTGAAATATTTCGTCCATCGATGCTCATTACGTGTTAGGATACATGGTAGAAATTTTGAATACATTTAAAAAATAATTGAAATTTTTATTTTACTCATTCTATTTGTGAGAAATTAGCTGCCTTCTCTACAAATTTTGCAAAATGTATTTTATAGCAAACACCACTTAATTATACATAAAATCGATTTAAGAAATCCGTTCTGTTCTGAAAAATCCTATGTGTTATAGTATGTTTGAATCTGCAATAAGCAAATTATATAAACTTTTTCCGATAGATGTAAGTACTTTTATTTTCTCGTCACTTGAATATGAATTAAAATTGTTGATGAGCAATAAGTATCTATAAAAACATTTGTTTTATTTCACAGAAGATAACAGAGCTTATGAAAATATTTTATTGAAAATATGCAAAGGGCGATTGAAATATCGTATCAATTTTTGTTAAAAAATCCCTTATAGCGTATTTTCATTTTATTTTATTTTAATAAACCGTGGATGAAATTCTATATCGAATTTTCTGGCATCCCTAAAGAATTAATATAAGTATCATAATAATTATTAATAAAACTCATATTTTGTTGAAGGTAGAATAAATTGAGACGCAACGTAGAGCTGGCCGTGATTGAAAGCTGGGTTCTCGGACTCGTGACGGGGATTGAGAAGAAACGTAGGACCGCCTGATTTGTACAAATTACTTTGTAAAACTTGCGTAATTTAGACATCATCACTAATTTTCCTCTCACCTTTTGTAGAGGTTACTTCAACTGCAACAACTTGCAATATATTGTATATACGATTTAACCGAAAAAGTAATTAAGATGAATTTTTTAATATGTTTACAGTTATATTAATCACTTGATTAAGGTGGCCATTCCCTAGAACGACACATCAGATAGGGAAATATTTATTATTTTTGCCCAAATTATTTTCTTAGTACGTATATTTAAAAAAATAAGGGTACCTAAGTAGAACCAGAACAAGACTATTACTATGAATTTCTTACTCAATAATTTCAGTGATTTGGAAAATAGCTGGATTTAAAACTACGAACACAAACTACCCACACTATAGACGCTCAACGTAAATTACCGCAAGTTGGCCCGGTCACGTGGTACTTGAAAGTTACGCTTCCAACCGAGAGATGTTGCAAACTCTAGAGAATTTTATGAGCAAAGTTGGCAGCGCTGTGTTATTGGTATGACGTTATTGGCAAATGTGCTGTCAATTGTCATATGACAAACTGTCAATTTTTACACGACAAGTGTCTTCCTGGATTTGTGGATTATTTATAGTGGTGTTTCCTTGTGATATTTTTTATAACGTGCCGAAATTAGCACTTTTCAGTTTATTTTTAGGTCAGGAAATCAGACCGAGCCAGGAAATGATTGTGACAGTCCTGTAAATGCTTTCATAGGACTCATTTCTCATTATATGGCTCAGTCTGATAAATGCGATTTTCTGACCTGAAAATAAACTGAAAAGTGCTACTTTCTGGCCGGTTTCTTAAAAAATTAAATAAATAAGAAACGTGTATTCTCAAGCTTGTGTAAATTTTTTCGCTAGAAAACTACCACTTATTAACCAATCTACTATTTGTGGGTTTAGTATATATTGATACTATGATATAAATACAAATGAAATAAAACCCAAACTATATTTGCTTCTACAGCATATCAGCATAATTTTAGTGTCTCGGAAACTGTGCTAGTCATATTTTAATATCAAATGTGGCATAGCACTGTTTGAAAGAACATGTGTTTTTAAAATCATGTATATATTAATTTGACAGTCAAAATAATTTAAAGTTCCCTCCAATCCTTTACTACCGCTTCCAACCACCAGAGGCGCGTCAATTTTAGTCCCATTCGAATGTACGGTCGTTGTGCGTCTATAGTATGGGTGGTTTGTGACTACGAAATAGGAAAAATAACATAATTTTTAAATTTAAATCTAGCTATTGAAATTATTGAGTAAAATTCATAGTAATAGTCTTGTTATGGTTCTACTTAGGTACTCTTATAGTTTTTTTAAATATACGTACTAGGGAAAAAAATTATGGCCAAAAATATGTCCCTATCGGATGTCTTTTTCTAGGAAATGGTCACCTTAAATAAACAATGTTGTTTTATCTAAGAAACATTGGGATACTTTTATGTATATACAAGCCAATCTGTAAAAACATTTCGGCAACTAATTCATGCAGGCTATTTCAGGTATGCGGTCATTAATTTCTAGGGCTGATTCTACATAAAAAATATATAAAAAAGTTCATATAAGCATGGGCGTAAGGACGCTGCGGGCTTTTGAAGGGGGCACCCAAAATTAGTAAAATTGCATTTGCTATTCTCTTGAATATACTAAGGATAATAGTTATTTATTGTATAAGTGTTTTAGATAGCGTGTATCCACTCAAGAAAGTTTAAACTCGAGAATGAAGTTCGAGAGTATAATTTTCTTGAGTTGATAAAACGAGACTAAAACACGAATACTATATAACGTTTTAACCACAATCACGGTCATTTAGAATTAGATTTCATCAAAAAATTATTTGACATTTAATTAACGTCAAAAATTATTGAAATTAGTTTTAAAATTTGGAAGGTGTTGCTATTTAGTTATGATTGTTTATCGATTCCATTTGTAAAAATTTATGAAGTTGGTGATAAATGCAAGAAAGTGATTTTGTTCCTGAGAGAATTCTTCGAGAAGCTGAAGAAGCAACTCTCCATTTATTGCCTGCGAAGTCCAGGGAACATTATGAAAAAGTATTTTCCGAATTTAATAATTGGAAAGAACGGAGGGTAATGACAATAAATGAGGAAGTTCGGCTCTCGTATTTCTTAAATTTGAGAAAGTATGCAATTTCATCCATGTGGTCGAAGTATGCTAAAGGCCGCTATAAAGGCCCATAAAAACACATTGGAAAATATGTAAACTCACTGCCTATCTGAAGAGAGAGTCGAGAAGGTACAAAGCGAAGAAAGCTGCGAAGAGCACACGTGGAAGAATTTTTGACAAGGAATTCCGATAAAGAATATTTGATGATTAAGGTAATATCTCTTAATCTTTTAGACATTGTAGATAATAAACTTCGAAATATTTTAGGTGGCATTAATAATGGGGGTGTCTGGTGCCTGTCGTTGCTGTGAATTGACGAATTTGAAAATCAATGATGTAGAAGGCAGTGGCGCAGATCTGCTTGTTCCTGTACCAGATACCGGCGTCTCACGAAAATTCACAGTTATGGAAGAAGGATTCTCTATCAATACTGTGGAGATGTGTAGAAAATACATGTCCTTACGTACGAAGAAGTTATCAAACGACAGATTCTTTTTACAATACACCAATCAAAAATGTACTACCTGCTGGAATCAACACTTTGTCGAAAGTTCCTTCAAGGACGTTGCTTCATTTTTTAATATGGCAAACGCAGAAGTTTATAGCGGCCATTGCATGAGGTGCACTTCAACAAATTTACTGGCTAATAAAGGTGCTGACCTCACAATAATTAAACGACATGGTCGGTGGAGAAGTTCCGCTATAACAGAAAGTTATATCAAGGATTCTATATCCAATAAGCTTGATATAGCAAAGGAAATCCAAAGTACTCCTGGTACTAGTCGTTCCTTACAAGAGGAGACATCGATTGTTTCTACACATTTATGAAAAACTTCGGCAAGCACTATGCGTTCTGAAACCGATGACAACTACAAGTTTATTATTAATGGAAACGAAGTGAAATATGATAAAACAAATAGGGAAATGTCTATTAATATAAATGTTAATATTAATATTTATAAAAATTAAATAAGATGTAATTGATTTAAGATTGTAGTTTTCATTACTCTAGTGGAAAAGTAATTTTATTATTCCACTAGTGGATAAAGTGGTACTTTATATGCTTCATAAGTGTGGATAAAACTCCAATTATAATGTGATTGTGGATAAATAAAAATGTATTACTACATTTAAGGACTGAACAGGTTTTAAAAATTAATAAATTGAATTAAATGTTCAAAAGGGGCGCCAAAAATTCTGTTTACGCAAGAAGACTGGAAAAATTGTTTAGGTTCAAATTTCTCGAAATCGGTTGGTTCTACGGCGTTACAACGAGTTAACCTTTTTTGTGCATTTATGACTAGGAATCATATTCCGATGAGACAATCACAGAAAATTCACATTAAAACTTTTGGGGGGAGGTGGAGAAATAAGTCCCCCTTTCCCATTTCTTGCACCCCTGATAGAATTTACCCTTGGCGGATAACATTAAATAATCTTTATTGATATCGAATCACGTGCAAAAACTAGTTACTGTAGCTGAAATGGTTCCAGATAATGTTCTAAGATAACTCCTGCATATAAAAAGGGTGAAAAAAAAACAATATTGAGAATTACAGACCCATAACGATTATCCAGAATTTCTCCAAAGATTTCGAAACTTTGCTGTATGAGCCAACCTTTTCTTATGCAAAGGATCGCATTACTGAATACCAGCACGGTTTCTTCAAGGGAAGATCTACCTCAACCAATCTTTTTTGTATTACCGAATATATAACTGATGCTATCGACGCAAACTCACAAGATGACGTAATTTACACAGATTTCACTAAAGAATTTGACAGACTTGACCACAGTATTTTATATTAAAAATTTCAACAATTTGGTTTCTCAAAAAATTTGCTATCATTCTTCAAATCATATCTTGAAAACAGACACCACCACATTGAATACTGTGGTCAGCGGTCTCTATAATTTGCATCCACTTCAAGCGTACCCCAGGGTTCAGTGTCAGGTCCTTTATTTTTCAATATTTTCATTAATGACATCACAGTAGAACTGGGTGTCAATTGTCTATTTTGTGCAGACGATATGAAATTGTACAATAAAGTAAATGATGTTACTGATTGTGTCGCTCTACAAACGGCCCTTGATAAAGTAAATGAATGGTGTAATTTGAACAAACTACAGTTAAACGCAAGGAAGTGCAATGCTCTAACTTTTACCAATAAACATCAGCTGGTCGAATTTAATTATTGTTTAGAAGATTCACTGCTTACACGTCCATCAACCTTCCGCGATCTCGGTGTAACATTTGATAGTAAACTTAACTTTAATTGTCATGTAAACACCATAACCAATGAAAGTTTTAGAACACTGGGATTTATAACAAGATATTCTCATGATTTTAACGACAGTAATACGCTGAAACTACTATATCAGTCTTTTGTTCGATCAAAATTAGAATACTCGTCAATTATTTGGTATCCTCATTACAACATACATATACAAAATATAGAGAGAATTCAGAGACGTTTCTTAAAGTCGTTAAGTTACAGGGAGGACGGTGTCTATCCTGCTGCTATTGGTTTTCCCCAAACTGCACTTTTAAACAGATTTTCGCTTTCGAGTTTGGAGTCTCGCGGAACTATTTCACAATAAATATTTATTTTTAAAGTAATACATAATATAACAGATTGTAGTGCTATCTGAAGTTTACTGAATTTTCGAACACCTAGACCAGGTTCCAGACAAAACTCTTTATTCTATCTGCCGACCCCCAGAACTAACGTGCAGAAATTTTCGCCATTGTACAAAATGTGTGAGAACTATAATAGTCTTCAAGACCAGTTTCATATATTCCACTGCAATGTAGCTGAGATAAAGAGATTAACTGTATAAATTAAAACACGTTACCACATTTCTGTTTATATTCTTTTAATGTTCTTTAGTATATCTGTAAGTACTTATCATCTCCTGGCCTGTAATTGGAATGCTCTGTTGGGTAGTGTATTGTTAAATAAATAAATAAATGAATAAATAAATAAATAAATGTATTATATAAAATGCAAATTTTATGTGCCCCCTTCAGAGGCCCGCAGCGCCGTTAGGAGGGATTTCCGGACCTATGTTATTGTGAACATTTTTTCATCACCCTGTATTGTGAGCACTTGAAAATTGAATTACATTTTGTTAAACATTTACAGAATGTGCATAAAAAAGTTACTCGAAGCTAATTTTAATTCTTAATTGTGTATCTTTTTTGTCATGGCATGATTGTTCCGGAAATGACGTCATCGACATTTTTTTTCAGACATCATCACTTATTTCTCACAATGCAATTTGAAGACTCTCATTTTTTTACGTACAGAACCTACATTTTTTTTGTATGTTTTACGGTATGTTAGCTTGATGGTGTTGATCTGTCAATCTGCTTACTCTGTGTAAGTCATATTACCGGTTTTAGAAATGTGTGCCGATCGAATGCAATGTACTGTATTTGCGAAAAGTATAATGAATGAAGTCTCGTTTGAAATATTCATTATTTTTTCTTTTTATGAATTTCCTGAGACGGATATTTGGACATTTTGGCTCTCTAAAATTCTGATGCTTAATTTCTAAAAATTTCCTTTATCGAATTTCTTCGTGTTTTATAAAATCATTAACTCTCAAGTATTTTACTATCAACTTGTTTTTAAATGCTTTAATTGAAATTTATCTGATCCTCGCATGTCCGTATTATGTTGACGCATGTGTAAAAATGGTACGGTAGTATCTTGGAAATGGTCTTGGTCGGTGCACTACTGCATTGTATTCGATTTGAGGGGTCGTAAATCAGGCAAACAATGGGATTGCCGAGGACTGGCAAGCAGAATGCTTGCTGGCACTGGCTCCTGGTAAAGTCCGCGCCGCACTGTCCACATCTCGCGATGTATGTTGACATCGCCGGTATAGGGGAAATTGGGGTTATAGTTTTAACGAAAATTAGCACATAATAATTTTTTTTTAATCTTAATAGCCCAAGTACAAATAATAGTCTAATTCACAAGTTCAAAAAGTTGTTAATTCTTGAAATAGCTCCTAAAAATATGAGCGATAGCTCATTGGATTCAGAATGACGTCTAAAGAAATGTATTAAAATGTTTTATTAGCACATAAAAAATTGCAAAAGTTATAAACAAATTAAGATGGAAAAAAAATGGCATTCAGTTTTTCGCTTATAACTCAAAAACTATAAGCGATAACGAAAATCGGAAAAAAGATTCTTAAAGAGGAGGAAGTTTCCAATAAAAAAGTCCCAACTCCCGGAACTCTATCTCCATTATTTATCATTTTAATTTCACTGAAAATAAGGTTCCACGCGATCGCTGCAAGGTGCGAGCGCCGCCTCAAAAGAGAGTACATCACATATAATCATTTTTTCATACTATTAAATATCAATTAAAAAATTTGAAAAAATTATGGTGTATTCGTAACACTTCAAAAAATAAGGTCCCGTTAGAAAAAATGTTAAAGTTTATTTTTCAACAAGTGAGGCCATTGTTAACTAACGAAATTTTATGGGACCTTCGTTTTCATTGGAGACAATTTTTTTTTTAAATAATTGGCCTATAAAATTTTCGCTTCTTGGAGCCCTTCTTATAGATATACTTAACACGATCACATTATAAAAGTTTTTAAAAATTGTGTGTTTTGTTTATTATAATTTTTTAAGTAAACAGAAAATTAAAAACCAAAGTAAAGTAGTAAACATTTTTTTTTTCAAATTCGTTATCATATTACTATTTTTACATTGAATAAAGACATTCATTAACGTTAATAGAAAATTTACGCCAATTGTTTATAAGTTGTTTATAAACAAATTGACTAGTTTTGTATTTAAAACATTTTTTTACAATTTTGTTGTCTTGAGAATATTATGATTTTTAAATAAAAATGTTTTCCTTCAAAACATTGTCTTATTGTTTATAATCGTTTTTTTAATTATCCATCATTTGAATAATTAGTTAAAAAATTATTTTTTTCTTAAAAATCATAATTGGCAATCCTCAATAAAGCAACAAGAAATTTTTTTATCAACAATATCATTGTTTATTAATTTAACAATTTGTTATAAACAAATTCTGACAATTCTATTTTTTTTTTCTAAATCTTAAAAAAATTACAAAAATAGCCATATGCAACAACATATTGAAAAAAATTTATTTGTATTTTTTATAGCGTTTTTCAATATTACACGATACAGCTGAAACGGGCTCTTGATTTGTCAACTAAAACACTGATATAACTTTTAAACTATTAGAGATATCACAATAGACATTCGGGTCATTTTTATAGGGGAATAATTAATCTCTAAATGAGTTGACTTCCAAGTTTGTAACTATTAATAATCAGGTATTATGCGCATTTGTTTAAAAAATTAAATGTGTTTTCGAGGTTTTTGAACATTTTATGACTTCTAGCTTATCAAATAATACAGATACGGTAATGGACCTTCAAGGCAATTTGATAAAATATCTGAAAGTTGCAATTGTTTATTTAAAAATAAATAGAAAACATATTTAATTTTTATAAACGAATGCGCATAACAACTGATAATGGTTACATGAGAAGATAAATCTTAGGCATGCTTGGTGGAGACTGGGTACGCCGTTTCCAAGATTTTCAGGCTTCATTGTTGAACACTCAGCGTAATAGATGTTGTGTTCTAAGAAATGGTGAAGGATCCGGTGTGACGTCACATATTAAGTTAATGTTTATCTGAAATGTACTTAAACATTTTTAAAAAATATCTTGATCTTGACAGGTTTAAGTTAATCTTGTAATAAAAAAAATTGAAAATAGAAGTTAAAATAAAAATTTCAAAAACCCTCGGCAAAAAAAACAACCCTTTAAAAAGGAACAAATAATTTATATTCACTGGCTAGACACTGACTATTTCTTTCTGATTGATTGATTGATTTGCCAGCGTAAGATAGGCATTGCTGCCGATACCGGGCATCCATAGAGGTTCATTCCAATTCGCAGCTTGGTCGTCCGTCGAACACGCATAACGGACGGCCAAACCGCGTGTCGGAACTAAATCTCCGATGTTTTATGTACCGCCGGACCGGCTGCATACGCCGGGTTGGACATTGGACATGCTTGTTGTCAGCAGCGAGAACCGCATGACGCATGGGGTGGGAATACAGAATGGAAAGTGTAGGTGCTTGTGAGATGCTTCTTTTCAAGTTCCATGCTTCTTTTAAGTTTCCATCTATCGTCATCTCCTTATTATTCTTCTTCTAAGTTTTCTGTTTCTTTTGTTTCTGATGCTGGCAGCTATTTTCATTTCATTTTTTTTAAATTTATTAACCATTCCACAGGTAAATATTCATTTACGGAGTTACTGGGAAGGGCCTTATCTCGCTGTAACAATATTTTCTGCGCGTTATGAGAAAAAAGGTCCAAAGGGATAGTTTTCTCACCCTGTAGGTATGTCATTTCTTTGAAACAATCTGTTTCAATTTACAGTAATTATTTTCAATAGCCGCCTTCCAATTCCGGGTATTTTCTATTTCATTATTCTTTTTTTTTTCTCTGTTGTTCAATAAACTGTCCTGTGACAAGGATTAATAAACCAATAAATAAATATATTTTCAATTTTAATTTCTAATTTTTCAATTTAAATAAAGAAATAGACTTGGTTAATGGGCTAAACTAAATTAAAATAAACAAAAGCATATCTGTTTCGTTCACATCTGACTGACTGTTGCTTATTTTATATCACCCACATGAAAAAGAGACCGGATCCATCCAGGTATAGATTTTACGGTCAAGCAGTACAGTTTCTCGGGTTGTTTATATATACTCTTTTGTGTTGCCTTATTCAACCAACATAATTTAATCAAAACTCAACTATATGAAATAGCCAGACTCGTGCTAATTTATATCAATCAATGCAGAATTGTTTACACTTTAATTCAATACAATTTCGACGGTTTGCTGCCGCTTTGTCCGGATTTATCTCCAGATCTTGTAGGAGCCACGAAACACGCGTCTGTCACCGAATTCGACACACTTTGAACCTCCAGACACTGACTATTTCTTTTTCTGTAAAATTATTATTTTTATTTTATTTATTTTTTTTGTTTAACAAATATCGCATTAACAACCTCTTGGATTATGAGCGAGGTACCTACAGTAAAAAATAAATCGTATAATCGTATATCAAATAACAATGAAGATATTAAATTTTTGACATGACACTAATATCAGACAAAAATAATAAGTTCATTAAGTCACTACCATCAGCTAAGATTTTGTTTTGTTCTTCCGAGGTTTGTCTGTTTGATCTATGGAACTATTATTTAGGGTCCTACATTAAAATATGTCTAACTGTCATTTTTGTCTGGGATACTTCTGTCTGGGTTCTTCACTACGATTGATGAGATACTAATGTGTAAGGATTATTTGATTCCGTCTACCTTTAGGGGCTAGGGACCATGGTTTGACTGAAGCTTTGACCACATTTAGCTTAGTTCTTTTCTGTTCCTATTCATATTGCCACTGTTTTTGTACTAGTTTCTTTGTTGCTTTAAGTCTGTATGAAAAGATGTGGTCACAACCATAAGGTGTACACTTGAAGCAGCGTCTCGTACAGATCTATCGGCTTGCTCATTGCCTTGTATCCCAATGTGAGAAGGTACCCACATAAATAAGACGGGCTTGTTCTTCTCCTGTAAGATGAAGAGTTCCTCTTTAATTAACTTCAGTATATGGTTATTGGGATCCAGTTGTTTAATTCCATAGATGACACTCAAAGAATCAGCAATTACTAAAAGTTTCGGACTGTTATAGACGTTAAGCATTTCAACGCTTCTAAAATGGCACATATTTCACCAGCAAACGTGCTACTGTTTACTGGTAACTTAAATTGATGTGTTGTGTTGGTGGTTATAAATGCTGCCTAGATAGCTTCTTCCGCTTTGGATACATCTGTGAAAACTTGGCTGTATTGGCTGTATTATGGGTACAGGTTAATTATTTCATAGAACTGTCTTTTGTAATACCGTGATTGGTGTCCTGTTTATTGTATTGTGTTAATTTGGTGTCACATGTGGTTAATGGTATTGTCCATGGAGGGTGAGTTTTGATTTTCAAGGGATAGGTGTTGGGAATATCTATGTTTAGGTTAGTTAGGTACTTGTTTATTCGTTGGTAGAATGGGGACTTTGTTTTTTTCTGCTCTCATATATGGTTCCGAATCGATTTGAGAAACTGTATTTTTGCGTGGGATTTTCTTTGTTGGCGGACGTAACTGCTGCATATGATAAACTGAGGTGCTGTCTTCTCATCGGAAGGGAGGGTTCTCCAGATTCACAATACAAATATTCATTGAGGCTTGTGCAATATGCTACAAGGGTAATTCTCATTCCTGAATTATGGATAGTGTCGACTGACTTGAGCATAGAAGTTCTTGCAGTGGAATAGGCGACATCGCCATGTAAATTTACTGTTGGATCCTGGATTAATAGTTTTCAATTAGGTAGGTAGGTACATTAATTGTTTTACCACACACACCATTATTCGAAAAAACATCTCAAAGTGAATATAGATTATTTGCTCCTCTTTAAAGGTTTATTTTTTGGGTTGAGGGTTTTTAGAATTTTTAATTTAAATTTTATTTTCAAATTTTAAAAAAAGTTATATTCAAAAGTATATAAAATATGACAAAAATTAAACGCTTACGTATAGGGAGAGTCACAGGGATGTATATATAGATATTGTAGGATATCAAGAGCGGCAATTTTGAATGTTATTTTTAAATCTGCAGTGTTTTTGAAACAGTGGTGGGAAGATAATGCTTGAATTTTTTTAATGAACCGTCCTACTTTTTTTGCATAGATACTTATGTTTAACTCTTAACTTTCTCTCCAGGCATATATCATTTTGGACCTACTCTGCACCATTACCACGTTATTCCAATTTTTCAGATAAAAAATGCAGCTGCCAAGAATAAAATCTATAAAAAACGTATTTTCATACAGGACCCCGTAGAATCCTTATGGGAAACGGCTTTACGTCAAACTCTTTGACGCTCTGGATTCTGGTAATTCTTGATGTGTAGAACAAAAGTTCTCAAGGGCACTAAGTCCTAAAAACTGGTTTTGAGATATAGCCCTCTGAAGTTAGACTTTACGTACCTTCTGCAGCATAGTTAATATGGCACATATGCTGATGATGCTAATGCCCGTATTCCTATCATCGGCTATTATTGCACATGTCAATTTGGAGCCAGAACTTTAGGAACACGCACCGATGTCACCTCTATTTTATGGTTATTAGGCTATGAGCGGCATCAAAATAATATTAAATATCCAAATGTCAACGTGATAAATACCACGTTAGATACACGTGACATAGCACAACAAGGAGCTCAAGAAAATAATATTGAAGTGATACAGTAATAGACTTTCGTGATATAAAAAGTAAAGATCGGCCCTGTTCAGGGCCACATGATGTGTCAAGTTCAATTTTGCAACCTCCCCGTGGTACACATCGAGTCATGCTAATACAGACGGCTATCTCTCTTATCTGTAAGCAGTCGTCTAGACATATCTAATAGGCTCTAACAGATCTTCTCTTAACTGATAATAAATTTTAACCATAACGCTGACCCGCACGGTTTGTTTTCTTAACCGAAATAAGCGATTTCGAAGGTTCTTGACATGGTGAACACGATGCCGTTGGCAGTTTTACGCCATCACGTCACAATTTTGAGAAAACCTAACCTAAAATTGCTAAAAAGTTCATTTCTGCCTATATTTGTGCACTAATAACTGGACAACGATACGAGATTGGGTAAAACGGACCAGATCATCTTATTCAGCTGTAAGAAATCTTCAATAAATAATAGTAACAATTAAAAAAACAGTAAGGAATACAGAAAAGCTTTACCTATCTTAACCTAATTGGTCTAGCCCTAAATGAGTAGAAAGGAATGTTAAATATAATCCCCTTTAGCATCACCTATAACTAACAGCGTGGACGTAGGGGGATAAAAAAAGAAAAAAAAAACTAAAAAAAAAGAATGGACCTTCCTAACCTGACCTCATAGTCCACACTTGTAATGGCATTATGTTCAGCGTGTCAAAATTCTATGGAATTACCTATTTAGGTCCGATTTACTTGTACATATACTCACGAAAAAAATTCTAGTATTTCTTACTAAACGCATAAAATAGTGTGTGCGCCATCTACAGTTATGTTTTTTTATTGTTATTAATATTTATTGAATATTTTGGACATCTGAATATGATGATGTGCCGAATTTATTGGAACTTCTCGCTTCCGACAATCAGTCTAATTCAAGCCTGATATAGTCCTCCTCGACCACCAAAACAAGGTGATGTTTGTGATTGAGTTCTCAACACCTGCTAAGCAAACATGGCTTTGAAAGAGGAAAAACGGACCAAATACTATGATCTCCGGTACGAGCTATAAGTGCTCTAAGCAGGCTACTCCGTCAAGATGGTCATCCTAATAATTGGTGTACTCAGCGGTATGAAGCCTACGCTGCTATCGGAATTGAAGACCAGCCTATCAGAAATCATCCGAATGGCTGGCATGCCAAATGCAGAAGGCGGTCATTTTGGGGTCCCTTCGCCTACTTAGAGCACATGAATCTGGAATTTATAGTCACCAACTTCATAAGTCGTCGGGAGTGGCTGTAATTATCGCCAGCGCAGCTACTGTGTGGTATCGGTCGGAAAGCACGGAAGCCCTGCCCGGCAACCGCGAATCCGAAAAATGGATGGTCCGTTTTACTCAATATCGTATCACTGTCCAGTTACTAGGGCACGAATACAGGCAGAAATGGCATTATTATCATTTTTGGGTTAGTTTTTCTCAAAATTGTGGCGTGATGGTGCAAAACGGCCAAGAGCACTGTGTTCAGCACGTCAAATACCTTCGGAATCACGTATTTTGGTTAAAAAGAAAAACAAAACAGTGTGTTTTGTGTCTGTGTAATCGCGACTCCTAGTATTAGTTGTTAAAACTCAAAGTTATATCTGACGCTAATATCTTTCACTCATTTTCGGTTCAAAAATAGGGTTTTATATTAACAATTCATGGATTAACTCGAAAGTAACCTTTAATATCACGGTTAAAGTCACTGTTCAAAACTCTATATATAGACATGTTAACGAAGTATTGTGCTTCCGCGTAGTTGATAGGTATCTGTAGGAGGTTGTCTAAACGACGTTTCTGCAGAATCTCCTCTGCCATCCTCAGGTTCTCGCTGAGAGTTGCTTACTGCTGCTCCTTGTTGCTCGAACTGAACTTTTACATATTAACTTATAGATATAGATATAATGAATGAAAAGTCCAACTTCTAAGCGCTATACCTCAAAACCTTGAGTTTTTAGATCTTAGTGCCCTTGAGAACTTATGTTCTACACATCAAGAACTACCAGAGTCCAGTGTTTCAAAGAATCCGATCGAAGGCCATTTCCCATAAGGATTCTGCAGGATCCTTTGACCGTTCGTTTCATTTAAAATGCTAGTCAGGGCCATTATTTACGTATGCCAGAAGTCTATTTAGTCGTGATTTATATTCGATAAAATTAATTAACTGCCGCAAATTCACGTAACGATGGACTTTCAAAAACCTACCTAACTCCCGGACTATAAACTGCATCGCGAAATAATTAATTAAATAACAATATTCAATTAAGTAAGGTGCATATATGTAATATGTTGTTATAACTTGTTATAACCCGTAACGTTTATGTATATTGTTTCTGCGTCCACGATATTATGTTAAATAACAAATAACTGCTGAAGTTAATTTCAACCTCGGTTATAGTAAATAAAGATTTTTGCAAACATGCTTGATTTACATCGGATGTGCATATGTATCACCGGTACTTGCAGTAGGAACGGCAGTAGTTGGCTGGTGGAAGCTCATAATCGTAACATTTCTGCGACGTCACGTTCGGTAGCCGGTATCGGATCGGCGCGTCTTCCCGGTAATTTGGTAAAACAAGTAGCGAACGAAACGATAGTAAATAACGAGAGTCTGCCGCCCCGCCGCCTCTGCTGCTCCCTCCGAGTGAGCAGATTTAATCTAAACGACTCTGAGTTATACGGTCTGTACTCCTGCATGCTTAGCGAGAGCTATGTCTACTGATTTCTATTCCAGCCGTATTTCTTCTATCCTGCTCCGCGGCGTTCCTGCGACGTGCTCCTGGTGGCTGAGCTTCGACACCTCTTTCCGCGCGATACACTTTAAATTCTATGAAAAATAGCAGCCTTACAGAGTGTGCCCGAATTGCCCACCGCACTCTTCTAAACTTTATTATATATTTATTTATTTATTTATGGGGCAAGCCCTTTTTACAAAAACATACGATATTTATTATTTAAATATGGTAGTTTAAATACACAACATATATCAGACATTTTACAAATTTGTATTATTCCATTTGTGTCATTGATTTCTTAAAAGCTAAAGTAGAAGATCCAAAAAAATCTACATTATTTTGAATAGTATTAGTAGATCGTAAAATTCTAGTTATCATCTCATTTTGTTCATAATTGGTTTGATTAAAAGATACATGAAAAATATCCGAATTACGATTTCTTCCATCACTTACTTTAAATTTTATGAAATTAGTAAGGTCAAGGGTACTAAGTATTTTGTGCAAAAAGCACATATCAGCTTCCAAACCTCTTTGTTCTAATGTGTTAATATCATATCATATTCATCTCTCGAATACCTACAAGTATTTTAAAATCGTGCACAAAGAATGACACTAATCTGGTAAATAAATATAAAATATGAAAACCTATCCCCAATTAAAATTTTTAAAAAGAAAGAATTTGTAAGAAGTAGTTTTTTCTTAAATGTATTCTAAATGTCTCTAATTTCACTCGGCAATTTGTCATACAATATGCAGCTGTAAAACGGAGAATGTTCAAATTTAAATATAGAGTGTCTAGGAATTGATAATAATTGACCATATATCTCGTAATGTAAGCATGATTTGCAGATCTAGTTTCAAATAATTCTAGATTTTTGTTAGTGAAATATAGGGATTTTAATATGTAGATACATGATGTAGTGAGAATACTTTTGGTTTTAAAAATCAGGTTTCTCGAGGTAATAAGTTATAGATAAGTGTAATAATTCTTTATTTATGTGTACATAAGCTAATGCATAATAGATCATTATCATTCAGCACATATTTAGTTATAGAATTGCAAAATAAGCTTTGTTTAATTTTTAACAAACAGAATCAATATTATATGGACATCGAAAGATAATTTTGTATCAAGATTGGTACCTAGAAGTTTACCAAATTCAAACAAGGTTATATGGTTATATATTACTGTTGATGGTAGCACCCTTTGAAGATCAAAATTTAAACATATAGTTTATTCATCATTTAGAATAATTCTGTTTCTTTAACACCACGTGCTTAATTCATCCATGACGCTATGGACCAACTGCTCAATTTCTTTAGGGTTATCTGCAAATACTGTAATAGTAGTGTCATCTGCGATTATTGTTACATGTCCACGTTTAACATAATTAGGCATATCATTTACATAAAGCAAGAAAAGGTATGGTCCAAGGATAGAGCCTTGGGGAACTTCAAGACTTAATTGCCCTAATAAAGAATATTCATTATTCAGCTTGACTCTTAATGTCTTATAATCCATGTACGACATGATCCAGTTCAAATATTTCCGAGGAAACCTATACCGTATAATTTCAATTTTAAGAAGTTTTTATCCATGTATCACTGCTATTGTTATAATTTGATCTAACTATATTCGATTTAGGATTTAATAAATATGTTTAAACATTCATGTGTTTAAAAAAATGATTTTTAAACAAATTATTGCAAAATTAGCAACTCTTAACAGTAAGAGCGACGATAAATTGCTGTTCACTAAAAGATAAATTACATATATAATGGGCTTGTTCCATGATATTCTTTTTATATGGTTTTTATAGTTTTTCATATAGTACTCCATATTCTCATTATGCACTTAAAGTTTCGTATTGTTAACTTTTCCCGTTCTCGAGAAATAAGGAGTTGAAATTAGTAATAGTTGTAAAAACCGAGCGCTCATTTGTGACGTCACTATACGCAAGTGACGTAGGAAAAGTGGCTTTCTGGGATCTTTCAAATTTAACTTGAAAAGTCGAAAAACATGGCATTTTCAAACGCGGGTAACTAAATAAATACGTCGAGTGGAAGTGGAAGTTCTGTCTCTACGAGAAGGAGAAGGTCGGCGATGAATCCTAATCGTAAATTGCAGGGTCAAAATCCAAAATTCGTCCCGACAGGAGCGAGAGAAAATTGTAATTTTTTGACATTTCACCAAATTGTATTCCCCTACTGCCAAGAATTAAGCAAAACAAATAATACTTCGAAAACACTTATAATTATAACAACTAAGGAGCATCAAGTCTATTGAGATCGCCGAGTCTATGCGTATAGTGACGTAACGCCTGGCCACGCCCCATTTTCGCGACATGGAAGTTTGTAATGGTTTTTAAGATACTAAACGTGGGAATAAGATTCTGATTTTTTGCAGATTCATTATTTTATACTTTCACTTTCGATTTATGAAATTAAAAAAAAATGCCGAACAAGCCCACTAAACTCGTTTTTTAAATAACCATAGATTTTAAAATTTTGCTATCTATAAAATATCTCCCCCTATTTCGTATTTTAGTTGATATGGTATATAATTACACATTTCTTCATTTCTTGCTATAAAACAGGCAGTTTTTAAACGAAAAGCAAATTAAAGGTAACCTACAAGAACAGTAATATTTTTTTATAAAGAAATCAGTTTTTGAATTATTGTCAATATTTTTCTAATATACCATCCTGCGTATATTCAAATAAAAACACCTTGGTCATTTTTTATTGTAGAGGAATAAACAATAATCCAAATTAATGACAATTTTACCAGTATTTATATTTTTTGTAAAATTGAACATTTAAACAAATGCTTCCCAAAAGTGTGCAAAAATACCTGTTACCATTTTTTCCACCTGTTACGTCCAGCAGGTGATTCGTTTAAACAATTTTTTTTTATAAAGTGTACATTACCTAATAACGATTTTTTGCACTTCCGGAAAACATGCTTATTTATTTATAATAACTTTGAGATCAAGAGTGTGCAAATGCAATTTTTACTAGTTGTTGAAATATTGCACATATTTTAATGCAGAGTTAATTTTAAATTTGAAACGATCTTGTAACCTAGGTCAAATATTCATCAGCTCTATTGCAGTCGTAGATATATTGGCAGTGTACTTTGTTATTAAAAATAATTTAATATTCCCTCAAGCGTAAAATATAAATTACAGCATATATCAGATTTATTATTTCCTCCATCCCCATCCCATACTTATTTCCTGCTATATTGGAAAGATAAATCAAGAAATCCAGGAAAGACACATAAAACTATTGATGTGTCCTCAGTTTGAGACATTAAGGATATAAAAGTCCAGCAATAAACGTGTCCTGCGACCAAACTAGTGGACAGACAATCAACGGAATCAATAATTGGTTTTCTTACTTCTGCACAATTAATAGGCGCCCAGATATTTCGTAATCAGTATTATTTTACTGGTGTTTTGATTAGATAGAGAAGAGTTGTGCAAGAGGGTTGTTTCAATTAAAAAACGGAACTAAATATTATGATTTATTTAGAAACTTATTTAGCTCTTGAAAACAATCGTTTTTGAGAAAAAACTAAACTACCTAAGTGATCAATCAAAAGCGATGAGCACTTTATTATTAAAACACTAAGTAGGCTGGTGTCAAATCATAATTTGACAGTATTATTAATATACTGATATGATCATTTAGTACTTATAAATTATTTTCATATAAAAACTAAAGACCGTTTTTTGCACACCCTTTTGAGGGTATGCAGCTGGACAGGATATGCTTATTTTGAAAGTTTTTATATGAAGAAACCACCTTTATTTCCGATAAGGAATTAGTAGTTAAATTTATTTCTCGCTATTACGGGACACACTATATATGTTGAAAAATATTCTTTATAGGATTTTGCAAACATCAGAAAAAATAACTATCCACGAGAACTAAAAGAAAAGACATGTGTAAAAATATTAATGAAATCTTTGCATTCTTTCGATAACCTGACTTCTGGTTATGCTAGCAAATTAAAGATCCTTAAATGGATTTGTATAATTTCTTACTTGAAAATTCTCATTCAACAACTAGCATCCACACAGTCCCCACTGCCATGCAGGTTAAACTAGTATCTACATAACCCCCTACGGTATATGCAGATTCAGTTAAAAATGAGAACAAATGTCTAAAATGGATTTATTTACCTACCTTGTCATAAAAAAATTTCATTCTAATGGATTATATTTTCATAAAATCTATCAACCTGTTTTTTGGATCTTTAATTTGCTAGCATAACCAGAAGTCAGGTTATCGAAAGAACATCATTTTATTTTTAAATTAAGAATTATAAGCTATAAATTAATTTTGGTTTTACACTTTTAATTTTGAGGAATTGCCTGGTTATAAAAATATTACCCTTAAAATTGACCAAAATGCATTAGGGCGTAAAATCTGCGTGTTAGTGACTATCCTATTTAACGAATGAATATTAGTATGTTTCATATATCGACTAAGCATTCTTATTACATATAATATTGCACAAAAAGCCCTATTCCCATTGAATGATATATTTTTATTGTAGGTGTTTCATATAAAGTAACGACAGCGGGAATGAAAAAATAAGAAGTTGGTATGATAAATATTGAACGGCGTTAGCATTTGAATTTCTCCTGAGCCACAATAACGTGATGTTAACGCGTTTCATTCCTTCAACACTTTCGTAAACATATTTCCCCTGTGTTCTGTCGTTTCTTTGAACTAATGTCGAAGGAATTGACATCTAACTTACTCTCCCGCTTTAGACAAGCTCCCCGTGCCGCCACCGCTTTATCCGCCGACCGAATCCAACACTTATGTCGCTTGGGGACGGCGGAACACCGAATAAACACCGCGTAGAATATAATCTATTAAACTGTTAATGTGGGCCGACTAGTTTTGCATAATAGACGAAAAGAATATCTGTAGTACGTACATACATTAAATATACAGAAAGCACATATACAGACTGTCTATTTTACGAGGGCCACACCAAATATCTCGCTTAATATCTATTGTAGAAGAATAAAGTTTTAGAAACAGTTATCCCATTTTTTGTGAGCTATATTTCAGTAAAAAGAAATTTGAAATCCATAGCCTACTTTATGAGATATATTACAAAAACCTGAAAAATAGGAAAACCACAAACGGTTATAGCTTCCTTATTTGAGGAGATACGAAAAAAGTTAAAGGAATGAAAGTTGACGGCAAAGACAATAATGTTATGAATTACACCCCCTTGGAAAAGGAGATGGTACGCCTATGCCTATTGATAGTGACTGGAAAGGCTCTAGAAAGAACCAAGGACTTTTCTAGATTATGGTTGAAGAAGATTCTGGATTGATCTAGAGCTAATTTCGGAGTATATAAGGCGCGACTACAAGCGCGGGAGGAAGTTTATTTGAGAAGTGACACGTTCGGGAAAAAGTGAGGTTAAAGTAAACAAAGTGTATTTTTGAAGTATTGTATAGTCAGTAAATTGTTAAATAAAGTGTTAGTAGTGTTTAATCTCTTGTTAAAATTATTTAGAACCCACGGATTCATACAGGGTGTTTCCTAAAAGGTGGAAATCCGTAACATTTTGGTGTCGGAAGCGGAATTTTGACAAGAGGATTTTTTTCGGGAGTGTTGAGAAGACTGGGACAGTATTCTCGGAGTTAGTGCTAACACAGGAAGGACTAATTTACTGGACATTGTTCGAGGTTTATTTTCGAACAGGAAAAATAGTGTTTAAGTGCATTTTTGAGACATTTTTGGAACATTTTGTTGGACATTAGAGGTTAAGTGACAAAGACTCTAGATAAGACTTTTTCGTGCCGTTTTGAGGGTTTCTGGACAGTCCCATTACCGATAGTGACGTAATTATTAAACTTATTTGATTTCAACGTAATTGTATGCCGGTAACGACCAGAAGCATGGCATCCGAACAACAAATGCAGGAATTTATGGCCCAAATGCAAAAGATGATGATGGATCAGGAAAGAAAGCGCCAGGAAGAGAAAGAAGAACAGGAAAGAAAGCGCCAGGAAGAGAAAGAGGAACGGGAAAGAAGACGACAAGAAAAAGAACGAAGGCATCAAGAAGAAGAGAAACGACGTCAAGAGGAAAAACAAGAAGAGGAGAGACGCCGTCAAAAGGAAAATGATGACTTAAGGAAAGCTATAGAAACGCAACAGAATGCCTTGTTTACAGTCGTGGAAGAAATAAAAAATGAGATTAAGGAAGATATGGGTAGCGTAAAGACGAAAGTTAATGAGGTCGAAGTAAAAGTAGGCAAGGTCGAAGAAGAAGTTGGTGAAGTCAAAGTGAAAGTAAACAAGTTCGAAGAAGAAGTCAAAGGGGAAATAGACCAGCTTAAACGACAGTTGAGGGATAGAGGAAACCAGCAAGTGGTGTCATCAGGCCAGCGATTAAAAATTCCCTCCTTTGATGGTCAAAGTTCCTGGATGACTTACAAGACACAGTTTGAGGCAGCAGCAAGTGCAAACAACTGGAACGACGAAGAGAAGGCTAAAGCATTAATCGTAGCTTTAAGAGGCCAAGCATTGGAATTGCTCCAGACAATTCCGGTAGACCAACAACGGAATTTTAGAGTTTTAGAAGCCGCCTTAGATCTACGATATGGCGATCAACACCTTGCTCAAGTATACCAGACCCAGCTGAAAGTGCGCGTTCAGAAAGCTGGGGAAAGTTTGCAAGAGTTTGAAGCTGCCGTGTGGAGACTGGCTCACCTGGCTTACCCGGATGTACCGAAGGAATTCCAAGACCAACTGGCAGTAGAGGCTTTTCTGGATGGTATACAGGACAATGAGATCAGGCGAGTCCTCATGTTATCTCGATACCAGAACAGCAGCGAAGCGTTGGTGCGTGCACTCGAGGTGGAAGCTGTCCTTCAGGATACCCCGAGTCCAAGAGTACAAGCTGTGAGTATCGAAGAATCGCAACCAGAAAAGAAGAAAGAGAACCCTATCTTGATCCAGATACAGGAGGTAAATAAAATGATTAGTCAGTTACTAGCTAAATGGAATCCTCCGAAAAGACAGGAATCACAACTAAACAGAGAGAAGCCAAGCGGGGGTATTAAATGCTACAACTGCGGCAAGATAGGACATATCAAACGAGACTGTCGACAGCGGAACTCGAGGAAAGTGAATGTTGGAAACAGGGCAGAGACACAGAATAAACAAAGTAGTGGAAGGCCAAGTGGACAGCGTATGAAATGCTACAGGTGTGGAGAACTAGGACATATCCAGCTTGAATGTCCACAGAGGAGCTTGGAGAGAGTGAAGGCCGGAGATACTGTGAAGCCAAGGGGAAAACCAGAGGAAGCCGGTACCAGAGAGGCTGTGACATATAAGGAACGTGGTGCCCCTAGAGAAGTGAAGATTTCCCAGCTTCGGAGCATTACAGAAAGGCCACCACTACAAGGATATGACGATAAAACGAAACCTGAGAGAAATGCAAACATTTCATCCGGAAGAAGGTACAAGGAAGGTTGCAAGCACAACCACTGGGAGAAACTGCAGGTCACGGGAGCAGTCAACCCTGTCAAGGTGGAGGTGCCGGATGATAAGGCAGATGAAGCGCTCAGACAGGAACAATTGAACGATGTGGAAATTGGGCCTATATTGAGAGCCAAAGAAAGGGGAACTCGTCCAAAATGGAAGGATGTTTCGGGCAAAAGAGAGGGGCTGAAGGCACTATGGGCGCAGTGGGACTCACTGAAAGTCATGAACGGGCTGTTGCGGAGAGCATGGGAAAGCCCGGATGGAAAACAGGTGGTTATGCGTCTAGTGATTCCCAGGTGTCGAGTTGCGAAGGTGCTTCAGGAAATGCACGAAGGAACATCCGATGGACACTTCGGTGTTAACAAGACCCTGAAGAAAATACGAGAACGATTTTATTGGATAAGAAGTCGTCAGGATGTGGAGGCTTGGTGTCGCAAATGCAAGATTTGTGCAGCCAGTAAGGGACCACAGACTGGAAGTAAGGGTGAAAACAATCAGTTCAACGCCGGAGCTCCTTTCAAGAGGTTGGCTAACGATATAGCGGAACCATCACCAGCCAGTGACCGAATGAAGGCTCGATACGACCGTAAGGGTAGTTCAGAAGGATTCAAGGCAGGAGACCTGGTTTGGCTGTACAACCCACAGCGGAAGAAAGGCAGGTCACCGAAACTTCAACCGCCTTGGGATGGACCGTACACTGTTATTACCCGAATTAATGATGTCGTCTATCGGATTCAACGAAGCAAAAAGTCCAAGATGAAGATCGTGCATTTGGACAGATTGGCGAAATACATCGATGATTCTGGGTTGCCTGATCGGGACGATCAGGCTTAAGGAGGGGGCAGTGTTATGAATTACACCCCCTTGGAAAAGGAGATGGTACGCCTATGCCTATTGATAGTGACTGGAAAGGCTCTAGAAAGAACCAAGGACTTTTCTAGATTATGGTTGAAGAAGATTCTGGATTGATCTAGAGCTAATTTCGGAGTATATAAGGCGCGACTACAAGCGCGGGAGGAAGTTTATTTGAGAAGTGACACGTTCGGGAAAAAGTGAGGTTAAAGTAAACAAAGTGTATTTTTGAAGTATTGTATAGTCAGTAAATTGTTAAATAAAGTGTTAGTAGTGTTTAATCTCTTGTTAAAATTATTTAGAACCCACGGATTCATACAGGGTGTTTCCTAAAAGGTGGAAATCCGTAACAATAAGAATAATAACGCGTAACAAAAAAATCGAAAAATGCAGTTGGCTTTGACATACGCTATTGTGCAAAAATGAAAAATACATATCTCAAAGTAGGCCATGACGCCATTAATTCCGTTATTTTTTTCTCATTCCAACGATATAAAACATGTCACAGAAATTTTAACCGATAGTGTCAATATTTAATATTTTACGAATACCACAATTCATATAATTGAATCGTAACAATCAGCTGTGCCATAATTAGTAAAAAACAATGTATACAGTTATTAATAAATTTGACAGATTGTCACTGTTGTATGTTGTATGTTGCGTTGTCGAGTT
Organism: Stenurella melanura; assembly: GCA_963583905.1. Taxonomy (NCBI): domain Eukaryota; kingdom Metazoa; phylum Arthropoda; class Insecta; order Coleoptera; family Cerambycidae; genus Stenurella; species Stenurella melanura. Next base: position 16,583,110 of record OY757312.1, on the reverse strand, counting down.
CTAAGACAAATTTTATATCAGTAATTATGGTGTACACCAATAATAACAAATTCGATATGATTAGTATAGTAGGGGAGCCCACGATGCTAAATGGGGATTTACTCGAGCGTCGTGGGGACCTATTGGATTTTGAAGACTAGATGGTAGAAAGAAAAAAAGCTTATATGATTGTATACCCTTTCACCGGTGAGGGAAGCGTCTACAGGCTTTCAAAAATGTAAAAAAAAACAATCACATGGAAATACTCGAGCGCGTCAGATATTGATAGTGTATATGCCCCACGTGTCTCCGATGACGGAGGTATATTAATCTGCCGGTTTGCAGGGTGGGGGCGGCCGTACGGAAGTGTTAAAAATGCAAAAAATAATAATTTACTCGAGCGCGTCAGATATTCAGAGGGGAGGTTAAGTGAACCCGAACGAAGCTCCCATTCAAAAGACTGATGATTCGGATGTGACGGTTTACGGAGATAGATTTCCAGATGCTCCGCAGCCAAATCGAACTATGTTTAGGAAGTTAGTTCAAAATCTAAAAACGCACGGTTCATTTTCAAAAAAAGTAGTAAGGCGAGCGCATGTTGTGGATAATGTAAGAAAAGTGAATAGAGTAATGAATTATGTTAACCAAAATGAGGAAACCTCTTTGAGACAAATTCAGAGAAACTGTCGCATAAAAAAAGACAGTGCAAGAAATATATTGAAAAAAAAACGGATTTCGATGCTACAAAATGAGAAAAGTTCAATATTTAAATGAGGGAGATAAGCCAAGGAGAGTAAGATTTTGTAGATAGTTATTAAATAAGAAAAGGAATGACGCGCTGATATGTAGCAAAATTCTTTGGTCGGACGAATCAAATTTTTCTAATAATGGATTTTTCAATAGAAATATGCATTATAAGTGGACACGAGAAAATACACATTGGTGCAGAGAGACTGCTTTCCAAGAAAAATTTTCTACGAATGTTTGGTTGGGTCTTTTAGGGACTAAAGTAATTGGACCTTATTTTTATGATGGCAAATTAACCGCTCGTAGATACCTTAATTTCAAGATTTTCTTTATGAATTAACAGTGGCAGAAAGATTAAATTATTCATATTTTCAACAAGATGGGGCTCCACCTCACACTGCTGTAATATATACAAATTATTTAAATCAAGTTATGCCAGATTGCTGGATAGGCACCTATGGACCCATTCTATGGCCAGCTCGATCACCAAATATTACTCCCTTGGATTTTTTCGTCTGGGGTTACATCAAAGACAAGGTATTTCAAACTGCCCCTGAAAATATTGAGGACATCAAAACCAGAATTCGAAACGCATGTGAGGCAATTACTCCTGAAATGCTCCAAAATGTAATACGTGACGTGTCTCGTAGAGCACGTTTATGTGTCAGAATGCATGGTGTACAATTTGAGCATTTGTAGTTAGAAAAATAAATACACACAATTACTTTTCAATATAGTAGTAGGTAGTACTGTTATACATAGCTTTTCGTTTTTTTCTTTGGATGTTCGTTTTGTACTAGTATTTTTATTTATGAGATATTTATTGGTTTGCATTAAATTGTAATAAATAATTACGGAATTATAATTATTATAAAGTGAATTTTTACTATTATGGCACAGCTGATTGTTACGATTCAATTATATGAATTGTGGTATTCGTAAAATATTAAATATTGACACTATCGGTTAAAATTTCTGTGACATGTTTTATATCGGTGGAATGAGAAAAAAATAACGGAATTAATGGCGTCATGGCCTACTTTGAGATATGTATTTTTCATTTTTGCACAATAGCGTATGTCAAAGCCAACTGCATTTTTCGATTTTTTTGTTACACGTTATTATTCTTATTGTCTTTGCCGTCAACTTTCATTCCTTTAACTTTTTTCGTATCTCGTCAAATAAGGAAGCTATAACCGTTTGTGGTTTTCCTATTTTTCAGGTTTTTGTAATATATCTCATAAAGTAGGCTATGGATTTCAAATTTCTTTTTACTGAAATATAGCTCACAAAAAATGGGATAACTGTTTCTAAAACTTTATTCTTCTACAATAGATATTAAGCGAGATATTTGGTGTGGCCCTCGTAAAATAGGCAGTCTGTATATACACTCATATAAATCAGAAAATGTATATTTGTTGTTGTTTTTTAGGTAGGTATCAACAGTTCATCACTTTGCATCGTATTATGTAAATTTGCGGATTTTTTTAACAAATATATACAGAGTGACCCATTTAAGAGTTGGGCACCTTTCTAAAAATTTTATTTGTAGACCGATTTAAATAAAAGAAAATTAATTATGGAGCTTTAATAACTCTACTGTGGTGCAAAATTTCAGACCGAAATTAAAAATTTCAAGACCTACTTCGGTTTTATTTCAAGGCCTAAAATCCAAAAAAGTGTTAGCAATTGCCAATATTGCCAATATTGAATAAGTGATGGTTATAAAATTTTAAATTGAACTGATAAAGATCTAATGGAGCATTGCTAACGATATTATTTAAACAATTGTGAATTACATGACAAATATTCGAAATACCTCGAGAACATAATATAAATTTTAATTATGCTGTATTTCTGTTAGAAGCCAATATTATTTTGTTAAATTTCGGTCATACCCATTTGAGGGTATTCTAAATTCAGTGGCGTAGTCAGATTTGCTAACACTTTTTTGGATTTTTGGCCTTGAAAAAAAATATTTCGATCTGTTGTTTTTTATCAGTCAATGTCAAATATAAATATTTCATACTTATTCATGGATATTGTCTTAGTTCTGCATGAAACATCGTTATGAGTGGCTTTGGGCTGATGAGTCCACAATAAGGACGAAAAACGTTTCAAAGGCTAGGCATTTCCAAGAAACTGAATAAGATTTTATGAAAATGTAATTCATTAGAATGAAAAAATTTTTAAAGACAAGGTAGGTAAATAAATTAATTTCAAGCCTTTGTTCTCATTTTTAACTGAATTTACATATCGTAGGGGATCATGTAGATACTAGTTTAACCTGCCTAGCCGTAGGGGACTATGTTGGATGCTAGCGTTAAAATGAGAATGGCAAATAAGAATTTTTAGTTAGCATAACCAGAAGTCAGGTCTTTCCTCTGTTTGCAAAATCCTAGAAAAAATATGTTTCATTACTAACACGTCTACAAACATTACTCTGCAAAGGTTTTAAACGCAATGTAAAAATTTTTGTGAAAACTAAAAGCACAACCCCATAAGTTGTCTTAGTCAATAAGCACTAGGCGTATATACCGGTGTAGCAGGATCATGGTATGCCCTCCCTTTTCGCTTTAATTTTGAAGATAAGTTATTGAAATTTGGAACATCCTACATAATTAATTAACGTAACTTTTGACATACCTATTCAATTTCATTTCCACTTTCGATTTTACCGAAAGTGACACTAACTTTCGATTTTTAAATGAAACACGTCCTATATTATTGCATTTTTGAATTCTTTAAATTCACTGATATCACAAAAGTAACATTTCAAACGTCAATATTTATTTTAATTTAATTTTAATATTCCATTTAAGTGTACCATGATTGTTCTGATTTTTTATAATTGACTCGCATAACGCTAGAAATATCGAAATTCCGTAAAAAATACTGCACTGTGATTTGTGAGTAACTAAAATTCAATTCATCAAAATGGTTTTGATAAGCTCTGTAATTTTGATTGAAGGACCTAAGTTCTTCATATTCAAATTAAAAATGTATAGGTGTAACACTTCAATCACAAATACGAATTATAAAAGTGTTCTTCCGTCTGGTTCTTAAAATTTTTAATTTTGTCGATTACACATATACCGATTGATTTTATTCTCCACTCCAACAAAACAGATCTATAAATATCAAATAATAATTAACTTAAATTTATGAAAATTATTAAAATCACGCTTTGTTTATTTATATTATTTTTACATAATTTAGTATAATATAAAATTTGTATATGAATTCTTTCCATATTTCCATGTAATATATACATTTACAAATATACGTAGCAATAAAAAATCTGATTTATGATTTAATCCGGTTCAAGGCTTGTTTGATTCGATCGGCCTCGTAAATTCCTAAGAATTTCAACTAAATTTAAAGTTGATATAAAGTATACGTATGTAGTTGTGACAGATCAGTCAATATTTTCCCGATTGCTATGCAAAGCAGGCTAGAAATCACTCGGCGTGAAGAAGTACAGCTGTTATTGGATTTCATGAATCGGCCCGTTGTTTCAGTAATAAAGTAGATGTTTTTATTGAAGAAAAGTCTCTCGAGACGTACGAGAGATCAAAATCATATTTTGCCTTTGACGTGTGAAAAATTACGTTTCTATGCGAATTTAACTGATAATATTTCATTATTATATCGCAGACTTGGCGCGCGCCGAGATCAAAGTTTCATCAAAGTCACACGAGTTAAGATAAAAGACTTCAAGGGAGATGTTTCTTTCTCGTTTTTTGCGTCTATTTAAGACATAGCCTGGTAATAAGTTCTTGTTAAACTTATAATGAGCAAAAATTATATAAAACTAGCCTTCACTTGATTGCATCAGGAGATAGAGAAGCTATGAAGTATTTCTTTGCCTATTAAAAAATTGTTATAAATTATGTACTTATTACATACACTGTGTCCCACTTTTCATGGAGCCACCCTCATATCTCGCTCACCTGATATCCAAATGTTTTGAAATTTTGGTGGTGAATATATACCTATGAAGTTAGTCTTTAGACATAACCACATTAGACTGTAGTCAGTGGCGTTCGATTCTCTCATGGAAAAAGAGGGTCGATTTTTGAAAAAAAGTATTAGCGATTTTATTAGAGAAAAACTAGTAAAATATTCCTAATCAGCACCTTTAGAAACCCCGTTGTACAAGATTACATCGTTGTGTGTTCAAAGGCGTTTGAGATATGGGCCCTTAAAAATCAATTTTTTTCAACTTAAAATAATTTGTATCTGTGAAACGGATTGTCATATGAAAAAAATGTATTCTTTATTTTTTCTTCAGAATAATGTATTGTACTGGTATGAAATGGTTCTACAAAAAAATTACTATTTTTTTAATAAGGCAAAAGTTCTAATTTGTACATACCTACCATGTTTTTAACAAATAATCTTTAATAAAGACCTAAGTAAGCCATGAAAACAAAACTTATTGCAAGTGTCAATGTATTGTTGAAAGTCAATAAGTTAATGTGTTAAAAATTTTATGAATGATGGATTAATGTTACATAATAATAAGTGAACTGATTTTTTTTTATGAAAATGGCTCAACGTTTAACAATGCAAGAAAAAGTGGAATTGGTTCGTTTAGTCGGAGATAATGCCAGATCATTTAGAGAAGCTGCTGATTAATTTAATTTACGGCATCCTGGCCGTCAGCCTCCCATTCGCCATAAATTGGTAGCAACCATTAATACAAATGTTAACAGCGGAGGAAATGTATGTAAGTTAAGACCAAAGAATTATAATTTACCAAATCGGCAAATTCAAAACGAGGAACGCATTTTACAATATTTTAGAGAACATCCAAGATCTAGCATAAAGCAAGTAGCATTAAATCTAAATTTTAGTAAAAACATCGTTTGGCGTTGCCTGAAAAACCACAGAAAAAGAGCAATCAAACCAAAATTTCTACATACCCTAGAAGATGGAGATACATATGGAAGATTAGATTTCTGTTTTTGGGCCCAGGGTGAATTTTTAAGCAATGTTAATTTTCTGAAAAACGTCATATTAACTGATGAAGCAACATTCGCTACCAATGGGGTAGTATGCTCCCAGAATTGCCGATTTTGGGCTGAAGAAAATCCCCACTGGTTTCTCAGTACTAAAAGCCAATATGTGTCAAATGTTAACATTTGGTGTGCTTTATGAAAGGATCAGATTATTGGGCCTTTTTTCAATCCAAGATTGAATGGAGAAGCTTATTTAAATTTGTTGCAAAGAGAAATTCAACCCTTTCTCAATAATCTGCCTCAAGATGTCAGAAGATACTTGTATTATCAACTTGATGGTGCCCCGGCTCATAATGTTGCAAGTGGTTGGCTAGAAGATAATGTTCCAGGTAAATGGATAGGTTTAAGAAGTCAGGTTCAGGAGTTTCCCCAAGGTCTCCAGACCTAACACCACTTGATTTTTATTTGTGGGTTCATCTAAAAAATATAGTGTATAATAACAGACCACGTAGCCAAAATGAGTTAATGATCAGAATTAGACAGGCATGTGTTGAAATCACTCCAGCCGAGATTAGAAAAGTTGTACGGCATGTAAGAAAATGGATTGAGCAATGTATTCGGAATGATGGTGGTTTCATAGAAACGCAAAGAATTGTATAATTAAATTATTTGTGTAGATTATTTGTTAGAAACATGGTAGGTATGGTATGTACAAATTATAATTTTTGCCTTATTAAAAAAATAGTCTTTTTTTGTAGAATCATTTCATGCTAGTAAAATACATTATTCTGAACAAAAAATAAAGAATACATTTTTTTCATATGACAATCCGTTTCACAGATACAAATTATTTTAAGTTGAAAAAAATTGATTTTTAAGGGCCCATATCTCGAACACCTTTGAACACACAACGATATAATTTTGTACAACGGGGTTTCCAAAGGTACTGATTAGGAATTTATACTAATTTTTCTCTAAAAAAATCGCTAATACTTTTTATTCAAAAATCGATCCCCTTTTTCCATGATAGATTCGAACGCCACTGACTACAGTCGAATGTGGTTACGTCTAAAGACTCACTTCATAGGTATATATTCACCACCAAAATTTCAAAACATTCGGATATCAGGTGAGCGAGATATGAGGGTGGCTCCATGAAAAGTGGGACATACTATATATGTCCAAAATATTTACTGTGGAGTTGTTAAATTATTTAGAAAAATATAAAAATTCACAAATATGTCATAGAAATGACTTCATTTTAAAAATAAAACGAAAGTCGATTAAAAATTGAGTCAAACTGTGCTTCAAATTTTTTTGAATATTTCCATTTTTTGTAGTTTTTTTTTTTCTTGTAAGAGGTGAAAGAATGTATATTTTATTCATATTAGAACATACAAATTATAGATAATTTCCACCACGTCAATTTTAACATGTTACTTAAATATTCACCAGCAATTTCGTGTAAAGAAATTATCACGTATAAGCCCCTTTAATTTTCTTAAATGCCAATACACTCGTGAAGATGATATAATAACAATTCGAAACTAGTTGCTGAATGACAATCTTGTGAAATGTGACCTCTCACCTCAACATTTTAGAGAAATTTTATTGCTTGAATTATGTACTACGTAACCACCGTTAGCAAAATCGACAGCAAAAAGGACAACAGGAAATTTACGAATCTCTCCACGATAAAATCCTCTGCAATAATGAACGATAACTTAAGCCAACCCCGCGAAAGTCGTCTATTTTCCAACATAACATAGGGAGAGCAAAACATAGCAGCAATATCTAGACAGCAGCAAGCAATAATATTTAAACATGATTAGTCCTTTCGCAGGCGGATGCAAATCTCCTAATGCCTGATTATTTATGGAGCAATTCAAAGTCATAATTTAAATACTAAGTGTTATTGTTAATATCAGAGGCGAGCGCCGATTATGTCGGAGAAGTGGGGATCGTTCGGGGGGTTGGGGGTGGTCGCAACCGCGATCCAGGCGACTATGGTCATTAGCACGCCCGGACCTACAAGAATGGCCGCTAGATGTGTGCTTATCCCACATATAAATCATTACAATATGCAATATAATTCCGGAGGTCTATCTGCTTTTTCGCAGGCAGATGCTCTTTATATGCCGCATGGCAACGTGTCCTTCCGCCCTGAAGGGGCCGCGAGGGGCCGAATATCTCTCCTGTATTATTCCGAAATTTTAATTGACAAAATCGATAGATAACATCCAGGTAGTAAAGACGCTTTTAAAAGAAGGCTTCATGTATGGGTAGGGAGAAAAGCATGAGCGGAACTTATGATGGGAATGACATTCTTAGAAAAATAACAAATAATACGAAAATGTGAATCAATTAAATAAAATATTGTTAAACTAGAAAAGATACAGAGAGGAAATATTATCACATAATTCACCGTACAAATTCGCTTTGGCTAAAGACACTTAAATGTGATCCAAACCGCATGGTCATAAAAATTTTTAAAATCTCTTTGACTATTATAGAACATGGTGATGAAAGACAAGTGTATTAGTTTATTGGTGAAATTATTATTGTTAGGAAATTACATAACAATAAAGAAACTTGTTGACATTTATTTAACAAATATAAATATCAATGTGTAGTTTAAAAAATAAGTTACTATGTAAATCCAATTTAAACAAGAATAATGTCTAATATATAAATAGCAAATTTAAATATAAATAAAAAAGCTACAAGTACATTACATGAATATACAATTAAAATATTTTATCTATAAGTTACCATCAACGTTGTCTTTCCATGTCAAAACGTATACAAGACTACGTTCAATTTCTGTCAAGTTAATAGCAATCTCAGTAGTTTCATCTTCAAGGGCGTACCATATTTTAACATGTGATTTTCTCTCAAACTACTAATCCTAGAGAAAGATTAGAAATAAAAAGTTACATCTTTTTTCGTTCAACATCCTCACCATCGAAAATCTGCAAATATTAGCAGATTTAAAATCAAAATAAAGCATGTCGTTCCAAATTAGAATCCATAATTTCTCCCACGACAAGTGTTCGTCTTTTCCATAAATTTTGCAATCATTAACACGTCTTCAACCGGTGAAAGAAGCGTAGCTTGTACAAATTCCTCGGATTAGATGGCGTGAGGCTGTCGGACGCGCTATACAGCAAGATGAGGCCACAAGACGTCTGACAAGACGTTGTGAATAAGAAGAAGTTTAGTTGTTTCCTATTTAATCTCTCATAAATAAAGCAAATGATATGCCGTATTTACTTCTCATTATACAGGATTTTAGGCATTTAGATATTTGACATCCTCGCCAATCACATATCGTTTTGCGAATCCCTTACATTCCCTAAACGCGTCCAGTCTTTCAGTATCTTCATTAATATTTGGCATTTCCTCTATTGTGCTTTGTATCATTTAACCTTGGTGATTAGTTGGGCTGATAGGAGCTATCCTTGCTCGGCTCCTGTATTATTATGTTTAGTGTTCAGCATATACCTGAAACGATGAGTTGCAGTGCTTTCATGAAAGCAGACTTTCGTTATCCTGTTTATTAAGTAATATTAAGAAAAGAGGAGCCTGATCCCCACGGCCTCCTCTAAATCTGTTGTGGTGCTCCTTTTCTAATTTTGAGCTTTATCGTTTGTATCAAACTCCACATCTTTTAGTGTAGCTTTCAGCCCTTATTTTCTTGAGTATGTTCATTTAGAAGACCCACCATCCCAGAAGCGTTTTGATATAGTTGATCCTTCGTAAATTTGGTCTATCGATATTTGATGAACTCCTTGGGCTGTCTCCGCCAAGACAACTTCTTCCGCTATTGCACATATCCGTTTATATCCATTCCTTCATGGATGGCCGTGCATCACTTGAATCAAATTGGGGCATTAGATGAACCTTTTCTGAGGAGTTAGCAGATTTTTGACGTTAAAACCTCTTTGAGGTCGGTGCGAATATTGAGTGACTAATACTACAGACACATCGGGGAGGGCGGCATTCGATGGAGGAAGGTTTAAAGCCATAAACAGCCCGGCTTAAATTTCTCCCGCTCCCCGTACGACGCAAAGGTGGAGGGAGTTAATCAGGTAACAAAACGACAAGTCGATGCACGCCGAGTGATGATGAATAGTTGAAGAGCGAGTTCCATTGTTTGCAGCGTGGTTTAAGAAAAATGAATTCCTGTGTAGAATCAAGTACTGCCGACAATTTCAGGCTATTCAGAGCTATATATTTAAATTTGGAAAAACTGAAGTTGAAAATGTCACAGTACGTGAAAAGAAAGTGGAAGCAGAATCAGCAGTCTGGGAGGTGGATTTACAGCAATTGAACAGTCTCCAATGGACGAAGACTATTCAGAAGAATTCGACGGACCCATAAATGGTCAACCAGGAGGTCATCACGGACTTCATAAGCGGGGACAAATCGATGAGCGGCACGAAGATTTCGACACGTTAATTTCGGCGTTATCCAGTGGTGTGGGGGAGGATTTACAGCAATAGAGCAGCCACCAATGGACGAAGACTATTCTGAAAATTCATAGATGGTCAGCATGGAGGACATCATCATTGGCCAAAGCGACGTCATCACGGAAACCTCACGTTATTAACGTCAACTACTACCCACTCATTTTTTTATTTCCTTTGTGCCCTAGTATCCACTGAATAGAACTGATTGCCTTCCGCGTCTCTTTGCTATCGAAAAGAATGGTAATCCACTGGATAACAGTTATCTGTCTTCATTTGCACACCACTATATTGCAGTTACCTCGACCTGAAATACAGTGGTGCATGTACCTAGACTTATTGGAATTTTTGTCCGCAAATACCATCTAGAACTTCCTGTACTATTTCAAAGCCGTCTACGTACCAGGCTATTTGTAGTAATATTGTGAAAGTTATACTTTGGGACTATAGAGTCCGTGGGTATTCTAGAATGGCATCTGCTTCAACTCAATTTTGCCTCAATGGTAGCTTCGACTAAATTTGATATTATTATCCTTCATTTTTTCAGGCTGGCTTTAATCCAAAGACATAGCACTGTTGCGACACCTCTATTTGACAACGTATTTGTTAGTGAATTATTTGTCTCATTATTAAACCTATCTATAACTAGAAATGATATAGAATTGACTAAGAATATGGAATGTGAACACAAAATATACACCGATCGATTAGAAGTAGGGGAAGAGGGAGGTAGGAATTTTAAGGAAGACACATTTTTATACCACATTGTAACAATTATCTGTCGGGCTGGGCAATTATAATAATTATAACCTGTGAACTATTCAAGATGACGTAGTCTGGTTTTCGAAATAAAAATGTAACACACTTACTGAATAATCAGCAATGATTTTCATCGAAACAGTCCAATAAACAATTGATTCATGCAAGCTATGAAAAATATTGCCCCTGAAATTATCAGTGAGACAAGTGAAATTAAATTTTATTTTACCTTTCGTGTACATTGTACATCCAAATAATGAAAAACTCAACACGACGTAATAATTATATTCCAGACACCTTCTACAGTCCCGATATAACTCAGCAAAATCCGGGTAGAATTCCGGGACATTCGCTAAACAAGGAGCCACCCCATTGCAAACAAATTAATCATAAATTATTGCTATTGCCTACACTTACGTCACCCTTATAATTATAAATTTACTTTTATAGCTTGAGCTGTATCAGAAATTTGTAGATATTGCTTCGGCTTTATGCAAATCTATGGTCGTTTCATCTTGTTTTATTAGTCGACTTCATTTGTTTGACAAAGTAGAAGAGAAAAGTTTTTATTTATGGCCCGCTTTCGATATAAGGTTTTGATTAAAAATATACCGAAGTGCTTTTCAAATGTTTTTCGATAGATGTATATAATCGGAGAAAATAAAATTGCAAAGGCAGATCGAACTGTGACTGATAGAAAGTAGTAATAGTTGTTAAAATAAATAAATACAGAATTCTGAGAGAATTGTGCTAACATGGCGTAAAATATATACGAGATATTTTGTGAATTTGGCAAAGAAATAAGAGTAAAAAATGTACTCTAGAGTATTACTTGATGGAATATTAATATAACGAGTGGCATGATGAGCTGGACGGGGCTAGAACCCCTAAAACTCGCGTTCCGACAACCATATTGGCATCGTTAGGAGAAGATTAAAACGTTTAATCGTATCTCGATGATGTCAACATTTCCAGTTACTCATTTCATGGCAACAGCTCCGTGCAGTAATCACCATTTCTTACAGCGGGTTTTTTGGTTTGGTTTTTTTCCCGTGTCAGCATACCAAAATTTAATAACGGTGCCCGTTACTTTTGTTCTCAATTAAGTTCATTGTCCATTCTTTGGAAAACATTTTTGTAACACCTTTTTTAATTTGCCCTACTGCAAAAGGAGTTTAGGTTAAGTATAGAAATAATGTAAGTTAACCAGATCTTACTCCTTCCTGTCTTTCGACTTTCACGGCGCTGCACGGAAACATTGTATTTTTGAAAATATTGATAAAGTTTTGTATGACTGAATTGGATTGATTTATTTATTTCACAATCTATGTCACCTGCTGCCATCTATTAGACATTTAGTAACTATAAAGAATACATCTTACTAGAGCAACAATGCCACGTAGTATATTAATGTTTTCTTAATGTTTTCTTATATTAATGATATTCTCTGTGAAATAATTTCTAGTACGGGATATCGCGGTCTAAGCATAAATCTATACCAATTTCAAAAGAACTTAAAATATTTTCAACAACATTATCTACATTTGCGTGTGTCACCCTATATATTTTAGTCGACGACTCAATAAATCAAAATATAATGGTTTTACAGTGTCTCCAACCCAAATTTCCGATGCAAATATGATCTAAAAACATCAATGTTATTTGACTTGTGGACGAACTCATTCTGATTACAGCGCTTGCAACACTAGACTTCTCATGTTTTATACTCTATCTACAAATTGCAAAACAAATCTAGGATATCCATTAAATATTAGATTATCCTTATTTCTTGCAAGGGAAGTAATCGTGTTAAAGTTTTGGAGTTATGTTGGATATAATTTTATAATGTTCTATTTGAGTCTAGACGCACCAAGATGGAAATTGGGAAGTACTAGAATGAAAAATGATGGCAATAATGGCAATTTCTTTCAAAATGTTAAGTATAATGAAAGACAATCAGGAAATAAAATTGTGTAGTTAGTTGAAACACCAAAAATAATGCTTAAAAATAAATATTAAAAAAAATAAAAAAAACGGTTTTCAAAAAGAACTAAAACAACAGTTTTAACAAAAAATGGACTGAAAAGAAGAAAGAAATGTTAATAATAACGATAATTACGTTAATACACGTAAAAGAATGGGGCGCCAGATGGGTAAAATTTTCTGGTTTTCCAGGTATTTTTTCCACACTTTTACGTTTATTAACATAAACATTATTTTCTTTTTTAGTGCACTTTTTAACAGCAGTTTGTTTCTAAAAACGTGTTCCTAAATTTTGTAAAATTATTTCCTTATTTTCTTCCTTTTAACTTTGTTCCATTTAGAATAAAAAAAAATCCTATCCTATAAATGACAAAACCTATTCGTCATCCTGAATTATTGGATTTCGACTAAATACTTATAATCTGCGACGTCAAAAACCACCAGATACTGGTCTTTATACCAATCAGACTATAAATTACAAACTTATCCACCATATTTACGCCACCATTTTGAATTGTTAAATTTCGACCAAATGATTATAATCTGCAAACTCGATAACCCAGATAACGATTCTCAATCGAATCAGACGGTAAATGATGGAACTTTTCCGCCATATTGATCACATGTTTGTAATGTGCGAGCTTAAGAAATACCAGATTAAAATTTTAAGTAGAATCGGATATTAAATGACAATAGACTGTCCACTTTGAAACATCATCCTGGATTTTTCTATAAAAAATGACAAATTATATTGAACCATATAGATGTGCCAAATTTCAAAGTCCATGCGACATCTGGAAATAGTTGAAGAGTGAGTTGTTAGATTTACTTACAATGTTACATGTCAAGCTATTAGAAGCATGTTAAAAAACAAGGATGAAAATCTGGCGATTTGTAAGTTTCGCTTAATATTGAGAAACCGATGATGAGTTCCTAACCTCAAATAAAGTAAAATGATGCTTCTCGGGATGAAGATTGTGGTTTCTGTCAAACCTCGGTAAATATTGTTTGAATAAAAATATTTTATTGATATCAATGTCAAATACTTTCAATTTTATTGTTTACCTATCTCGGTACGATGAATATTGATCGAAATTCAGAGGTTTAATGGGGTAGTTTTACCATCCCAATAAAAATCAGGTTTTTTTGTGAGTGGAAGGTGCGGTGAATATGTATGCACATACGTACGTGTGTGTATGTGCTACACCTCATTTTGAAATGTTTCAAGGCCTGCTAGCCAGTATGGGAAGATACCGTATCTTTCCACACATGTTTCCTTCTGCACACAAAAATTGATCGTTTATTCATCCAATGCTGTAGATATAATTATTCATCATTTAACACTATTATCTAGCGCTTGTGTAAGTGGACGAAATTATCCTGAGGCTTTTAAAATTGATGACATTTCGAAAATAGGGAGCTACCGCCCCATATCCATCAGCCACATTATCTCCAAGGCTTCTGAACTAATACTAAAAGTTTCCAAGGTAGTCGGCGACATAGTTAATGGTCTTGAGAGTGGCGAACTAGTATCAATTATATGACCTTTCAAGGGCTTCTGACTGTTGTGTTTCGCAGGATATTTTGTTAAACAAGTTACACTGTTATGGAATTAGGGGTTTATCTCTAACATTCTCTAGATCATATGTGTGGAATAGAAAACAGGAAGTATGTATAAAAAATAATTTTTCCGATAGGTCAGTTATACACGGAGTACCCCAAGGTTGAGTTTTGGAACCTCTGTTGTGTATTATATATATCATTGACTTATTCCATAATATGTTCCCTAACACTTGTATTGCATTTGTTCATAATACAACCATACTAAATTCAAGTCCAGACATGAATGATCTCTTGCTAAAAAGTATCGATACTGCTTCTCATGATTTATTTTTTAATTTTATTAAGAAAACAGTCAAAATCTAGTCTCCTCTACTAGTCATAACACAACTAAAGGAAATAGCGCAATACTGCTCGGTGTCATTATTGACGACTGACTAAATTGGTCTTATCAGGCCGCACAACTAAGTGAGAAGCTATCCAAACCGGTATTTGTTTTATGTAATCTAACAAGAATGTTACCAGTGGAAACTCTGAGAATGAGCTATTTTGCGCTATTTTATTCACATATTAGTTATGGTACATTGCTGTGCGGTAACACTTCTAACACAGATAAAATTTTCCTGCTACAAAAACGAGCGGTCAATATGGTGGCCGGTGCTGAATCAGAGACTACTGCAAGCCTATTTTAAAAACTCTCAAAATAATACCTCCGTCGTTATATATTTATGTCACGTTATTAGAAATTTATAAAAAAATATCAATTTACAACAAATGCTGAAGTTCATAACCAAGGTACTAGAAATACAGATTAGCTTCGAATACCACGACAATAATTTAGAACTGACTTTTGAAGATAACAGAAAATTCTTTGAATTTTAAATTGTTTAATTATCTATTTAAGATCCTTGTCTAATCCTAAATAATTTGAGACGATAATCAAAAAACATTTGGTTATGTATTGTTCTTATTCAGTTATTCAAACCCTCTATTAATTAATTGAATATTTATATATAATTATGTTCTGAGAAATGCTTACTAACATCACAATTTTATAAATTAATAATTGTTTGAGTTTTTACAAATTGTTTGTGAGTTGTTCTTGTAGCTGCCTACTTCCTGTACGTGTCTTTTTTCTGTTAATGTGTACAATAATTGCATACCTTCGCAGTATGCATTCAATAACTCTATAGAGAGTTATATTATAGGGTAAATAAAATATCTAACTACATATTTATAAATAATGACTGAAAATTAAAAGACTCCTGATTTATGCTTTATTTGTGAAGATATGATCCTTGCACAAGGATCTTTAACTGTGACAAGACTTTGATTTGATGCTCATTTCCAAGTCATGCAGTGAAAGCAATTTGATACAATTATTCATAAAAATTAATTGGCAACGCACCTTGGAAGAACTCGTCCGTGCCACTTGCCACCTCAAAAGAAACCTGACACCACCACTGCAGATATCCGTCGTCGTGGGGCACAGGGAATTGTGGTGTATTTTTAATTTTACGTTAGAGGCCGGTGAAAAGTTCCGTCAGCAAGTTGGTAAATATTTAAAAGGGAAGGTCAGTGCGAGGCTGTTTCTTGTTGCGGCACTCGAAGGATCCAACTAGCCGTACGTCTCCACGGAGATTAACCCAACACTTTAATCTATATTGCATTAAACATCAGCCCTTTAAAACACACAAACACCACGCTGCCACACACAGTCACGTCGGGATCATGTTTACACCCTATTCGAAAGTGGCTGCATCAACAGATAGGACAAATAAGTTGAAGTGTCATGTTTTAACAGGCGCATTAATTAGGTACCCATAGAGAAAAGTGACTCGTCAATACTTTTTTTTATTTGTTAATTTTCTAATTGTTCGATAAAAATATGTTAATATTGTCTAAATGTTATTTGTGGCATTATCCGAATTTTTTTCTTCCTCAATTCTTTGGGACTTCCTGCCACATGTATGTTTTCTTTTTAAGCGGTGCTCGGGGAATCTACAAAATATCACAATTAACCAGTATGTTACTGGTAAATAACCTCTACGTCCGTGACTTTTACGTCAAAGGATCAGTTAAAAGTTGCTTTTTTTTTAATTAAATATTTCGCCGACGTTTCGGAAATCTATTCTGTTTCCTTTTTCAAGGCTTTTTGTTGAAAAATCTGTTTTGCTGTGTATGATAAATACACAGCTCTAAGGATGTTTGTTATATTCGATATCCATAGATACTTATTATTTACATGCTTATTCGTATACAAATGTTTGCTATTTGTAGGAATGTACGGATGGAATGTTCGTGTTCGTGCACAAATATTCGATATTTGGTCCGAACACGAACATGTTTCCAAATATGTCTCACAAACATTCGTAAAGGTACTCGAATATTCGTGGACGCATGTGTGGAGCCGACGCTAACATTATACTTTAGTACAGGGCCTAGAAGAGGACGACCCCTTACGAAGATTAGCATTTTCTCGCTTTTTATTGAATGGTGATATTCAAGACCCCAATTACTTGAAATCTGTTTTATGGACGGTTAAATCAAAATTTTTCCATGAAGGCATAACCTATTTTCTCCATTATTGCGCGGACAAGGGCGACAACCTGCAAATGAAAAGGTAAACTTCCTTTTAGAATAAGCTTAGTGTCAATGTTTGAATGGGTGTGATTGCTGGACATGTCGTTGGGCTTCATTACCTTCCAGATAACCTGAATGGAGACTCATACTTGAACTTCTTGCAGAACGATCTTCCTCCGCTCCTGGAGGATATGGCAATGAATCTTCGCTTCTGTATCATTTTCCAAAACAACGGATGCCCAGCTCACTACCGCTTGACATACCGCCAATTCATTCTTTGATAGAACATATTTCGGTCGGTGGATGAGAAAATACGGCAAGAAGAACATTGTAGACAACAACTGTTGAAATTAGAAGATGTGCGACGAAATACATTAGAAATAATGGGTCTCATCTTGAACACCATTTGTTTTTAAATAATATTTTTTGTTTTTGTAGCGATAGCTTTGTTTTTGTTGAAAGAACGCGAGTACTTAATTTTTGATTTTAAGAATAATTTCTGTTGATTGATTGTCTTTCATCTCTTTTTAATGACTGGTGAAACTTGGTGGTATATATGATAATGCCACTGAAAGAGGATAAAATAGAAAAGTTTTAAAAGTAATTATAATATCTAGGTGGCCTTTTCTTCAATCAGAAGAACATCAAAAGTTTAATTTAGTGCATAATAATTACATAAATGATGAAAAATGGAGTTTTTTGGAAAATTACAAAATCGACAAGAAAATCGTAGCATTTTTAATATGGTTTGGTTCATATAGATGCCAAACGACCCCTCTACCACTATCTTCCAGGTCAGCATCGCCTTAACAAACACCCTGTATATATCTAGTTGTGTTGCACTTTTAGTTACAAACATCTTACAATGTTTCCAACGTGATTGGGGAAACGCAAGTCGAGTTTTGGTATTCGAATATTGCGTCCAAGTGTTTTGGTGCTTGTGGAAACTAATTCAGAGGCAGTATTCCACCCAAGGTTCCAGCCCCATCCAGGTTTCTATTATATCACAGTTATAATCACGTAACCCGGAATAGAGATTAGCGAACAAGACTCGAAATCAGAGTGTTCACCTTGTCCATCGACTGTACTGAAAACTGAAAGTATAGCAAGCAGCCTATAAAAATTCCTCGAGTGTGTAACTCAGGTACCCACTAACCAAATATTTGTATTATATCCCGAAGACTTAATGGCGGGGGGTTGTCACACAAATTATACAACCTTATTCGCCACTGATCCCAACATATGTTGGCCAGATATTTATTATAGACGGACCGTGTTCCTTGTAAAATAAAAACCCATTTCTCAATCATATTTTAGTGATTTTATTGTTTTGCTGGGATGTAAAGTGGGATACTTGATTGTGTGTAGAATATAAAGTTACTTATTTATCGCATTGCAATTTATAAGATGCATTTATTATGGGCCTGCGTGGTGGTACATCTCGCATCCAGCGACGACTATCTCTCCTCCTCTTCTTCTTAATCGACTGATCAACTTTACCAGGACAAATAAACCGTATATTTTAAGATTGATGCATAATTTATCAGCAATAAAACGGTTTATTTATGTGTATGCTGTCATTTTAATATTGCAGGGCTTTTTCACGGAAATCTTTTATGCACGCCTCAGTTTTAATGAATAAATATTAAGCGAGTATTCAACAAAGTATCAATTTACTTTTTGATGCATAAATGTCGACTCAAAGTAGCTCTTACATTTTTCATTCCTTATTAATTTTTGTAATTAACTTTCTTGATAATTAATTCGTTTTCTGCGCTAACTAGTCATATATTTAACTTAACCAAAAGTGTAAGTATCTAATATTAGGCTAGACGGTAGGAAGGAAAAAATGCTAAAAATGAATTTTTGGCCCATAGCTACAGGCGAAGGGGTGTAAAGCAGCGACTGTCTTTTTTATTCAGTGTTAGTCATGATACTATGAACTTTGCAGTATCAAGATGTTAGGCAGGTAGAAAATTTCTACTATTCTATAAAGGAAAGACCCGGCAAAATTTTAAAGGGGAAACTCGTTTCCTGGCATCGGTAATTGGTCTCAGTAGCGGATATAGGTCGACGTTAAATAAACAAATTTCAAAAAGCTTTGTCTATGAACATTAAATAAACAATATTTCATTCGTCACTATCCGAGTTTTCAGAACTGGAATCGGTATTTACATTAATAATGATTGGATTGCCAGGTGGTAATAGAATATTCATTTTCCTTTTTTATCACATGAGATACACACTTCCTCCATATATCGCTTTTGCCTATTTCGTCTACTATTATCTTTATATCCTTTATGACAGACTCACTTAATTGTGAGGATTGGTTATATTGACGTAGTCTTGTTTTTACATCAGCCCACACTATTTTAATGGGGTTGAAAACGCAATAACATGGAGGCAGGCGTAAAATAGTATGATCGTGTGCTTCAGAAATTTTTTCAACGGCATATTCCTCTTTAAAATTTTGCTTTCGAATCAGTTCTAATAAAGTCTTTTCTGTGTTTTTTTCTGGTATTTCCAAGCCTTTACCTTTCATAAATTCAATGATATCGCCTTTTCTTGTGTTGGTGTTCGAAATTTTTGTGTGTTGCCGCGAATAGTATGATGTATTGTCCACAACAATTACAGAATTTGGTGGTATATTTGGAATACTATACCAATTGTACAATTTTTTGTAAACTCCATTTATAATTGGGAAACTCATTTAGAAAATTCAAAAAACTATTGTAAAATGATGTCCCATTGGAATTTTTTTTAAATCGCAATTTTGGCCGACCAATATGAGAATAATTTACCCCAAATGCCAGCTTGAAAAAAACATGTTTACGATAGTTATGAAATAATTTTGAAAAATTAAAAAATCTGATTTTCTCAAATGTGCATGAGCCGAACCTGCCCTGTCTTAAACTTCTTTTCATTCAAAGACAAGGTAGGTAAATAAATTCATTGTAGGCCTTTGTTCTCATTTTAATTGAATCTTCATACCGTAGGGGATTAACAGACACTAGCTTAATCTGCGCAGCCGTAGGGGACTATGTTGGATGCTAGTGTTATAATGAGAATGTCAAATAAGAAATAGGACAAATTTATTTTAGGATTTTAATTTGCTAGCATAACCAGGAGTCAGGTTATCGAAAGAATGCAAAGATTTCATTAATATTTTTTACATACAGTTTTCCTTTTAGTTCTCACATATCGTTTTTTTTCCGCTGTTTGCAACGTCCTATAAAGAATATGTTTCATTACTATAAGCAAACAAATAATAAAAATTCACTTTTAAACTGTTTTTTCTCTATGAACTATTTGATGGAACACCACCATTTTTTTTGCTGTGATATGCTCATATCCTAAGTAACAACACATAATTTTTGGAGCAAGGATTTCTTCAGTGTAAAAAAATAAAAAACAAATTTTGAAAAATGGAATAATTTCATTTTCTCAAATGTCAATGAGCTGAATTCGGGAGCTAAAATATATGAAGTCCAGTGCGTTATGACGGTTATAAAAAAATAATACAGAATGAATTAATTGCATAGGGGGTTAAAAAATTATATTTATTTTGCACCATTTTTTTTATAGGAACTGTTTGATAGAACACTATTTCTTTTCTGTAATATGCTCATATCCTAAGTAACACCTTATATTTTTGGAATAAGATTGGAAGATTGCTTCATAGTGTAAAAAAAAAATCGGTAAAGGTGTTTACACAGAACTTCCCTCTTTATTTGTAGATGTCAGTCACTCTAAAAAATTAATAATTACGAAATGACACTCAAAATAATAATCGGAATATAGTTATCACTATTATTACAAAGAATACCTAATAAGTTTTGGTCAAAAAAATATACAGAGTGCTCATCCAACAACAAAAGTTCAATTAAATTTATCAAAAATGTCATAATTTTGTTCTTCTGAAATATGTTTAGAATGTCATGAAAGGTGGAAATTTTAAATTTGTGCAAAAAGAAATTTTTTCCATCTATTCTAGTGGTAAAATATTTATCCAAGATTGTAAAAAAATGTTGCAATATTTTTTTTCCGAAATAGGTTTGGAATGTCATGAAACATGGAAATTTTAATTTTGAGCATAAGCAAATTTTTCATCTATTCTATAGTAGTGATAAATAGATTAAAACTTTTCAAAATTTTTTTTTTGAATTTTTGAAAAATATGTTTAAATTTGTTTTTGTTCAAATAGGTTTAGAATGCCATGGAAACGTGGATATTTTAAATTTGAACAAAGAAAAACATTTTTCCATCTATTTTAGTGGTAGAACTTTTTGAAAAATTGTAAAAGAATTTTCTAAAATTTTGTTTTCTTAAATTGGTTTAGAACGCTATGAAACACGAAAATTTTAAATTTGAAAAAGTAAAAAAATTCCATCAATTTTAGTGGTAAAAATTTTTTCAAAAATGTTGGTAAAAAAAAACATTTTTTTTTTTTTGAAATAGGTTTAGAATGCTTTGAATCGTGGAAATTTTAAATTTGAGGAAAGAAAAATTTTTTCATCTTGGTAAAAAATTATTCAAAAATATTGGTGAAAAAAATTTTCAATTTTTTTGTTTCCTGAAATAGGTTAAGCGTATCATGAAACGTAGAAATTTAAAATTTCACCAAAAAAAATTTTTTTTATCTTGGTAAAAATTTTTTGAAAAATGGTGGTGAAAAAAATTTCCAAATTTTTTTTCTGATATAGGTTAAGCGTGTCATGAAACGTGGAAATTTTAAATTTGAGCAAAAAAAAATTTTTTTCGTTATTTATTCCCTTTAGACGGTCCACCCTGTATATTTTCCAGTGAAATTTCTACCATTTCTTCGCTGACAGTAGCGTCAACTACCTACCAAATTTGACTGCTCTCCGTCAAGTAGTTTTTTAGTAAATGCATCAACAGATAGACAGACAGACAGACAGACTGACGGAATTGAAAAACCTATATTTTCGAAATCTACGTGTTCTGAAACGTCAGAATCCGAAAAAATCTTGGAGGGTGATTTTTTCTCGAATACAATACTTCCCTTCGGTATGCGAGGGAAGTAAAATAAAAAATAAATTTTGAAAAAAGAAATGAAATGATTTTCTCAAATCTGAATGAGCCGAATCCAGGAGCTATACGATTAAAAAAAATTTACTACTCATCAATTAAATGAATAGTGGGTAAAAAAAAAAATTTTAATATTGCAACATTTCTTTTCCCTATGAACTATTTTATGTAACACCGCTATTTCTTTCTATGATATGCTCCTAAGTAAGAACATATATTTTTTGGAATAGTATTGGAGGATTACTTCCAAACAAAAATAGAAAATCAATTTTGGCCCCCTAATATTTATGAAATTCCATTGGCATCAGGAACCAACATTAATTTTCAACTTGTGAATCAATGATATTTTAGCTCCCGGATACGGCTCGTTCACATTTGAAAAAATCGGTAAACAAATTTAAAAATGTTTTTGAAGAATTTTTTAAAAAATTTGAAAACATTTTTAATCCGTTTATGTATCACTACTATAGAACAGACGAAAAAATTTTTTTTGCTCAAATTTAAAATTTCCACGTTTCATGATATTCCAAACCAATTTCGGAAAAAAAAGTTGCAACATTTTGTTACCAGTTTGGAAAAAAATTTAACACCAGAATGCCCAAATTTAAATGACATTCTAAACCTAAGTATTTCAGAAAAAAAAAAATTTGAAAATTTTTTTCACCAACATTTTTCAAAAAGTTTTTACCAATAAAATAGATCGAATTTTTTTTTATTTGCTCAAATTTAAAATTTTCACGTTTCATAGCCTTCTAAACCTATTTTAAAAATACATCATTTTTAATTTTTAAACTTTTTTTAGCACTACTATAGAACAGAAGGAAACTTTCCTTTTTGCTCTAATTTAAAATTTCTACCTTTGACATTTTAAACCTATTTTAGAAGAAAAAAATTTGAAAATTATTTTACCATCTTTTGAAAAATTTTTAAAAAATGAAATTTTTTAACCACCACTATACTTCCACTCCATTACGTGAATGTTGGATTGAAAATGTGACAGATGGCAATAACATCTGGCATATGCACCTATTATACTTTTATTGAAAAATGTACAGGGTGGTCATCCCAAGAAATAATTCAGTCATGGTGGACATTTGTAAAGGTATTTGCGCAAGCCTGCCATATGTGGCACCTGCTATTTAGTATTGAACTTTTGCTGTTGGATGAGCAATCTGTATATTTTTTTGACCAAAACTTATCAAGTTTTCTTTGTAATAATAGCAATAACTCTACTCCGATTATTATTCTCAATGTCATTTCGTAATTATTATTTTTTTAGAGAGACTGCCATGAACGAGGGAAGTTCTGTGTAAATACCTTTACCGATTTTTTGAAGTGTTGGAATTGCCCCACAGTAGGATTCAAAGTTGTAGCAATATCCAGAATCACTGCACAACATCCAATCCTTATAAATCAACGTTACCAGTTTCTCTCTAATAAATTGTATTGGGGGGTGGTAGCCAAAATATCTGGCCATAGCCTCATCAAGTGAAAGATGTTTATGAAAAACACCCTTGCTGGAAATTCTTGTTCGGTCTCTCCATCATTGGTCAAACCTTGAACATCTTATCCGATTTATCCAAGTTTGCGTTGTCTGAAAAGTGCAGGTACCTTCTTATTTCTTAAAATCTGTTTCGGGACATGCTTTTAGCTATTGCTGGTACTGCGACATCTTCATCCAAACTCCAGTAAAGTCATTCTCTTGGTAAGCGGTGATGGCCTGTAAAAAAAGTATGCCTATAAAGATTTTCAAAAGTAGTTTTATTTTGCATTCCAGTTTTTTAAATATTTAGTCGATCATGAAAGCTTAAGCTGCTGGTCGCCTAAATGTTACACCAATCGGAACCAAGAGGTTTTACCTTTCAATCGTTTAGCTGATGTAGACAAAGGAATCTCATCATCTTCATCATCTCCAATTCTGGTCAAAGGAACATCATCCTCACCGTCGTAATCCAGCTCAACTTGTCGTGGAACATCTTTGGGGAGTTTCTCAGATTGTAATTTGTTATCATCTAGATCCTCGCTGTCAGTCAAGCAATCAACTTCAGGAGGGATTATAAAAATATCCACGTCTTTATGCGACGATGAAAGAATATCTTCTGTCGCTTCTTCAAGGTTTCTAAATCGTTTTTCGCAACATTTCAATGTTGGTGCTTCGCCTAATTCATAAGAGTTCATTATAAAATATCTGAAATAAAACGTATTTGATTTAGTTCAAACCTCTATGAGCCCACCGTACTCAAATGAATACAGTAATTTTTTTCGTGAAAATATGTAAGCATTTTTTAAAAACTAAATCTAAAAAATCTGTTGCGTTTAGTACTTATCAACAAATCAATTTCACATTCTTTTGTCAAAAACTAATGAAAAAACATTTGCTTTTCACAAGACGTCAGCTGGGTTCTACAACAGAGATCAGCACCAATCTGAGCCCACCTAAGTATAATTCTTATTAAGAAATAGAGTGCTACAAGGAAAAAAATTTAACACTGGAATAGAGCGAAAAATTTTTTTTTGCTCAAATTTAAAATTTTCGCGTTTCGTGACATTCTAAACCTATTCAAAAAAAAAGTTTTGAAAATTTTTTATATTTTTTAGCCACCACTATACTTCCACTCCATTACGTGAATGTTGGATTGAAAATGTGACAGATGGCAATAACATCTGGCATATGCACCTATTATACTTTTATTGAAAAATGTACAGGGTGGTCATCCCAAGAAATAATTCAGTCATGGTGGACATTTGTAAAGGTATTTGCGCAAGCCTGCCATATGTGGCACCTGCTATTTAGTATTGAACTTTTGCTGTTGGATGAGCAATCTGTATATTTTTTTGACCAAAACTTATCAAGTTTTCTTTGTAATAATAGCAATAACTCTACTCCGATTATTATTCTCAATGTCATTTCGTAATTATTATTTTTTTAGAGAGACTGCCATGAACGAGGGAAGTTCTGTGTAAATACCTTTACCGATTTTTTTCTTTTAAATAGGTTTAGAATGCCATGAACGTGGAAATTTTCAATTTGAACAAAGGAAAAAAAATTATTAGTGCTAAAAATTTTTTAAAAAATGGTGAAAAAAATTTTCAAAAATTTTTTTTTTCAGAAATAGGTTTAGCGTGTCATGAAACGTGGAAATTTAAAATTTGAGCAAAAACAATTTTTTTTCATCTTGGTAAAAATTTTTTCAAAAATGTTGGTGAAACAAATTTTAAAATTTTTTTTTTCCCGAAATAGGACTAGCGCGTCATGAAACGTGGACATTTTAAATTTGAGCGAAAAAAAAATTTTTTCACAATTTATTCCGTTTAGACGGTCAACCCTGTATATTTTCCAGTGAAATTTCTACCATTTCTGCGCTGACAGTAGCGTCAACTATCTACCAAATTTGACTGCTCTCCGTCAAGTAGTTTTTTAGTAAATGCACCAACAGACAGACAGGCAGACAGACAGGCAGACCGACAGACAGACAGACTGACGGAATTGAAAAACCTATATTTTCGTAATCTCCGTATTCTGAAACGTCAGAATCCGTAAAAATCTCGGAGGGTGATTTTTTCTCGAATACAATACTTCCCTTCGGTATGCGAGGGAAGTAAAAAATTCAATTTTTTTTTAATCAGGCTTAGAATGCCATGAAACGTGGAAATTTTAAATTTGAAGAAAGAGAAATTTTTTTTCATCTATTTTAGTAGTAAAAAATTTTTCAAAAATGTTGGTAAAAAAATGTAATTTTTTTTTTTTTTGAATTAGGCTTAGAATGCCATGAAACGTGGAAATTTTAAATTTGAAGAAATAAAAATTTTTTTCATCTTGGTAAAAAATTTGTCAAAAATATTGGTGGAAAAAATTTTCATTTTTTTTTCCTGAAATAGGTTAAGCGTGTCGTGAAACGTAGAAATTTTAAATTTGAGTAAAAAAAAATTTTACTTCCCTCGCATACCGAAGGGAAGTATTGTATTCGAGAAAAAATCACCCTCCGAGATTTTTTCGGATTCTGACGTTTCAGAACACGTAGATTCCGAAAATATAGGTTTTTCAATTCCGTCAGTCTGTCTGTCTGTCTGTCTGTCTGTCTGTCTGTCTTGTCTGTCTGTCTGTCTGTCTGTCTGTCTGTCTGTTGGTGTATTTACTAAAAAACTACTTGACGGAGAGCAGTCAAATTTGGTAGGTAGTTAACCCTACTGTCAGCGAAGAACTGGTAGAATTTTCACTGAAAAATATACAGGGTGGACCGTCTAAACGGAATAAATAGTGAAAAAAATTTTTTTTTGCTCAAATTTAAAATTTCCACGTTTCATGACGCGCTAAACCTATTTCAGAAAAAAAAAATTTTGAAAATTTTTTTCAAACATTTTTGAAAAAATTTTTACCAAGATGAAAAAAATTTGTTTTTGCTCAAATTTAAAATTTCTACGTTTCATGACACGCTTAACCTAGTTCAGGAAAAAAAATTTTGAAAATTTTTTTCACCAATATTTTTGAAAAAATTTTTACTACTAAAATGATTTTTTTTTTCTTTCTTCAAATTTAAAATTTTCACGTTTCATGGCATTCTAAGCCTGATTAAAAAAAAAAGTTTTTTGAAATTTTATCACTAAGATAGAATTTTTCTTTCTTTGTTCAGATTTTAACTATCCACGTTTCCATGACATTCTAAAACTATTCAAACAAATTTAAAAATGTTTTTGAAGAATTTTTTAAAAAATTTGAAAACATTTTTAATCCATTTATGTATCACTACTCAGAACAGACGAAAAAATTTTTTTTGCTCAAATTTAAAATTTCCACGTTTCATGATATTCCAAACCAATTTCGGAAAAAAAAAATTGCAACATTTTGTTACCAGTTTGGAAAAAAATTTAACACCAGAATGCTCAAATTTAAATGACATTCTAAACCTAGGTATTTCAGAAAAAAAATTTTGAAAATTTTTTTCACCAACATTTTTCAAAAAGTTTTTACCACTAAAATAGATCGAATTTTTTTTTATTTGCTCAAATTTAAAATTTTCACGTTTCATAGCATTCTAAACCTATTTTAAAAATACAACTTTTTTTAGCACTACTATAGAACAGAAGGAAACTTTCCTTTTTGCTCTAATTTAAAATTTCTACCTTTGACATTTTAAACCTATTTCAGAAGAAAAAAATTTGAAAATTATTTTACCATCTTTTGAAAAATTTTTAAAAAATGAAATTTTTTAACCACGACTATACTTCCACTCCATTACGTGAATGTTGGAGTGAAAATGTGACAGATGGCAATAACATCTGGCATATGCACCTATTATACTTTTATTGAAAAATGTACAGGGTGGTCATCCCAAGAAATAATTCAGTCATGGTGGACATTTGTAAAGGTATTTGCGCAAGCCTGCCATATGTGGCACCTGCTATTTAGTATTGAACTTTTGCTGTCGGATGAGCAATCTGTATATTTTTTTGACCAAAACTTATCAAGTTTTCTTTGTAATAATAGCAATAACTCTACTCCGATTATTATTCTCAATGTCATTTCGTAATTATTATTTTTTTAGAGAGACTGCCATGAACGAGGGAAGTTCTGTGTAAATACCTTTACCGATTTTTTTTCATCTTGGTAATAAATTTTTCAAAAATGTTGGTGAAAAAAATTTTCAAAATTTTTTTTTCTGAAATAGGTTAAGCGTGTCATGAAACGTGGAAATTTTAAATTTGAACAAAAACATTTTATTCCCTTTATTCGGTCCACCCTGTATATTTTCCAGTGAAATTTCTACCATTTCTTCGCTGACAGTAGCGTCAACTACCTACCAAATTTGACTGCTCTCCATCAAGCAGTTTTTTTAGTAAATGCACCAACAGACAGACAGACAGACAGACTGACGGAATTGAAAAACCTATATTTTCGTAATCTACGTGTTCAGAAACGTCAAAATCCGAATAAAATCTCGAAGGGTGATTTTTTCTCGAATACAATACTTCCCTTCGGTATGCGAGGGAAATAAAAATTAAATATTTTCATTTTTAAAAATTAATTTTTTTACACTATGAAGTGTGGTTTTCCATCAAATGATCCATAAACAAAAAATTGTTGCAAAATTACAATCTTTGTTTTACCCCCTATTCATTTAATTTATTGAGTATCAATTTTTTTTTTAATCGAGATAACTCCCTGGACCTCATATATTTTAGCTTCCGGATTTGGCTCATTCACATTTGAAAAATTCAAATTTTTTCATTTTTCAAAATTAATTAATTTTTTTACACTATAAAATAATCCTCCAATATTATAGTGTCAGGATGAAAGATGAACGTGTGTGGATGAAACGTGAGTTAATCGTGATAGTTCTGAATTTCGTTTGGAAGTTAATGGCTGTATTGTATTATCAAACGTATCCAGAGTTGATTTTTTATAACTAAGATATTTGAGAGGTATCTTAGATGATTTTTAAGTAGGGTGAGATGCTTTGAAAAAGCGATTTGTGCAAAGTATATATCATATTCATCAGGAACCTTCCAGTCACACAATTTTTCAAGTTCACTTATTAAATTATTATTTATGAAGGTCTTGAGCTCCTATTGTTTCGGTCTTAAACCTTTCAACTCACAATAGCAATTAACTTTGTTAAACATTAAAAATGAAAGCCGGAATAATTCTCAATATGTATTTAGTTTAATGTTGGACTTTTATATAGTGATAAAATTTCCGTAATGTCAAAGGGCTAACCAGGCAAAGAAAGCAAGTCGTTAAAAGTGATTTTTATGTTTGCTAAAGCAGTATAATTAATTAATGAGAGTTTCAGACCGTGTGTATGCGGTGCATACTTGTAAATTGAAAGCGGTCATCATTAATAACGACATTCCATCCGTGAATTTTTGAGACCGAGAGCGGCCCCGTTTAAAAAACAGTTTTGCCGCGGCATAAATTTGTCGCAGTCTTCATAATTCGCATTTCATGTTTATGATGTACCATGGGAATATTTAGTCGAGGTAATTTTAACATTTTAACGGTATGTCTCCAGTCAATTGGTAGATCAAGCAACCCATATTTCCTTTGCAGAGAATTTATACAGTTGAAGATGTATGAGTAAAACATGAACAGAGCCCAGCCAACCTGCCCTTCTTCCTAGTTAACTTTCTGTCCAATCTTGTTACCATACAATCTTTACACAAATATATCGTAGACCTTGTAGCACTCTATTTCCTAATAAGAATTATACTTAGGTGGGCTCAGATTGGTGCTGATCTCTGTTGTAGAACCCAGCTGACGTCTTGTGAAAAGCAAATGTTTTTTCATTAGTTTTTGACAAAAGAATGTGAAATTGATTTGTTGATAAGTACTAAACGCAACAGATTTTTTAGATTTAGTTTTTAAAAAATGCTTACATATTTTCACGAAAAAAATTACTGTATTCATTTGAGTACGGTGGGCTCATAGAGGTTTGAACTAAATCAAATACGTTTTATTTCAGATCTTTTATAATGAACTCTTATGAATTTGGCGAAGCACCAACATTGAAATGTTGCGAAAAACGATTTAGAAACCTTGAAGAAGCGACAGAAGATATTCTTTCATCGTCGCATAAAGACGTGGATATTTTTATAATCCCTCCTGAAGTTGATTGCTTGACTGACAGCGAGGATCTAGATGATGACAAATTACAATCTGAGAAACTCCCCAAAGATATTCCACGACAAGTTGAGCTGGATTACGACGGTGAGGATGATGTTCCTTTGACCAGAATTGGAGATGATGAAGATGATGAGATTCCTTTGTCTACATCAGCTAAACGATTGAAAGGTAAAACCTCTTGGTTCCGATTGGTGTAACATTTAGGCGACCAGCAGCTTAAGCTTTCATGATCGACTAAATATTTAAAAAACTGGAATGCAAAATAAAACTACTTTTGAAAATCTTTATAGGCATACTTTTTTTACAGGCCATCACCGCTTACCAAGAGAATGACTTTACTGGAGTTTGGATGAAGATGTCGCAGTACCAGCAATAGCTAAAAGCATGTCCCGAAACAGATTTTAAGAAATAAGAAGGTACCTGCACTTTTCAGACAACGCAAACTTGGATAAATCGGATAAGATGTTCAAGGTTTGACCAATGATGGAGAGACCGAACAAGAATTTCCAGCAAGGGTGTTTTTCATAAACATCTTTCACTTGATGAGGCTATGGCCAGATATTTTGGCTACCACCCCCCAATACAATTTATTAGAGAGAAACTGGTAACGTTGATTTATAAGGATTGGATGTTGTGCAGTGATTCTGGATATTGCTACAACTTTGAATCCTACTGTGGGGCAATTCCAACACTTCAAAAAATCGGTAAAGGTATTTACACAGAACTTCCCTCGTTCATGGCAGTCTCTCTAAAAAAATAATAATTACGAAATGACATTGAGAATAATAATCGGAGTAGAGTTATTGCTATTATTACAAAGAAAACTTGATAAGTTTTGGTCAAAAAAATATACAGATTGCTCATCCAACAGCAAAAGTTCAATACTAAATAGCAGGTGCCACATATGGCAGGCTTGCGCAAATACCTTTACAAATGTCCACCATGACTGAATTATTTCTTGGGATGACCACCCTGTACATTTTTCAATAAAAGTATAATAGGTGCATATGCCAGATGTTATTTCCATCTGTCACATTTTCAATCCAACATTCACGTAATGGAGTGGAAGTATAGTGGTGGTTAAAAAATTTCATTTTTTAAAAATTTTTCAAAAGATGGTAAAATAATTTTCAAATTTTTTTCTTCTAAAATAGGTTTAAAATGTCAAAGGTAGAAATTTTAAATTAGAGCAAAAAGGAAAGTTTCCTTCTGTTCTATAGTAGTGCTAAAAAAAGTTTAAAAATTAAAAATGATGTATTTTTAAAATAGGTTTAGAAGGCTATGAAACGTGAAAATTTTAAATTTGAGCAAATAAAAAAAAATTCGATCTATTTTATTGGTAAAAACTTTTTGAAAAATGTTGGTGAAAAAAATTTTCAAATTTTTTTTTTTCTGAAATACTTAGGTTTAGAATGTCATTTAAATTTGGGCATTCTGGTGTTAAATTTTTTTCCAAACTGGTAACAAAATGTTGCAACTTTTTTTTTCCGAAATTGGTTTGGAATATCATGAAACGTGGAAATTTTAAAT
Organism: Stenurella melanura; assembly: GCA_963583905.1. Lineage (NCBI taxonomy): Eukaryota > Metazoa > Arthropoda > Insecta > Coleoptera > Cerambycidae > Stenurella > Stenurella melanura. The sequence continues at coordinate 16,551,866 of OY757312.1, read as the reverse complement.
TTGAGCAAAAAAAATTTTTTCGTCTGTTCTATAGTAGTGATACATAAACGGATTAAAAATGTTTTCAAATTTTTTAAAAAATTCTTCAAAAACATTTTTAAATTTGTTTGAATAGTTTTAGAATGTCATGGAAACGTGGATAGTTAAAATCTGAACAAAGAAAGAAAAATTCTATCTTAGTGATAAAATTTCAAAAAACTTTTTTTTTAATCAGGCTTAGATTGCCATGAAACGTGAAAATTTTAAATTTGAAGAAAGAAAAAAAAAATTCATTTTAGTAGTAAAAATTTTTTCAAAAATATTGGTGAAAAAAATTTTCAAATTTTTTTTTCCTGAAATAGGTTAAGCGTGTCATGAAACATAGAAATTTTAAATTTGAGCAAAAACAATTTTTTTTCATCTTGGTAAAATTTTTTTCAAAAATGTTTGAAAAAAATTTTCAAAAATTTTTTTTTCTGAAATAGGTTTAGCGCGTCATGAAACGTGGAAATTTTAAATTTGAGCAAAAAAAAAATTTTTTCAACTTGGTAAAAATTTTTAAAAAATGTTTGAAAATTTTTTTTTTCCTGAAATAGGTTTAGCGCGTCATGAAACGTGGAAATTTTAAATTTGAGCAAAAAAAAATTTTTTTCATCTTGGTAAAAATTTTTTCAAAAATGTTTGAAAAAAATTTTCAAAAAATTTTTTTTCCTGAAACAGGTTTAGCGCGTCATGAAACGTGGAAATTTTAAATTTGAGCAAAAAAAAAATTTTTTCACTATTTATTCCGTTTAGACGGTCCACCCTGTATATTTTTCAGTGAAAATTCTACCAGTTCTCCGCTGACAGTAGGGTTATCTACCTACCAAATTTGACTGCTCTCCGTCAAGTAGTTTTTTAGTAAATACACCAACAGACAGACAGACAGACAGACAGACAGACAGACAGACAGACAGACAGACAGACAGACAGACAGACAGACAGACAGACCGACAGACAGACAGACAGACAGACAGACTGACGGAATTGAAAAACCTATATTTTCGGAATCTACGTGTTCTGAAACGTCAGAATCCGAAAAAATCTCGGAGGGTGATTTTTTCTCGAATACAATACTTCCCTTCGGTATGCGAGGGAAGTAAAAATCAAAGGTATGCCGTTAGGGTCAACAGTTGTGTTAAAATGATTAGATATCATGGAAGTGCCATCAGATCATATAGTGTTTTTCGATAATTTCTTTAGTAGCCATAGCCTTTTGCATACTTTGAGAAAATAAGGATTTAGAGCCAGTAGTACGATTCGAGATAACCGAACAAAGAAATGTCCATTACTATCAATTAATTAAATGAAACATGCGCTGTCGCTTGTGTAACTCTTTGCCTTGAACGCCCCTGTTTTATAAACTTTCACGAACAATAATTTTTTTAATTTACATTGTTTAATTTAATATAGCATATCTGGAGAAATGACTCGATTTCTCATCTTCAATTGTTTTTATATCCTACGGGAATACAGTTCCTCTTGTATGCTTCATTTCGCACTGTGCACATATTGCAATACTGTCCACGTGTGTGTAAATATAAGATGTACATTTTTATGTATTTGTGAACATGTATATTGTATATATACTTATATATTTTTATATTTTGTGTGTTGACTATATTTACAATTTCAATTGTAGTATTTACATAATTATGTACAATATTTCTAAGCAGCTTCTTAATTGCATTTTAGACTTATTCAATCCAATGTATTATTGGCCAAAGGAACAAATAAATTTATTATTGTTATTGTTATAATGTCTAGAAATATTTAATATTCGTAGTACAGGGACATTTCTAATTTATTTCTTATTCAGTGAATCAAAGACATTCCCTCTTGTTGTTATTTTCAGAGGAAAACTTGTGATTTACGTTCGTCGAAACCCATCTGCGGTTAATCAACCGCTTATCTTTGCCCCGTCCTTCATCATTACCGAGTTTTTGTTCATTACCGAAACATCAACGTTCAGATGGTGCTTGATGAAAAATCTTTGGAAATTGACAGGTCTTTTATTTGCAGATTTTGTTCATTCATATCTCATTTTCTCTCGTTCTTAGACAATGAGGTGATCGCGGATGGTGTGACAGGTCGGTAATTCCTTCTTGCCTGGCCATCGTTCATAAACCGCCAAAGCCGCCTAAGTCGCTATTAGAACCGTTGATCTTCATCTGTCATTCCGCTAATGAGATCTTAGCCTCTAATCTCCGCCGAGCGCTTGCTGCCCTCAGTTTCCGGGAAGCGGCCAACTGCATGCCTTTGAAAGCAGATGCATCTTTGATATGGCGTAGTTTTGGTTTTACTTTGTACTCTTATTGTTAGAATTTTATTAATAATTATTAAAAGGTAGAGTTTCTATAAATTTTATCTATTAATATTATTTACCGCCTTCGATTTGTACACAGTGAGTCCTGAAATCAGCGAGTCCTGAAATCTATTAATTGTGATTCCAGAAGATACATGTTGGTAATTAGCCTGGAACTTACTTTTCTTGCTGTTCTGTTAAAAAAATAGATAATTACGAAACATTTAACGTGAATTTAACAAAACGCCATTAGTAGATCAAACTGAAACCTGACTGGAACTATTAACGTTACAGACTTTTATACAAGTCCAGTCGAAAAGTGAAAAATTTTAAAACTTTGCGATTGAGTAACAAACACCTTATATGAGTTATCGAGCTAAAATTTTGCATAAGGCTATTTGAGATAACTTCGAATCGATTACGATATCCACTTTTCCGATAAAAGAATGCCTAACAGTCGATCTCGAAATTTTCACCCATTTAGGGGACCTACTAAGGCCATGAAAATATGAAAATTATTCTTTTTAAATGATCAAATAGAGCTCATCGTGCAGCATATCCCAAAAAACCGCTGCCTAAGGAATCACTACTTTCACATCCAGATTCTCCATCCAAGTCTCTTGAAACGAAAACTATATTTGCCCTCTGGTATGTGGAAATTATTGCTCATAGAATTTTAATAATATTCGAGGTAGATGTCACAAAAAAATAGAGGTGTTTGTTTCTAGTATATACGCCAAAAATGAAGTTTCTGGACTCTACCTACTTTTCCCAATGGGCTTGTTCCATGATATTCTTTTTATATGGTTTCTATACTTTTTCATATAGTACTCGATATTCTCATTATACACTTAAAATTTCGTGTTATTATCTTTTTCCGTTCTTGAGATATAAGGAGTTGAAATTAGTAATAGTTGCAAAAACCGAGCGCTCATTTGTGACGTCACTATACGCAAGTGACATAAGAAAAATGGATTTCTGGGACCTTTCAAATTTAACCTGAAAAGTCGAAAAACATGGAATTTTTAAACGCTGGTAACTAAATAAATACGTCGAGTGGAAGTCGTTCTATGTGTCTACGGAAAGGAGAAGGTCAGCGATGAATTATATTTGTAAATTGCAGGGTCGAAGTCGAAAATTCGTTCTGGCAGGAGCGAGAGAAAATTGTAATTTTTTGACATTTCACCAAACTGTACTCCCCTACTGTCAAGTAGTAAGCAAAACAAACAATACTTCGAAAACACTTATAATTATAACCAATAAGGAGCATCAAGTCTATTGAGATCGCCGAGTCTATGCGTATAGTGACGTAGCGCCTGGTCACGCCCCATTTTCGCGAGATGGAAATTTGTAATACTTTTTAAGATACTAAATGTGCGAATAAGATTCTGATTTTTGCAGATCCATTAATTTATACTTGCACTTTCGATTTATGAAATGAAAAAAAATGCCGAACAAGCCCATTTACAACCCCCTCCCTTTAACTAAATCATCTCAATAAGATGTAATTACAATACATACGTGCACCAAATTTCAAGTTAATATTTCAATTATATTTTATCAACCCCTATATTATAAATTATATTATATTATAAAAGTGTATGAGGCCTAGGCTTCTACTATACACCAAATTTCAACATTCAGCTTGCTTTAGTCATTTTATTTTATTTACCTCTACTTACCCCCATCCCTTCAACGGAATCGTCTCAAAATATAATCTAGATCCAGATGTTGTTATAATACATACGTATACCAAATTTCAAGCGAATACCTCAAATATATTTTATTAACCTCTTTAATAATGAAGTGAGAGTAGTGGAGGGGTTGAAATATATAAAAAATTTGAGGCCTTGGCGTCTAGTATACATCAAATCCCAAGTTTCTGTACTCTTATCAGCTTGCTTTACTGATTTTCCCATATTTGTCCCTATTTAACCCTAACCCCTCAACGGAATCATCTCAAAATATAATCTAAATACAGATGTCGTTATAATACATATTATGTATCAAGTTTCAAGTGAAAATCTTAATTTCATTTTATCAACCCTTTAAATAATGGAGTGGGGGGGGGGGGTGGTAGGAATTAAAAAATATTATAAAAAAATCTGAGGCCTTGACTTCCAGTATATACAGCAAGTCCCAAGTTTCTGTACTCTTACCAGCTTGCTCAATTTTAGTTTATCAACCGCTTTAAAATGAAATGGGGGTGGTAGGAGAGTTGAAAAATGTTATACAAAAATCTGAGGCATTGTCTTCTAGTATACTTACCAAATTCCAAGTTTCTGTACTCTTACCAGCTTGTTTTACTTATTTTCCAATATTTACCCCTATTTATCCCCCAATCTTTCAACGGAATCATTTCAAATTTTAATCAGTTCCAGTTGTCGTTATAATATATACATGTACCATATCTCAAGTGAATATCTCAATTTTATTTTATCAACCCCTTTAATAATGGAGTGAGGGTGATGGAGGGGTTGAAAAGTGTTACAAAAAATCTGAGGCCTTGGCTTGAGGTGCATTTAAACATGCTTATGTTTTATAATGGAATCCGATCAGGATGATCAGATCTAAGAAGGGGAAAGTGTTACGTGGAAATCAAGATAAGCTCTAAGCTCAAATTAGAAAGTAAGCAGGGATAGAAGGAAAGGTGGGAATGACAAATGGGAAAATTGTTTTTTAGTTAAAGTTGTCATTTTTAATGAAACGTTTGTCTAATTCCACTATTTGGTAAGAAAACTTAGTGCCAAAATTTCATGCTCTTTCATTTTTATTTTTATACATTTTTTTGCATCTTGTAAGTACTTTAAAAAACAATTTTTGGAAGTACATGCCGCTATTTTGCTGTATGTTGCAATCACGATAGCTTTGAGAACTTTTTTTATAATTTTCTACTAGAAAATACTTATTTCTGTGCAAAAATTTGACAAAGACGTTATTTCAACTCACAACCGCTAGAGACTGGACTAGTAGGAACCATTAAAAAAACTATATTACAATTGCTTCCCAGTTCAACCACAATTTTACTAGCATAATATGTCAAGAGGAACTTACGAACCAGTGTAGTACAAACATTTTGTTCCTCTATAAATACCCAAATGTTATATTTGTTAACACCAAACATTTTTATCATCCTTAGTAAGACATTTTTATTACAAACATGAAAGGCAAATTAAAGTAATAAAACGCATAACGGTTCAATATTGTATAATTAAAAGCACGTAAGCAATAAATTTAATGTAAAATAAACAGCTTTGTATATTTAATTGGGCCCAAATAACAAATAAAAATATGTTTCGGGGTGTTCACAGGGATGTTTACAGTTCTCATGAACCGAATGGAAGTGTAAATAAGCAAAAGACGTTTTTGAAATGTTGAGGTTGGATGTCGGTCATAGATCTATCAGCAGCTGAATCAATTCGTCATTCTGATCGTTTTATCCATCAGTAGAGAGGCCTGCTACTCATCATCCAGACACACACATCAGGCCTGAACATCAACATACACTCCAACTCGTTTTTATCCCATTTTACAGATACTTAGGAAATTTAAACTTGCCGAAAGAAATATTATCATGCTATTTAGAATTATGTTTCCGACTGGGGCATTAATAAAAGAAACCCAGAAAGTCTACGTGCAAAATCGAGATTTTTAAGAAACACAAACATCTCTGTCTTACGTTAATTATATAATAGGATTTTATAAAACCGTGGTTGCTTTTTAAGAAAATACTGCCCTGTTTTATTACCTATACAAACATACAGGGTGTTTCAATTTTTAATCCCAGGACTTTAGGAGGTTGTGAAAAAGTTATTTTAGGCAGAATATTTCTAGTAAACTAGTACTCCGAATCACTTCCTAAAGGAGCTACACCCCAATAAAGGATTAGGGGGAAACCATTTTAACATTGGAAATGTTTATGTTTGTATATGGGAGTCGAGTTACCGGTTTTCGTTCAAGGTCAAAAGACAGCGGTGTCGCGGTCGAGTGAGACTATCGTATATGCAACGGCTGATATATGCAAATGTAATATGGGTTGCATATATCACAGGGGGTCAAGTTACCAGTTTTAATTTAAGGTCGAAATACAGAGGTGGCGCAATCGAGAGTGGGTCGTAGCTGTTTTCGAGCTATTTATAAAAAAAATGGTTTTCCCCCTAATCCTTTATTGGGGTGTAGCTCCTTTATGAAGTGATTCGAAGTATAAGTTTACTAGAAACATGCATAAAATAACTTTTTCTACAACCTCCCAAAGTCCTGGGATTAAAAACTCAAACATCCTGTATACATGAATTTACTAAAGAACATGCTAAATTCCACCGGCAGGTTCTTTCAATAAAAACAATTCATTTGTAATAACTAAACTCTGTTTGGAAAACACAGAAAGTATTAGATCACTCAAAAGAAGATCGATTATGGGCGTACCATTATTTATCTTCACAATCATGGCAGTTATACCGGAAAATTAATTATTACACTAATTAATTAAATTAGTTCCAGTTCTTAGTTTTGCTCTTGGTAATTTGGCAAAGTTGTATAAATCAGGTAGATACTACGAGAAGAGGCGAATATGTGAAAACTCGATGATTTCATTGACATCACTATCGAACCTACCATTGTTAATGTAGGAGATCCAGATGATTCATCAGAATATTCAGCGGAAGAATTTTAAAAAACTTATTTTAGGTATTTATACAGCACTATATAGGGGGTCGGGAGTTGACTAAAGTCGTGTATAGACGCATTGTTAAAAAACGGTAAAGGCCCGGTTAAATTTGAAAACAATTGAGGCACCGGTGGATCGAGAAGTTTTGCGTAAAGTGAAGCGCCTTAATAGAAAAACAGTGTTCACATGGTATTACTAATTGCTTGTACGGTGTTACTAATAGTATCAAATAAAGCAGACAAGTGCAGTGTCTCTACCCATGATACAATGAAATGAATTGTATCATGGTCTCTACCTACACCCAAAACGGTCGTCTTGAAGACTCTTCTTAAGTGGTTTATTGCGATAAAGAAAGCTGGTCAATAAATAATGTTAAAATGAGATACATGTGTTTACAAACCAATATAGAGATACTAGCTGTGTTGTGACTTAAAGTAATTGTGTGCAGTATAAGTTTTTTAAGTGGAGGAAATCAACCCAAGAAAGGAAAGAAAATGATACAGCAATCACAGGACCAGACGTTAGAGAGAGAGATAAGCTATAAATTATTTTATTTTATTTAAGCATTATAAAGCATTTTATTTAGTTTCATTGTGTTTTCAGGAGACAATCTAAGATATTAGCGAAAACCATTTTTTTTAATTGAAATTTAGAAGTTAAAAAAAAATATTTTATTCTATTCTTTCGGATTACTTTAATAACTTTACCAACTTAATTTCTATCAACTCAATGTATTATTTCAAAACATAATATTTTAAACAGTTTCTTATTAATCTCAAAAATGAATCTGGTCTGAACAGGGGGCAGGTAATAAAATAGAAACATACGCGAAATTGGAAAACGAGAATTGAAATTAATGAATTCAAAAACAAACCAATATACAAGGTATAAAAAAATATTCTCGGGCCGCTCTCTCATTTGTAACTCCCTAGTGTACTAATTTATTTCTTTATCAAAATTTAAAAAAATTAAAAGTAAAATTGAAAAGGTATTAAACACAGGTAATGAAATAGAAAAGTACGCGAAATTGGAAAGTGGCACTTGAAACTAGTTATTACAAAACAAACCACATATTTTGTACGCCTTGTATATTAGGCGTACAAAATATTCCCTTGGACCTCTTTCTCATAACCCACTGTAAAAAGCTCTTTTTAACGCAAGACAGGGCACCTCCTTGCACTTTCACCGTAAATGGATATTACCTGTGGAACTGTTAATAAACAAACGCTCCTTGCGGGAACTAATGTATTTATGAATTGGCAGACAAACGAAGTGGACTCACTGATGCAGGACGTTGAATCGAAAACAGATTTCTGGGAAACATGAAACCACATATGGACGCAAGCGGGCAAGAGGAGGTGCATACTGATAGATGCAGAAACAGGAAACTTAGAAGAAGAATAGATAAGGAGATGATGATAGATGGAAACTTAAAAGAAGCCTTTCCATTTCTTTATATTGTTTTTTTATAAAGTCAACAGTTTTTGAATTACAGAGTGTTAGATTTTCTTGAAACGGTTTTTCAAAATATATAAGAAACTGTCTTGACTATATGAAAAAAAAAACGTATTAGCTTTCGTATAGAACGTACAATTATCTATAAATTTTACTTAATGTTTTTTATTGTTGTGTTAACAGAGTTTACGATTTACAGCGCCACAAATTTTGTCGATAGATGCAGGAGAGCGTTGAATTGCCGAATTGTTGAATTACGTGGTGTGTCCTTATATTTTTTTAATGAAAAGTTAACAATGTGTTTTTAGTAAATAAGAAAATACATTTGTTTTGATAAGGAAAAATGTAAGGACACACTACTATAGCAAATATTCACCTATTGTAGTTTCAAAATTTATTTCAGTTTAAAAAAATATATTTAACATTAATATACTTAGAAAAAATGTATTCAGCAATTTAAATTGTGAGGAGTTCTAGGAATTCTTGTTGTTCTATTCTCTAGAGAACTGCCTGCTTAGAAAAGCTTATATAAAAAAGAATAATGATTGGACACTAGTAAAAACACTAATCGTTTGCAGAGATATCACAAATAATTCAATCGGGAAAAGGAAATAACTCCGAAGTCGGACGAAAAACTGCTGGGTGGTGCATGGCGTGGAAAAAAGTTTGAATACGAGCAGACTGTATTCGGTAATTCAATGCCATCCTGCACCTAGTGGCGACGTTTACCACACTGTATACTGTATATCGTAAACTATTAATATTACAATATATTTTATAGGCAATTGTACGCTCTATAAAATTGACAAATTTTTACTTCCCTCGCATACCGAAGGGAAGTTATTGTATTCGAGAAAAAAGTCACCCTCCGAGATTTTTTTGGATTTTCACGTTTCAGATCGCGTAGATTACGAAAATATAGGTTTTTCAATTCCGTCAGTCTGTCTGTCTGTCTGTCTGTTGGTGTATTATCTAAAAAACTACTTGACGTAGAACAGTCAAATTTGGTAGGTAGCTGACGCCGCTGTCAGCGATGAAATGGTTAAACTTTCACTGGAAAATATACAGGGTGGACCGTCTAAATGGAATAAATAATGAAAAGAAACTGTTTTTTGCTCAAATTGAAAAATCTCACGTTTTACGACATTCTACACCTAATTTTTTTCTTTCTTCAATTCTTTGGGACTTTCTGCCACATGTATGTTTTCTTTCTAAGCGGTGCTAGGGGAATCTACAAAATATATCTCAATTAACCAGTATGTTACTGGTAAAAAACCACTACGCCTGTGACGTTTACGTCAAAGGATCAGTGTATTTGTCATACACAGCAAAAAAGATTTTTCAAAAAAAGCCTTGAAAAAGGAAACAGATTAGATTTCCGAAACGTCGGCGAAATATTTAATTTCAAGTTTTTATACTTATTTGTGTTGTTTATTTATAAAAACCAACCTTTAACTGATCCTTTGACGTAAACGTCACAGGCGTAGAGGTTTTTTACCAGTAACATACTGGTTAATTGAGATATATTTTGTAGATTCCTCTAGCACCGCTTAGAAAGAAAACATATATGTGGCAGGAAGTCCCAAAGAATTGAAGAAAGAAAAAAATTAAGATAATGCCACAAATAACACTTAGACAATATTCTACACCTATTCCAAAAAAAAAATGTCTTTACCATTTTTGAAAACAATGCTACGAGAATAGATGGAAAAAAATTTGTTTTGCTCAAATTTAAAATTTCCACGTTTCATGACATTCTAAACCTATTTCAGAAAAAAAAATTCAAAACTTTTTGAAAATTTTTTGTCCAGTAGAGATGCGTATTTTCTTTTTTTCAAATTTAAAATTTCCACATTTCATGACACTCTAAATCTATTTCATAAAAAAAAATTTCAAAATGAAAAATTGTTTTGAACATTTTGTCAAAGATAGAATATGACGGAAATTTTTTTTTGCTCAAATCTAAAATTTCCACTATTCATGACATTATAAATCTATTCATAAAAAAATTTTTTTCGAAAAGAAAAATTTAATAAAAATTTTGTGTTTTTTTTAAATTTTTTTGCTAATAGAATATATGATGGAAAAATGTTTTTTTGCTCAAATTTAAAATTTCCACGTTTCTTGACATTCTAAACTTAATTTAGACAAAAATGCTTTTGAACATTTTTAAAAAATTTTAGTTTTGACCACTACTGTAGATAGTTGATGGGAAAAAAAAAATTTTTTTACCCAAAGTTTCATCCATATATGGCACCTTTTATTTAATATTGAATTTTTGCTGTCGGATGACCACTCTGTGTATTTCTTTGACCAAAAGTTATCAGGTTTCTTTCTAATAATTATTATTCTCATATGTGGTTTCATAATTAATATAATAATTTAAATTAATAATTTTTTAGACTGACCGCCCGGTATAAATAAAGAGGGAATTTCTGTGTAAACAGCTTTACCCATTTTTTCATAAAGTCAACAGTTTCTGATATATTTTGAAAAACCATTTAAAAAATAACACCCTGTAATTAAAAAACTTGAATTTTAAAAATCAATAAAGAAAAATGGGAGATTTAGTTCTGAACAAAAAAGGTCTTTAATAATAGTTATATCTTTGAAACAACGGTATCCCAGAGAGTAGCGAGAAACTGTTTTCCAGTACGGCGGCCAACGCTCTACAAGGTCAACTATTTGGATTGACACTCAGGAAGCAACCCCTTACTATTACCACATGGTAAATGGACTGCGGAATTGTTTGCATTTTAGAGCCAAAAATATAAATATTTGACAGGAGTATGGGGTGTATGTTTGGATATATCGGAGGTATTCTCTACTTACTCCGTGCCTGAATAGCGTAGAAATTATTATATTTAAAGTAGAATAATTTACCCTAGATAATCACCTTGATGTTCTTGTCACGTACAAAACCCACCTGTCGAGCACCATGATAAAAGCGCAGGTATTAACAATGTAAATTATGGAGGTAAACGACATTTAAATGTCTAACGATCTAATTCCAGTGAACAATTTTTCGAACAGTTGCACCGGCCTGCCAAAGCAACTAGACTAAATCAGTCAAGTGGCTTATAAATATGGAGATATATCACAGGTCGCACTGTCATTTGGAGTGAGCTGTGTAGCATTACGGGCTCTATTTCTGGATCGGCATATCATCGGGCCCGTCACCTGCTCATATGCGGACGGCAGACGACATATTGGCCTCTACGTCCCATCTAGTGATCTATGGAACAACATTTGTATGTCGTAGATCGAGAGTTATAAAGATTACAGAAATAGACTTCTCGCTTTATCGAATATATCACTGTCGTGGCGTTTTTAATTTGGGATCGCTGAAGGATTTATTAGCTACATCATGTTGGTCATTATTTAAACCCCACTTTATCTGCGGTGAGGATTCCTTTTGTATTTGAAAAGTTTAAAAAAATATTTATTCACTGTTCGCTGCTGTTTATTAGGTTTTTGCTCCGCATTAAAAAATAAAACTACTATTTATCACGACGATTTGACTCACTGTTTAACGCCCGAGAATTTTAAAATGTCAGAATTTATTACAATAGGATCAAAAGTTTACCGATCTTTACAACTCAGCAAAAATACGTTTCCTGGACTGTCGACAGAAATTGTGTAAGTGCGAAATTAATTTAATAATGAATGTCCCTTTTCAAATATAATGACTTTTGATACACCTAAAGTAATTGTAGACCTAAGACACCTAAGTAAATTGTAGACAAATTTTAGGAATCCGTCCTCAAAAAAGGGTGCCCTGCCCTCTCAAGGGCAGAAAGGGCAAAAATTGCAAAAACTCAATTTTATTGAAAAAGGAAGTGTGAGTTGAGGACACTCCGCTCTCCAAAGGACATGGTTGAGTGAAAGAGCAAACCCCTGTCCTTCGGGCAGCTTGTTTGAACTCTCTGTTAGGAATATTTCAATGATAAAATTAATATATTATAGTGTAAATTTTTCTTTTATGTAACTAATCCTAATAATAAAATCATTATTATTATTATTAAAGGGCTAAAAGGAACGACATATTAATCGTTTATATCTCGAAGACTAGCTAAGCCTGACCTGAGTAGTGTGAATCAAGGTTTGTGGCTGATCACAGGAGGGGTAAAAACTTGATAGGACCCTTACGTAGAATTAAAACCTTTCCAAAGGTTTGCCGCATGTTTGGGTTTACACTACTGACGTCAGGTTAGCGTAGGCTTAAAAACACTCTCGAGCAATAAACCATAACGTTTGGCCCTTGCAAGGGCAGGGTTCCATTTTTTAATATCGGATTCGTGAGCAGCATCCAAAAATACACAGGAAGTTTTATTATGTTTCTGGGTGGGGACCACTCATGGGCACATTTGCCAACGTTTCAGCAAGATGTTGCTAGGAAGAAATTTCCGAAAATTAACTACTGACATGTCCACATTACCGACTTCGTTTGGAAAGGAGATTCCAAAACGCGCCCTTCTCTTGCATAGGCATAAAAGGGCTAAAAAAAGGTCAAATATCATCTTTTATTGCTCGAGAGTGTAATGTTTTTTAAGACTAGCCTAATCTGATCTAACTAGTGTAAATCTCAGCATGCTGCAAACCTTTCGTAAAGTTCCTATCAAGTTTTTAACCCCTCCTATGGTTAGCCACAACCTTGGTTCATACTAGTTAGATCAGGTTAGACTAGCCTTAAAAAACTACACCTTCGAGCAATAAACGATTACTATTTGCACCTTTTTGCCCTTTGGAAAGCAGAGTGACCTTTTTTAACATCGAATTCATGTTCATCATTAATAAAAAAAACATACATAGGAAAACACACCTCGCACTTATTTTTTCAATAAGTTTTAGCCATTCTTGCCCTTTATTGCCCTTTGGAGGACAGACTGTCCTTTTTAAACATCGGATTCATGTTCAACATTAAAAAATATACAGAGTGTAATTAGTTTCATGTCATAAAAGAAACTGGTGGTAGGGAACGACAAGACAAACAATAGAAACTTATATAACATGGGGTCTAAAGCTCATAGTTTTGAAGAAAAAAAATAAACAAAAATTTCGCAAATTTTCAATAAAATTTTTTGAGAACTGCTGGAATATTGAGGTAGGTTTATTAGATCTGATCTGAAGAACACTATACTCTGACTCTTCCTTGTGCAATATTTTAGTTACTGTGGGTATTTCGTTATGTACACACGTCCAACGTCGTTCGTTGTTTTTGTTATTTTTGAATTTCGTATGCGTATTTATAGTTAAGATTATATTTTATAGTCGTTAAATTCTTGATTACGTACAGACACAACTTACTTGTTCGTTCTTATTGTGTTTCTTTTTGGATTTTGTACCAAGTTTCTCTTTTATTTTTCTTTATTGGCAGCTACGAATATGAGATTTGACACCAGATTTCTCGATTCCCTGTACATGTCTAAGACAACAACCGTTAAGAAGATAGATAGCATATGAATGCTTTGAAGCTGTGAGGAGTTTGATAAAGTTTATTACGAACTCCAAGAAATATATCTCACAAAGTGATGCTGTAGCACAGTATCCTCTCGAATTCTTTCATTTTTGTCCCACATTTACTGGGAAGAAGAGGACATACCTTGGGCTGGTGTCTTCAAGGAGCTGATGGGAAAAAGCTTTGTCAAGGTTGTGCACCTAAGAGCCACCTTATAATATGGCGTGATACTGTCAGACGTAACACACAGTAAAGAGAGGTCAAGTAGAATAGTGCAAGGATAACAAAAGTTTGTCCATACGTTGTGAATAAGAATATTACTCCACTGCTTTGTACGCATTTATTCGAGACTCATCGATTTCTTTTAATGGTAAATATCGAAAAATATTATTCAATTGCGAATTTCGTCCAAATAAATACCAAATTTGACTATACACGTATATTTATAGGTGATGGATAATTATATTATCGTGGAAATCCGTAACACTCACAAAACAGGTTGCCGTGTTTACCGTCCACATCATATACTTTAGGCAAATTATATTTAATATGTATTTATTAGCTCGAAACGCAATTCCCGTTAATGTGTGTAATATTTGCATTTAGCATCCACGTAGCAAGTTATTCTCTATTATTCGATGATAAAATAACTAATTACACACTACCGAAAAATACTCGCACACTAAACTCAAATTCGCCACAGTAGTGATAACAATAATAATTGTTATATTTATTATTGAATATGGTCGATGTGTAAAGACATAAATCGATTATTTTAGTTAAGCTATTTACAAAATTTGCCACCAAGCAAACTTCTGACATATTGGAAATGAATGTAGTTATGAAGGAAATAAAACGTCACATTACTGCTACATAAATTAATTTTATGAACAAAAACGTAGTGACTTGCCACACCTACACATGAAATTACTCCCTACGTTCATTTATAGCGCCCTTAAACATCAACAGAGTGTTATAACTATATACAAAATGTCCAACAGTTTTCCTCCCTCATTACCACCCCCGTAATCATGGAGCCCCCGGGCCAGTTTTATGCGAAGCAGAAAGGTTCAACCTACACCACGATACCAAAAACCCTCCACGCGGACCACCACTGCGTCCAGCGGTCGCGACCGAACATTTCTTACATTTTAAAACTTTATACCACCTATACACAGAACAGCATTCCGCATATATCTTCTACGGTTCCTCTCTTAGATTCTAAATATTTTCCTAACGTCTAACGTTATACTACCAACTTCACACACAAAGATTTCTATTTATACCCTCATATAAACACTACAGCTAGTTCGCTACTAGTTATTTTAGTTTTAGTTATTTGATCAAAATGTCTTTAAAATTTGTGACAAAGTTTCTTTTGAGGAGGTAACAAAAGACCAAGTACAGAAAGCACTTAATTCAGTCAAGTCAAATGCTTCTGGTACTGACTCTATATCAAAAAAAATGCTTTTATTGTGTTTTCCAGATTTGCTGGTGTATTTAACTTATATAATAAATCAATGTATTCTGCAAGGCGTATTTCCAGACGTCTGGAAAGAAGCGCTTGTAAAACCCCTCAACAAAGTTAAATCTCCCACTGATTTTACTGACTTGCGTCCCATTAGTTTGTTACCAATAATGTCCAAAATAATAGAAAAGCTCATGTACGATCAAATTATTAATTACGCGACAAAACATCAAATAATACCAAAAAATCAATCTGGCTTTAGAGTTGCTCATAGCACCACAAGTGCTCTTCTCAAAGTCTCTGATGATATAATTAAAGGCTACGATATAGGAAAAACTACAGCTCTTGTGTTGCTTGACTATTCTAAAGCGTTTGATACGATAAATCACAACTTATTGCTCTCCAAACTAAAATACTATAACTTTTCTAACAGTGCTTTAAAAATACTTAAATCTTACTTTACTAATCGCAAACAGAAAGTTGTAATCAAGAATACTTCTTTTTCGGAGTCAAAGATGCTTGAATCTGGTGTACCACAAGGGTCAATTTTGGGACCACTGTTATTTATCTTATACACTGCTGATTTTTTCAGTGTCTTAAAAACCTGTAGATCACACTTCTATGCCGACGATACCCAAATTTACAGCACCTTTGATTCATCACAGATTATGCAGTCCATTGAGCAGATAAATCAAGATATTAAAAATCTTGTAAATTACTCTTGCCGGCATTGCCTAAAAATTAATGCAACTAAATCTGCTGTTATCGTATTTGGGAAGGAGAGCAATAGACAATTCATTAGGGATAACACCAATATTCTTGTGGAAGATCAAAAACTAGCGTTTATGGATAGTATAAAAAATTTGGGCCTATTTTTTGACCATAATTTCAAATTTCAACAACATGTTAATAACCTTATGAAAAAGTCCTACTGCGCATTAAAAAAATTATACTCTTGTCGTCATAGTTTGAATGTAAAATTGAGAACTTTTTTATGCGAATCTCTAGTCTTATCTTTTTTTAACTATGGCGATATTATATATGGTCCCTGTCTCGACCAAACTAATACTTATAGGATTCAAAAGGTGCAAAATACTTGTATTAGATTTATATTTGATTTAAAAAAACAAGATCATGTATCGCATAAGTTAAAAACCCTTGGATGGTTAAATATGGCCACAAGACGCAAATTACATCTTGCAAATTTTACTCATAAATTGTTACAATCAGCAAATCCCCAATATCTAAAAGAACTATTGATTCCCAGGTCGTCCATTCACGATCGAAATCTAAGATACACTGAGAATTTAACAATTCCTCATCATTCAACAGCTTTTTTCCAAAAATCCTTTACGTACTCCGCATCAACGTTATATAACTCCATTCCTGTTAATATTAAGCAAGTTTCAGTTAACTCGTTTAAATTTCATTACAAACGATTTCTTCAAAACCAGTGAACAAAGAATCAGAAATAAAATATTTTTAAGCCTACCTGATGTAGGCACATTCTTCTCTCGTTATCAAATTGTGTTTAGTATAATTTCATTCTCATTTATTATCCTTTTTCTTTTGTAATTATTTACTTTGTTAATTTTAATGGTTGAGTATTTGAGCAGCCTCTGGGCTGGACTCCGCCATATGTATATTTTCAATAAAGGCACTTTATTATATGACTGTTTGGATGAGTGGCAAGCGCGCTTGACTCTCAGCCAGGAGTTCTGGGTTCGATTCCCGGTCGTGGCACTGGGATTTTTTCCGAAAGAAATTAATCCTAGTATACTCGGATATTGGATGTGTGTCCCTTGTCTCTAAATGTGTAGCCCTCTCCCGCACAAGGCTCTGTCAGAGCTTTCAGGGATAAAGGGGGTTGTATTACCTGTGGTGTTTATTATTATTATTATTATTATTATTATTATTATTATTTAGGAGCACATTTAAATAATGCTTCATTATTGCCATGATGCGCAATACAAAGTAGATTGATTTCAATAAGCATCAGCAGAAAAAAAATTGATCACATGTGTGACGTGAGTTATACCATCCGTACACTGCAGTTTCAGGCTCTTGGTCTTGTTCACTACGGACCAGGTAGTAAGAGCCCCATCAGATATAAATTTTCTCTCTCGTGCAAGTTGGGCAAGAGTGTTTACGCAAATTTCAAGTGGAGACATCTACCGATCACTTATTGCAATCAATCGACGACCAAACAAGTATGAAATACTAAAGATACCTACAGATAGTGCACAGAGAATATGAACTGGTATCCTGAGAGCTGCATATTACTAAATACACAAAGATTCCCGTCTATACCCTCGTATAAATTCCTTAAACGTTTCCAATGTGAACAATCTAGAGCTGTTTCCACTTGTAAGAATTTATTAGTTTCCTTCGTATAAACATGATTATTTCTAAATTTTTATTCTCTCTTCGAAAAATTTGTGTATTACTCGTCAAGTAGGAGCAAACTTCATTTGACAAAAATAACTGTTTGATACTTGGCAATGGTATTCATTCAGGATTGCTAAAAGTCCTGAAGCATTATGTGGCTCTAACCGAAGGAAAGATACAGATTTAGGTACCCTTAGATACAACTGCTTCGAAAAACACACTTCGTCCACTGCCTGTAAACTAATAGTTCTCCCTCCAACCAAAGAAACTTCTCACTAACACTCTCTAACCCTTTAAAGTCAAATGAGTCTAATTGGAGTCATCGTACAATTTCTATTATAGAAATCTTGCACTTAACTTGACGGGCAAATATTAGCAATATTTTAATTTTGTTACTAATCCACTAGATACTAACCTGATAATTTTAAACTCTGGTGGATAAAACTTCAAACACAATTGTATGGTATATGTCAGCTGTTTATAAAATATTTTCAATAAATAAAAGTTGTGGTCAAGTAAGGTAGGTTATATTGATATTTCATCAGTATAAAAAATATTTGGCTTTCAATAAAACATTGTAGTTCACAGTAAGCTTGTAATTTTGCCGATTATTTATAAAATAGGTTTCTGAGAGCCATAAATGTAAATGATTCCATTTGGAATCATCTGTCATTGGGGTCATTTTTCAATTGGATTCATTAGTCATTCGAAGATCTAGGTTTCTATACATTATGCATAGATATAGGGCTAATTTTATAATGGGCAATTAAATGAACTAATGATTGTTATGCATTATTATATTGAAACATATATTTTAGATGCCGCTGTCTAAAAGAAAAATTCTAGACCTTAAAAACTTAGCATACAACTAAATTCTCGGCTTGATTTAGGATTCGGATGAAGAAGTAAAGTATTCGAATAATGAAGAGACTGAGGATATTATGGAAAGCCCACTAGATTTTGAAGATCCCGAATTAACTTTTGTCGACGAAATTACTGAAGAAAATCTACATTACAAATCGAGGAATGTAGATGATACAGTAAAGAATGTAGACGAGGATGTAGATGACACAGTAGAAGACCAAAATGAAATGGATGATCTAATGACTAGAACCTCGAGGAAAAGGAATTTTAGACCACGAAAAGAGAAAAAGGAAACTGCACCTCTACCAGTTTGGAGAGACAAAGATGTAGAAATAAAAAAAAGCAATTTTGAAGCGACGCTTTCAGAACCACCCATATTACACCTCTGGAATATTTCGAAATGTTTTACAGTAACAACATTATCGAGAACATAACATACAAACCAACCTTTATTCTTTATTCTACACTGAAAACAGACACAGTAATTAATACAACCTCTGAAGAAATTGAGCAATTTCTAGGAATTGTAAGTGGAATTGTCCGGATGCCTATCTAAGGTCATTATATTCCTAATGATTCCATTTATAAAGGTTTTAATTAGTTGTCGCTGCCGTCAATGAAAAGCCACAAACCTCAATATCAGCAATTAGTGCTAGGACAACTATTTCTTCGACTTCGGTCAGAAGAATCCTCAAAGACAAAAGTTATCATGCTCATAAAATGATTTTAATACAACAACATCGCCAAGGAGATTATGAACGGCGACTTCATTTTATAGCACGACAGTTAGTACTGAATAAAAGATACAATTTCCTTCATAAAATTCTTTAGAGCGATGGGACGACATTTAATGAAAGCGTTAATGTAAACAGACACAATATGCACTATTGGAGTGATAGGAATCCTAGACGTGAGAAAGGAATTTTCAGGTAAAACATAAAGTAAATGTGTGGATAGGTAGGCTTGATGGCAGATTAATAGGGCCACATTTTTTTGAAAATAATTTAAATAGCGAAATTTACCTATATTTTTTACGAAATCACTGTATCTGGTTCCATCAAGATGGTGCCATGTGCTCGTATTGTTTCCAATTATTTAAACGCGATTTTTGGAAACCAGTGGATAGGCAATACAGGACCTGAGCGATGGCCAGCTAGATCACCAGATTTAAATCACTTTTTCAAATTTCAATTTTATTTTAGAAGAATATTTTTATGTAGATATAAGATAAATATTTTGATGTGTATGTAAAAGTGTTTTATTTAATAAAAAAAATTATTTGGGCCGGAAAGGGTTAAGGGTGTACTTACAGATACAGCGATGGTTAAATAATATTAATAAGTTACCAGAAAATTACACATGGCAAATGACCTCTACCGGATTGATGTCCATTGAAATACCAATTACAATAAAACCGCTACCAGAAAGTCTTCTTCAAGCAATAGCTTATGGATGTAAAGTTAGCTGCAAGACCAAAACATGTTCTTGCAGTTTAAATTGCGAAGAAAGTTGTGTTATAGATGATGACGGAGAATTAAGTAACAATCTTTCAAGGGGAACAATTTACATCACTTTGTGATGCAGAGTATTCATCATAATCTGATGACTTTAAAAGTAATACGTCGTCGTTTAGACTTAATAATTAAACGTTTAGATTCAAAAATCAAGATTCTGATGATGAAGATTATATAAATGGATCATGATTTTTTTTTTTTTTTTTAGAAATGAAGCGAACGATACTGACAATCAATCAAATGTTCAGAGGCAAGCGTCAAGCGAATTCGCTTAATTAATTAATTTTTTTCTACCAGTTTATTTTTACATTTGGAAATAAAAATTTGTAATATGTAATTATTAGGCGCATACTCTTACTGGTACTACGCATTCTGAACAACAGAGCAAGAGATATTTACAAATTTTCAAAGCAGAAACAAGAAAAGAAACTGTTTTTTCAAGAATCCCAAACAATGATTGCTTCCGTATCGTGGCCAAAGCAATGATTTGTTCTACAGACACTGTCTGGTGTCCAGAATAAGTTAATGAGAATCTCTCTGTTACTAGACAATTTCTTTTCCACAAAAATTTTTGGCTATTTGCCTACACTATATTTCATAATAAATTAATTTACGTTGGTAAAGTGGAAAATATTTTTTCGACGATTTTTTTGAAATGTCAGGCTCATTTACGTTGGAAAATGGATGATGGTGCAGCTTCATTCCACATATTTTCCTCTACATTGCAAACATTATATTTCCACTCACCAGCACTCTCTTTAACGATCTGTCACACTTTTAAGAATTAAGAAACAAGTATTTAACTTTTGCATAATCTCCATTTTTATTAAATAGAGTTTGGCCTTCATAATTCTATTAGAGTGATCCCTACTAAGACGGAACCATTTCAAAATGAAAGCAAAAAAGAATTTCACAATGGCGGAGGCTCTGCATGTGGCTCAAAATTGAAATAGGTATCATTAGATAATGAAAATGAGAGCTGCGAGTGCTAATATTAAGCATGGTACTAAAAGAAGGAGAAAACTAAAGACTTTTCATAAAAATTATTGTATCAACAGAGACAATTTTCATTATTACTCAGATGTGAATCTTCGTTTGTTAAGGGTGGTTTATCAATACAGAGGTGACTGAATATATCAAGTACTACTGTGGTAGGGCTATCTGTTAATGATCTTCATTTCTTCAGTGGGCATCTAAATGAAGAAATGTGCCGCAATATTTTGAAGACTAAATTGCCGGTTTCTTTGACAACATTCTATTTGATGTATGGCAAAAGATGTGATTTCAAAAAGAGGTCCCAGAAAACCTGTGCCACAATTAATAAATTATTTTCTATTTAGACGAAACCACAGAGTTAAACGATTAGGATATAAGTTACTGAATAATCAATTAGACTCTCTTTATACAATGAAAATTATTAAAGGATATTTAATCAACTTTGCCTTGCAATCATTGAAATGTATGTGAATTTGTGTAATTTACTTTATTACAATTAATAACTATTACCGAATCTTATATTAAGTATTGGTAATTATCAGGTTAGGTATTTATATGACTCGTAACAAATTATAATTAGCCTTGCTATTATCAAGACTTCACTCTGGTCTGGTTGGCTGTTTTTTTTTTTTCACTTGACTCGTTTTTGTAAATAATTAACCAGTATTTAGGATTAAAACCTTCAATTATACCGTCAGACTCCACATCAACAATTTTCTGGAGTAAGGATGTAAAAGAAGTGTTTTAAATCAAGTTTAATTTTGCTTATAAGCATGGATTTAATTAACAGTTAATTAACGCACGACATAACTCCTTCGAATTATTTATATTTAAATTTGACAGGTGATAAAGGTCCGTTGGATTCATACTTAAGCCCGATTAAGATAACAGCACCTTCTCGATTCTTTGTTAATCAGGTGCTCTCGATAGCTTTCCGCGGCGATGCATATTCATGTTTTGATTTATTATTATGCATTACATCTATATCTGTAGTACCGCTTGGTCTCTGATGTTAATTATGATTTTATACTGACTTATTTAAGCTGAGGTCGCTCGTGTTTCTGCCGCCCTCACTCAGCGTTTACGTGGAATATTCATCATGTTTTCAACTTGTTTTAAGTTGAAAATCACATCACTCTGAGCGGTTTGATTTAGCTTGCTTTATATCCAATTAACTGCCGGTAAAGTTTCTTAATAAATATTAGTAATTTTGCTCGAAAAAAATTCATGAACTTGCGCTAAGTCTGATTGCAAATTTGTTCTTCTTTCAAGTGAGATAAGTGATTAAAAGATAACAATTTTTATAAAAATAGAGCATCTATTATGTTGGTATAGAAGGTGGTATTCTGTGTGATATAATAGTTATTAATTTATAATTATTTTTCTATATAATTTGCACCACTTACATAAATAATAACCTGAATCATATTCGAAAACTGGTAATTCAAAATTTGTTGGTTCTTCTTCAGTGTCACTTTCATCTTCCTGTTCATCCGATATTTCAGCAGCACAAATCGATTGGTTTTTCGTTATGTCTGCAGCTACAGAGGTGCCTCATAAATATTCCAGTTGCTTCCGTGACAAAATACAAGTTTGAGAGCAATATACGCCATTCTTGGGACAACCACAAACTGCTTCGCATTGAGTTTGGCAGCCACACTTTATAGCACCCATAATCTTTTTTGGTGTGGGCAGCTTTGTCATCCTCATGGGATGCAAGACGCCGTCGATCAATTTCCAACCCCAATCAGTTGGATTCAATGGTGTGGTTCTGTTTTGATGATAATCTGTGAAGAAGCCGATCCAAGATTACATATGGTAGTACACTCGTTTAAGATGTTCTCTAAAACTATCCACGGTGGGAGGAAAAGTGGCTGTATTTACTGTATTCTTCTTTGCTTGTGTATTTTTTTTTCAAAAATTATTATATCATGCCCCGGGCAGTTTTTGCTTCGCAGTCAAATTCAAATGCGATTTATTTATTTTATAATTGTGCTCTAACAAGCATTCTATTCCACAGCCTAATACTTGATTGATGTCCTGAATCTGCTATTTTACGCAAATTTACAGACACTGGCGTACCTCTATTTAAGATATCAAAAAGCTTTTTGCCGCAATTCGAAAAAGCCGACATCGTCTCACAGCCAGTGAAAGCATGTGCAAAAGGAATATGTTTTTTTAGTGTTTGTATATGCTTTATGTAAGCTCTTTGTTGAGAATATTTTCCTATCTACGGTCCCGCGGCTGCTTTTTGGTTTAAGAAAATAAATCTCTTGCTTGTCCGCTAATGCTGTCAAGATGACCAAAACATCGATATCTTCAGAGACAATGACAACTTTTTTATTTGGATAGCAGTCGGTTATGACAGCTTCAGTAGCAATGATTCGGTCAGCATCGCCTTTGCACATAATGGACTTGTATTATTCTTGCATTAAGGAGTCGTTCAATAGTTTGATGAAATTTTTAAAATTATTCTTGTTGGAAAGAAAGTTTCCTTTGTCAACGGCTAGTTAAGTATTTTTTTTAAATCTATATTCTGATGTGTTCCAGTCCGGAATATAGAATTTCTCAAGAAAAACCCCTACAGCACATTTTCGTGGAAAAACGTTAGTATTTAATTTTTTTTTGGAAAAATTGTGTTTTCCATGGCACGTATTTCAGTCTGGAATGTGGCATTGCTCAATTTAGATTTCTGAATCGTTATCAGCGACCAAGAAAACCTCCTAGAGCACACTTTCGTAGCAAAATATTCATATTTAAGTTTCTGCCCGAAGAAATGGAATTTTCATAAAAAAATGGCACGAATTCCATACTGGAATATGAAATTCCTCAACTTGGATCTGAGATTCGTGATCAGCCACCCAAGAACCCGTCTAGAGCTCATTTCCGGGACGAAATATTAATTTTATAAATTTTCGAACGATGGCTACTTTTTGGGACACTCAGACCCTCCTAACTTTTTCAGTTTCCCCAACTTTATTGTGTGACACTTTAAAATTAATTTATGAGCAGAACTTAAAAAAATGAAGTTTTCTACACAAAAAAGTCTCTTGTGTCTTTTCTCTAAAATTATCAGTTTTTGAGTAAATCTTATCTGAACAGAAAAAACAATGACAGTAAAACAAAATTTGACTACATTATTTTTTATTAGACAGCAATGAATTAGATTAAAGCAAGGTAAATTACAAATTACAAGAGTTGTTCAAAGTGCATTCCGCCAGCTTCAACACATTTCTGACATCTGCGACGTACAGAGTATGTAGCTTTACGAATGAAATCAGGATTAGCCCGCAAATTTTCACGTTCTTCGACGATTCTTTCTATTAACTCTTCTCTCGTGTTTACAGGGATTGCGTAGACTTTGTCCTTTAAATAGCCCCAGACAAAAAATCAACTTTAGTTAAATCCTGTCAACGGGGTGGCCAGGCTCTTGCACCTAATCGACCGATCCACCGTTCAGGATAATCATTGTTTACCCACAAACGGCTCTCAACAGCAAAATGTGCAGGAGCTCCGTCCATTTGGAACCAGCATTCATTTCTTAAATTAAGAGGAATATCCTCGAGATATTGAAAAAAATGGTTATTTAAAAAATCATTAAAGAATGGTCCATTTAAACGGGGTGGAAGGATGTGGGGACCACAAAAAGTTCCGTTTATACACCACACCATACATTAACGCTAAGCTCCTGTTGAACTGCCCTAGGGTGCATTATATGAGGATTCTGATGAGCCCAGATTGTTATATTATTAAAATTAACCGATCCATTATGGTTAAAGGTAGCTTCATCAGTCCAAATAATTTTACTTCCGAAATCGGGATCTTGTTCCATGGCATTTATAAACCAATTACAAAAATTGATACGCCTATCGGGATCACCTGGTTGAAGGCTTTGAAATGGCTGTATTCGACAAGCTTTTCTGTGGTCTTTTTTCAGCATCCGAGAAACTCTGTTTTTGGAAACATGCAGAGCTTGCGCACGCAGCTGTTGAACCGTTCTTCTGATACTTAATTTATTATTATTGTTATATTTGGCCAAAATTATGTTTTTAAATTGCCCATTTCGCAGTTTTTCATTCCTTGGATGTCTTTTAAGTCCAACATTTCTAAATTCTAGGTGGGTTCGAATAAAAATATATTTATATGGTTTCCTTCTATTAGGAAATCTTCTGCGTTATTCGCGAACCGCGGCATTCGCGTTTCCATTACAATATCCATACATAAAATGAATATCCGCGTACTCCACATTACTAAACATGATCATTTTTTACTTTTCAATAGAACACTTTTTCCAAAAAGGAAATAAGAAAACTACAGAACAATGAACTACGGAAAACTAAAAAACAACAATGTCATTATTGTTATTCTGACATTGCATGCTAGATTATTTTTCATTTGTTACAAACTCTACAATTACGGCACACTCCTGCATACCAGGAATGCTGGTAATAATGGTTACTAATTAATAAAGTTCAGATAAGATTTACTCAAAAACTGATAAGTTTAGAGAAAAAATACAAGAGACTTTTTTTGTGCAAAAACTTCAAATTTTTAAGTTCTGCTCATAAATTAATTTAAAAGTGTCACACAATAAAGTTGGGGCTAAATTATACCTAGGCCCCTCCAGTTTCACCCGCACCTGAATGATTTTCATACATAGTTGTCATTTTTTCTTAAAAAGTATAAAAAGTTAAATTCCTGTGTACATTATCATTTGTTTATCTTTAGACGTTCCGAAAATATTCATAAAAAAACATTTTTCAGGAGAATAACTAAGACACCCTGTATCTCGTAAACCAATCACTCCCGACCCATGTTTATAGGAACTTTTTTCTTATTTTGAAAAGTTGCATTACTTAGCGAAGTTTAGCCTATGCAATTCGGGACACCTTGTATAGGCTCTTGTTCTCATTTTTAACAGAATCTCCATGGCCGTAAGGGGTTATGTAGATACCACTTTACTCTGCATAACCGTAGGAGACTATACGGATACTAGTCAAATAAGAAATCGACAAATTCATTTTAGAATTATAATTGCTAGCATAACCAGAAGGTAGGTTATCGAAAGAATGCAAAGACAAGAAATTAATATTTTTACAGATAGTTTTTCGTTTTAGTTCTCATTCGCTGTTTGCCAAACCTATAAAGAATATGTTTCATTACGATTGAAGGGCTACTAATGACTCACCCTGTAAGTCACTGATTTTTTTTGTAAATTTAGCTTGCAAAACTTATATATAAATATAACTGCTTGTATGTAAGGCTATACAGTAAATTTTGGGGAAAAAAAAATAATTAAAGTAGGTTCAAGTTCCTGAAATTTAAAGAATCGTTTTCAAAATCTTACACCACCGCTCGACTAGGTGGTGCATTTAGCTACTGGGTACATGAAATAAATTTCGATAGGATAGGATTTGAAGCGAGTGACCTCATATTTCCATCAACATGTCATAATAGCAACGCATGTGAATGAGGAAAACGTCTGAGAGTGGATCTGGCAAAGTGAGAGCATGGTCGTCCCAATTTTATTAAAAATATAAATCACGTGGCACACAAAGAGTGCGGTGGCGTGGCTGTGCGATAAGTCACCGGGAGTCGTCGGCGGCGTTGCAGCAAGCAAGCAGCCCCTGCAGAGAGGTTGCCGGGTTCGGGGGCAGCACAGCAATGAAGCCCGTCATCCAGATGATGGACGTCCGCCCATAAAACTGACGAGTGAGTCATGGCGCCTTCACAAATGGCTCTGCGGAGCCTCGTATATCACTTTTATTACAGCCATCTTCATTTTCATATTTCATATTTGCATTTTCTGTGCCGTTATAAATCAGGGAGTTTATGGCTAATTAGGCCTTTGTGAGGGGCCGGGCGACGGAGTAACGGCTTATCGGACGCTGCTGCGAGCTGCTGGGCCAGGGCGGAGGTGGGGGCGGCTTTGTGCTGTCGATGCGTGTTACGAGGCCTTCAGGAATTAACCTCTTTTGCCACCCCCGCGAGCGGAATGTGTTTATTCGACAAAGGGTTGCCTTTATATGCATGACTTTTTTAGTTCCTCTTCTTTCTTGGAGTTTCTTTTACGACGCTTTCTCGCACAAGCACACAATAAGTAATTCCTTAAAGGAATTCCTTCGGCTACAACTGTATCAGCCAGGCAAAAGGTCAATGCTTGCTGAATGCTAACTCTATACAGGGTGTTAGGAGTATACTGGATCATAATTACATTATAATAATATAACATAAAGTAAACAAGCTTCGCCGATTTAATGCACTTTTTATATAATTGTTGCACATTCTATAGGATACTCTTCGCAGTTTTTTAAGCAGGGTTGTTCCTCTAGCTTACTGTCCAAATTTCAATACTATCGGACTTTTCGCTCTTAAGTTATCATGCTTACAAGAAACGTGGCTGGCGGGCGGACAGACAGACGGACGGACGGACGGACGGACGGGCAGACAGACAGACGGACAGATAGACAGATGGACAAACGGACTGACATCTTGAAAGTTGTTCAGAATTCGATCACCAACACAGTGATATGAAAATTTTTTCACTACGAGAAATATTATCGGTTTGAGAAATGTGCCGATCGAATGCAATATACTCTTCGTTTTGTAGTTGCAAAGAGGATAATAACGGTATATCAAGGGCGAAATTTAGCTACTAGAGCTATTCTATCACTTAACCCATAACTTAAAACTAACAAAAGGAAAGACAGAAAATAGAGTAACAAAAGTGTAAATATAATATAGGTACATATTTGTAAAGTAGTATAAATACAGAAAATAATAATTACAACAATAGTCCAATTAATATAATTCGGCACTGTTAAATATTAAAAGTAGTTTAAAATTGGGCATTGCACTAATTGATGTGTGTTTGATACAAAATCAAATCCTGCTAAAGTTATTTCTTGAAACATTATATATTGAGGCACTTAAACATACTACCAATATTGTTATAAGAATGAACTGGATTGAAAGTGGAGAGTTAAAAATGTGTCGAATTCGGTGACAGACGCGTGTTTCGTGGCTCCTACAAGATCTCGAGATAAGTCCGGACAAAGCGGCAACAAAACGTCGAAATTATATTGTATTAAAGCGTAAACAATTCTGCATTGATTGATATAAATTAGCACGAGTCCGGCCATTTTATATAGCTGATATTTAATTAAACTATGTTAGTTGAATAAAGCAACACAAAAGAGTGTATATAAACAACTCGAGAAAGTGTAATGCTTGATCATAAAATCTATACCTGGATGGATATGGTCCCTTCTTCAAGTGGGTCATATAAAATAAGCAACAGCCAGCCAGATGTGTATAAAACAGATAAGTTTTTGTGCACTTTATTTTAATTTAGTTTAGCTCATTAATGAAGTCTATTTCCTTATTTAAATTGAAAAATTAGAAATTAAAATTTAAAAGATATTTTATTAATCCTTGTCGCAGGACAGTTTATTAAACAACAGAGAAGAAAATTAGGTAATTAAATAGAAAATACCCGGAATTATAAGGCGGCGGCAGTTGAAAATAATTGCTGCAAATTGAAACCGATTGTTTCAAAGAAATACCTACAGGGTGGCCAAACTATCCTTTCGAACCTAATTTCTCACAATGCGCAAAAAATATCGTTACCGCGAGATAGGGCCCTTCCCAGCAATTCCACCGTAAATGGATATTTACCTGTGGAACGGTTAATAAATAAAACCAAAAAAATATATATAAAAATTAAAGGTGCCAGATTCAGAAAGAGAAGAAACATAAAACTTAGAAGAAGAAAAATAGGGAGATGACGATAGATGGAAAATTAAGAGGCATGGTAACTCAAAAAAGGCATCTCGCAAACACCTGCACACCCCAGCCGACGAAGAGAGATGGAAACTTAAACGAAGTATGGAAATTTAAAAGAGGCATCTCACAAACACCTACACTTCCCATCCTATATTCCCACCCCATGCGTCATGCAGCTCTCGCTGCTGAAAACAAGCATGTCCAATGTGGAACCCGGCGTATGCTGCCGGTCCGGCGGTATATAAAACATCCGAGATTTGGTTCCGACATGCGGTTTGGCCATCCGTTGGGTTCACAGGAAATAAATAGAAATTAGATTTTTTTGTTTCAGATGATCTGGAGAGAAGAAATTCTGTAAGCCAACAACCGAGAAATTTTGGAGGCATCTCACTTCAAGGGGCACCAAAGTCACAATTCACATTATAGTCACAAAAGTTTGAATGTAATTGATTTAATGTATAATAAATATATCTCCAAAGTTTGAAAATGATTTGTCCAACAGTTTTCCCAATAAAAATTTCTAAAAATCTCGATTTTTCAGCTCGTTTAATGGGAATCCCCCTTCAATTCATTCGAAGTACATTATATGGATATTACTGGACAGGGCCTAGCAATTAAATGACGTTATTTATATTTCTTATGTTGCCCATAAAATCAATTTAATTTCGCCAAGGTGTGCCGAAAAAAATTTCTGTTCAAATCATTTTTCTGTGACGATCATTGAAAATGTTGGTCGGGTTATTATATCAATCTGATTAATATATATTAGGATAACAAAACGATAGGAATTACAGTGATGCTCTTATTTCAAACTGAAATCCTTCTTTCTCTCCCACCTTTAACTTTTAACTAGTTTAATTTTAGGAGAACGGGTAAATTAGTTGAAAATAAAGGGAAAACACAATGGCATAATCCAATTCAGTGCCTACTGCCATTGAAAATTCTCTTTGCACACTAAAGTCTGCGCTATTATTCACATCACCTTTTAAATAAACAAAAGGGCAGAATGCCGCTGTATTCGAAAATCGTCTTCTTTCATAGCCGCCGCTTGAAAGTTGAGTTGGTGCGAAATGGAAGGGGTTGCTCGTTAGGAAAGGGGTGCGTATATATTCGGAGAATTTATAGACAAACAGAGGACCGTTTGGGCCTCAAATCTGCGTTCAAAACTCACATTAAAACTATGATATACGGGCTGATTTAAGATACAGCCTCATTCTAGTCACGGTCCCTTAATTTATATCAATGTCATTTTATCAATTATAAGCGAATGTCTACGTATTACAGTATCACCCGTAAATTATAACTTTGTACTTTATGTTTGCTATCGTAATTGGTTTTTGCAGAAAAGTTATGCTAATTTCGGACGGAAGATAGCTTTGAATTTGTGTAAAAAGTGATTGAGATAACGGAGTCTCCAAATACTGAAATGCTGAAATACTGCATAAAAACGTAGGACTCGGACATCCTTTATCTGTTGTTTATTCAGAAAAGTTGCTTAATTATTATGTACGTAATTAATTATTTCCACATCCACCCAGTGGATATAGTGGCGTTTCACGTTTTTCGCATTCCGAAAAATTTCCATTTTTGGTGCAGTTTGGGATAATTTTATTTTTCCCTCGTTATTTTAATCTTTTTGTTGGGACGCTTTTCTCGAATTTATTAACATTAACACAGTGCACTGCCTTGAAATCGAAAGATTATAATATACTAACGCAATGTACTTCGTTTTAAAGGGACGAATATTGATTACATAACACCGGTGAACTCTATTAAACGTAGACAATATTATCAATTCCAAAAATTTTTCGAAATAACAGGTAGAATTAGAATCTACGAACAATAGACATACTATGCTGATCGTGCTAACTACCTACCTCTTTATTTGTCACTAAAATTAATATTCATTCTGAGGTAGTCGTATTTGTAACTTGTGCATGAAGCATTCATTTTCGAAAGTAAATAGTGCTATTTTGAAAATTGTGTAAATACACCTAACAACTTTTGTTATATTTGTGGTGAAGTGACTTTTGCGCGTCAAAAACGTAATTTTACTCCCAAAATTAAGAAGGCGTAACAGTTGTATTTTGGTTGTACAATTGGAGATGAAGACATAAAATGGGCACCTTATATATGTTGCAGCAATTGTGTGAACAATCTTTTTAGTTGGCTAAGTGGAAGAGGACGTTCAATGGCTCTTGCTGTGCCCATGATCTGGCATGAACCTCCTATTAGACAGGGTATTAACAAGAAAAGAGGGATGGCAATACAATACCCCAATTTACCATCTGCCATTCGTCGGGTTCCCCATAGTAATGAACTACCTATTTCTATTCCACCTCAAGAATTCAATCTTGATTTTGACGAACAATCAGTAGATAATGTAGATGACGACTTAGTCCAGCCATCAACATCACAAGATCCCGATTTCTCTACCACCAAGAGTGTCCGGTGATGAACCACACAAAATAAAACAATACGAATTAAGTGATCTTATAAGAGACCTAGATCTGTCCAAGGCGAAAGCGGAGCTTTTGGCATCTCCATTAGAACAATGGAATTTACTACAAAAAAATGTTAAAGTTTCCATGTATCGAAGTCGTCAAAAAGATTTTATATATTTTTTCAAAATGGAAAATTACTTGATTGCCTGCAAGGACATTGACGGTTTAATGAGTGCATTACACATTCCTCATGATCCTAGTGACTGGAGACTTTTTATTGACGCCTCAAAACTTAGTCTAAGGGCTGTGCTAGGCCCCAATGCAAATAAATTGCCATCAATTCCAATCGCCCATGCTGTCCAGTGTCCATGAAGGACAATTACAGTAACATGAATGTATTGCTACAAACTATAGAATATAACAAGTATAAGTGGCAGATTTGTGGAGACTTAAAAGTGATAGCTATCTTACTTAGTATGCTGCAAGAGTATACCAAATAATGCTGTTCTCTTTGTGAGTGGGACAATCGAGCGCGATTACAACATTACAAAATAAAAATTTGGCCGCCAAGACTGGGTTTCGAACCAGGAGCAAAAAATGTTACTGACATTCCATTAGTTGATTCACAAAAGCTAATACTGCCACCACTCCACATAAAACTGGGGCTTATGAAAAACTTGATAAAAGCTATGGACAAAGAAGAAAGTTTCAGTTATTTAAAACAAATATTTACCAGACTTAGTAATGCGAGAATTAATTCTTGTGGGTCCTAAATCAAGAACCTTTTCAACGATGCTGAATTTGACATTCTAAAAGGTAATGAAAAAGCTGCTTGGAATTCTTTGAAAATGGCAGCAACACACTTTTTCGGTAACAAAAGAGCACATAACTATAGAGACCTTGTTGGGAATCTTCTTTCTTGCTACGAGAAATTAGGATTCAATGTCATTAAAAGTCCACTTTCTACATTTACATCTAAATTATTTCCCAGAAAACTGTGGTGCAGTAAGTGATGAGCATGGAGAGTTATCACATTTTTTAGAGCCAACAATTTTTTTTCAGGACTATGTTAGACGTAGCTGGGACCAAAAAAATACACAAAAGTACTTTTGGTTAACCATGCAGAATAAAAGTTAAAATTTGTCGGTTAGTGTAATTTACAGGATAGTATGAAATAAAATAAATTTGATATTTTAAGGAAGTCGGAAGGTATTGCAGTAAAACTGAAAAATATTATCCCCCTTTTATTTATTTTCGAAAATAAATTTATGTAAAAGACTGCTATTATTTTTGGATGTACCATCGGCCGCAGAAACATCGGAAGACAATTTTAGACTGCCTTATATAGTCACTATGTCGTACATATCTTCCAATATTTGTAATAAATTGTTTTTATAAAATTTCGCTTTTTTATTAGCTTTACTAAGGCTTTGGAATATCTCTCTTGTACTTTTAGATTGTAGTAAATCCTTTATGCTCATCTAAAGTCACAAACAGTCCTTTTAAATAAAAATGTTGCTTCACGTTCACTGCATCTCCTTTATGCCAGGCCAGGTATTTAATTAGCTGATGAGGTACGTCAGTTACCTGACCTTAAACCGCAGCAAACTATTAAATGTTAACAAAATAATCTGATGTTTCTGTAATGGAAGAAGCCAGATATAGTGAAGTATAACGAGTTTGTTTCATTGTAGTTGCGCCCTTTGGCAAAAGAGGAAATTACAGATAGCAAGCAGTATGAGTGTTAGGCGTAGCGGGCGCCCAAGTCTGATACCGACAATTTCTGGAAATTACGCTAGTGAAAATACTCAAGGGAATTTTACCAAACAGGTAATTAACAAGTTTGATGGTTTAACTCGTCTACCAGCGCTTGCTTGCTGCGGCCGCGAGTTTAAATTAAAATTGAAATGTTGACCCGAACGAGATTCAGGATAATAATGCAAGAAAACAAGCGTCAATATTCTCTCTACCAGTTGTAGAAACAAGAATAAAATGAGCAGAAAATTTGAACTCCGCCGACTTATGCAGTCACTTTTTGCGTCACGATAATGATGAATATAATGATGCTTTTGTTAAACATGCGTCCTTAAACTTTATAAAATCAGTTCTAGTCGGTGCAACTATGAAATACTAAAACAGTTTTCATAAACATCAAAACACTGCACTGTGAATTCGCCGCTCATTTCATTCACTAAGTTGGCATCATCAGGAGATAAATAATCTAAATTGGTTACAATTGGGTGTTTTTAAAAACTTCCTCGTTGTCAGTATCACAATAAATATGACAAATTCTTTAAAATCAAGAAAAAAATGATAACCTGACATGGTCACACCCTTAAGCTAGTACATGTTGTGCTTCTTGTTTATTGGCAGTACACGTTTGTAAGATAATTAAGTACGAATTTCTATCTGTTCATTTATGTATAATAGTTGTTAAAGTACATGATAAGATCCTCTGAGAATATCATTACTGAATTGTCTTGAGTAGATTTACAATATATAAGAAATACAAACAAATTTGTTCACTTTTTTTTTTATTCACTTAATTAACATCGGACTGTTGAAAAGGTCGGAGCATTCAGGGGTAAGCCCCAATTTGACGTTTTACAGAAAAACGAATTTAAAGATTTCAGTTAAATCCTGAAATCACAGTATTCCTTTTTAGTTATTATTTCGGACAGTTATTTCCTAAAGCCAACCATTTACTTTTTGCAAACCTAAAAGTAAATTAAGTAAATTCATGTTTCTGACAGAAAAATTACTATTTATAAGAAGTGTGGCTTATGTCTTTTCTTGCATAACGCTCTTTAAGTTCTAAGTACATTCTTGCTTAGAGCAGAAAACAGACAAGTTGTAGGAAGACATTAAAAAAAATGTAAATGTATCAACTAATTCTCACTCAAGCTTACCTGGAACCAACACCTAGACAGGATAATACATAGATCGGTAGCCACATTGGCAACCTGCAGGCGATCATATGGTAAAACATGGGGCTCAAGCCTAGTGTATTGCACTGGCTTTACACTAGTGTTGTAAGACTTACCCTTACGTCTGCTACTCTAGTCTGGTGGTCAAAGACTCAGACTACAGCGGCGAATAAGCTGAGCCGGTTACAAATACTGGCCTGCTTAGGAATTACGAGCGCTATGAAAAGCACCCCCACGGCAGCCTTAGAGACCCTATTAAACCTCCCCACACTTCGCATAGTGATCCAGTGAGAGGCCAGAATAGGGGCATATAGGTTGCAAAACTCAAATACCCCGAATCTCCACGGAGCGAGATCGGGAGAACATCTGAGGATAATTAACACTGTAGAAGACCAAAAATCACCTCCAGCAAACCCTTGAATATCACCATTGGATATAGAACTGGTCAACAGATGCTCCTGACATACTACGTGAGGGCCTAACCTGGTACACTGAAGGGTCTAGGACGTACACACGAGCTCTAGCTAGAATACATGGTGAAAAACCTAGGGCAAGTATAAGCCTGTACCTTGGGCAACACGCAACTGTATTCCAGCCAGAAATTTTGGCAAATATTTGAATGTGTACGCAAGAATGTGAGTGGGCAATATGTTAACCAGCAGATCTCCATTGTATCAGACAGTCAGGCGACAGTAAGAGCACTAGCCTCTAATAAAGTGTCATCACGACTGTTATGGGACTGCCATGAAGAACTGGAAATTCTGGGTAAGCAGAACATAGTCAAATTACTCTGGGTGGCAGGACACACCAGAGTTGACGGCAATGAAGAAGCCGATGAACTTGCTAGACAAGGGGTAGCTAATATGTTCTATGGTCCAGAACCCGCGTTGAGCATTTCTAATAGCTGAGCCAGAAGGGCGATCAAATACTGGGCCAAGAGTAAACACAAAAACCACTGGAGGAACATTCCAGGAAACCGCAGATATGGAAAAACACTCATTAAAGGTCCATGTGTGACGCAGTTAAGACTAACAACAGGACTTCTGACAGGACACTGTAAAGAAGTACCCGAATACAATCGGTAAATTCGACGACAACCTAGACTGCAGACTTGCAACAAGGAGCCGGAAGCGGTTAATCACATCATATTCAACTGTGTATCACTGACTCGCAGAAGATATGGCATTTTCGGGCAAACACGAACAGACTCGGAAATCATCAGCACCCGCCTGTCCATAGACCTAGATCGCCTTACTAGTGGTACAGGGGTACTGAAGTGGGTGGAGTGAAGCTCGATAGGGGGAGAACACAATAAACCCAGGAGGTTTCAGTTCCCTCGGAATTTTCCAACAGACGAGCCTTGAGAGAGAAAACTAATATTGATAAGAGAATTCTAAGAAATTAAACAAGGGCGTCTAAATATCCAAATCATATTCAACCTACACATCAGCATTCACATTATTGCCATAAATGTTTTCTACCTGTTTTTCTACTTCTCATATGGTCTCTTCGGGCAAACACGAACAGACTCGGAAATCATCAGCACCCGCCTGTCCATACACCTGGATCGCCTTACTAGTGGGACAGGGGTACTGGAGTGGGTGGAGTGAAGCTCGATAGGGGGAGAACACAATAAACCCAGGAGGTTTCAGTTCCCTCGGAATTTTCCAACAGACGAGCCTTGAGAGAGAAAACTAATATTGATAAGAGAATTCTAAGAAATTAAACAAGGGCGTCTAAATATCCAAATCATATTCAACCTACACATCAGCATTCACATTATTGCCATAAATGTTTTCTACCTGTTTTTCTACTTCTCATATGGTCTCTTCGGCAACCACAGTTTTGTCTCCAATTATTAAAATCTGCAATAAACAATTAAACAGCTACATATTTTTCGTTTAAAAAACGATTTCCATATAAGCATAAAAAATTTAAGCGTGAAGAAGGTCACAAGACACATAATTATTTACTTACTGAAATCTTTGAAACCTCACTGCGTTCTGAGGAACTATCTTATAGTATGAATGTCTTGTCCTTTATACCATCATCAGAGTCGAACTCCTCTTCACTTGCACTACTATTTTCACACAAATCTAATCTTCTTCATGTTAGACACACCCGTTTTCTCGCAGCCATGTTGAATATTATGTGGCTTATGACTTTCTTGCTATAAAAATGACGTCAGTTGGTCAAGAAGGTATCTTCAACATCGTGTCCAATTGCCTCAATATCAGTGTGGCTTAGATCCATTTTTGCCCAGACCCCTTCTATTTCTGATACTAAGGCCAATCACCGACGCCAGGAGACGAGCTACCCCCAACCTGGAAATTGTACCTAACCTCTTCTCTATCGAAAATTATGGATTTTCTACTTGCCTAAAATTTAATGGACAACGGACTGACCGTTTTACATCCCCTCCGAAGGATGATATATCCGCTATGTCACCCATGCCTAAAGTTACATACCTTCTACGCATGCGCTGATACACAAGTCGTTAGGAGGTAAGGCGAGAACGCTGTATTTCCCTGAAGAGAGTTACCCATCCTAGTACTAACCGCGCCCGACGTTGCTGCCTTTTCGTATCGAAATTGGTTTCCTTGATTAAGAACGAAATTTTTATTTGTCAGACATTACGAAGTTTTTGAGGTTAAAATTTTGTAGAAGTAGTATCATCACTGTACGAAACTACACGCAAAAAGGTAGCAATAGCACGGAAACCTATCTTATGTTTTCAGCTTTAACATAATTTTATCAGAAACGAGAATCACTACTCCAGAACTATTAATTACACACATATTATTGTACAGCAATAAAGCACAGGCGTTCCTTTATTTATTGCTGTTGTTTACTGATTTTTTATGCCGTAAATAAAATTTACTTAACATTAACGTTTCAATGGGTGACTGGGCAACGTCCGTTACTCTTTATCATTATTGCTTTATTACCCGGAAGAAGCTAAGACTTGTGAATCTTAATTATTATTCCCTCGTTATAGCCTTTCCATTCGCTATCGCTTTTCCAAACGGTTGGACTTGCCTTACTTGTCCTGTTCCTCGCATCTTTGATTTCTGTTGGTGTTACTAAGAATAAGAAAATCGACTATTATTACCACTATTTAAGAAAGTTAAGTTATTCCCTGCTTTGTGCATCTTTAACTGATATACAGTGTGTTTCATATTTCAACTGCATCAGCACACCTCAATATTATTTTATTTTTGCAGGTGTGCGATATTCATCATGTTCACACCATCCTATAACATTATTTTATTTTCATTTTATTTTATTTTATTCTACAACCATTCAACGGGTGTTAACCTAATTACAGAATGGGAACAGAACGCAATGTACAATGTATCTAGCTTCTCGATATTATATAAACATATTGTCATAGAACGTATATTTCTATTTATAGAGGACAGGAATGGTTACAAGAGTAACATTTTTGTCTAAGATCTTTATAATTTCCTTATCTGCATAAGGATGAAACTAGACCAGTTACAAGTCTGACGCGTTAAGTTATTTGGTAGAATACATTATACACCATGATATAAGATTTTTGATATACCTGCCGCTTTAGGAAAATACAAAAATCGAATTTCTTTCTTTTCATGAAAAAAGCTGAATATTCCGTATTCGAGGTTTTGATAGTCTCCAACCGTCTTTCCTGCACAGAGGTTAATGGACCAATCGTTTATTTTCAGGTTAATAGCACAAGATTCCTTATTCCGGGGTTTTACCGATCGCTGCGTCATTTATATATCAATATACGATTTATCATGACAAATCGTGCTTTTTTAACCCGTGTCTTAGCATGACTTGTGACTTTTTTTTGTTAAATTCAGTTTAGAATTTCATGGAACGTTGAGACTTTAAGTTTGAGCGAAAAAGAAATTTCCGTCGGTCGGTTTGTCTGTAACTTTCTTTGTGAGTACGTTTTCTCTGGACACCAATTGTGTCTAGCGATGTTGCCAAGTTTAGTAGTATCTTCATTATACAATTTTAAGATGACGATGAGATAAGCAAAATGCGTCTCTAGTCTACAAAATACGAAGGGCAGTAGACAGTAGAAACTGAGAGTAAGTGAAATTTTTCCTTTCTCTTGTTCAAAGTCTTTGCGAATTGTGAAGAATCTACCCTGAGAGTGGAGAAAACCGCTGACCGTTACTGGAGGCACTCCTGGCTCCTTTTGAAACACAAATACTGCCTTGTCCTTCAGATGCGAGGCATAAGATCAGTCACACGATCACAGTTATTCATTTGTTTGTTTGAATTTGTATGTCAACGATAATAATTTAGAAAGAAAGTGATGACGTGTCTGTGGGTAGTAGCTTCTATTTAAAATTAATATCAAAATAAGTACGTGAGAGCCGCTGGCGAATTTGGAGAAAATATGAAAATATGATTGTGTAATCTGGGGAACTACCAGCATCTATCAATAGCTCAACATGGGTTCTTCAAGGGCCGTTCAACAGTCGCCAATTTAATTAATATTACAGAATTTATTTCTGATTCTATTGACAGGAGTGTACAAACAGACGTTATATACACTGATTTTTTCAAAGCCTTCGATAGACTGAATCACGGTATCCTCTTACAAAAATTTGAATGTTATGGCTTCTCGGACAACCTTATTGAGCTTTTTAAGTCCTATCTAACCGATAGAAAGCAATATGTTGTATACCATGGTGTTAGATCTATTGAGGTTTTAGCCACGTCAGGAGTCCCCCAAGGTTCAAACTTAGGTCCACTTTTCTTTAACTTGTTTGTAAATGATATAGTAGATAATCTAACTGTTAACTGCCTTCTATATGCGGATGATTTAAAACTCTTTTGTAATATTGCAAGTGAAAAAGATTGCTATGAACTTCAAAACAATATTGATCGTATTAATACATGGTGTGTGATAAACAAATTACCCTTGAATGAAACAAAATGTAACGTTATGACATTTACAACAAAGCAAAATATTATCATGCACGATTACAAATTAGACAATCATATACTTTTCCGGCCAGACACTTTTCGGGACTTGGGTGTGACATTCGATAAAAAACTAACGTTTGTAAACCACATCGAACTTGCTGTCACCAAAAGTTATAGAATGCTGGGTTTTGTTATTAGAAACTCCGCACGTTTTGAAAATGTACGCACATTAAAGCAACTCTACACTACTTTTGTTAGACCTCACCTTGAATATGCTTCAATAATATGGTGTCCAACCTATAATGTACACATACAAAATTTGGAAAGAATACAACGCCGTTTCCTAAAACATGCGACTTTCAAGGCTGACGGGACTTATCCAGCTATTGGTTATCCACATAAAGAATTGCTCTCTAGGTTTTGCCTAGATAGTCTAGAGATCCGTAGACACCGATCGCAATTAACTTTTTTATACAATGTTTTACACAATAACATCGACTGTGGAGATATTTTAAGTATGCTTAATTTTCATATTCCTAGACCGGCATCTAGACACAACAATTTATTTCACTTGTCTTTCTCAAGGACAAACGTAAAAAAATTTTCTTGTATCCAGCAGATGTGCAGTATGTACAATAATTTAAATAATCGATTAGATATATTCACTTGTAGTCTTACAGACATAAAGAATCTGTCTTTAACTTAAATTTTGTATTTTGTTCCTTTTTGTTGGCACAAGTAGCCTCACCGCGTACTATACTTCTTGTATAAGCTGTATATTTTTTATGTATGTATATTGTATATGTATATTTTTAATAAAGTGTATTATATAAGTTTAGTTTAGTTAGTTGTCTCTTGGATGAATTCACATGTATTCATGTGTTTATGTGTGTATATATATTTTTCACAAGTTACTATTTTTAATTTTAGTTTTTATGTCCTATTCTGTAATTGGGTTTTTTAACCTGTTGAATAGTGTATTAAATAAATAAATAAATAAATAAATAACTGATCTCGAGAGAAATACAAGCATTTCAAAACAAAATCTTTAAAATTTCTAAGAATGCCCCGTGGTATATGCATAACTCTCAAATTCATCGTGAACTTGGTGTACCAATAATAGAGGATTTTTGTCGTGTATGTATGTAAAAATTAAGGTTGATATTACTGTACAGAAATAATTTTAAAATAAATCGGTTATACTCGCAATGGTGTCTTATTCATACACATATGTAACTGTTACGGTTGCTTTTGTCAAGTAGACGTTGTAACATAATTTGTCATTTTGGCTTGAGGAGTGTATGTATAAATACAGCATTGTTAGATGTTTAACTATGAAAATTTAATCACTAAATCTATACGTTAACTTTAGGTAGTTCATTGTTTAAAAGGATATCCTCATTTAGAATAAAATAAATAAGTAAAAGGTCTTGTGTTAATAATTTCATATATTAATAGTATTTCCATTCACATTTCAATACTTTAGTAATCCTTTTGATTCTTAAATTTGTTTGATAGAGTTGTCACATTTATCGACTGTCGTCCAGCTAACTTGTGTCTAAAAATAAACATAAATTTTAATTAGAATGTCTCGAGTAAAATGTATAAATAAGTACTTTACCTTAATCAATCAGAGTGTTGTGTGGTACATTATTATTCCTTGTAATTTGCTAGAGTTTTCATACATGGTGTTTAATCTGGAATAAATAGGAACGATAAACAAACCTATAACATAACCATAACTTAAGTAATTCAGTCTATGA
This sequence comes from Stenurella melanura, assembly GCA_963583905.1. Lineage (NCBI taxonomy): Eukaryota > Metazoa > Arthropoda > Insecta > Coleoptera > Cerambycidae > Stenurella > Stenurella melanura. The sequence goes on along the minus strand of OY757312.1, from coordinate 16,510,889 downwards.
AAACGACTAGTTCAAATGTATCACTTACCTTCTGTGCCGTTATGTTAATTGCTTATTAAATTTCATCCTCAATAATTGTTTATAATAATAAATAGAACGAACATAGTAGGTTATAGAAATTGACAGCGTAATCAGCTGATTGTGGCAGAGTTCGATTCAGTCTTAACCGAATACTCGCTCACTGAACAGTACTGTTCGGAGTAGCTCGATGAATGTTTTAACTTAATATATTTTGCTTTAATAAGTATTTCTTCAATTAAATTCATTTTGGAACAAATAATAAGGGGATAATTTTTATAGTTAGATTGTCGTAATATTATATCACTTCTTATTATATCTCCGATCAACAGGTTGATCTATGTTGGGGTTGTCTTAATCGAAAGGGACGTCTGTAACAGAACTTCGAGAATTCTATCCAAATGACGGATGTGTTGTATATTATGTTTAAAATAAATCATTTTTGTGATTACTTTCGGGTCTTCTGTTCAAGGTCGAATGGTATCATGAAAATCCAATTCTTTTTATTGTTTTTTCGTCTGCGTAGTACGACTGCGCTAGGCACCTGTCCTGTAAGGGGTTAGAGGTTTTCTAGTACTTCCTTCTTGACGTGACCTTTGAGGCGAATAGACGTTGCACGTAGCTTGGTAAATTTTGGTGAGAATAATCTTTATCCACGTTTGGTTATTTTGTTGAATATTTGTATTAAGTGGGATTTCCGTATTTACCAATAATATTAATAATGATTTGTGAAAAATCTGATCAGCATGATTGCTGGATGTATAGCTACAAAGCACGTGTTAGGTCGAGCACATGGTCGACATTTTGTTAAGCCCTGAAAGGGTGAGTTATTAAATTTGCGAAAATGTAAATAGTATATTAATTTGGATTTTAAAACTTTTAGGCTTTTTATCGTTAGTTTTTTTTTAAGAAGCATTAGCATTAGATGTACTTATTAGTATAGGAAGGAATAGTTGAAAAATTTTGGAGCTTATACCGATGATGGATGGTTTTGGTTTCTTTTGTTGATTTCTTTTCATGACTTCGAGATGGTTGTAACTGGTTATAGTTCGAGGTGAAATATTGCAGAGTCAATCGATTACCCTAGAATATAAGAAGACCGTTCAACGCTCATACCTTTCCACTCCTGGGAGAAGTTCAGCGTTCTTATTTTCATTTGGGGTATTTCAAAATTCAACCGTAAGTCATAACTTGTATAAATTTTGTTTGTATATATATATGTGTATGTATTGTAATTATTTCATAAGTTGACGATTTAAAATACCTACCTTGTTTATATTAAAGTCAAGAACTGGCTATCTAGCTATAATATTAAATTTTCTGTACCCATAACCACTGGTTTGAAAAGTATGTAAACTGCGTGCAATTGCATTTGGTATTATCATTGAATTTCACGTGTTAATAAATTTTATTTAAATTAAATCATTTGTCACTCATCACTTTTGATATTGCTAACTAATAGAAAAAATTAATTGATACTTATAAATTTGATAAGCATTTCTTTTATTATTGACTTGGTATATATAAATGTTTTATAAATAAACAAATTTGTTATAAGCTCCACTCATTGGGTTTTCTTTCTCGTACTATAAATTAATTTAACAGTTTATTAATCTATTGTTCACTTAGGTACCTAGACAGTTAGTAAGGCAACCAGTACGTCTGTATGTACTGGGAACTCACACTGAGATTGAAGGAAGCTAGCCGAGGACTGGTAAGGTGTGATTATTGAGCTGGTTGATTATTATAACGAGGAGCAAAACTCCACGTACCACATCTGAGACCCCCAAACGTCGTCTCATATTAATTTGGCGCCCAACTAAACTAAACTAAAAGCCAGTCGCATCTATATTTCTAACTCCAGGTGATACTTCTAAGGATTTATAGTTAACCTACTAACTATACAGGTATATGTTTTTCCTAATTTTGTTGCATAAAACAATTTTTTTAACTGCACATTTTTTTAAAAACTAGTTTAGAGAGGTTTATTTTCCACTGAATTCTTGCTATTGTTTATACAAATTACCATACATTTTTTTATTTTTCTCAAGCTTTAATTAGCCTTAAACTTTCTTTCTGTTAAAAATATTTTGCATTTAAGAGTAAACGTAATCAAAATGTTGAAAATAGAACCAGATAGATTACTTAAAGACGAATTAGAACATGAAATTTCTATTAGAGGCGTAAAACCTCAAGGCACAAGTAAAGAGTTGATTAAAACATTGCGAGAACTAATAAATTTAGAAAATGAAGGTCACAGTTTTAAAACAGAGTATGCTTTTAAATCTGAGGAAGAATTAATAATCTGTGAGGATAAATTAAAGGATATTGAAAGACTTTTAGGAGAACAGTTTACTAATGCTATCGCTAGGAAATTGAAATCTAAATTAGCTCATGTTTTGGGTAGAATTGAAAGAATTGTAACTTCAAATAAGGATGAATCTGAGTCAAAATCAAAAATATTAACATTAGCTTTAAAATATTTGACAGATTTTAAAAGTAAACAAGAATCTTTTGAACAAAAAGTTGGTGACTTAGCTGTACCTTTAGCTTTTCAACAAAGTCTTTTAAATAACAATCAAGGAACTTCAACACCTATACAAAGCACAAGTAATGCTCATAATAACAGTGTATCTCAAGTCGCAAATAGTTTTAATAATTTAAATCTTGATCAAAATTTAAAAATTAATTCTTGGGGTTTGAAATTTTCGGGTAAATCAGATTCTTTAAGTTTAAATGCTTTCTTTGAAAGAGTCGATGAAATTTGTGAGGCTAGAGGCATATCTAAACAACAACTTTTTAAAAGTTGTGCAGAACTTTTTGACGGAGAGGCTAGAGTATATTATAGAGCAGTTAAACATAAAGCTCATGATTGGGATTCACTTTGTAATCTTTTTAGAGAAGAATTTTTTAGAGATGGTAATAAAAAGATTTGGGAACAAATAAAATCTAGAACACAGGGTAGTACTGAAACTATAGCTATTTACGTAGCATACATGTTAAATTTATTTAGTAGATTATCTGTTCAGGTAGATGAAAGTATTAAATTGGAAATAATTCGTGAAAGAATTAGACCTGAGTATCAAACTAGATTAGATCTTGTGGATGATATCACTTCTCTCGATCATCTCATAAAATTAGGTAGACGTATTGAAGATACTAATAGAAACATTTCAAATTTTGTTCCTCCCTCCTCTAGTAAACATTCCATTGAAGTAGATTTGCAATATGAAGATAAGACTCAAACTAAAAAGAAATTAGATAATATAGAGCTAGAAAAACAAGTAACTTTTGAAGGTAATGGTAGTAAAATTTCAATTTTAAAAGAAAATAAAACAGTTACAAGTCAAAAAGAAGCACGTAGACATAATAGAGAAAATTCTTTAGATAATTTCAGGGGTAGTAAAGAAAATTTTGTAGATAGACATAGAAGTAGTAGAGATAATTCTGTAGATAGATTTAGGAGTAATAGTAGAGAAAAATTTGTAAATAGGGGTGATTTTAATAGGTACGATAGGGATTTATCATTAGAAAATAAGAATAGAAATAAAGATTTTGATAGAGGCAATTACTCTAATAGTAGAAGTAGAGAAGAATACTTGAATAGAAATTTAGGAAATGAATTTAGAAATTATAGTAGGGACAGACATAATAGAAGTTTAGAAAGAAACGATAGAAGATATGGAAGGTATAATAGTGGAGAGAGATACAACAATTACAATGATTCCAGGAATAATAGTAGAGAGAGATTTTATAGAGATTCTTCGAGAAATAGAGATAGATTTGATGGAAACACTGATAATAGTAGATTTCATGGCAATAGAGTTAGTAGATTCGATTCATTTCATTCTGGAACAGCTAATAATAACAGGAATGTAAACGTAAGCCCAAAGATAATTTGTAATAAATGTAAAGGAGTAAATCACATGGCTAAACATTGTACAGTAAAAACTAGAAAGTGTTATACTTGTGGATTAATAGGTTATACACGTAATAACTGTATTAGATGTAGATCTCAGGGAAACGGACGCAGAGACCAAATGTAGACCGAGCTTTGGCCTCAAACATATCATCGGTCCATGATAATTTTAAGAATAATACATTAAGTCCAGAAAAATTTTCTTTTGATTCACATGATTTTCATAACGACATTAAACTTTCTTGCACAAATTTAGAATTACAAAATTTTAATCAATTTAGCAAACCAATTTTAAACTATGTACTTGATCAGGCTAGTGAAGGAGAGTCTCCTTACGTAACAGTTTCTATTTATAACTGGGAAATTAAAGGTTTATTAGATTCTGGGGCAAATAATATATTTATTAACGATAAAAGTTCAATTTTACTACAAAACATTGGAATTAAGTTGCACATTTTAAAAGATATCACTTGTACGGTTGCTAATAATCAAGAATTGAATTGCATTGGTTACATGGAAGTCCCAATTAGTTTAAAAGAAAAAATTCACATTTTTAAAGTTTATGTAATACCACAGTTACGTCATAATTTAGTGTTAGGTACTATTTTTTGGATAAAGATGAATTTGATACCAGATTTAAGAAAAGGTGAATGGCATTTTGGCAACGAAGTAAATACAAATTTTCAATTAAGTCATATACAAACCGCTGACGATTTAACTCTTAACCAAAGGGAAATTTTAAATCAGATTGTTGACAATTATTTTGTTTCGATGAAAGATGTCAAAGTAGGATGTACCTCGTTGGTAGAGCATGTCATTAAAACTGATCATCCACCAATTAAATCTAGATATTATCCTGTAAGTCCATTTATACAAAAGAAAATTGATGATGAAATTACAAAAATGTTAGAGTTAGGAGTAATTGAAAAAAGTACTAGTGGATGGAGTTCACCAATTTTAATGGTTCCTAAAAAAGATAATACATATCGTTTTTGCGTAGATTTTCGTAAATTAAACTCTGTATCTGAAAAATGGGCATATCCATTGCCAAGAATAAGTTCAATTCTAGATAAATTAGGTAACGCAAAGTATCTTACTACTTTAGACATTCAGAGTGCATATTGGCAAATAAAAATGTCAGAAGACAGCAAAAAATATACTGCTTTCACAATTCCTGGAAGAGGATTGTTTCAATTTACAAAAATGCCTTTCGGGTTATCAAATGCACCTGCAACTTTTCAATTTTTAGTAGATAGATTATTTGGACCTGAACTAGAACCTTATGTTTTTAAATATTTAGATGATATTGTAATTGTAACACCAGATTTTGAATCTCATTTAACAATTTTAGAAGAAGTTTTCAAACGATTAAAAGATGCAAATTTAACTTTAAATAGAGAAAAATGTAAATTTTGTCGCAGTGAACTTAAATATCTTGGGTATGTTGTAAATAGAGATGGACTTCATGTAGATCCTGAAAAAGTTAATGCCATTGTAGATCTTCCTAGACCAAAGACTCCAAAAGAAGTTCGTAGACTTAGTGGTATGGTTTCTTGGTATCGGAAATTTATTCCTAATTTGTCTAGTATAATAGAACCTCTTACTAACTTGACTCGTAAAAACACTAAGTTTGTATGGACACCAGAGTGTGAACAAGCTTTTTCAACAATAAAAGATTCACTTATTAGTGCTCCAATACTTTCTTGTCCAAATTTTAATTATGAATTTATTATACAATGTGATGGTAGTTCACACGGGATAGGGGCCGTGTTAAGTCAATTTTATGATGGTAGAGAACATGTAATTTGTTATTTATCTCGGTCATTAACAAAAAACGAACGAAAGTTTACAATTACTGAAATCGAATGCTTGGTAGTACTTTGGAGTATTGAAAAATGGAGATGTTACCTTGAAGGAACACATTTTACTGTTATTACTGACCACCATAGTTTGATATGGCTAAATAATCTGAAAAACCCACAAGGTCGTTTAGGACGATGGGCATTGCGTTTGCAACAGTTTAATTTTACTATTATACATAGACCTGGAAAACAACACGTTGTGCCAGATTATCTTTCTCGTGCCATTCCAGAAATATCTGAGATTAAATTAGAATCCAAAGATTTAGACCCTTGGTATAAAAAAATGACTGTTCGAGTTCACTCAAATCCTTTAAAATATCCAAATTTTCGAATATCTGAAGATGGAAGTCTGTATAAACATGTTGATAAGAGTTCTTCGGACTTATCTAGCTGGAAATTGGTTTTACCTAAAAGTAAACGTAGCGAAATTTTAAAAACATTTCATGATGATCCTATAACTGGAGGACATTTTGGTATTTATAAAACTTATCATCGTATTTTATCTAAATATTTTTGGCCTGGTATGAAATCAGATATCTCGAGATACATTAATAAGTGTAGAATTTGCTCTGAACATAAACCTGAACAAAAACTTAAAGCAGGAGAGATGGGTAGCAAGCCTATCGTAGATAGATGTTGGCAATATATCGCTACTGATTTAATAGGACCTTTACCTCGTAGTTCTAAAGGACATCAATATATTTTAGTAATTTGTGATTATTTTAGTAAATTTACACTAATGTTTCCTTTACGTAAAGCTATCGCTACCAGTATAGTAAGAATTATGGAAGAGCAAGTTTTTCATTTGTTTGGTGTACCCGAATATCTTAAAACTGATAACGGAGCTCAGTTTACGAGCAAAGAATTTAAAAAGTTAATGAAAGATTATAATGTTAAACTATTATTTAATCCTCTATATCATCCAGAACCAAATTTCACAGAACGAGCCAATAGGGTAATTAAAACCATGATTTCTAGTTATGTTGGAGAAAATCATAAGAAATGGGACTTACATCTGTCTAAACTAGGTTGTGCTTATAGAACAGCTAAACATGAGGTAACACAAGAATCTCCTTATTTTATAAATTTTGGGTATGAAATGATTACAAATGGTAACGAATATAAACCAATTAGGGACAAAACTAATTGTATTAATATTGAAAATGATAACGATAATAATTTTAAGGATCCTAAATCCAGACAATCTAAATTAAAAGAACTTAGAAAATTTGTCAAAGAAAAGTTAAAAACAGCTCATGTAAAAACTAAACATAATTATAATTTGAGGCATAGGCCTGTTCAATTTAAAGAAGGAGATTATGTGTGGAAAAAAGAATATACCTTGTCAAGTGCTGCTAAAAATTATGCAGCAAAGCTGGGAAAGAAATATACAGGTCCGTTTAAAATCAAAAAGAAGCTTGGTATAAATGTTTATGAACTTGAAGATGACAAAGGCAATGTTAAGGGTAGTTGGCACGTTAAGGATCTGAAACCTGATAAAACGCTTGAGCTTAATGCTAAACCTTGATATTCTGGGGAAAAATCGAAACTGCAAATTTTGTTTTCTATTTGAATTTTTTTTTTTTTTTCTGGAAGGAAATTGGTTGCGACATTCTTTTCGATTTTAGCTAACTAGTGTTGTCAAAAAAAAAATCTTCGATTTTTTTTTACTGGAATAGAGGGGAGTAATGTTACGGTTGCTTTTGTCAAGTAGACGTTGTAACATAATTTGTCATTTTGGCTTGAGGAGTGTATGTATAAATACAGCATTGTTAGATGTTTAACTATGAAAATTTAATCACTAAATCTATACGTTAACTTTAGGTAGTTCATTGTTTAAAAGGATATCATCATTTAGAATAAAATAAATAAGTAAAAGGTCTTGTGTTAATAATTTCATATATTAATAGTATTTCCATTCACATTTCAATACTTTAGTAATCCTTTTGATTCTTAAATTTGTTTGATAGAGTTGTCACATTTATCGACTGTCGTCCAGCTAACTTGTGTCTAAAAATAAACATAAATTTTAATTAGAATGTCTCGAGTAAAATGTATAAATAAGTACTTTACCTTAATCAATCAGAGTGTTGTGTGGTACATTATTATTCCTTGTAATTTGCTAGAGTTTTCATACATGGTGTTTAATCTGGAATAAATAGGAACGATAAACAAACCTATAACATAACCATAACTTAAGTAATTCAGTCTATGAAAACGACTAGTTCAAATGTATCACTTACCTTCTGTGCCGTTATGTTAATTGCTTATTAAATTTCATCCTCAATAATTGTTTATAATAATAAATAGAACGAACATAGTAGGTTATAGAAATTGACAGCGTAATCAGCTGATTGTGGCAGAGTTCGATTCAGTCTTAACCGAATACTCGCTCACTGAACAGTACTGTTCGGAGTAGCTCGATGAATGTTTTAACTTAATATATTTTGCTTTAATAAGTATTTCTTCAATTAAATTCATTTTGGAACAAATAATAAGGGGATAATTTTTATAGTTAGATTGTCGTAATATTATATCACTTCTTATTATATCTCCGATCAACAGGTTGATCTATGTTGGGGTTGTCTTAATCGAAAGGGACGTCTGTAACAGAACTTCGAGAATTCTATCCAAATGACGGATGTGTTGTATATTATGTTTAAAATAAATCATTTTTGTGATTACTTTCGGGTCTTCTGTTCAAGGTCGAATGGTATCATGAAAATCCAATTCTTTTTATTGTTTTTTCGTCTGCGTAGTACGACTGCGCTAGGCACCTGTCCTGTAAGGGGTTAGAGGTTTTCTAGTACTTCCTTCTTGACGTGACCTTTGAGGCGAATAGACGTTGCACGTAGCTTGGTAAATTTTGGTGAGAATAATCTTTATCCACGTTTGGTTATTTTGTTGAATATTTGTATTAAGTGGGATTTCCGTATTTACCAATAATATTAATAATGATTTGTGAAAAATCTGATCAGCATGATTGCTGGATGTATAGCTACAAAGCACGTGTTAGGTCGAGCACATGGTCGACATTTTGTTAAGCCCTGAAAGGGTGAGTTATTAAATTTGCGAAAATGTAAATAGTATATTAATTTGGATTTTAAAACTTTTAGGCTTTTTATCGTTAGTTTTTTTTTAAGAAGCATTAGCATTAGATGTACTTATTAGTATAGGAAGGAATAGTTGAAAAATTTTGGAGCTTATACCGATGATGGATGGTTTTGGTTTCTTTTGTTGATTTCTTTTCATGACTTCGAGATGGTTGTAACTGGTTATAGTTCGAGGTGAAATATTGCAGAGTCAATCGATTACCCTAGAATATAAGAAGACCGTTCAACGCTCATACCTTTCCACTCCTGGGAGAAGTTCAGCGTTCTTATTTTCATTTGGGGTATTTCAAAATTCAACCGTAAGTCATAACTTGTATAAATTTTGTTTGTATATATATATGTGTATGTATTGTAATTATTTCATAAGTTGACGATTTAAAATACCTACCTTGTTTATATTAAAGTCAAGAACTGGCTATCTAGCTATAATATTAAATTTTCTGTACCCATAACCACTGGTTTGAAAAGTATGTAAACTGCGTGCAATTGCATTTGGTATTATCATTGAATTTCACGTGTTAATAAATTTTATTTAAATTAAATCATTTGTCACTCATCACTTTTGATATTGCTAACTAATAGAAAAAATTAATTGATACTTATAAATTTGATAAGCATTTCTTTTATTATTGACTTGGTATATATAAATGTTTTATAAATAAACAAATTTGTTATAAGCTCCACTCATTGGGTTTTCTTTCTCGTACTATAAATTAATTTAACAGTTTATTAATCTATTGTTCACTTAGGTACCTAGACAGTTAGTAAGGCAACCAGTACGTCTGTATGTACTGGGAACTCACACTGAGATTGAAGGAAGCTAGCCGAGGACTGGTAAGGTGTGATTATTGAGCTGGTTGATTATTATAACGAGGAGCAAAACTCCACGTACCACATCTGAGACCCCCAAACGTCGTCTCATAACATGGCGCAGTCGGTAGGACTTTTAAAAGTGCAAAAGTTTCTTCACAATATTAATAAATGTGACGGAAACTTACAACTAAGGCAAAAGACTCAACACAACAGACTTGAAAAGAGGCTGCCTTCAAAGATACTAATTTCCATAGTGATTCTGAGTGAGAACTATTAAAATATTACCCTATTATTATAAACATTACTATTGCTAATCAATGTTCAAGGCTAAGTTCAATTTTATTAGTATATTATAATACATAATGTCTATTTGAAATCTACCATGTAACATTAATTTGTTGATTCGGTAATTTAAAAGGAGACTATGCTAAAAATGTTTCTATGTGTAAGTTACTAGTCAGTTAAAGATATTTATTATATGGGAAGATATTGTTCATTAATGGAATTAATTATAATCGACTATAACATAATGTTGTATATTATATTTTATCATGTACATATCCATATCCATGACATTTCTCATGAGGGACATTCAAACTACGCTTCTCATGCCGCGGGCAGGCGATATAGGCTTTGGCTTTCTAAATTTAAGTACGAATAGAAGTTATTATTTATGGTCCTCATAATGGCTCATTGATTCGACGACTGACTATTGAAATAAGCCAACAAAAAGTCCATACGGCGATAACTTATAGAGAAATGGAAATGCGATGCGTTCATCGGGGCTTTATATTTCACTATCTGTAAACTCCATAAATTACCAACTTTTAACAATAACTCTTTTGCTCCATCGCACTGAGATATTTTTAATGGATCTTTATTAGGACGATTTTATTGCATCTTAGACGGATATGTTATAACGAAAATGCACTACAAATCCAAAACTTTTGGTAATGAGGGAAGTTGGTATGTCTCTCAAATGACCCATTTTGCATTTGAATCCGTAGAAATAGATGCTTTAAATCCATACATATACAGAGGCGGTTATACTGGCTTAAATGTATTTCTACAGAATAAACAGCAAACATTATCGAATAAAATGTTTATGATTAAAAATACTATTTTTTATTCGCTTCCGAACTTCCAATTTCGTGAACAAAAAAGATTTTTTATGACAAGAGCACTTCAGTTTTTTTGATATTAACTACTGCTCACATGAGACTAACATTCGTTAAGTAAAACTTTTAGTGGATCAAAGCTAAGAATCTAAACTGCCTTAAAAGGAATTGTCTTACTTATATTAGACGTTTTGCTTGTTGTAAACATTATAAGAAATGTAGTAAGTATTGAATTAAATTTGTATGATGAAAAGCTTTTATAAAGAATAAGAAATTTAACAGAACCAGGTAAACAATGGAAAGAAATTTTTATTTTAGCTGCTAAAAGAGCAATTGTGAAGAAAATAGAAATTGAAATTTTAATTTACAATTTTTAGTCTTAAAATCTACAAATAATCAAAATTATTTAAAAAGTCAAAAGACATCGTCATTCGATGATGGCTGATGAAGTGTCTTACATTACGGAAGTAAGCCGTGCGCGATATTTCCGTTTCGGTACACTGTCGAGCAACTTCAAGTCAATAATCTCCCAACAATTTGTGTGACTAAAAATATTGTAATACGCTTAACAATTAGTTTAAATACTAGGAAATATTCAGTGAAAATTTCAGATCATTATGTCACTTAGTTTGTTTGAAAATGTGTAACACAAAAATGGCATATGTCGGCTCCCATTTGATTTAAATAGAACTGCATTTTGATTTACATAATGCATTAATGTTAAAAGAACAATTCGAAATACTTTAAAAACCTTTTTGTTCTGCGACTGGATCGCCCTAAATAATCGAAGATTAAATTTTCGATTTTTGAAGTTGTTTTTTAGGCCTTATTTTAACTTAAAAGTCGACCTCGTGGTTTAGTTCCACAAGGGGTACACTGTTCTAAAGTTTCGTTATTTTCAAATTATCACCGATTGCTCAAAAATGTTTGGCAATGACTATAACACAAATAATGTCATATCTCGACTGCCAATTGATTTAGATAGAGCTGTTTTTAATTAATTTTCAAAGAAAATTAGAAATACTTTTTAAAATTGTTCTGGGACTTGATGACCCTTAACAACCGACAATTCAATTTTCGACTTTAGAAGTTGTTTTTTAGGCGTTATTTTAATTTGAAGATCAACCTCATGGTTTAGCTTCACAAGGGGTATACTGTTCTAAAGTTTCGTTATTATCAAATTGCCACCGGTTGCTCAAAAATGTTTGGAAATAGCTATAACCCAAACAATGTCACATCTCGGCTCCCAATTGATTTAGATAGAACTGTTTTTAATTAATTTTTAAAGAAAATTAGGAACACTTTTTAAATGAATGTTGTGTGACTTGATGATCCTAAACAATCGATGATTCAATTTTCTGCTTTTTAAGTTGTTTTTTTATTCGTAATTTTAACTCGAAAGTCGAATTCATGGTTTAGCCCCTTACTGTCCTAAAGTTTCGTTATTATCAATATTTGATCGATTGCTTAAACATGGCCCTTTGACCTATTTTTATATATTGCAATTTAAAAAATTGATAAAAAAATTTCGGACAAATCTAGTTTTCTTCACAATTTCGCTGTGAACAATTTGTTTCTTTTTCTGTGTTGCGATTCAGGTTGTACAACCCGTGCAAGCTATTTACGAGAAACTACGAAGAAACACAATTTTGAATGTTCTTTTGTGTAAACAAACGCATTCCACTACATGAATTTAATCCAAAACTTTTTGCTGCACTTTTTCTGTTTCCAACAGAAAAATTGCTATAGTAAAACTGTTCCTTACTCCCCTAATTGTTATTCTACTCCGTCTGTTTTCTTCTAAGGAAATAAAGTTCTATTGTATTGAAATCTGGACAGTAAATTGGTGTTGTCTAGAGGAAGAACTATATTATTTTTTAGCAATATCGACCGTCCTTCGGACTTGCGTTTGTTGATAACGATGAAATCGCACAATAGATCTTTCTCGACTGTAAACAACAAAAACTTCGCGTCGAAATTTTACTTCACCGGTTTTAGAAATGTGCCGATCGAATGAGATATACACTTCGTCTTGTATTTGCGAAGAGTATAATAATACAAAAACTTTTGTATTTACAATAGAACTTAGCATAATTTAGCCAGAAATCAGGTGCTGTCACGTACTTATTTGCCCAACCCTGTATGTGACAATTATTCTTCAAGAATTTATTAATGTAATACTGAGAAGTGAGTTAAATGTCGTCGTGAATAGACGTGTTTTTAACATGCTCTCTAAAAAGTGGTAAAAAAGCGGTAAAAACCCCGTAAAACTCGAAAAAATTTCAGCCGGTAGATTACTAAATTCTGCGTGAAATGAAGCGCCTCAATAGGAAAACAGAGTTCATATGGAATTAATAATCACAACATTTTCTAATAATATTAAATCAAATAAAGCAAACAAGCTCAAGTGAAGAGCAGTGTCCCTGCGTAGACCCTAGATGACCCAACAAGATACTTTTTAGGTGGCTCATGGGCAATAAATAATAGAACAGTCAGTGTCAAAATGAGGCACATATGTTTACAAAGCAATATAACTGTGTTGTGACCTAAAGTAATTGTACACAGTGGAAAGTTTTTAAATGTACAAAATCAACTCGACCCAAGAAAGAAAAGGAAAGGAAATAAAATAAAACAGCAATCACATGACGTTGCAAAAAGACAGATAAGCTGTAAATTAATTTATTATGATTTATTTCATTGTATTGATATTATTCTATTCTATCTTTCTATCTGATCTGTACCATCTTAATTTTTATCAGCTCGATTTATTAAAACATAATGTTTTATTATTAATTTGGAAGGCGGAAATTGTCTCAAAGAAACGACATACAGGGTGAGCAAGCTATCCCCTCAGATCTCTTTTTTCTCATAACGCGCAAAAAATATTGTTGCCGCGAGATAGGGCCCTTCCCAGCAACTACACTGTAAATGGATATTTACCTGTGGAACGGTTAATAAATGAAATCAAAACAATCAAAATGAAGGCTGCCAGATTCAGAAACAGAAGAAACAGAAAACTTAGAAGAAGAAAAATAAGGAGATGACGATAGATGAAAACTTAATAGAAGCATGGAAATTTAAAAGAAGCATCTCACAAACACTTACACTTCCCATCCTATATTCCCACCCCATGCGTCATGCGGCTCTCGCTGCTGACAACAAGCATGTCCAATGTCCAATTCGGCGTATGCAGCCGGTCCGGCGGTATATAAAACATCCGAGATTTGGTTCCGGCACGCGGTTTGACCGTCCGTTGGGCGTGTTCGACGGACGACCAAGGTGCGTGTTGGAACGAACCTCCATGGATGCCCCAAATCGGCAGCAATGCCCACCTTACGCTGGCAGATCAATGAATCAATCAAGAATTTAGTTATGTAACACCCCCCACATTCGGGGAAAAAAATCTTATTGTTTAACACCTGATAGTTTCATTAAGCCGTAAATAACATCCAAGAACATGCTCGCAATCTGTAAGCTGTCCGACGAACTGAAACCGAAATAAGAGCTGCAATCGCCGAAAATATGGCTATTCCCGATAATTCCACAAATACTATCGAACCGAGCACTGCATAATGCGGTATATAAATTAGCATGCATTTGGTGAAACGAGGCGCGGGGTCGATCGTGATTTTCCGAGGCATCATTTCAAATTAAAAGCATTCGCCATAGTTATCCTGGAATCAGTCAGGAATAATAGAAATATATAGTTTTTGTTAATGAAGAATGCGAACGTCACGTGTAATGCGTTTATTATTTATAGTTCGGGCATAATGAATGGCATAACTCACCATATAATTAGACTCATAATTTCTGGCTAATGCGTTAATGCGGACAACCCTGCCAAAAATGATTGAGACTGAATTACACTGCCGGACCCGAACAAACCTCATTATTATGCCTGGTTACTATCCCGTACTGCAATTCAGATTTAACGTGCGTGGAGTTACATGGCATTAATCGATCCTGATGTGATGTAAACTTTCCTAGTGCTCTAACAAGAGCGGAATTTTTAATGAAATGTCCCTTGCCTAAACTGTCTTTACCCTGTTGTCATGGTACAAATCCTGGAACAACTGACTCGCAATCTTTATACAGACAGACAGACGTTCATTTGACTACTTTACATATACATATACATTTGCAGCAGGTCATTACATTGTTATTACCTATAAATAATATACACATGTAAATAAAGATGTAATGTACAATGTGAAACAAATTAATAAACAGACATTAGTAAAAAAACCTCTGCCTAAGGAATCACTACTTCCACATCCAGATTCTTCATCCAAGTCACTTTAAAGGAAACATATTGACTATATTTGCACTCTAGTATGTGGAAATTATTGGTCATAGAATTTTAATAATATTTGGGGCAAATGTCATAGAAAAGTTTGTTCAGTTGGTTTCTACCATATACGTTAAAAATGAAGTTTCTAGTTCACCCTACTTATTTTCTACTATTCACAACTTACCACCTCCCACCCCTTCAATGGAGTCATCTCAATCAGATGTCACTAAAATACATACGTGACGTGTACTAATTTTCAAGTGAATATCTCAATTTGATGTTATCAACCTCATTAATAATGAAGCGGAGGTGGTGGAGTTTGAAAAATATTAGAAATAAATCTGACGCCTTGGTTTCTATTATATACACCGAATCCCAACTTTCTGTACTCTTATCAGCTTGATTTACTTATTTTCCCCTAGTCGCTCCTATTAACCCCAACCCTTCTACGGAATCATCCCAAAATATAATCTAGTTTCAGATGTCGTTATAATACATACGTCTACCAAATTACAAGTGAATATCTCTCAACTACTTTAATAATGTAGTAAGGGTAGTGGAAGGGTTGAAAATATTATTAAAAAATATGAGGCCTTGGCTTCTAGGACATACACCGAATTTCAAGTTGCAATACTCTTACCAGCTTGCTTTACTTATTTTTCTCTATTTACCTCTACTTACCCCACTCCTTTAACGCAATCATGTCAAAACATAATCTAGTTTCAGATGTAGTTATAATACATAAATGTACCAAATTTAAATTTAATTTTATCAACTCTTTTAATAAGGGAGTGGGGGTGGTGGGGGATGGAAAATACTAATAAAAAAACCTGAGACCTACGCTTCTAATATATACACCAAATCTCAAATTTCTGTACTTTTACCAGCTTGCTTTACTTATTTTCCCTTATATACCCCTATTTAACCCCCAACACTTCAACGGAATCGTCTGAAAATATAATCTAGTTCCAGATGTCGTTATAATACATATGCGTACTAAATTTCATTTGAAAATCTCAATTTTATTTTATCAACCCGTTGAATAATGGAGTAGGGATGGGGGGGCTGAAATATATTATTAAAAAATCTGAGGCCTTGGCTTCTAGTACCAAATTTCAAATGAATATCTCAATTATATTTTATCAACCCTTTTAATAATGAAGTAGGGGTGGTGGGGGTTGAAAAATATTATAAATAATCTGAGACCTTGGCTTCTAGTACATACACCGAATTTCAAGTTTCTGTAGTCTTACCAGCTTGCTTTACTTATTTTCCCCTATTTACCCCTATTTAACCCCCACTCCTTCAACGCAATCATGTCAAAATATAATCTAGTTCCAGATGTCGTTATAATACATATCCGTACTAAATTTCATGTGAATATCTCAATTTTGTTTTATCAACCCCTAGAATAATGGAGTAGGGCTGGTGGGGGGCTGAAATATATTATTAAAAAATCCGAAGCCTTTGCCACTAGTACGTACACCGAATTTCAAGTTTCTGTACTTATACCAGCTTGCTTTACTTATTTCCCCCTATTTACCCCTAAATAACCCCCAACCCTTCAAAAGAATCATCTCAAAGAATAATCTAGTTCCAGATGTCGTTATAATTCATACGTGTACCAAATTTCAAATGAATATCTCAATTTTATTTTATCAACCCTTTTCATATTGAAGTAGGGGTGGTGGGGGTTGAAAAATATTACAAAAAAATCTGACGCTTTGGCTTCTAGTACATATACCGAATTTCAAGTTTCTGTAGTCTTACCAGCTTGCTCTACTTATTTTCCCCTATTTACCCCTATTTAACCCCCAACCCTTCAACGGAATCATCTCAAATTATAATCTAGTTCCAGATGTCGTTATGATACGCACGTGTACCAAATTTCAAATGAATATCTCAATTTTATTTTATCAACCCTTTTCATATTGGAGTAGGGGGTGGTGGGGGTTGAAAAATATTATAAAAAAATCTGACGCTTTGGCTTCTAGTACATACACCGAATTTCAAGTTTCTGTACTCTTACCAACTTGTTTTACTTATATTCCCCTATTTACCCCAAATTAACCCCCAACCCTTCAACGGAATCATCTCAAAATATAATCCAATTTCAGACGTCGTTATAATACATACGTGTACGAAATTTCAAATGAAAATCTCAACTTTATTTTATCAACCCCACTAATGGGGTAGGGGTGGTGGGGGTTGAAAAATATTATAAAAAAATCTGAGGCCATAACTTATAGTACATACACCGAATTTCAAGTTTCTGTACTCTTACAAGCTTGCTTTACTTATTTTCCCCTATTTACCCCTATTTAACCACCAACCCTTCACCGAATATACTCAAAAAACAATCCAGTTCCAGATCTCGTTATAATATATACGTGTACAAAATTTCAAGTCAATATCTTAAACCGTTCCGGAGAAAACGTGCGGACAAAAAAAAGTTACAGACAGACCGACAGACAGACCGACAGACAGACCGACAGACAGAAAATTTTTTTTCGCTCAAATTTAAAATCTCGACGTTTCATGACATTCTAAACCTATTTCACGAATAAAAATTTTTGAAAATTTTTTTGCGATTACTATACTTCCAATCCACTACGTGGATGTGGAAGTAAAACAAGGAACATAATAATTGAAAACCGCCTTGAGGCTTACTACGTAAGTTACACAGCATGTTACATAACAGTCATGGGGGTAGTCATGAAATCGTCAGTTGTATAAAAACAAAACTTCAAGATATGGTTTCTAATGGGAGTTTTAAATTTGTTTTTATATTTTCGGATAGTTTATTATATAAGTTCAAGTTTAATGTGTTTTTAATTGATTTTGTTAAGCGATATTTAGGAGGTTTTAACAGATTGGCCGACCTTGTGTTATGGTTATGTAGCTCAGATGGAGGTACATACAAACTCTTGTTTTTATGAATCTCTAAAATAGGGTAGTAAATATATAGACAACGAATGGGCATTTTACCATATTTAATAAATAGTGGTTGACAGCGTTCCCTGAAACTTGCTCTTGCTATGATTCTTATAGACTCTTTCGGTTCTCGAAATATTTTTGCAACGCTGCTCGAGTTCCCCCAGCGTGTTACCCCATAGCTTAGTGGGGTGGATTAGTAAATAGTATACTGAGAGCAAAATGTGTAGTTGTAGAACTGTTCTTAATCTTCGTAGAAGAAATAAATAGCTTGATAGCTTATTCCTAAGTTGCTGTATATGATTGCTCCAACTTAAAGTATCATCGATAACTATACCGAGTAAACTGACACTATCTCCCTTCGTTAAGTCATATCTAGTAGAAAGAAATAGTCTTTGTCTTTTGCCACGATTTAATTTGAATACATTAGCATTATACCAAACTTCCGCTCGACTTTCAGTTTCATCAATGATGTAGAGTGTTAATATTTTTGGCACTATCTGTAAGAGTTGCGTCATCAGCAAACATAACTATACTGCTAGGGAATAAGTAATAAAATAAATCATTTCGGTAATTTTAAACAATAGAGGTCCCAGGACAGATCCGTGAGGCATTTCATGTTTTACTGATCTAAAATGAGATGTCATATTGTTCTGTGAGGCGCATTGTTGCCTATTCGCCAGATGCGGCTTTAGCAGAGACAGCGGTATTCCCTTGACTCCATAAAAATTAAGTTTCTCGAAGATGAGGGTATGAGAGACACATAGGTAAAATTCGAGTCAACTTAAAGATATCAGGAAAGCAACCCTGACTAAAACATTCATTTATTATACGCGTTAATGGGAGAACTAGAAAATCTATTGTTTCTTTAACAATTTTACTATTTATATTGTAAATATTGAAACAGTTTGAATTTTTCAGATAATGTATTGCCTCTATAACCTCTAAAGTGGTGACAGGTTCAAGAAAAAAAGAAACGCTTATAGATGACATAATAAATACATCCTATTATAGTTTTATTTGAAGTTTTATAATGGTTTCAACTACGTTGTAAAAGGTTATTGTTGTGTGTATATAAATGTTCAAATAATGTACTTATTCTAAAATACTATATTCCTGCAGATGATGATGTGGGTAGATCTAATGGTTCTTATGTTATTCCGACATCAGTTAAATTGTCATTAAGATTAATACTAATACTAACAATTTTCATTTCTTTGGAGCCGAAACACGTGAACTTGATGATCTTCCTGATGATGAACGAGGTGTAGCTCTAGTTACGCTGTACTTGAGTACTCCATTTTTAAAGAAGTTTTCGTGATTCAATTCGGTGAATGTTGGGTCTACACGTTTTACTACTGCGTAGATACTTATTTATTTTTACCACACACTGGTTTATATTTAACCAAATAAATGAAAATAATTATAGATAATTTTACAACTGTACTAAAACATGAGAGTTGTACTGTGGTCATATTAACCACTTTGCAACTATGACATATCTTTGCAAATTACTAGTTATAGAAGAGTTTAAAGAGCAGGTTCAACAACTCTTATACTACTGTACTATAACTTTACAATACTACAGTATTGTAACCATTTTAATACCCACATATTAAAATAAGGCTTCACCTGTGCGAACGGCAGCTAGTTTTTCGTTGGAGAGCATAGGGCCGTGGATTGATAGTGTGGACATTCAAAGGGCGCCACCTGCTGGATACTAAATGTAGTGGTATAAATAATTTTGCTAGTCAAGACAAAATTAGGTTACTAACAATGATGCGATGGAATTCTTAAAATCTCTCGATAATGTCAAAATTTACACATTACTGTGAAATCTCAAAATCTAGGCAAATAACAAGAGTGTGTAGACATTAAACATTTATTACGACACAAGTGAGATGCCCAACAACAAATAAACTAAATAAAAACTTTAGATGTTACCTCAATGTGGTTCATACGCACTAAAGAAATTCTATATACTTCATCTAATGAGACTTCACTGAAAATCGAACTCTACTCTCTAACTGAGCTACTCTTGCAACTACGACTTATCTGCCATACAACTATGAGTTCTAACTTAGAACAGCAAATTAAAGATCTACTGTGAATTAAATTTACAGCTCATCACTAAGATATTAGGTGATGATTTCATGAGCTGACAACTGCAGTGCTCGCTGCTTACACTTAGATTGTAATCAATGTTCTAAAATAAGTACATTCTATTAAAAATATCTCATGCGTAACATAGTAGAAGGTAAATCAGCATCACATGGTACCATACGCTGCCTTCACAGTAAGAATCTTAAGTATTCTATACATAAACTTAGAGCTCAATATATAGTTGCAAGATTGTGGTATAATTTACTTTAACATATAAACAAAAATCTCAGAATAAATCTATAACAATTTCCTTTAAAAATATGTAACTAAAGTGAAACAGAAAACCTGGTTAGAGCCTTGGCATTTTCTGTGACTACTGCAGCGTGACCTGTCACCACTTCCTAGACGTACTTGACGTTGGCAACAACTCAAAACTTTACATATATTTGTTACTTAAAAAATTCATAATAGTTTTAAACACATCTTTATTATTTGATTCCAAAATAACTTTTGTTTCTATAAA
Source organism: Stenurella melanura (assembly GCA_963583905.1). Classification (NCBI taxonomy): domain Eukaryota; kingdom Metazoa; phylum Arthropoda; class Insecta; order Coleoptera; family Cerambycidae; genus Stenurella; species Stenurella melanura. The sequence goes on along the minus strand of OY757312.1, from coordinate 16,490,195 downwards.
TATGTTGTATTGCTGTTTTTGTGTAGTCATTAAAACTTTCGGGTTTGACAAGGTTCAGAAGTATTTATTATATCCAATTGTGATATATGTAGCGACCATCTTTAAATTGTGAAAACGTAATTATTCACGATAATTTTTATAATGACGTTAAGGACAAAACGATTAATGCTATGTCATTTTTTCTTATTCTGAAGCATGCTTAAAAATTAAGCATAGTTTTGGAACCGCATAATGTTAAATATAAACAAAGACATATCGTAAGAAATAATTCTTCATTTTAAATAATTTTTGACTTGTTTTGTTCTTTATAGAGATAAGACAATTATATTCACGAACAATATTCATTTGCAGCAAATTATCAACACCGAGTAACCCACAACAACTCATTATTATATTATATATAACGCCTAAGTATTTTCTGTACAGTAAAATGTGGAAGATCATAACAAAGTCATCATTTAGTCGTATGTGTATAGTGTGTTCAAAATATATTTAGAATAACAAGTTTCTCTTTTTGACTTTTATAAATAGGTTGCAATAATGTCTTCACATATCATTATATGTATGTTCTTGATACGCCGATATAAAAATAAAACACTACTGTTTAAGGTTAGTTATTTAGTACTGTTAAAGAAAGTGTTTGAATCTGTACTGGAACGTTTTGTAACAGTCTTATAGATTCCCCACTGTATTGATATAAACGTTTATAGAACGTTGAGACAGATATGTTTTGGTTTTATTACAGTTTTAGTAAAAGTTGCACAGTTTTAAGCAAAGTTTTATTAACGTCTATTAAATCATTATATAATCAATCTGTGCTACTTGGGAGTTGCTGTAATCAATGGAAAATGTTCGTTATTTCCATAAAAATTACTTCGCGAATCGATCAAAAATATAATGTGGAAAATAAATAAATAAAAAACAACTCATATTATTTCTCATTTGAAAAATTTTAATCTCGAAAGAACAAGTTTTTGTTAATTTTCTTTTTGCTTTAAACGGTGAGGAATGCTTCTAACTTTTACATAAATAGTTTAATTTAGTTCGTTAAACGATCAAGACATAATGTAGGAAATAAGAAGAAAAATATTTTTATTATTTTCTGTTAAAATTGATTTTGAAGAAATATTTTTTTATTAAAAAATCGGTTATTTATACAAAACTTCCCTCTTTAATTACACGGGGTGATCACTCCAAAAAAGCATTAATTAAGAAACGACGTAAGAGCCTGTATGGTTCAGTCTTCATATTCTTTTGACAATTTTAGACTTATGGGGACAGTTTTCATAATATTATAATCTCGCCCAAAAAAATGGAATGGTCAAAACGTTATTTCTGGTAGGGCCGCCATATTGAATCTGTCATCTTATTAGGGATTTTTTTCATCAACATTAGGCGTCAAGGAATGTCTCTATTGAACATCAGCTTTCTAGGCGATCTGTAAGTATCAAAAACAGTTTCGGGTATTACACAACACATCAGGGATATTAGAGATAAAAATTTTAGATTCATTAGATTAATTAAATGTAAAAAATATTATTCTTTGTATAATAGCATTGTCCACACATATTCACATAAACTCATTCATTATAAACCTGATTCTGTGTATTTATTTATTTTACAGACCGTTTGTTAATTGACTAATAATTATTTATAGTTAGTTAATTACCGGTGATTATTCCTGAAAGTTTCGCAACCGCAGACCATAATACACATAATAAACAATAGTAGATGTTGGCAGAGCTAGGAAGGCACATAATATTAATAACAATCCTCAAATAATCATAGTCATCCTTTCATGGTCGGGCTCTGTGACTGTAAATGAGTATGCATTTGACGAGTTAGGTCGGTGTGATCCTGCCGGGATAACCAGGACGTCACAGGGTGGATTTACACGGGGATGATGGTATTTTAAACCCCCGAAACGATCATATACAGCAACAGCAATCCCACCGCTCATGTTCTGTCCGGCTACACTCGTAAACTACATGTTTATACCGCAAAAACCGCGGCTCGCAAATCGACATCCACATCAGTGTCAGGAGCGAGCATTTGCCAATCTGCGTTTCGGACTGATTGACGAGTATCGCCTATTCGACCTATCTGTACACGATATAGAGGACCTTTCTGCATATATTGCCACTAAAAGTTGTCCAGTGGCGCACTGCAAGTTTTTCCTGCAGTCTATCGCCTTTGAAAATAATTTACTTGTACTTAAAATTATGTATAGTCGGGTAAAACAAATTAAAAGCTGTGCATATTTTCCCCTTCATGTGGTTTTGTTGAAGAATATCGTAAGCAGTTTAAGTACCATTCAAAATGTTTGAACACAAAATGAGTAATGGATACCACCGCGGTGCGTTCACCAACGGCCAAAAATAAGAGAACTGATATTTTTTGAGGTGATTTTTCAAATGAGCGCAATCAGAGGTCATTGGCAAATAGATGAAATTAACAGGTCTCTATAAGCACATATTTTATTTATTTATTTATTATATAATATCCAAACAGGCAAAACCGGCCTAATTACAAGGATAGTAACATTTTAACATAACTATACGAGTAAATAAATAATTAAAAAATATATATGTAAAAATACATTTTACAGTATAACAATTATACATAAAAATTACTCAAATATGTGATGGTCATATTATAATATTTTTTAAGAGGTAGGGACCAATCTAAATCCACTAAAATGTTGACGTTATTAGTCAAAACATCGACAAGAGAGGGGTGGGGGTAGCATAAATTACTATCGGTTCATTAAACATCAATGCACTACGAGCCGTCCGCGTCATTAAATGGTTATAATGCTAAAATGTTCGACCTGTAAATTGCACTATTTACAACTTTATACAAAAACATGAGCACTGCTACTTTACATCTCATATCAAGAGACGACAGATTAGAATCAGTTTTTAAATGTAGATCTAACATAATGATAATTTGATTTAATATGGTATTTCCTGTAATATAGTTATCTAGGAAACTTATTTTGTATTTTTTCAAGTGTATCCATGTAAATTTGAGGTTTTGAGTGTTATCGAAACAAACTCAAATCTGATTCTTACAAATGCATAGTATGAGTAGTAATGGTTGTGACGTTGGTAAAAACGGATGTTTGTCTCATTATAAAAAATAAAATGAGAGATGGTCATAGGTAACACCCAGGTCTTTAACATTATAAATTCTTTTTAAACATATGTGATTCATTTTGTAGTCGAACGCAAATAGGCTCTCTCCTTTGAGTAATTGTTATTATAAAACACTTTTTTTATATTAAATTGTAGCTTAAAATCGCAACTCCACCTGTGAATACTATCAATGTCTTCTGGAGATCCACATAATCTCTATCTGTTTTAATTTTTTTGTGAATTTTAAAATCATCTGCAAAAGGTAAGCATTTAGAGAATTTAACAACTGAAGGCAGATCGTTAATAAATAACAGAAAATAACAGAAATAATAAAGGACCAAGATTTGATTCCTGTGGCATTCCAGAATTAGCATAATATTTGCCAGAAGTGTTTCCATTGTGTTCCACTACAAGACATCTGTGTTATAAATAACTTTTTTAAAAAATCCTTATTTTCGTAGATAAACCAAATTTATGCAACTTTCCTAACAGCACGTCATGATCAACTTTATCGAATGCTTTGCTAAAATCTGTAAATACAGTATCGAGTTGTTTTTTTTCCTCCAATGTATTGTAATAGTAGTTGGTTTTATCGGTGTTGATATAATATACATCATCAGTTCAGTACCAGCACAACACATACAGGTATATGCTCTTTATTTTGGCCGTGAAACAAATTTCCCAGTTATTTTTAAAATTACCTTTATTAATGTAAAATGTTAAACTGCAAGATTTAATGTGTTTCTGATTTTAGTTTTTATCAAAAAAGGTAAAACTAGTCTTGTGTTTAAAGGAGGTGTCTTCTACTTGTGATGTGTTTATGTTTAAAATATGTACACCCACAGTATAAAATACTGACAAATCACAGACCTAAAATAATTATACCAATTATGAACGTTTGCTCATACGTTTGGTAATGCAATTGAAGGATATCAGACATTTTATTTACTGTGTGTGTATTTATATAAAGCGGAACAAAACAGAACCGAGAAAATTGCAAGTATTTGTATTAGGCTTATATTTCTTCTATCGAATACTTATCATACAGTAAGTACAAACATATGATTGGAATACGACATGTCGGTTGGTGGGTTTCCAGAGGCAGAAACTGATAACCTGCTAGATATTTCATTGTGGATGACAGATTTATAATAAGCTGATTTTTTCCTTATCGATTAACTTCCACTCAGTAATTACGAAAATACATATCGGTTGGTGCCTTTCCAGAGGCAGAAACTATTAATTTGTAAAATATTGCAGTAGGCATCACATACTTGTAACAAGCTGATTTTTTGTAATAATACATTTATATTCAACAAGTAGTAAAATAATGTCTGCATACATTTTTAATGGTGCTAAATAGTGATGTAGGCCTCTGAAGTCGCGAATGAATTCATTAACTTAAACATAGATTATTTCTGCTTTTTTATAGTTCTTAAATGCTAATCGGTTGGAAGTAAAAGATTTGAATCGAGAAATCCGCTGTGGAAGTTGTTGCTTAACGCGAAGTCGGGGTGAACCTGAAATTTCAATTAGTCTCGTTGGAAAAGGCAAAACATGAAATTTTTAAATGTCCATAACTAGATAAATGCATCAGCAGGAAGGCTTCCTAATGTCGATATCGAAAGATTGAAATTGACATTTTCACGGCATCGTTAATTTTGTCATTGGTACGTTAATACCTGGAAAACCCAGAAGAATGTTCCGATTCCGTCGATATAGATTACTAATGTCTTGAAGATGAGATAATGCAGGACATAAAAACTGTGTAAACGCTGTTCGTGACCTCAATATCTAGAAATAGGATTGTGAAAAAATGGTACTGGTTTTTCCCTCTAATTAATTTATTGAAAATCAACTTTTTTAACTATAAAAATTCACATTAACAACGCGAATAAGATGTCCGTCATACTTAAATTATATAAACGGAAATATTTTAAATGAGACAAGCTGAACTTTAAAAAAAATTTGACAATATCGAATATATTTTTAGTCACAATAATTGATCATATATTTAGTAATTTCAGAAACAAACGTGTAAGAGTACCTTCATCTTAAAATAAGCTAACATTCCATAAACTAGAATTGCACAAAATTAATTACCTGGAGACATCAAATGGTGAACTTAAATCAGATCTAATAGTCTTAAAAAAAAATTTTTTTCTGCCGTTTATGCACCACTATTTTTGGCTCTCAATACAATTACACTTCTAATACAACTGTGACATACATTTTTAAGCAAATGGCATAAAATTACAAATTTGTCATGCCAAGTAACATTTTACAGTTTAACATTGTCTGCCTGTAGAAACTCACCAACTGCTATGTGTACCAATCATATTTTTGTACTCTCTGAGTGATAAGTGATCAATAAAAGAAATGTAAACTTTACGCAAACACTTCCACCTACCATAAGAAAACATGTCGACTTTCAAGAGTCATCTAGTGAAGTTTCCATCTCCAAAAATATATCACTTTTTTGTCTGCCAAGCTCTAAGAAATAGAATTAATAAAGTCTTTAGCTTTTACAAATGTGTCAGATAATTGCACCTTAGCTCCTGTACCATTATAACTTACCTACACATTGAAGTTTTTTTTAAGTCTAACATAAATTCTATACCCGTCAGATACGCCCCTGCAGCATCATTTACCTGCCTCTCTATATCTCGCTTTTTATTACCGGATTTTTGAAATTATCGCTTGTGGATTCTCGTAATTCAGAAAGATTTCATTTTAATGTGCTGGCTGCAAATACCAATATGAATCAAATTATTCATGAATCCAGATTTTATTTTCGAATTTATATCATTCTCTTCAAATTTATATGAAGGATTATTGCTATTACATATACAGATATTAAAGATAGGATCGATCTTTGTGATAAAGTATGATATTTATTAATACTTTTACATTAAATAATTCACCATTCCCGTTGAATGTATCCTATAACCGATTAGTGTCACATATAACTTATTATTGAGGCATTTCTATGTATTTGATAGTATTTTGAATAAGCTTTTATTAGTTTAAATTACAATTTAAAGTAAGGTTGGATTATGTTATAAGTCTCCGGTTGTTGTGGAAAAATTGTTCAAAATTTGTATTCTTCTAATTAAGAAAAATTCGGAAAAATGGGAAAATGGCAAGCACATCTAGAACTGGCTTCGACATATATATTAGCACAAATACTAAACACGTATAAGCATGTAAATAGCTTTTTTAAAAATAATACAATAAAAGAAATTATAATTAACAAATATTCATTTAATTCAACAAAACTTGGATCTAGACTTTTAAATCTATGTCTTTTTGTAGTCGGCCTATCTTTTCTGTATGGCAAGTCTGACAGCAGCATGCCTTCTGTTGTGGTTACCTGTTAGATCCATAGCCTCATCAAAACTATTTCCCACCAACTCCTTGATGATGTCATAACAACGTTTTAGTGGGCGTTCCTTCACTTTTTGCAATCCGGTTTTCCCTGAATTATCAATCATTCTGAGGACAATCCTCACTCCAACTGTTGGGGCTAAAAATTGAGAGGATTCAGGAGAATCCAAAGCTGAGGAGTCGCATTTAGGATGTATTTCTTTATGAATCATAGGCATTAATACGTCGTCTAATGGTTCTAGAGACGCAAAGCAAAATACAAGGGCGCTGGCAAGTCTGATATTTGTGTTATTTCTATCTCACAAAATTTTGTTGGAAAACGCCTCACACCTCGGATCTAGTATGAAGGGAAACTAGGCGATGTTACGATGTTACGATTTTGTGTAACATGTCCGTCAAACTGTAGAAGGATATTATGCCGCGCGGAAAAATTATTATAATTCGAGAACGCATAGGCGTAGGACACTGCGTGAGGTGTCCTTTAACAGAACACGGTAAGTGTTATAAAATAAAAAATTCTCAGATTTCGCAATTCTTGCAACCATCGGGACATTGGAAATGATAACACCAAATATAAAACATAAACTCCGATCCACTCTCGATTGCGACACCGCTGTATTTCGACCTTAAATGAAAACTCGTAACTTGATCCCCTGTGATATATGCAACCCATATTACATTTGCATATATCAGCCGTTGCATATACGACAGTCTCACTCGACCGCGACACAGCTGTCTTTTGACCTTGAACGAAAACTGGTAACTCGACTCCCATATACGAATATAAACATTTCCAATGTTAAAACTTATAGTGACAATGGCGAAAGCAGTTGAAAAAATATACAGTAATAAAGTGTTGAATTTGGATTTACTCTCCCTTAAATTTTATGCATAGTAATATAGTCAAAAGAAGAAAGTAAACTAGATACATAATTGTTGCAAATTCTGTAAGATACTCTACGTAATTTTTTTGTTTAGTAAATAATATTAGTTTTAGATATTTCGTTTTTAATTACAAAACATAAAAAAATATTTTTCAAATTTAAAAAATGTGTAACTTTTTCTGTTTATTTATCGATTACGTTCAAGAACAATAGGATTCTTCCTCTAGCTAACACTAACTTAGTCTCCAAGTTTTAATACAATCGGAAATTTCATGCTTATAGGAAACGTGATAGACGGACAGAAGGACAGACGGACGGAAAGAGAGACAGACAGACGGCGGACATTTTGAAACTTGTTCTGAATTCGATCACCAACACAGTGATATGAAATTTTATTCTCTACGGGCAAAATTACCGGTTTTAGAAATGTGCCGATCGAATTCAATATACTCTTCGCATTGTATTTGCGATGAGTATAATGAGTATCGTGAATGATTACAAAGTGAAAGAAGAATAAATGAGAAATCCAAAAAGGCACCTACGACATCAGCGGAACGATGAGGCAGCATCCAGCAGACGTCGCAACGTCTGACGCAATTTCGCAACAAATAGATGTTAACAGTGAGGTGGATTCCATGGAATGCGATGAAATAAAAGCAAATGTAATGTTTCAGAATCGAGATTTAGCTTGAATTCAACACAATTCCGCATAATTTCTCACAGTTTTAACCGAGTTTATTCGAGATTTCGTACGAGCTGCACCCGCGTGACAACCTCCGACGCCACCCGAAACCGAAGGCTCGTTAATGTTGGAAACGATATTGAATAAATATTGGAATATTTTAGAACCTTTATGTTAAGTTCTAAAAATATCTAATTTATCTGCGAGTTACTAGATAAATTGTTTTCTGTCATTTTTTTTAGTATTTCAATATCCCGTTTTTATTTTCTCTTAATCCAAAATAGAGGTATTTATCTCTTCTTATCCGGAACGTCCTTACACACGTCTTGTGATTCATGTAGTGTTCTAATTGCCCCTTTGCTGAATACGATGTCCAGCAGCCTCACGACATCTATAGCAGCTGTCTGTTAAGAGCACGACCTCATCAAAACTCTTTCCCATTAGTTCCTTAGGGGGTTCAGGCAAGTGTTTTTGCTAGTATTTCTCTTCCTTTTTTACGACCTGGTTTTCCCTGAGCAATCAAACATTCCATATTGTCCTCTCTCCGGTTAACTTTCTTAAAAACTTTAGAGAGAATTTAAGAAACTGGAGAATCAAACTAAGAATATCCCTTTTTATAAGAAAAATAGTAAAATTGTCTAGATATAAACTGCTTACTTCCTAAGGATATTTTTTTCAAAAGCCATAATTAGCTTTAATATTTACCCTTCCTCGCATTTAACTCATTTTCCAGTATATCTAACAAGCTTTGTTAAAAAAAATATGTAAATAAATATGACAAATTGTCAATTTAAATAGACAATGGCAACTTCCCTTAAGTAAGCAATTAATTTTAATGAAGAAAAGTCCAATCTACTTCAAATTGTCCCTTACGATATGCTGTATGGATTAACCATTGGCCCAGTTTCTAAACACAATTTTCCGTCCTTCCCACAACTCCTGCTGCTCCTGCCGCCCTGCTATCCTCGCCCTGTTTCTTCCTAGTTTGACGAGATGCATCGAGTGACACTGACGATCCCTCTTCACTCAGCCGTCATCTTGGGCAACTAAATGATGAGATGACGTCATTGCGGACAGCTGCATCGGTATCGATTAGGAAGAACTTTCCTGCTATCTATTCCTGCTGTCTCGTCCTGCTGCCTGTCACTATCGGAATGAGACAAGATTGAGATTTCCAAGCTGAACTATATGCCCCGTCAAATGTTAACGTATTTAGAATTGGGTCTCGCGTTTTTTACGTTTTTAAGTCTATTTTTGAGGGCGTGTTTTGATAAGTGCAGACATTATTTTATGTACTGCTCTGTGTTCTATGAAATTATTATTTATATTGAAGGATTGTGATCTTACTCGAGAATCAGATATAAGAACGTTAAAGTCTAGCGACTGTTAGTGCGATGTTTATAACGGGAAATAGAAGACATTTAATTCTTAAAATTGTGACTTTTATTACCGTCTCAATTATTTATGTATGTACTTATCAATTGGATATAAATTATATGCAATGCTAGAGGAGTACTTTAAAAATTATGTTGATACCTATGCGTAGATGCATAACTTGATTGTGACGAAGAGATTATGACTGAATTGCAAATCCAACAATGAGCAAAGTTAAACAGGAAATCCCAAAACAGTGAAGCAGGTTAAGCTTGGGCCAGATGCCCTTCGGGATTTTAGGATGATATTTTTACCTTGACATTACATTAATAATTACTATTCTACAAAATATTAATTACACCCCTGCCCCTCTGGCTTTTAAAATAAATTAATTAATCGAATATTGAGGAATCAGTTTTTTCTCTCTAATAACGTAACCAATTTTTATGAATTTTATATATGCGGGAAATACACCAAAAAGGACATATACAAAAAATTGTTGAGTATATGCAGTAAGTAATATGTTTTGTTCAGTGTGCCTACTTGTACGACGTCACGTTATTACGTGATTGACTGTTGCACAACTCAGTAATTATTGTTTTCGTGAAAATATTAGCAGTACAGCATCAAGAGACACTGTAGTGTCTCGCGCTAAGTTCACTAAAACATCCCCGCTCACATAAATAATAAGCGAGCACCCGTGTATCGTTACCACCTAAATTTTGAATTAAAATTTCTCAATAAATATAAGGATTTAACTAAGAAATTGTTCAGTTACACTTAATAAATCGATAAATCTCTATCGATTGAGACCAGAATAACCGATATTACTTACATATTAAGGTCAGCTGGGGTATCTGGACCCAGGGGGTAACTGGACCATGGTCTTTTTCCGTAAAACTTGTGGGGGTAATTTCACTTCAAGCAGTTGGCAGGACTGAAGGACAATTGCATCTCACTACAACAATTAGTATCATGTTTTTGAGTCTTGTTGCTTTCATGTAGTAATTTTTTGAATTTTGCAGTGCAAAATTTTCATAGCAACGTGATTTAATCTTTATTTTTATGAAATATCTGCAGGTTTACTGTATACATTATCAACGTTACAGTTAATTTAGCATAAATTAGAAGCATAACATGTCTCTAAAATGTTATTGCAAGCACGTGTTCTCCGTTAGGTCATAAGCTTGAATGGGTGCCAGGTTATCCCCACAATTTTTCAAAAATGGGGTAAGTGGGCCAATTAATTGGAGCATCGGCACGTCTGGGACCAAGTTACCCTAAACACATTAAGTATGTTGTTTTTGTTTTTATTCATTAGGTTGATGTAACACAAAAAGAATTGATCTGAACCCGGGACACGACATAGTAATTCCTATGTATTTTGAGGTGTTGAACACGAATCAGATATCTATTTAGCTCCATCACGCACCAATTTTTTGTAAATCGCGAAAATAGCCTAAGCAACCCCATTTCTTTAGATTATTTTCGCGATTTACAAAAAGTTGGTGAGTAATGGAACCAAACGGACATTGGATTCGTGTTCAGCACGTCGAAATACATAGGATTACTATGTCGGGTCCCGGATACAGATCACTTTTTTTGTGGGCATGTGTTATTTATGTTTACTTGAAATTGGATATCTTTTACGTTTAATTTTGCCTTTTGTACCTTAACAGAAGTTGTGTTATTTCTAAATTTGAATAAATTTCATACCTAATTGTTATGTAGTTCTCTTACATCGTCGACAACTCGACTATGGTGTGGTTTAAATGATTTGTGGTACCTTTTGTACGAAGTTTACAGGTTTACCGACAGGCCCACTTACCCCAGTTCAAATAACAATCGTTTGTATGAAGCCAAGACCCGTATGGTCCAGTTGCCCCAATTTCTAGGAGCAACTGGGCCCATCAGATTTTTTATTTTTTAATTATAATTATAAAGGAAATTAAATTCGACTCAGGATTTGAATATTATATATTTAACTGTATATTGTAATATATGTAAAAAAATATTTTAGATATTAATATAATCTATCAGTAGTTCTCAGGCAAGTCCAAAGTATAATATAGTCGCTCAGGTTGTAAAATCATGGTCCAAATACTCCAAGTGACAACGAAGATGCGTTCATAGCAATGCGTAGCCATGCCCTTTGCGCATAAAAACACAGGATTTTATGTTTCTAACAATTAAAATAGATATGCGCGATTTGTCCCACTAATTTCGGTTTTAGTCGGTGATGATCGGATAAAAAAAATGCACAATAAGTATTGTGGCACTTTGGACGGACCCGTAAGACTCCTTCGTGGCACTCATAGGACTTCGCTAGGCCCCAGTTCTCCCCCCTAGTGGGACCACCGTAGGGCTCTGTTGCGGCCCATATAGTTCTTCGCTGGGTCCCATTTGGCCCCCTATTGGGGCCCCTATAGGGCTCCATCGTGGACCTTCTAAGGCTTCTCCATGGGCACCACAGGGCTTTGCTGGACTCCATTTCACCCTTCACAATGGGGCCGCCGTAGGACTCGGCATCTTCAACTCTGGGGCCCACAAGAATTCCTGTTCGTTCTGTGGCCTCTTTAATAAAGCAGTAGCACAATCTGACTAACTTAACCTCAAATTATAAGCTTTTGTTAGGCTCATGTGCTGAGAAGTAGTTTTTCAGATACTTTGTATATAACATTTGAGAGATCCAAGATCCATACTGATAGTATTGTAGGTAGAAGACGTCTCCAATAAAAATAGTTCGAAATTAAAATTATTTAGTATGGGAAACTGAGTAGAATACGTTTCCTCTTCCAAAAATTAAAATTGTTTTGAACATGAATAGTAAGCATCCAACATTCACAAGCATAGAACAGTGTACTTTTTCTTTCTTTTAACAAACCACGTATTTCTCATATGCATATCCGTAAAATTAAACTAGTAAATAACAACATTCAAGTACGCAATAATGCCAGCTAGTGTTAACAGCGATATGAAAATAGTTCTTAACAAAAACTTCCAGAGCCCAAACTGAAATATTCAGGAAGTATATCAGTATACCTCGCGGCATTATGCTAGTGTGTTGTTCTTTGTGTTAATATTTACGCTTCATTATGGCCCCGTGATTTCCTCATATAGTGTTAATATCGGCGTGTTGCAAGACTAGCTAGTTAGATGTGCGGTGAAACGAGCTCAGTTTTCGAATAATACCACGGAACGATGTATTCTTTTCATTTCCAGACAAACTTGCGCCATCTAATTTCCAGTTAATCTCATGAAAACAAGAATTAACGACGTCGTTTGCAGGCATATGAAGCAGCCTTCATCCGAACCAAGCGTTTGGTAGATACGGCCTGCAAAACTTGGAACATTAACATTATAATACACTTAGCACGTGGCAGACGGGGCTCACGGTTGGCAGACCTGGCAAGGCACACCGCCACTAGATCCTTATGCTCATCCTGAACTTTTCTACAAGAATTGTATGTACACCTTTGTGTTTGACTTCTGTTTAGTTGTGTCGTGTTTTCTAGAACAGCAATGCATACGAAAACCCTTCACGCTTATTTTAAGCAACTTTAACTAATTATAAAAAGGGGAAGGTTGTCAATTCAATCCGTATATTGGCTTTTTCAATTGCTGGTCTAGATTGGTTTAGAAATTTCTATGAAATCATTTGCTGACTGCAGGGTATTAGTACAGGAAAATTAGCCATTTAGGGTAACAAAAACTATTAAGAGGATCATCTCAGGGATTTACGTAGGTAATAACCTGTAGAATGATTGCACTTCCAAGTTCCGGGAGAATTTAAAAAAAAATGTTTTAAAGCTTTTGATTTTCGTTTTTTTTTTTTGCTGTAATGGCTGAAATAATAAAAATAGAGAAAAAAGTTTTCCAACAAAAGCTGTAGCTCGTCTTTTTCTCTACAAAGAAGGTTTTTACAAATGTTTGTCTTACTTAAGCTGTTTAGAAGATGAATCCAGTTTTCCACTTATAGTTTTGCGCTGCTCCGAAATGCGCGGAAAATGAGAATTCCCCGGGAGTTTCGTAGAGATAAGTCTTAGCTTTAATGTGGAACTAATCACAAAATTCATAAAAATTTTACCATAGAGAAAAAAAGTGTTAGAGATGGCCTAATTAACTTTGTACAGCTGATTCACAGATTTATTCATATCTTTGCCGGGAGTTGTTAAAATGATAATTTATTTTGCTAATATATTCTTATATAATTTATTTATTTATTTACTTATTTGAATACAACCACCCAACAAGTAACCAATTACAGGGTGGGAACATTACAATACAGAATACGAAAACAGTATAATAAACTAAAAACTAATTAAACTATCAGGACATAAAACATTGCATATATGTAAGTAAAAATATTACAATAAAATAGATATAAGATAATTATAGGAGAAGTACAAAAAGAGAACGCTATAAATCATAAATTAAGTTGTTTAATTGAATTAATATTACAGTTAAATATATCTAGCTGATCTTGCTGTAGATTGTAATTTTTACACATGAAATATAAAGGTGAAAATTTTAGTAAGTTAGTTGGAGGGGTAGGAAGATAGAAAGTATCACGATTCCGACTTGTTATACGAGGTATGTGAAAATTTATTTGTTCTAAAATGAGAGGGCAATCAAACATGTTATGAATACTTTTATAAAGAAAGACTATTGAATGTATTATTCTTCTATTTTCCAAGTTAGACATGTGAAATCTGTCCAGCATAATATTTTGCAAATAACCAGTTATTGGATAGGTACCATCTTCAACAAAGCACAAATACTTAACAAAACGGCGCTGAACATTCTCAACATTATTTATGTAAATTGCATATCCTGGAGACCATATCAACGAGCAGTATTCCAATTTTGATCGTACAAATGAATAGTACAGCAACTTCATAATATCAGTGTTGCGGAATCCTTTACAGTTCCTTATCATAAAACCTAAACTTTTTAAAGCTGACGCGATGGTGAAAGTAATATGCTCCTTAAAACTAAGGCACTTATCAAAAATAACTCCAAGGTCCTTTACTGTATCAGGTCTCTGCAATATTTGACCATTTATATGATAGTTGTAATAGATGGGATGACGCATTTTAGAAAAGGTGAGTATGTTACACTTGGATATGTTAAGAGGCAAGCAATTGGATAGGCACCATTCATTAACGATATTTAGGTTATTCTGAAGATTTTCACAGTCATTTTCGTTTTCTATTACGCAATATGTTTTCAAATCATCAGCATATAAGAGGCTCTCTACATTGAGATTGGCTACGATATCATTTATGAAAACAACAAACATAAGTGGGCCCAGTACAGAGCCCTGGGGAACACCGGAAGTGGCGAGAACGTCAAACGACCTGTGACCACGGTATTCCACATACTGACGCCTGTTCTTTAGATATGAAGAGAAGAAATCTAATTGCATCACTGACAACCCAAACTTACTCAATTTCTCTAATAGAATACCATGATCCAGGCGGTCGAACGCCTTGGAGAAATCCGTGTAAACGATATCAATTTGCTTGTTCGCGTCCAGTTGCTTGGAAATGTATTGCGTGATACATGCGAGGTTAGTCTCAGTGGATCTACCGGGAACAAAGCCATGTTGGTTAGATATAATTTGGCCATGTACGTGATTAGACAATGATGTATGCAAGGTGATCTCGAAAACTTTAGCGAAATTGCAGATAATTGTAATGGGCCTATAATTTTCAGCTACCCCCTTGTTGTCTTTTTTAAAAACAGGACATAAGCGAGAATATTTCCATACATCGGGAAATGTACATGTTTTTAGTGACAAATTAAATATTGTTGTGAGAGCGTCCTCTCACAACAGATGGCAGCGCAGTCCTTGACAATAAAAGCAGGGATGTTATCTGGCCCTTTAGTAAACTTAGGTCTGATTTTCTTCAACGATTTAAGTACTTCTATCTCAGAAAAAGACGTTAATGGTAAATTTGTACTATTACTACTGGTGTCTTCGTGAGAATGATATTTTTCTTCGTCATGGTTAGGCTTCAAGTATGCAGTTTGAAAAAAATTAGCAAAAGCGTTGACAATATCCTGGGGATTTGTGCATTGAATATCATTATAAGTAATATTATCAGGGATGGTACTGCCTCCTCTTTTACTGTTAATGTAGGACCAAAATTTTTGGGGATCATTTTTTATGGTTTCTTGTATATTCAGTAGATAATTTTCATGCAACTGTCTCAAATCATCTTTTATCTTTTTCCTTATGTCACTAAACTCTCTATATATATCATCAATCCTTGTTTGTTTGTATTTTTTCCAGAGACTGCTTTTTTTCTTTATGTCTCGTATGATGTTGTTCGTGTACCACGGTGGATATTTAGATGGTCTGGGAATATATTTGGGAACAGCTTTGTCAAAATGTATATGTGTATAAAACATTTCAATAAAAATAGAAATAATACATTTTTAAAACACAACAACATTGACTTGCAGAGATCTAAATAACTATAAATAAAAAATACACAAATACAATAATATGTAAGGTATCAGAGCATTCAGTAAACATGAGCATTTAAATACTTGAGTGAAGATTGGCAACATAGAGTGATCTAAGAAATTCTTAATATAATGCCCAATTTAATGAAAATAGTGATCCGTATACTCAGCACTAACGAGTATTCTTACAACCTTCTTTTGTTGACGAAAGACTTTTGATGCGTGGTAGGAGTTATCCCACAGGAGCACTGTGTAGGAAAATCTAGAGTGGAAAGGAAAAAATAGTCATTTTTTAGGCTGTCGAACTCGAGAATGTTTTTTAATTACCTGACGAGGCAGATAATTAATGATAGCCTTTTATTTAACTCTTCAATATGATTTACCCCGCTAATGTTCTCATCTAGATTAATACCTAGGAGTTTAACATGAGCGCTTTTTGATACATTTTTATTTCAGTTTTCTCTTGATTGAGTGTTGTTTATTTAAAATGAACCAGTTTTTTTACTCGAGTTCTATGTCAGAGCTTAGTTGGATCAGATGCGCAATGTTGTGGGCAGAGCACAAGGGAGTGGTATCATCTCCAAACAATGTTGATTTAGTAAGCAAATTCAGCCTGTTAGTAATCATTACTAAAAGAATCCTGTACTGTGGACTATTCCGAGGGTCCCTACAATTTCTGGCGAGACTGTGGTCTCCGCATTTCACATTCTACTTACCTTTATTTGGACATCTTTGTACTTGTGTAACAAATGTAAGATAGGGGTTAAAGAAATTAAAATTACTTTTTATAAAATAACGCGATTTCGTAGAAAATTTGGATAATAGTTCAAAGGCCTAAAAGATCATAAAGTAGGTTCGAGGCAAAATTAGAAAATTTAAGAAATAAACAAACTAGTATAATTTTCTCGTTTTTCAACTGTGCGGATCATGAAGAAAAACGTCGACAACATAATATTAGAGGATTCAAAAACAAAATTGTGTAAATTTCTAATTTTAACAACAGCTTCGTGCCAAATATCTTTTAGACCATAACTATAAAGTATTCGATTGTACATTCTCTAAAAGGGAAATATTTTATTACCAGTAAAGGTCCCTTATAAACAGCTAAAGTTCCATGACGCTAGCCTGAGAAAGTTGGTACGGTCTACGGCAAATTGCTTCTCTGAGAAACGCCATGGCACGCGAGATTAAGTACACAATTAACCGAAAAAACAGATAAAACAAACGAATAATCAAATTAGTTAGGGCACCGATAAAACAATAAATGGGATGATTGGTTCGAATTTCCCCCAAGACTTGCTGTACGCTAGATAGGAAACGCCAGCCGGGTCTTTCCTTAATTAACAAAAATCAGAATGAATCTACACGAAAAGACAAGGTTTTTTTTCACAGACTGGGGAAAATCAGCTAGCTTGGGTATATGATAGTTTAAGTTGTGATTAAAAGGATGTTTTCTATTTAGGAAAAGCTTTTGGCCATATTTACTGTAGATGGCGCCAATTGCCAGATCTACTTAGTGATTGATATTTATAGGAAGTTATTTTGGCCCATAATCTACACTATAGAAGGCGCCAAGGGTCGGGTGACTTAGCGTCCTGAAGAGGGGCGGATTTGCATTCAGGTCTGTTTGGGGTGAATAACGCCCACTGCCTCGAATTTCACGAGGATATTTTCATCGGGAAAAAAATTACTTTCCGATCAGCTACTAGTGGTGCGACATCGTCCTACTTTTATCGTGACAATTTTAGTGTTACCGGGTATAGGTATTTGTGAGATTTTGTTCTAATATTTTAACTTCATGTCATCAGATTTCAAATTAAACCTCATTCAATTCGTCACTGGCAACTGACGTTTTCTCCACTTTTTCTTACTCCTTGAATGAGGTGATTTTTCGCTTAAGTTTGGGACTGCGATCGATTTTTCTTATTTGTTTCACTTTTAAGTTGCATTTTCTTTTGTTTTAATGTAAGTATTAATTATTATTGTTCTATTTTCTAAACCGATTAATTTAGTGTTCTTTTGTAAAATATAGTTTAAGTGTTGTTGAAAATGCATGCTTCATTTACTTGCTTATTAGTGGAAGGTCGAGTCATCAAGGTTAGATAATCGTAGTGAAGCCACAGCCATGACAAAGAAAAAGGGAAAGAAAAAGTTTTTTTAACTGCAACCTACTAACGATTTTTCCTTTTTATTATATACGCCGATGTACTGTCGATTCGCACTAATTTCCCTGTCAATTATAACAGGCACGTCCCACATAAATGTGACAACTTCTGCAGGAGAATGCTCATAAAAAGTGTAGTATTACTATTATTATTATATACAGTCATTGACCAACTTTTACAAGCATATTTGACATGAACAAGGCATCTTTAAAGAGCAGAAAATCCCTCCGAATTAAAGGATAGCGTGGCGTGTTCTTTACCTTGGTGAGAATTACCTACTCAGAAAGCGTCAAGCGAGGCTTATCTAATACCTCTCTAAAACTTCTTGGGCTGCCGGGGCCGTGTTTAATCTTTCAAAACATTATGCCCCAACTAATATCTTAATTCCAGACATTTGAATAAATGTTAATATTAACTCCTTCCTTCACGAGATATTACACTTTTCGTCATATTTATGATTATTGTGTACGGTGTTTACAGGAGAAGTTAAATTAAGTTTAAGCGACCTCAACTTCCCACAGAACCGCAGTTGAAAGGGAAAATGGGGTATTATCTTACGAGTACGAGTTTTCGAAAAATGCTTTGCATATATTTGCATTAATTTGATCTTTGGTTGTTCTTAACGATACATGTGTCATGGATGATGCTCTGAAAAATACAATGATTATATTTATTTGACGAACTAGTGTGAATTCTGACATAGCAGAAAGATGTAGATCTCGAATAACACAATAATAAAAGTAAAAAAATCTACACCTACTTACCTATACAGAGTGTGATTAAAATTATATCATCGGGTTCTAGGAATGACAACAGGTTGGATATAATCCTAGTTACCTTTAAAATAAATGCACAAACTCGCCGGTTCCTTAGAAACAATATTTTGCGATATATTCTACCAATTCTCAAGTATTTCAAATAGTATTTAATGTGTGTGGATTTGACTTCATATTATTCAAAGTTTCAACTCCTTGAATAGACAATAACAGTTTGAATTAGGATGGCAAGTCGCCCTCTATACCTCAAACTTCTCTATCAAAATGCTTATAATTTTAACCTTATTTTTCCGGATGTGAATATAAACATAAATCTGATTGTTCATTTTAAGTATTCACGGGGCTCCAAGCTATCCAATATTATTTACGCCCTCACAATCATCTATATTAACGAGTCTAAATGGTTTTCATTTGCATTGTCTAGAGTCATAGTTTTCGTTTTTTGTAATTTACACTCACACACTCACATGCAGCTACTAAGATATCATTTGAAAATGTCAAGCTAGAAATCTGTGTTCTCCCTATTGCTACTCCACCTTGCTATTCCTCTAGCGCACATCTCATCACGGGTTTGTCATAGATGTTCAACAATACTGGCGACAGAACAAAGTCTATCATCCTTAAACAATGCTTGCTTGCTCAGATTGTTTTTACTTAGACAAGCAGCGTTGAAGTCTGAATACCCAGAATACCCCGCAATATTTTACCTTGGTATGTAATGGTACAGATTCCTGTCTCCCATCGTCTGCTGTCACCTCAACTTTACTAAATTTGTTAGCTTTCAGTTTCTATGTGCTTGCCGTTACTTCTATTCATTATTGAAGGTCTGATGTTATAATCCTTCTACCAGTCATCTATTTATTGTCTTCAAATGGTTATTTTCGTAAAACCTTTCGCAATATTGGTGACAAACATATTGATTTTAAATTTACGTGCATTAATCCTTACCATTCGTAAAGGACTCTTGTTATTATTAAGGAGTTTTCTTCATTAACATTTATGATTAAGACGGTGTGAGACGTGCGCTGTAATACCAACAGGACAACTCTATATTCGCAGATAATACCACCCTAGTTGCAGCAGGCTATGATGAGCATATACACCTGCTAGTATCCAGCAATGGCATATTATTAATCAAATTCGTGCATATTATGCTACAGCCGCCATCTTGGAAAATGGCGGCCGTCTCTTAAACTAAGGTACGAAAAAGCATGAAATATAAGGCAACTTTTAATGATTTTTTCGCATAAATGTAAAATTTGACAGGTGACGACTGCTACGTAACCACGGATTTTTTGTTCCAAGATAGGCAAAATTAATTGGCATAATTCAATTTTCCATGGAAACAATTATAAAAATGTTCCCAATATGAGAACTTTTTGAAAACTACTATATGTTATATTGAAACATATTACTTATAGGATTTTGCAAACAGCAGAAAAAAATAACTATCTATGAGAACTAAAAGAAAATCTGTGGGTAAAAATGTTAATGAAATTTTTGCATTCTTTCGATAACCTGAATTCTGGTTATGCTAGCAAATTAAAATCCTAAATTGAATTTGTCTAATTTCTTAGTTGAAAATTCTTATTCTTACACTAGCGTCCACACAGTCCTCCACGGCCCTGTGGATTAAACTAGTATTTACATAACCCCCTACGGCCATAAAGATTTAGTTAAAAATGGGAACAAAGGTCTAAAATAAATTTATTTACCTACCTTGCCTTCGAAATTTTTCATTCTAATGGATTACATTTTCATGAAATCTGTTGTACTGTTTCTTGGAAATGCTTAGCCTTTAAAACGTCTTTCGCCCTTATTCTAGAGCTTATCAGAAAGACACAAAGCCACTCATAAAGATGTTTCATGCAAATCCAAGACAATTTCTATGAATAAGTATGAAATAATTATATTTGAGAGAATAAGGGCGAAAAACGTTTCAAAGGCTAAGCATTTCCAAGAAACAGAATGATAGATTTCATGAAGACGTCCATCCATTAGAACGAAATTTTTTAAATTTATTTATTTAATTATTTAGTTGTTTAGTTGTCTAGGTGTTAACATTGTGTGCTATCATATTTAAGAAAAAAAGGTACATGTGGGCTAACAAAAAAATTTCAACCCTCTGTTATATATGTGAGCATCTTTGGTAAGGTAATCTGAGTAATAATAGAAAGTGTAATACATCTGTGGGCGGAACAAAATTTCTACCCTGTATATATTATCCCTGTATATTATCGACCCTGCAGGTCGTTAGTTGTAAAGTGGTTGTGCTAGGGTGTGCTAGTAGTAAACATTATCAAATTCAAGATAAAAAATAACTGGAACGGGGTGAGTAAAAAATTTACACCCTGTATATTACTGCCCCTACTAGCTTTGAAAGTGCTAGCGTATGCTAGGTGTAAGCATTGTGTGCTGACAAATTCAAGACAAGAAATAACTGGTGGGGGCTAGCGTTAACTGCCCCCCTGCTAAAACAACCCCTATTTATTATTTTCGCGGGGGTGTGCTAGCTTTAAAAGCGGGTTGTGCTAGAGTGTGCTAGCAAATTGAAGAAGAAGAAATAACTGGGGAGGAGGACAAGTTGACTGACCCTGCGGGAACTAGGTGTAGAGGTAGGCCAAATTTACGATGGAAAAATGATGTAGATGATAGATACTGGGAAGATCGGCGCGACAAACTGGCAGCGATTAACAACGGACAGAGCTTACTTGTAAGAAAGAGGCTAACGAGGCTCAATTAAAGCAGTAGTACTATTGATGATAATGATGATGATGGGTAGTTAAGTAGTCGTAGTATTATGTTCCTTGATACTAGCATAGGTCCTTTAGTTTGACCAAAGACCAAAGTAAATTATTTTTACAACAAGTGATAATTAGCATTGTTCGATTTTTCTAGGCTTTAGTATTCTACTTCTATTCTAGGAAAATGTACTCGTTTTTAATGACACATTCAAACAAAATTAAACATGTGCTAGTAGTAAAAATAGGAAATCATTGACAGAGAATTTGACATAATTATAAGCAGAACAAAGCAGATGACAAATAAAAAATAAGGTGAAATGCTTAATTCAATTGTATATCGTGTGTTTAACCTCTCATGTATTATTCAGTGCGTAATAGTTTAACTGTCTGTGTGACACGCTAATATAACAGATGATCTGTCCGGCGGCGAATTCTGCCGTCGCCCATAGAGTGAAAACAACCCATATTGCTAGAATTACAATTAACGTCAGTTATGATGAATCTATCATCTTGTGAATTTTGTCCATTGTGAGCCACCGCTGTAACTGTCGGATCCTCTTTAGCTCGTGATCGTAATAATTTGAATAATCCCTAATACAGACGTTTCAATGTTTATGTTACAAATGGTACAAGTATTTTAATATATTTAAGCTGTTAACATATGCTCAAAATGTAATAAATGTGTTACAACAATTAGTAAAAGACATCAGAATATAAAAAAATCCAAACATATAAAGTTAAGTAGAGGCGGCAACACATCCTTATTGATTATAATCATGTACGCTGAAGTTATGCAATATTAGGTTACGATTGCGTAGTGTATATACAATTATGAGCCGAAGTAAAGCAGGCAGTCTTGTTTACTATATGCTAGGTAAGTAAGAATTCCTTATTCTACGTCCTTCTTACGAGAAGAGATATACGCAGGGCCCGACTATAAAAGCTAGACTCTTTATAATGTATATGAATGTAGGCGGATGAATTAAGGGGATGTTAATTGATTCTCTTAAACACTTCCAGCAAATTTGGTAGAGGTGTTTATTGCATTATCTATGAACCCACGAAAAAAAGGATTTTCTTAAATTCATCTACAAGGGGATATATTAAAAAATAACTTATGAAAAAATAATGCTTCCAAACCTTTAAAATTGAAGAGAAATGTTGCTAATGTGTTCAAATTACCATCTAAGGAATATTTTTGTCGAATTTTTAAATGGGTAATATGTGGACTTAAAGTTTAAATATGAGTCTCTTAAATCCCTAAAGCAGTACCTTGAAATTTGAAGAGTATGTTTCGTAAGTTAACTATCCACTATCTAAACACAATAAATTTTTTGATACGAAATTACTAGTTAAAGATTATTTTTGTATCTGATAAAAATAAATATATTTTTTCTTTTACAAACAAGGACATATGAATAAATTTTCTATGTAGGTAATTAAGAATACCTCTTAACAACAAAAAATAAATTGATTTAATTCTTTTAAAGCTAAAGCTAATATGGTCATTTTAGTGCGCGTGGACAGTAATTGTTTTTGAATCCTACGATGTACAAAGTAATGATTTTCTAAAAATCAGCATTTTGGCCAGTTAAGAAATAGGCTAACGGTCAACTTAAATCATTAATGGTAAGTAACAAAATAGAGAATTTGTAGATTTTTTACTGCTACTGGATTGTCGTATGGTCATTGTTCATCACCCCCTAGTAAATGTAATAAAATGAACGACATTTTTTGGGAATTCAAGACAAATAGGCATTATCACCAAGAATAACGTTTTCTTGTAAATCCATAAATAAACATTATTTTCTCTTCCGAAATGGACATTTTGTAATATTTTATTGCACAAAATAAAATATTGTCTACAAACAAAATCACTATGATCTATATTTTAGCAAATTAAATTAGTATGTACATTTATTAAACATACTCCCTTGTATAACTCAAATTTTCGTGCAGGTGTCTTTATTATATACAGTGCGTCCGCGAATTGAGTTCAGAAGAGGAGAAACTTTTTTATTGCTTCCACATCCACGTAGTGGATTGGAAGTATAGTAAGAGTAAAAAAAAATTGAAAAATAAGGTTTAGGATGTCATGAAACGTCGAGATTTTAAATTTGAGCGAGAAAAACTCTGTTTATCTGTCGGTCGCTCTGTCAGTCGGTCCTGTATATCTGTCTGTGTGTAACTTTTTTGTCCGCACGTTTTCTTTGGAACGGTTTAAGATATTGACTTGTAATCTTATACACGTATGTATTATAACGAGATCTGGAACTGGATTGTTTCCTGAAAATATCCGGTGAAGGGTTGGGGGTAAATAGGAATAAATAAGGAAAAATGAGTAAAGCCAGCTGAAAGGAGTACAGGCATTTTAGATTCGCTGTATATACTAGAAGCGATGGCCGCTTTTTTTTATACTTTCCATTCCCCTACCATCCCACTCTATTATTAAAGGGGTTGACAAAATAAAATGGAGATATTCACTTTAAATTTGGTACACGTATGTATCATAGCGACATCTGGAGCTGGATTATATTTTGAAATGATTCCGTTGGAGGGTTCGGGGTTAAATAGGGGTAAAGAATGGAAACTAAGTAAAGCAAGCTGGCAAGAGTAAAAAATTTAGAATTTGGAGTATATGCTAGAAGTGAAGGCCTCAGATTTTTTAATAATATTTATCATCCCCTCACCACCCCACTACATTATTAAAGGGGTTGATAAAAAAAATTGAGATATTCACTTGAAATTTGGTACATGTATGTATTATAACCACATCTGTAATTAAGTTATATTTTGTGTTGATATCGGTGAAGAGTTCGGAGGTAAGTAGGGATAAATAGGGGAAAATAAGTTAAACAAACAGGTAAAAGCACAGAAACTTGAATTTGGTGTAAATACTAGAAGCCAAAGCACCATATTTTTTTATAACACTTTTCAACCCCTCCTCCGCCTTTTCCACATTAAAGTTGCAGATACAATTAAATTGAAATATTCACGTAAAATTTGGTACACGTATGTATGATAACGACATCTGGATCTGAATTATATTTTGAAATGATTTAGTTGAAGGGGTGGGGAGCCGGATAAGTAGAGGTAAATGGGGAAACGAGTAAAGCAAACTGGTAAGAGTACAGAAACTTTAGATTTGGTGTATATACTAGGAGCCAGGATTTCAGATTCCTTTATCATATTTTACAAACCCTCCCACCACCTCCACTCCATTATTAAATGGGTTGATAAAATAAAATTGAGATATTCACCCGAAATTTGGTGTATGTAGGTATTATAATGACATCTGATTGAGATGATTCCGTTAAATGCGTGGGTGGGGTGGTGTGTAAACTGGGAAAATTAGTAGAGCAAGTTAATAAGACTTCAGGCACTTTATTTTTGACATATATGCTAAGAACCAACGCCTAAAATTTTTTATGGCATCAGCCTCGAAAGCATAATTAAAATTCAGCCACCAATTATTTCCACATAATAGAGTTCAATAGTCAAGATGTTTTCCTTTAAAAAGATTTGGATGGATAATCTGGATGTGAAAGTAGTGATTCCTTGGGCAGCGGTTTTTTAAGTTTACGAGGAAAAGTCACTCTTTATAAAAACGCCAGTTCCTTTAAGTCTGAAAATGGTACTATGTTTCAATATATATTTACGAGGTTCTAAATATTTGCAAAAATTTGAATACCAAGTACACCGAGTGACTTTATTTGAGAATATTTTGAAAAATTACATTTAAAAAATGTTGAGCTTTAAAAGTTTTAGTCAATGATGAAATCTTGATCGCTAACTACAAAACTATTTTTCTGTTCTTTTTCAACAATTTTTTCCTAATTCTTTCTTTTAAAACTGTCTTATTAATCAAAATTAGTAATCAATTTCTATTGCATAGGACTTTTGATATTCCATAAGTAAAAACCAAGAGCAGTTAGGTTAGAGCCACTTGGTAAGGTGGTCAAGAAATTACGTCATTTCTTGTAACTACGCTATAGACAATATTCTGCCCAGATCATAACATTCAACAATAAACATTTTTAGGAAAATATTTTGCTTAAATATAATGACATGACACTCACATAATACTAAATATTATTGATGTATAGTAGATTACATTTTTGAAAAATTTCTGACTGTTTCTAATTGTCTTAGTTTGAAATTATTTTCAAAGACGTTAATGATTGAGAAAAAAGCAGAGAAATAAATTCACAGCAGGAAATCAACATTTTATAATGGACTATAAGTTTACTACCATTTCTCAATTTTTTTACAATTAAAGGAACTCTTCATTTTGTAGTTTTTCACATTTTTGTAAATATTTAGCACCTTGTACACTGTGCATACATTTTGGAAAATAGTATAATTTTCGGACTTCTCGCATAAAGCAAGTTTTTTATAAAGAATGACGTTTCCTCGCAAAACTTACAAATAAAAAAATTTCCCTCTTAAGAACCCAATCCGAGTACACATTGTATATTATTACAGGTGATCGAAAAAGTGTGAATAATAATAAAGTTGTCATAAATACAAAAACATCTTTGGGAATAAATTACTTCCTAAAAGATAGAAAGACTGCATCTTCACCAGCAAGAGAAGGAGACAGCATCTCTGCAGCAGGAGCCCGATACGCAGAGGCAGGACAGCATGGGGTGAGCGGGACGATTGCACCTGTCAGTCAGTCAATCACTTGAGCCCTCCCCATCAGGCTACTTGTATCGATTTGTCAGTCTCAGTTGAAGGCACCGACAACGGCCTGCAGTCACTGCAGATCCAGACATCTCCATTTAACAAGACAATTCGCATTCACATGAAAATCATATCTTGCATTTTCTATGCCTCACTTGACGTTTACGGTCCACCGGAAATATTTTCGCTGCTTCGCGAAATTTTACATTAGATTTTATTAAGTAACTCATAAGGATTTATTTTATCGTGCAGAAACCGATAGTAATATAGAATATGAGCATTTCTATTTAACTCTCGACGCAAAAAGGAGGGGTGTTATAAGTTTGGAACTGTTGTCTGTCTGTGTCTGTCTGTTTGTCTGTCTATTATAGCCTCCTAGCTCCAGGACAGCTGAACCGGTTTTAAATGCTGATATTTGCGACATGGTTCTTAGCCATGTTTGGTGGAAATCTGTGTATGCCGTTTCCAAGATTTTCAGGTTTCATTGAAGCTGGCCATTCCCTGGTAAGAGACATCCGATAGGGAAATATTTATTATTTTTGGCCATAACATTTTTTTCTTAGTACGTATATTTAAAAAAACTATAAGCGTACCTAAGTAGAACCATAACAAAACTATTACTATGAAGTTTCACTTAATAATTTCAGTGGTTTGCAAAATAGCTAGATTTAAATTTAAAAATTATGTTAATCTTCCTATTTCGCAGTTTTAAATCTAGCTATCTTGCAAACCACTGAAATTATTGAGTGAAAATTTATAGTAGTAGTCTTGTTATGGTTCTGCTTAGGTACTCTTACAGTTTTCTTTAAATATGCGTAATAAGGCAAAAACGTTATGGACAAAAATAATAAATATTTCCCTATAGGATGTCTTTTTCTAGGGAATGGCCACCTTAAACACTCCGTGTAAAGTTCTAAGAAATGGCGAAGGATCCGGTGTTGCATCACACATTACATTATATGTTTATTTGAAACGTGTTTAAGAGTTTTAAAAATATCTTGAACTTGACAGGTTTAAAAAATTGAAAATAAGAGTTAAAATAAAAATTACAAAAACCTCCAACACAAAAACAAATCTTTAAAGAGGAAAAAATCAAAGTAAAATTTTAAAAACCCCGGACTCAAAACATAAACTTATAAAAAGGAACTAATTATTTACCTTCACAGGCTCAAAGTACTAGGTATTTCTTTTTCTGTAAATATGTTAGGTTGGACCTTGTATTAATAGTTTTCAGTTAGATAGGTAGGTACATTATTATACAAAACGAAGATATATTTCATTCGATCGGATCATTTCTAAAACCGGTAATATTGCTCGCAGAGAAAAAAAATTTCATATCGCTGTGTTAGTAATCGAATTCTGAACAACTCTCAAAATGTCCGTCCGTCTGTCTGCCTGTCGGTATGACTGTCCGTCTGTCTGTCAGTCACGTTTCTTGTAAAAACGATAACTTAAGAACGCAGAGTCCGATTGTATTGAAACTTGGACAGTAAGTTAGTGTCAGCTAGAGGAAGAACGATTTTGTCATTGAACCAAATCGAACAATAAATAAAAAAGTTATTAATTTTTTAATTTTTGTAAGTAAACAAAAAAAATCGGTAAAGATATTTACACAGAACTTCCCTCTTTATTTGTGCATGGCGGTCACTCTAAAAAATTAATAATTACGAAATGACATTGAAAATAATAATCGGAATATAGTTATCACTATTATTACAAAGAAAACCTGATCAGTTTTGGTCAAAAAAATATACAGAGTGCTCATGCAAAAGTTCAATACTAAATAACAGGTGCCAAATATGGAAGGCTTGCGCAAATACCTTTACAAATGTCCAATATGACTGAATTATTTCTTGGGATGACCACCCTGTACATTTTTCAATAAAAGTATAATAGGTGCATATGCCAAATATTATTGCAATATGTCAAATTTGCAATTCCACATTCACGTAGTGGGGTGGAAGTATAAGTGGTGGTTGAAAAATTTCATTTTTTTTTAAATTTTTGAAAAATGTTGGTAATTTTTTTTTTTTGAAATAGGTTTAGAATGCCATGGAAATGTGAAAATTTAAAATTTGAGCAAAGAAAAAAAAATTTCGATCTATTTTAGTGGTAAAAAATTTTTAAAAAATGTTGCGTGAAAAAAATGTTCAAAAATTGTTTTTCTGAAATAGGTTTAGAATGTCATTAAGGTGGCCATTCCCTAGAAAGAGATATCCGATACAGAAATATTTATTATTTTTGCCCATAACTTTTCCTTCCTAGTACGTATATTTAAAAAAACTATTAGGGTACCTAAGTAGAACTATAACAAGACTATTACTATGAATGTTCGCTCAATAATTTCAGTGGTTTGCAAAATGGCTCGATTTAAAACTACGAAATAGGAAAATTAGCATAATTTTTAAATTTAAATTTAGCTATTTTGCAACCCGCTGAAATTATTGAATGAAAATTCATAGTAATAGTCTTGTTATGGTTCTACTTTGGTACTCTTATAGTTTTCTTAAATATACGTACTAAGAAAAAAGTTATGGGCAAAAATCATTATTATTTCCCTATCAGATGTCTCTTTCTAGGGAATGGCCACCTTAAACGTGAAAATTTTAAATTTGAGTAAAAAATATTTTTTTCCGTCTATTCCAGTGCTAATTTTTTTTTCCAAAATGGTAAAAAAGTGTTGCAAATTTTTTTTTCCCGAAATAGGTTCGGACTATCACGAAACGTGGAAATTTCAAATTTGAGTAAAAAGTAATTTTTCATCTATTCTATAGTTAGTGATAAGTAGATTAAAAATTTGTTTCAAAAAATTTACCTGGAACGTGCCGCAGGCTGTTCGGTAAGACTGGGGGGTTTAAAACCGAAGATGGCAGGCTGGCTGGCTTCCGACATACTTGCGTTTTATTATTCTAAAATATTTGTTATTTATATTAATATTATTACCCACATTACAAAGTACATAATATGCCTTATCAATTTTCAAATGGTGAATATGCGGATATAATCTATGTGTATGGATTTTGTGATGTCAACGGACAGGTTGCTGTGTGAGAATATCAAAGAAGATTTCCTGGCTGCCGAATTCCTGATCATAAAACTTTTGCTAGAGATGTCAATTATTCTAAAAATCATGGTCGGTATCCAACGGCCACCTTAAATGAGCATCAAGTAAGGCAACCTTTAGCTGTGGAAGAGAATATACTAAATATTGTTGCAAATAATCCCAAAATTATCACAAGAAGAATTGTATTACCAGCATGATGGCGCTCCATCCCATATTAGGAATATTGTGAGAAATTTCCTAAATGACAATTTTTCAAATATGTGGATAGGACGAAATGGACTTCATCATTTGCCTCCAAGGTCACCGGATTTCAATCCTGTTGATTATTATCTTTGGGGACATTTAAAAGCAAAGGTATATGACCTAGCCATTAATAGTAGAGAGGAACTTTTGAAACGCGTTAATAACGCTTGCGTAGAAGTTATAAATAATCCAGATATGATTAGACGTGCAATTAAAAATATTACTACTAGAGCAATGGACTGTATTTAACGAAATGGAGGCCACTTTGAACAGTTGTTGTAGTTATGTATTTATTACTTTCACGTATTTATTGTTATTGTACATACATGCATTAAAAATAATATTATTTTTAAATGTAGACTCACAAGATTAAGTAGTATTTTGATTTATGTGGGCAAATCTACATTGTTTTCAAAATTATTTTACAATAGTTCACTTACCTGGTCTAGAAGTGAAAGAATTGTCGCTGCTGAAAGGTAGAAATTTTTTGTTAATTATCCCCTAAATAAATATTCAAGTTCCAACTGTCTGGACCATTTTAATGAAATTGGATTTACAGCAAGTAATCAAGGTTGATGATTGAAATGCGCAAACAAATTAAGCGAGCTACTCTATTCAGTTTTTTCCGCTTTTTTCGAATATCTAAACAGATCTACAATATTTTGTTATACAGAGTGTTCATTTTGACATACAATATATTGTCAATTTTTTATTAAGCCGGACCTGGATTTCTTTTTGGTTTATTATGAAGTTCTATCAAGAAAAATAAGAGAAACATGTTCTAAGTATGAACTGATTATACAGGGTGGTTCAATAGTTATGATCAACGAAAGATTTGGCCAAAATCAATAAAATATCCTGTAACTCAGTAAGGAAGGACGATGGATGCATTATTATCGGGTAATTTGGAACCGCCAAAGTGCCCTCTATCCACAAGTAACGTATGTACCTTTAACTTTGAAACACCCTGTATATGTTGATTTGGGTGGAATACTACAGTTTAGTCCCAATAGCACGGTGCGGCGCGGCGTAGACATACATTTGCTACACACTGTATTATAAACGCGGCATATACTTAAGAAAGTTTGGAAGTAGCAGTGAAAGAAGTAGCTGAATTTCCAGTAGAGTACACATGGAAATTTTCGAGGGGATGACACTAAATAACACAGCTCTGAGAAATCTCCCGATATAGGAGGGTGGTGAGGTGGAACAGAAGAGGTAGTATCCCACCCCCTGTCCGTAGCCTGGTGGTGTAAGAAGACAGATACCGGCCATAATGGGGGTCATGCATCACGGCCAGATGAAAGTTGTTCCTGGATCAGCAGGTTTGTCCGAGGCGCTCAGGGCGCGCTATTGCCGCCTTGTCTGTCTGTCTACGTGAAATATGGAGGCCGCGCCTACCGATAACATGCTTTAATTAAAATGCTGTCTTCCCAGGATTGATGTCCCACCAGGCTTATACCCCACCGACAACATCACCTCAAAGTTACTCCAAGAAATTATTGCTCAGTTCTTAGAGGAAGGCTTTTATCTCGTGCTTTATATCGATTTGTACGGAGAAATTTATTGCGAGAAGAGACGTGATTTTTTACGGAAATTCTACAGTTTAAAATACATCACACATATTAACTTGCTTTAAAAATTGTAATATATACAAACGTGAAAAGAGGAATGATGTCATTTTGGTTTAGGAACCAACAATATGGTTTTAACTTTAAATCTAACGTTAGGAAGGTTGTCACCTAAAGAATATAACGACATGTATTTTATACGTAGCAAGTAAAATAAAGCTAAAAAGTAAAATAATAGCAGAATAAAAAAGAAACCCAACTAGAAATAGGAAAGGACGTGGGTAAAGATCGGACTTTTTTCGCCCATCACAATCATGAAAATAAAAGTTTTTATTTGATCCAATCTTATATTTATTTTCAGTTTAAGTGTTCAATATTTATATTATACATTTTTGAAACCTTTTGTGTTTGAAGGTTTAATTTCTCGCATCTTCTGTCTGTATTTCTGAAAATCTACAAATAATATATAGGACTTTTTATTTCTATGTAAGTATCGTTATAGATTCTGCTAATTATTTTGCTAACATCCAATATTTTGTTTGAATGCTTTAAAAAAGTTATTAAATGCTAAAGAAATGCATATTTCCTGAAAAGCAATGCATAGAATATTCACAATAGTGTTATAAGTACATTCTGAAATGACAAAACATGAAAACTGTATCTTTCATTTGGCGCAACCAGCACTACGAGAAAAGAAAGAAATAATAAGCGCGGCCTGATAAACATCTCTGTTAGTTCACAGCATGGCATTTTATTCCCGTGCTATAATTCAGCCAGGGAATTGTTAGAATTAAAGAATGCAGACTCCATTCTGTTGCTATTAGGTGGCTGTGATATGTGGCCACTTCATCCCTATTCAGCGACAACAGGGCTTTAACATAACACACTCTCCACGACTGAGTGGTTTTTTATATACCGAAGTGGCACCTATAGCGCATGTGTGAACAAGAGGTTTAAAATATTGGTCAGTTAGATAATTAAATCGTATATGTGCATATTGTTAAAGTAGTAATTATGATAGAAACAATAATTTGGAGCAGGTTTTGGGTCGATACTCCTAAGAAATGTAATACGGAACGATCCAAAGCTATCGAATAGTTTTAGTAAAAAACAAATACATTCTAAAAAACTGATGGTTGAAACCACAATTACGTGTACTTAAAAATTAATTATTATTTGTTTGCTTTTAATTGTATCGAAACATTCTTTATAGGATTTTGCAAACAGCAAAAAAATAACTATCTATGAGAACTAAGAGAAAAACTATGTGTAAAAATATTAATTTTTCCCTGTTAATCTTGACTTGCCTGGAAGTGCTCTATCTGCCATTAGGCTATAGCGCATTGCTAGTGAATCACCCTGTACATTAAATAAAATAAATAAGCACATATGTTTAGTTCAATCGAAAATAAATAATTTTTCATTTACTCTTCATGTACCTAATATAAATTATATAATACATTTAGACAAAAAATCCTATTTAATTTAAAGAAACAGAGCGCGTAAATAATGCACACCTGCAACACGTGGCCGGCACGCTTGCAATACAGGCCAAACATTATTTACTATTTACTCGCCTTTAAATTGAATGGACTTGGCCCAAGCCAGGGCCCAGTTTATAATTGTGTTTACTGAAAGAACGATTTATTATCAATTTGCCGCATTTTAGTCCAAGAAAAATTACGGCCGAAAAGTCGATTAAGCCTTATAAAAAACTGCATTTTGATGAAGAAATAATAATTCGTAATGTTAATATTTGTGATGTCACAATACGGTGAATACAGAAAACTGTTGTTTTAAAACATGTAAATAGACACACGAGCGTAATACAAAAAAGGAAAAGAGAATTTCAATCGACGAGTTCTATTTCGATTTGGCTCTTTTGCTAATACGTTTAAATCTTCCATGGAGTGTACTAAATAACGTTCATTTTACACATTTTCTAGACAAATATTGTGTGGGGCAACAAGTGAAAGCCTGCTTTGTAAAAAAATTCTCAGCGAATTATATGAAGAAAGACTGGAAGTTATTCGGAGTGATCTTCAACATAGCTGGTTTTGGGTTACAACGGACGAAACGTCAACTTTTTGGGAAATGAAGTTGCCAATTTATTGACTGACTGATTTGCCGGCGTAAGGTGGGCATTGCTGCCGC
The DNA here is from genome assembly GCA_963583905.1 of Stenurella melanura. NCBI lineage: Eukaryota > Metazoa > Arthropoda > Insecta > Coleoptera > Cerambycidae > Stenurella > Stenurella melanura. The sequence goes on along the minus strand of OY757312.1, from coordinate 16,456,854 downwards.
TTCCGGGCATCTATGGAGGTTCGTTCCAACACGCAGCTTGGTCGTCCGTCGAACATGCCCAACGGACGGCCAAACCGCGTGCCAGAACCAAATCTCGGAGGTTTTATATACCGCCGGATCGGCTGCATACGCCGGGACATTGGACATGCTTGTTATCAGCAGCGAGAGCCGCATGGAGCATGGGGTGGGAATACAGGATGGAAAGTGTAGGCGTTTGTGAGATGCTTCTTTTAAGTTTCCATGCTTCTATTTAGTTTCCATCTGTCATCATCCGCTGGGGTGTGCAGGTGTTTTCGAGATGTTTCTCTTCAGTTTCCATGCTTCGTTTAAGTTTCCATCCATTGTCAGCTCTTTATTTTTCTCCTTCTAAGTTTTCTGTTTCTTCTGTTTCTAAATCTGGCGGCTTTTATTTTTTATTTAATTTTTGTTTTGTTTGTATTTATTAACCGCTCGGCAGGTAAATATCCATCTACAGAGGAGTTGCTGGGAAGGGCCCTATCTCGCAGTAATATTTTTGCGCGTTATGAGAGAAAAGGTCCGGAGGGATAGTTTGCTCACCCTGTAGGTATGTCGTTTCTTTTAAACAGTCGGTTTCAATTTACAGTAATTATTCTCAGCTGCCGCCACCAACTCCGGGCACCCTCCATTTCACCACTTATATTTATTTAATGCCTTATTTATATTAACGTCCTGGCGGAGTTCAGCTATTGCTGCTCTACCACTCAACCAGGACACGCACACATAGACATCAACACAACAACCATTCCCTGCGATATTGCCATCTACCGCAGCTGAGGCTCGAACTCAGGAGAGATAACAGCGACTAGACATGTTGTGCCACCCAACAGCGGTCTAGGTCACTGCTACCGTCTCGGTAACACATGAAAAAACGCCACCAACATCCATACCCTGGCCAGGATTCGAACCCGGTACTCCGTGGCCGCAATCCAAACTCCTTCAGCATTGCGCCACCGAGCTGGTGGCGCGTGGTGTGTTCTCTTTTGTGTACCAAACTATCCTGTGACAAGGATCAACAAACCAATAAACAAATATCTCCTCAATTCCAATTTCCGACTTTTCAATTTAAACAAGGAAACAGACTTCATTAATGAGCTAAGCTAAATTAGAATAAAGTAAACAAAACCTATCTGTCCTTCACATCTAGCTGGTTGCCCACCCCATATTACCCACTCGAAGAAGGAATAAAAAACAATATCCTGAATCAAGAATCCGCTGCCTCAACCGGTAAGCAAATAAACAAATTCCTCATATAAAACTAATAATTCTGCAGCAAGAAACACAAAGTTTATAGTAAATAAATTATTTCTTAAACAAAAGTACCCGTTCCACATGAAGAATGCATTCCTTTACGTATATATGAAACAATGGATTTCCGAATCGCAACATTGTTCCCATCTGTGAAGGATTAGTAAACCAATATTTTAGTAATAAATAAAATAAAAATAACACTTATCTTTCATCCTTTTCTTATGTTACTACTTCCACTCGTTAGAAGCCAGTCCGTTGTCTTTCGCTTCGCACTAGTCTCGGTCGTCTTAGGTACATGCACGTGCGGATAATTTACGAGTTTATGACATGGTCCCATTGGGCGTGTTTATGTTCTTTCATCAGAGTTGTCTTATGTTGCCAGATGTCTGTACCTTTGTTGGGCTGCCCATATACGCCTTTAGTGATGCCATAATACCATAATCAAATACCAAATATCAGTTATATGAAATAGCCAAATTTATGCTAATTTGTATCAACTAATGTAGGATTGTTACTCTTCAATTCAACATATTTTTGCGCGTATTCACACCGTTTTTACTCGAGTTTTTCAAGCTTTCATGGGACCCACTTAAAAACTCCCTGGGAAATAAAGTTGCCCATTTATTAGTTACTAGGCTTTCAGAAACAGTCAATTTTTTTGAAAACACTTTAGAATGGCTTTGGCAAGACTTTGTTTCTACCACTAATCAAAAAAAATTAAAAGGACATACCCGTCTGTGGAATGCGAAAGATCATTTTCGACTTTACAGTAGATATTAACTGTTAAAATAAATCTTTTCTCACCTGAAAATAGAAAAAGCACTTACCGTATACTTTGAAACTATGAACACTCAGTAAAAGTATAAAGATTAAAACTTGAAAGTGCTGTGCGAATTTATAACAATTTATGTGTGAAATATGTGTACATAGCCAAAATACATGTAAACTCATAACGTAGATTCATATTACATTTAATTTTGTAAGAGGGAACAAACTTACATTTAATATTTTGATGTAAAGTTTCATATATGTGCGCCACTAGAATTAAACCCAAATTCCGATCGCTGGAAATTATTGAATGGCCCCTTATTTGGAAATAGTCCACATTTTGGTTCCTGGCATCTGGTCACCGTATACTAACATCTATTACTGTTTTTTCCATCGTATAAAAAATGTAATAAAATATGTATATAATTATAGTTTACTTCACTCTTTATATGATTTCCGTTTATTAAAGATATCATCAAATATTCGAAGATAAATATCCAGCAAGATGTTTTTAAACCTACAAATACTATTTTCATTCGGGAAATTTATTGTTATCGATTATCTCAGCAAATATATAGTGAGTCAGAGCACTTTTATGACCGTTACATTTAAGTCAATAATATATTTACAATTTAATAAGACAAAAGTTACAAAATACATCTGTTACTCGCATTATTTACAGCCAACATTTTTATCAACCTATATTAGCATAGTAGTTAAAACCTACACACACATAAATTTAAAAATGTATAAAACATGTCAGTTAAGTTAAAATGCAAAATAAACATATATAACTTATAGTATAAAATCAATTCTTTAAGAAACGGACTGCAGATATCTAACACGCATGAGTGCTTGCTTATAAAAATCCCATACATAACTTACAGCATTATTTAAATATATTCAGCATAAATCAATCTGCAATATTTCTCACATCAAGCGCACTCTCGCACTGCTTAACAAACAAACATCAACATAATTTATTGGCGCAGTTTTTGTATAATGTTAAATAAATCAAGCGGCCCACGCATTCTTAGGATAATTGGCCGGTATAACGAGACAGGAGACCTGCAAATATCTAATTAACTGACCATTAGCGGCCATGGATCAGCTGTGGGAATATAACGGATTCGGTAGAGAAAAATCTATGTGGTGTATGATTGGCTTGGTGTCTTGAATGTCTAAGAAGTCGAGGATAAAAATACGCAAAACTTTTATCAAAAATGCATTTAAAATTGAAACTTATTCTTTCGGTTTTCATAGAGTTTTCAGTACTATAAAAATCGAGGACATTTATCAGTGAAACCGTGCTGCAGACTCCAGTCCAACGGACGAGTTAAATGTAGTTTTACGCAATATATCATCGATTAAAACGGATTAATAATTATTAATCATATAATGTTATACTTACCAAGAAAATATAATAAAATAACTCAGAGGAAAGTAAATTGAAATGGAATATGTCTTCTCCTTTCATTAATCTTCTGCTTTATCACATTTTTCGCAGACGTTTGTTCATTATCATTGTTATTGTTATTGTGATTATCAATGTCATTATCATTACTATTATCATTAACCATTGTTTTTCTCACAGTCATTTTCACTGTCATTGTCATTGTCATAGCCATTATCATTGTGATTGCCTTGTCATTGTTATCGGCACTGTTGTTATCATTGTCATTAATATTCGAGCTCCACTTGGGTACGGCGTTTATAATAATGGACTTTGCTTTATTTTTGGTGAATGAGCTGCTCTTCTAGATTTGCCTCATCCGTTCGCGAATCATTTATTTCAATTTCATCCATGATTGTTGTTGGTCGTTATCTCTGCCATTACCGTTATTGTTATTATTGTTTTGTCATTACCATAATTTTTAATACTCCTTTTTTACATATCCCCTGCCGTTGAGTCCATCCCAGGTTTTTGGGCTTTTCTGGCGACGCTGATAATGCCAGATAATTACCAGTAACAATACCATCTTCATTATCATTATTATTATTGTTATTTTAATAACCAAACAAAAGACTGTTGTAGAACACAATGAAAGTACATTTTAACTTCGAGAAATGCTGTTTTGAAATACAAAACCAAGGCATTATAATAACAAATAATTTTAAATAAGTTTTGTGTATTTTAACAAATCCTTGTTTCAAAATGTGGTGTTAATAATAAATGATCAATTAATTCAATTCATTCTTTTGTAGCTTAAACATGCAAGTTAGTGAAACACAACACGAGTTGGAAAGAACTGAAGAAAGGAGATTAAATAAGCTAATTCCTTCATTATATGTAAAAAACATATCTTCGTTATCTTCGGGAAAAAGCTGTTCTGAAAGCAAAATTACTTCGAAAAGTTGTGAATGCCGCACTAGTGTGGATGTAACCAATTATCACACCAGTGTAGGAAAGTGAAGATCCAAATGAGTGGATTAATGACCATGTCCTTGATAGTCTACGAAAGTATTACTTTAAATATGGAGATTCTAACAATGCAACTCAAAAACATTGGAAAATTATATGCTTGTCTACATTTCCTGTAAAATTGTAATAATTAGACTTTTTCTTTGTTTAGAAAGAAGGGAAATCTTACATAAGATACCCGAGAAGGGTAATCTTAGATTTCTACCGACTAAAACCCTTCCTTCAATCAACTCACTTTTTACACCGGAAACCGCTCTCGCATTACTTCAGTGTAAAGGCTGTATTTTTTCATCTTTGCATTTTCCTTTGTATCTATTATGTGTCGGACTACTTTATATGCCTGTACTCATGACTCCTCTGACTCTATTAGGCTTGCCATCATATTCATTGCGTTGAAGTTCTTTCCAGTCGCTTGTTGGTACGCCTGCCTTTCTGGGACACACAAAGAGTACGTGCTCTGCGTCATCGACTCCCTTGCAATAGTTGCAGTCGCTGGATTCTGCTCTCCCTCGCTCGTACAGGTATTTTCTAAAAATCCGTGCCCTGATAGTGACTGCGTAATGAAGTAGTCCACTTTTCCAAAAGGTCTATCCAGCCATTTTTGGATTACAAGGATCAAGCTCCACGTCCATCGTCCGTACCGTCCGTTGTCGCACTTCTCTTGCCATCGGGTGAAAAGATTGCTTTTTGCATTTACTACCTGTACCCCATTGTCCTTTTGTAGTCTTTCCTAGATCTGTAGCTCTACAGGTAGTAACCCGGCAAGAACACCAGCAGCTTCTACTGATATTGTCCTATAAGCACTACAAATTCTGATAGACATCATCCTTTGTATCCTGGAAAGTCTTTGAGTCAGCTTTTTGTTCCCAGTTACTGTGTGCCAGACCGGTGCGACGTATAGTAGCTGCGAGTGTACTACACTGCCAAGAGCTCTTCTTTTCGATGCCCTAGGGCCTCCAAAGATTGGCATAAGGCAAGAGAGCACCGCTACTGTTTTCTCCGCCTTTTTGACAGACTGGTTAACGTGTTCTACCAAAGTGAGTTTGGTGTCCACCCACACTCCCAAGTATTTCACCGCTTTGCATGGCGTAACCAGGTTTCCAGAAACAACAGAGTGTATCGGGGAGATCAATCTTTTTGTTGTCAAGAGAACCGCCTCTGTTTTCTCCGGCGCCAATTTCAGTCCTGTTCCCTCCATCCAATTGGCGACTTTCTGCAATCCCGCGTTTGCTATATTCATAAAGGTCGCCTCGTTTTTCGCTATCACCACCATGGCCACATCGTCTGCGAAGCCGATTAGTGTGACTTCTCGTCTTCCAGACGACGTGGCCATGGTGGCGACAGCGAAAAACGAAGCGACCCTTATGAACATAGCAAACGCGAGATTGCAGAAAGTGGCCAATTGTAATAGTAATTAGACTTAGTTCTCAACATATGCACGTGTTTCCACACTCGTTTGTTTTTGAAATGTTTAACATTTATGTAGGAAATATCGACTTCTCACTTATGATAAGAATGGCTATTAAGTACTCAGTTATATTGAAAATTAATATTAGCTTGTAACGACTCAATCTTCTCTTGCTCACTAATAAATAATTAAAACTAGGTTGATACTTAAAATTGTGACACTGTGTCCAGTATGACTGATGTGAGATTATACGTATTCTTACATATTTGTATTTGTTTGTTTTTAAATGAAAATTAAATTCTTTCTTAATAAACTACTTGACTTAAAGGAACATTATTACTTCCACATCCACGTAATGGATTGGAAGTATAGTAATCGCAAAAAAATTTTCAAAAATTTTTATTTGTGAAATAGGTTTAGAATGTCATGAAACGTCCAGATTTTAAATTTGAGCGAAAAAAATTTCTGTCTGTCTGTCTGTCTGTCGGTCTGTCTGTCGGTCGGTCTGTCTGTAACTTTTTTTGTCCGCACGTTTTCTCCGGAACGGTTTGAGATATTGACTTGAAATTTTGTACACGTATATATTATGACGAGATCTGGAACTGCATTGTTTTTTGAGGAAATCCGATGAAGGGTTGGGGGTTAAATAGGGGAAAATAGGGAAAAATAAGTAAAGCAAGCTTGTAAGAGAACAGACACTTGAAATTTGGTGTATGTACTAGAAGTTAAGGCCTAAGATTTTTTTATAACATCTTTAAACCCCCCACCACCCCTACCCCATTAATGGGGTTGATAAAATAAAGTTGAGATTTTCATTTGAAATTTCGTACACGTATGTATTATAACGACGTCTGAAATTAGATTATATTTTGAGATGATTCCGTTGTAGGGTTGGGGGTTAATTTGGGGTAAATAGGGGAATATAAGTAAAACAAGTTGGTAAGAGTACAGAAACTTGAAATTCGGTATACGTACTAGAAGCCAAGGAGTCAGATTTTTTTATAATATTTTTCAACCCCCACCACCCCTACTCCAATATGAAAAGGGTTGATTAAATAAAATTGAGATATTCATTTGAAATTTGGTACACGTATGTATTATAACGACATCTGGAACTAGATTATAATTTGAGATGATTCCGTTGAAGGGTTGGGGGTTAAATAGGGGTAAATAGGGGAAAATAAGTAAAGCAAGCTGGTAAGACTACAGAAACTTTAAATTCGGTGTATATACTAGAAGCCAAGGTCTCAGATTATTTATAATATTTTTCAACCCCCACCACCCCTACTTCATTATTACAAGGGTTGATAAAATAAAATTGAGATATTCATTTGAAATTTGATACACGTATGAATTATAACGACATCTGGAACTAGATTATTCTTTGAGATGATTCCTTTGGAGGGTTCGGGGTTATTTAGGGGTAAATAGGGGGAAATAAGTAAAGCAAGCAGGTATGACTACAGAAACTTGAAATTCGGTGTATGTACAAGATGCAAAGGCCCCAGATTTTTTGATAATTTATTTCAGCCCCCACCACCCCTACTCCATTATTCAAGGGGTTGATAAAATAAAATTGAGATATTCACATGAAATTTAGTACGCATATGTATCATAACGACATCTGGAACTAGATTATATTTTGAGATGATGCCGTTGAAGGGTTGGAGGTTAAATAGGGGTGAATAGGGGAAAATAAGTAAAGCAAGCTGGTAAGACTACAGAAACTTGAAATTCGGTGTATGTACTAGAAGCGAAGGTCTCAGGTTTTTTTATTAGTATTTTCTATTTCTCCCCACCACCCCCACTCCCTTATTAAGAGTTGGTAAAATTAAATTTAAATTTTCACTTGAAATTTGGTACATTTATATATTATAATTATATCTGAAACTAAATTATATTTTGACATGATTGCGTTGAAGGAGTGGGGGTAAGTAGAGGTAAATAGGGAAAAATAAGTAAAGCAAGCTGGTAAGAGTATTGCAACTTGAAATTCGGTGCATGTCCTAGAAGCCAAGACCTCAATTTTTTTAACAATATGTTTCAACCCTTTCACTACCCTTACTACATTATTAAAGGGGTTGATAAAATAAAATTGAGATATTCACTTGTAATTTGGTAGACGTATGTATTATAACGACATCTGGAACTAGATTATATTTTGGGATGATTCCGTAGAAGGGTTAGTGTTAATAGGAGTGACTAGGGGAAAATAAGTAAATCAAGGTGATAAGAGTACAGAAATTTGGGATTCGGTGTATATACTAGAAACCAAGGCCTCAGATTTCTTTCTAATATTTTCCAAACTCCACCACCTCCGCTTCATTATTAATGGAATTGATAACATCAAATTGAGATATTCACTTGAGATTAGTACACGTATGTATTGTAGTGATATCTGATTGAGATGCCTCCATTGAAGGGGTGGGAGGTGAATAGTAGAAAATAAGTAGGGTGAACTAAAAACTTCGTTTTTGACGTATATGGTAGAAACCAACTCCTCAAACTTTTCTATGACATCTGCCCCAAATATTATTAAAATTCTATGACCAATAATTTCCACATACTAGAGTGCAAATATAGTCAAGATGTTTCCTTTAAAACGACTCGGATGAAGAATCTGGATGTGGAACTAGTGATTCCTTAGGCAGCGGTTTTTTAATACGTTATTATACTTCTATCTAAGTTCTTTATTGCTGCCTCTCTAAATTCCAGAGATAAGAAGGTATTGGCGACAAGACCAATATAATGATTAATTTCTCTCACTCCTAAATGGGTTCCTGCTCGGACTATATTAAATGTAACATATAAAAAGTCCCTGGGTTTCAGCAATATTTCACATTGCAAATAAACGTAGAAATAATATTTTCAACGGTTATATCCATACGTAGATAACATTGCATCCTTTTAGAAAATAATACTCGCATAATAACTAATCAAAAACCCATTATTGAAAGCGGAATCTGTTTCCAACAACGCACTATCGATACTGAAAAAAATTGTATTATAATTAAAATATAAATCAAACTTTGACAACCATGTCATAATTAATATTGCTCGCATCGGCATATGGGAATTATATATTTCGACTAATTTACTAAAATATGTTATATAACTGTGCATATTTAATCACATATTGCATGAATATGTGATTGACGTAAAGTCAAATTCGGATTATTAAATATTAAATAACAATTATAATTTTCATTTTGAACATCAATCAAATACGTATAATTAACTTTGAATAGGCCAGCAATATTAATACGACTGGAATGGGTCAATTGGAAATTATTACAATTAATAATAGCTCGCCTGACGCTTATTGTAACTATTTAATTATGTTTTAACGGGAGCATTTTCATAATACGAGCATTAGTTACAGAAAGAACGTGAAAAGGTAAATATTAAACTGGTTATGATCACCGCACAGGCGTCTATCCACTCGGGATGCTTACATATTAGATGCCAGTCATCCGTGGAATTCAAACTTGTTACAGTTCCTATTTTATGGAATTTAATGGGGGATTAAATCAATGGGCAAAATTACTGAAAATGGTCTATATATTTATATTCACTTATGTGTTTTCTGATTAGTGAATAAGTACTGAAAACTATAATCTTTGCTCTTACAAGAACGAATTTTTACATAAAAAGTGTTGCAAACCACTTCACTACTTGTACTTACAAGTACAGAAAAATGATCTGACATGTTCAACAAATAAATGTTTTCTTCCTTACGGGTTTCCGTACTGAAGAATGTCTCTACTGAAGTTTAAGCTTATTGTGACGGAACCAGTGGCGGCTCGTGATATTGTCTGCAGAGGAGGCTTGATATTCTGAAAGACAACTGATGTGCAATATGACTACAATTTGTACATTTCCCCACCACCCCTGAGGTATTACAACGGCGCGTTACATTTTTTTGCCGTGGGTTGTTCGCCAGGATACCGATTCACGACTTAAGAGAATAGAACTAATAAAAGAATAGAATGAAAAGGAAATAGAAAATATGATGAGATGAAAAAATCATTCTCATGAAATTCTCGTTCCTACGACTCGAGTATCGGTATCCAAAGGAGTCCTACTATCCCACTTGTAATTAAATTATATAACTTTTAATAAAAATAAAAATAGTTTTGGTAAAAAAATTAAAGTGTTTTTCTACAAACAAAAAATTGTATTCATTATCACTGCCAGGCGTGTAAAATTATAAGTTTTAATAGAAATTAAAATAGTTTTGAGAAAGAAGTTATATAAAAAAAAATATAACCGCGGAACTCTATATTATGGAGAATTATAAAAAACATTTCCTAAAAAATAAATAACACAAATAAATATTTTTTCTAAAATAACAACTACCTATATTAATCTCTGCTTTAAAGCCTGAATATTTTTATAAATGAGTGGTAACCCGCGATTTTTGGAACTAGCAAAATGGTTGATTATTTCATCATAAAATGAATCGCGTTTCCTCAATTCTGACAAAAAACGTTTTTCTATTGAAATAAGCTATACATTTGAAAGGCGGTCTTGACTCATTTTGTTTCTAGTAAAAATGTTTTTATGCGTTTAAGTGCTGAAAATGATCATTCTACAGAAGCTTACCGGAATTGTCTCAAAAAATAGTGGCGTTATTCAAAAAGCTCTCTAATTTTGGGTCATAAGTTTTTAAAAAATCTACCAGGTCTTTGAAATTTCCTTTATTGCACGATTCTCGTTTTTCGTCACATCCTCTGTAATATTTTCCTATTCTCACGGACCTTTTCGTTAACATTTTCTATTTCTCTCTTATGTGCAGAATCCAAGAAATTTACAATATTTTGTTTTCCAAACATTTCGAATTTAATGCAAGATGAAATGTGCTCCTGGGATTTTCGTGCCTTTCTAAACCTCGCGACAAATTTTGCAAATTATTAAACCCGGCCCTGCCCCAAATTGAGGATTGATCATTAGTAAATAATAAACATCTCCAACAATATAATTTGTTTCTAACTGTTGATGCCGTTAACCACTCGACTTTTTGATAATTGTTATCACAAAACCCTCTGTTTTGTTTACCACTTTTAAAAACTAACGAAAGCATTGCTGGTGTAGGCCTGGCATTTCTTTTAATTCTTACCTTTTCGTCATAAATAAGAGTAGTAAATCCATTTAATAACAAATAATCCACCACGTCTGGACAACAAGACATGTTGTTGGGAACATTTTCACCTAGAGCACTTATTTCTAGCCCGCCTATCAAATGTTTTATGTATTTATACGTCAAGTTCTTCTTATAACCGGCTAAACGCAACTGTCAGACGTCAGTTCGTTATCTTTGTGAATCACCTGACTTTTGAATGACCTGTGCACATGCGCTATAAAGAACTGAGATCTGGAGGCTAGCCTCATACTTGGCTATTCAAAGTGTTGCTATTTTACTCAGCGCAAAGAAATTCAAGGTCATTCATGTTATAAGTAAATGCGGGAAAGTTGGAAGCTATTTCGTATTAGCCTCCAGCGAACCGCAGTGTTCATTCAGTAAAAGACCGGCCTACCGGGAAATATGCATACAAAGACTATCCGGACTGTAACGTTATAGGTATGTTTGTGGAAAGGAAATGCAAAAATGTTATATATAAACTGAAAATTAATTAATGAATAATAAACAATAAAAAATATTGAAAATTGAGATATACCTAATAGAAATTTCTTAAGATATTACTTTTGAAGATATGGTGGTTCTTCCAAGGGGAGGCTCAGCCTCCCCTGCCTCCCCTGACGAGCCGCCACTGGACAGAACATTATTCCTTTCTCAAAAGGGAAAATATACAGTAAATAATTGAATATTTGGCATGACAAATGGTCCTCTGAAGTATGTAAGATTTCTAGCCATGAAGGTTAATCATTTCCATAAGCTATGATAAGAGGTTTCTTCCTCTTCCCGCATATTCTGTGCTTCAGAATCCAGAGTGTATTTTACCCATATGATGGTTAGGAGTTTGGTTAGCGTGGTGCGTTGTTAAGATTCCCACTGCAATGAACTCTCAACTGTTTTGTGATAACTTTTACCATTGCTTTGGTTTCTGCAGTAGTAAATACTCTTCACAAATACAAAACGAAGAGTATATTGCATTTGATCGGCACATGCCGATCAAACCTCGTAGAAAAAAAATTCTCATGGTGATCGGGTTCTGAACAACTTTTAAAATGTCTGTCAGTTTGTCCGTCCGTCGCGTTTCTTGTAACAATAACGTAATAATGAAGAGTCCGATTGTATAGAGATTTGGATAATAAGTTACTGTTAGCTAGAGGTAGGACTTTTTGAACAAAATAGATCAATAAATAAAATGGTTATTAATTGTCAATTTAAAAAAAATCTATTACTTCCACATCCACACAGTGAAATGGAATTATAGTAGGCATTTGAAAATTTTTGTTTGTTGGAATAGGTTTAGAATTTCATAAAACGTCGAAATTTTAAAGAAGAAAGAAATGTCTGTGGGTTTGTCGGTCTCAAAGTTTTTTTTATGGGTATGTTTTCTCAGGAACGGGTAAAGATATTTTGCGCTAATTCGGGTGAAGGGTTGAGGGTTAAATAGTGGTAAATAATGAAAAATAAGTAAAGCAAGGTGGTAAGAGTACAGTAACTTGGGATTTAGAGTACATACTAGAAGCCATTGCCCCAGACTTTTTATAATATTTTGGTGTTCTGGTATAATTATTAATTTCAATCGTATCATAAGTTGCACTCAAGAATTTCCTGAGAAATACAAAAAACTATCATCTGAACATAAGCCGATTGTAAACTGGTTCTCAGATAACTTACGTGAAATGAGAAAAACGCTGTTATTTATGACTGATTTTTCTAAAATGTTTAATAATAATACGGCACTTACAAGTATCACAGTTAATTAACGTAAACATTATAATGAAGCCATAATTTCTGCAAAAAAAGCCGCACATAATGCATTCATCAAAGCATCTAATAGGGAAACACAGCGTTCTCGCTCCGTCTTCTAACGGCTTGTATATCAGCGCATGCGTAGAAGGTATGTAACTTTAGGCGGTTGTTACATAGTGGATATACCATCCTTCGGAGGGGATGTAAAGCAGTCGGTCCCTTGTCTATTAAATGTTAGGCAAGTAAAAGATCCCTACTCTTCGATAGAGAAGAGGTTCGGCAAAATTTCCAGGTTGGGGGTAGCTCGTCTCCTGGCGTCGGTGATTGGCCTTGGTAGCGGAAATAGGCCGACGTTAAATAAGTGATAAAAAAAAAAAAAGCATCTAATAATACTCAAAAGGCAACATGGAAAATTGTAAATAGCCTGAAACCTAGAAAAGTAGATACAATCGATAATCAAATAACTCCTGATGACTTTAATAACATTTTTGTTAATATTCCTAACTCTATAATGACTAATATTCCTAGAGTGGCGATTGATAACTTAGACTATTTGAACAATATTAATCTATCTAATACTCACACGTTTCTGTTTCGTGATTTTACTTATATAGAAATTAGGGATATCATATATTCTTTAAAAAATAGTGATAGCTTAGATTATTATGGTTTAAATGCTAAGATTATCAAATGTATTGGTCATTCTCTGGTATACCCATTGACTGATCTGTTCAATGAATGTATAAAAACCGGCACTTACCCAGATTGTTTAAAAATATCTCGAGTGATACCTATTTTTAAGAAAGGTCCTTTAAATGACCCATCAAATTATAGACCGCTATCACTTGTTCCATTAATATCAAAAATCTTTGAAATAGCATTAAAAAAACAAATTGTTGAATATTTTGAGAAAAACAATCTTTTCAATCCATGCCAATTTGGTTTTAGGTGCAAACGTTCAACTACAGATGCGATCCATAAATTAATTAATATCATAACAGATGGCATTCAACAGAGTAAATACACTGGATCCGTTTTTTGTGACTTGTCAAAGGCCTTCGACTGCGTTTCTCACGAGGACCTTGCTAGTAAACTAAACAGATATGGCTTTGCAGATGCATCTCTAAATTTACTAATATCTTACCTAAAGGATAGAAAACAAGTGGTATCACTGAGTGGTACCTGCTCTTCACTTAGACATATTGATATAGGAGTACCTCAAGGTTCCGTACTTGGTCCCGTGTTATTTCTTGTTTATGTTAATGACTTTCCAAATTGTATCCCAAGGACTGAGCATATATTATTTGCCGACGATACTACTATCATTGAGAGTAACCCCATATTTGATTTGCTTAGCAGAAATCTGGAGAATACTCAGTCGAGGGCCGCTGATTGGTTTGCATCAAACAATCTAAGCCTAAATATGACCAAGACAGAAACTATGATTTTTACATTAAAAACTTCAGTGACTTTTCAAAATCCTAATTCCGTCCGTTTCCTTGGCATTCATATGGATCAAAAGCTAAGTTGGGAGGAGCATACTAATTATATATCTAGTAATATTGCTAAAAATATTTATGCTCTGAGAAATATTAATAGTATGGTATCGGAGGAGGTTGTGAGATCGGTTTACTTTGCAACAATCCATAGCCGCTTAAGCTATGGTTTGTCGATATGGGGTCATGCAACTTCAGCACATAGAATTTTCAGCTTGCAAAGAAGGGCAATTCGTATTATGAGTCATTTAAATTATAAAGATGACTGCAGAGAAGTCTTTAAAAAGTTGCAAATCTTAACTTTACCTAGCATGTACGTTCTAGAGTGCTTATTACTTACGAAGAAAAATATCTTGAATACCCAAAATTGTGAAAGTACACATGATCATCTTACCAGATATCGTAATAATATATGCTTAGAATTCATTAGGTTAAACAGATCAAGAAATGAGTTAAATTATTATGGTCCAAAAGCTTACAACTGCTTGCCTACTCATGTAAGGAATCTGAATTTAACTAAATTTAAAGTCGTCATTAAGGAGTATCTATTAAAAAATGCCTACTATTCCATTGATGATGTTCTGATTAACTTAATAAACATTTAAGTTATATGCGTGTTGTAGAAACACTTTTTTCCTTTTATTTTTTAACGTTTTACTTATTTATTTATATGTGACTTATTGTATTTTTTTAATATGTTTACTTTATTACTATTGTTTGACTTGTGTAAAATGTAAATTCTTAACACCAATAAATATATCTATCTATCTATCTATAATAGTTATACGAAACCCCTTGATAACAATATTTTAAATAATAACCTTACTGCTAATAGACCTGAGAAACTCAAGAGAACATACCTATCAAATATTTCAAAAGCCCTCTGATTAGAGGATTGAGTAATCAATTAATTATTAATTCAACATTTGATAATACTAAAATTATAACCTATCTGATTAAAACTGTTGGTAACTTTAAAAGTGAATTGTGTTCTGATATTGTAATGAAACATATGCTTTATAGGATTTTGCAAACAGCAGAAAATCTATGAAAACTAAGAAGAAAAACTATATGTAAAAATTTTTAATGAAATGTTTGCATTCCTTCGATAACCTGAATTCTGGTTATGCTAGCAATTAAAATCTAAATTGAATTTGTCCATTTTTATTTGACAATTCTTATTCTAGCACTAGTATCCACACAGTCCCCTATGGCTAAACAAAATCAATCAATAAATAAAAAGTTATACATTTTTTAAATAAAGAAAGATTTTTTTACATAATTTTTTTATGTTTTGTAATTAAACTAAAAATGTCTAAAACTTATATTATTTACAAAAAAACTGCGAAGAGTATTCTATAGAATGTGCAACAATTATATACAAAGTGCAGTCAATCGGCGAAGAGTATAACCGTTAGCTTGTTTTTACTTCAAACACCATATTATGTGACATTAATTCACATTTTCTAAAACTCGAATCCCTTTTATCTTCCAATGATAAAATTATATAAGAAGAGGAATAATTTACATTATTATTATATGAATTAAGCATAATTAAGTATATGTTCTCTAATTTTACCACATATTCAAGACGGTAACAAAGCATAAGGATACCGAATAAGGACATTTATTCTCATTCAATTGGAAATCATAATGATCATTATTGCAACGAAAAAAATTCCTTAACATTCATATCACCAAATAATTTATTCAGGACAAACAGCCAAAGGTTAAAATTGAATACGAAAACGTGTGAAGCGAGTAAAACAAAACGAACTTCTAATATTCCTGCTCTCCTGCTAGGTAGGTTCGCAGAAAACCGACCACGCTGATGAGGAACCTGTAGTAGCAGCTCAGGCTCACGCTGCACACTTACTGATTATCTCCGCATGTGCTCCTCGGTATAAGTTTATAGGTCGCTGGCGCCATCTACACGCGTATACGTGAAGTTTACTTTGATATTACTAACAACTAAACGGTGCATTAGTGAGATACACCGTGCGCAAAATAATACCATTATTATTGTAGCTGATTTTACGTATTAAAGTGTCGAGCACTTTACCAAAAAATTGTCTACCTGTTTATTCGTTTCAATTACTTTACAGGTGAAGCCGAAAATGAAAAAAATATATCGTGTGGGGAATTGAGGTGTGGGTAACCCACACGTTAATTTTTTTTTAATTTTCGGCTTCAGCGGAACATTGTAATAAAGGTAGGTAAGTTTTTTCGCCCAGTTTGCATTTTTTTAATTTTTGGGAGAAATTGGGGAGTGGAGGGTACGACATTTTTTTTTCATTTTCGGCTTCAGCGGAAAACAGGTGGGTTATTTCACCCAGTTTCTATTTTTTATTTTGGGGGCGAATTGGGGTGTGTGGAGCCAGAATAGTAGGGTCAGGTCTCTATAACAAAAAAAAATTTTTTTGCAGACCTGTGTAATTTGAAAAAATGTATATTTGGAAGCTTGTCGCGAGTTACAAATGTTATTATGAGGTTATCGTGACAAGCTTCTAAATGCATACGTTTTTTATTTATTTTTATTATTCTTTTTTTAATTCTAATTTATTTAAATGAAAAAAAATTCTTTAATTATATTTCTTCCCTAGCTCCAGCTTCATCGATCTACCAACCAACATGGCAGGAAAATATAAGCTTAAAGCCTAGTTTAAACGAAACTGCATTGACAAATAATTAAGAACACGCGAGTAATAAAGTAATTAATTTTTAAATAAAAAATGATACATTTGTGTTTTAAACTCTTTATTAAACAAATAGCAACAGCAATTAATATTAAATATTAATAAATTACTGTGTTTTGTTAGACAGATTAACTAAAGTGTAAGAATGAGTTATACAATGTTTTCAAGCAAATATAATTTTGATCTGTTATAGAATTTTCTACCCTGTATAACTAAATGAAACTCTTTCTACAAAAGACATTTTGTTTGTTTGCTGCTCGCAGACATTTGCATTAACAATTTGCATCATAATCTTGTAAAATGTAATTGCTTGAATACGACAGGGAACGCTTGACATTTGAAAATGATAATAATACCTTTAACTTTACTGGATAGTATTCGCCTTCTCTTTTATAGGTTGTCTCTCAATGCTTTTAGTCAAAAAATTTACCCGAAAATGTTAAATTAACCGTTGTCAAATACTTACAGTTTTACTTATTGATGAAATGGATTTATTTTCGTATCTCTGAATGTAAATAATTTTTAGTTATTTTAATTTTGAATTTTATATTGAGACTATAAGTAGTAGTGATTGAGCTGAAATGAAGGCAGACGGATCTGTGGTAGTGTTAGGTCTTGGTATAACAGTAATTAAGATTCTCAGACTCGAGTATAAATGGTGTTCCGAAAATATTCTAAAAGTAAATTATTTGACCAAAAACTAGTTTTATAGTATTTTCTCCAAGATGCCAAGTTACAACAAATTTAGTGTAGCGCGTCCGAGACCGCGCACGCTTTACAAGCCGTACTTATATGTCGCCACGTTCTATTTTCCTGTGTTAAGCAAAAAAATCTAAAGCCTACAAATTTTTATTGTACAAAAAAGAAATCATATACGTTTTTAATCTGAAATTCCCCCCTCTATCGCCTAGTGCTCTTGATGTGTATTTTTTATTTTTCGAGCTATTGGCCAAAAAACGAATTTCGGCCAGCATTTTCGATTTTCGCCGGCACCTTACAGTTGTAAATTGTTTTTATCGTATTCTACACCAACAAAACTACTTATTCTGAAAAATTCAGCAATGTAACATTTAATGACACCTTAAAACCCCTGACGACTAGGCTGTCAGGGAGGATAATAATTTGAGGAGATTTTTTGTGTTGCTATGATAACGAAACCAAGAACAAACTTCTGATTGGCTAAAAAAATGACGTGTGAAATTCTTACTAGAAAGTATGAAATATAATTTCATATTCGCTCGGACCCTTATTATTTAATATTATATTGAGGCCGGTTAAAAATGCGTTCAGTTTTGTTCATTTCTTCATGGTTTTTCACATTTTTTACCAGTTCCAAAAGTTATCCAATTGTTGCACCCTTGTTGGATTCGCTATTTACAATGTTTACCTGTTGACATCAATTCAGTATCGGTTACTTCTAAAATACCTAACTACCAATTTTAACACACTTGTATCACGGCGCATTCGTCATATTATCGCATATTCTCGAAGAGAAAATACCTCTTTACGATGATAACATGATGAAACTCATAGGGGACCACAACTGAAACATACTGTAGAGTTTGCAAAAGATTTTGACAGAAATCACTTAACCCATTCCAGAGAAATGATTGAAAGAATACATATGAAAGAAAAAACATACGGGTCGAATTGAGAACTTCTCCTTTTTGATTGATTGATTGATTAACTGACTGATTGGCCAGCGTATGATAGGCATTGCTGCTACTTCCGGACATGAAGTCTGAGTAGGCATTGCTACCACTTCCTGATATCCAGTCTGGTTGTTTTTATATCCCACAGCACCGGCCATACACCGGATTGGACACGGGACTTGTTGCCAGGCTTCTTTTAAATTTCCATCTATCATTATCTCCTTATTTTTTCTTCTTCTGAGTCTTTTGCTTCTTCTGTTTCTGAGTCTAGCAATGTGCATCTCCTCCTGTCCGCTTGCGTCCATATATGGTTTCATGTTTCCCAGAAATCTGTGTTTTCGCTTCAACGTTCTGCATCAGTGCTTCCACTTTGTTTGTCTGCCAAGATATACATTAGCCCATCGCAATTATTCCACCGGTAAATAGCCATTTACAGTGGGAGTGCAAGGAAGAGTCCCGATATAATATTTGAGACACCTTGTATACCGGTCCGTCAAGGTAAAGCAAAACTAAAGTAAAATCTGCAAAAATAAAAAAGAGATCTAGGAGACGCCTACTCCTTTGACTTTAGAGACATTTTTGTATTCGTAAATACGCCCAGTATATGGACTTTGTGGCAAGGATTAATAAATCAATAAATAGAACTTAAATATAACTTATCCTTTCATCTGCTGCCTATGTTGGCAGCTTCACTCTCTCTCTTCTGTGGGATTTCTACACTACTTCCACTCGTTAGAAGCCAGCTCATTGCCCGCTACTGAGAAGATAACTTTATGGTGCACAGCTTGTATTATATTGTCAGATATCTTCATTATCGCAATAAACCACTTGAAAGTGGTCTTGCGGGTCGTCTTTGGTATACGTAAAGGCACGGCACTTGCACTTTTTTGTTTATTTACTATTAAAAGACACTGTACCAGTAAATATTAATTCCATATGAACTTTATTCTTCTATTATGGCATTTCACTTCACGAACAATTTCTTGATCTACCGACGGTTTAAATTTTATCGAATTTAATGGGGTTTTTACCGTTTTTTAGCGCTCTTTTGGGAGAGTCCTACAATACGTCTATACACGACGTTAGTCAACTCATTAAAAAAATTCGAATTACCAACCTCCTCTTTGTTAAAAGAGATTGACACAACCTTATGCAAGTTTATTTATATTCTTATCGAAAAATGTTTCATATTAAATGTTTGTACCTATTTCCTGTGGTTTGTTACCATAGATTTATTTTTTAATTTTTGTGATATATTTATTCGCTTACTCGAACATTTCTTGTAGCCAAAGCATATGTTTATTTTCTATCCTGTAAATGTAACTTGTTCAATAATACATGACAAGGATAATAAATAAATATTTAAAAAACAGAGTATAATGGTATTCAATTTTGAAGAATTTTCAATATATCCATTCTCTTAACAAATAATACAAGGTCATTTTTAAGGTATATTCAACTGTGCTAAATATACATTTTGTATTATATTTTTTAAACCCTACTAATCCACCTCTCCCCCGTGCCTTTTGGCGCTTACAGCTAATTTCTACACGCTCTTCCCGTTGCATCGTTGCAATATTCTCCAAGTGCTTCAAATAAAGTTACTTTCATTGCTTAATTCAGTTATGTGTTGTCACTTTATTTCCAGCACGGAAAATAAATATACCAATTTTCCCTTATTATCGCTCAAGATGATTGCTGTGAAGCATCTTGAATATTATTCCGGTCCTGCTAACAGTCGTTATGATTATTTAACATATAGTTCGTGAAATTGTTCGTGGAAGATGATACGTAAATTATTTGATATCGTGTAATAAATGTATTACAATGATTAGATAATAAAATTACAAGTCCAAAACTGAACCCCATTGAATTTCATAATGATTCGTCAAATTACTTAATTCTTATAGATAATTATTTGATATAACTACATTAGATAATTACTAAAAAGGCACCTGTAATAGTCTTATTTGTATTAACGTTCTGGCGTGTACACTAGAAGCCAAGGTTGCAATTTTTTATGACATCTGCATATTCTTAGAACGTGTGTATTTAACAAACACAAGACATAAGATTTTCTAAAGAATGCTTTGAGAAAGGGCACAGTCTTGGCTTCCGGCAAGCCTTCCTTTTTTCTATTTCCAGTTTGTGATCTAGAAATGGTTCTACCATTATATCACAATTAAAAAAAACCGCTGCCTAAGGAATCACTACTTCCACATCCAGATTATTCGTCCAAGTCACTTTAAAGGAAACATCTTGACTATATTTGCACTCTAGTATATGGAAATTATTGGTCATAGAATTTTAATAATATTTGGGGTAGATGTCATAGAAAAGTTTGAGGAGTTGGTTTCTACCATATACGTTAAAAATGAAGTTTCTAGTTTACCGTACTTATTTTCCACTATTTACAACCTACCACCTCAATGGAGTCATCTCAATCAGATGTCACTACAATACATACGTGTAATAACTTTCAAGTGAATATCTCAATTTGATGTTATCAATCCCATTAATAATGAAGCGGAGGTGGTAGAGTTTGAAAAATATTAGAAAGAGATCCGAGGCCTTGGTTTCTAGTATATATACCGAATCCCAAATTTCTGTAGTCTTACCAGCTTGCTTTACTTATTTTCCCCTATTTGCCCCTATTTATCCCCCAACCCTTCAACGGCATCATCTCAAATTATGATCTAGTTTCAGACGTCGTTATAATACATACGTGTACCAAATTTCAAAAGAATATCTCAATTTTATTTTATCGATCCTTTTCATATTGGAGTAGGGGTGGTTGGGTTGAAAAATATTATAAGAAAATCTGACGCTGTGGCTTCTAGTACATACACCGAATTTCAAGTTTCTGTAGTCTTACCAACGTTTTACTTATATTCCTCTATTTACACCAAATTAACCCCCAACCCTTCAACGGAATCATCTCAAAATATAAACTAACTCCAGACGTCGTTATAATACATACGTGTACGAAATTTCAAATGAATATCTCAACTTTATTTTGTCAACCCCATTAATGGGGTAGGGGTGGTGGGGGGGTTGAAAAATATTATAAAAAAATCTGAGGCCTTAACTTCTTGTACATACACCGAATTTCAAGTTTCTGTACTCATACCAGCTTGCTTTACTTATTTCCCCCTATTGACCCCTAAATAACCCCCAACCCTTCAACGGAATCATCTCAAAGTATAATCTAGTTCCAGATGTTATAATTCATACGTGTACCAAATTTCAAATGAATATCTCGATTTTATTTTATCAACCCTTTTAATAATGAAGTAGGGGTGGTGGGGGTTGAAAAATATTATAAATAATCTGAGACCTTGACTTCTAGTACATTCACCGAATTTCAAGTTTCTGTAGTCTTACCAGTTTGCTTTATTTATTTTCCCCTATTTACCCCTATTTAACCCCCAACCCTTCAACGGAATTATCTCAAAATATAATCTAGTTCCAGATGTCGTTATAATACATACGTGTAGAAAATTTCGAATGAATATCTCAATTTTATTTTATCAACCCTTTTCAAATTGGAGTAGGGGTGGTGGGGGTTGAAAAATATTATTAAAAAATCTGACGCTTTGGCTTCTAGTACATACACCGAATTTCAAGTTTCTGTACTCTTACCAACTTGTTTTACTTATATTCCTCTATTTACCCCAAATCAACCCCCAACCCTTCAACGGAATCATCCCAAAATATAATATAATTCTAGACATCGTTATAATACATACGTGTACGAAATTTCAAATGAATATCTCAACTTTATTTTATCAACCCCTTTAATGGGGTAGGGGGTGGTGGGGGGTTGAAAAATATTATAAAAAAATCTGAGGTCTTAACTTCTAGTACATACACCGAATTTCAAATTTCTGTACTCTTACAGGCTTGCTTTACTTATTTCCCCCTATTTACCCCTATTTAACCCCCAACCCTTCACCGGATTTCCTCAAAAAACAATCCAGTTCCAGATCTCGTTATAATATATACGTGTACAAAATTTCAGGTCAATACCTTAAACTGTTCCGGAGAAAGCGTGCGGACAAAAAAGTTACAGACAGACCGACAGACAGACCGACAGATAGACCGACAGACCGACAGACAGACAGAAAATTTTTTTTCGCTCAAATTTAAAATCTCGACGTTTCATGACATTCTAAACCTATTTCACGAATAAAAATTTTTGAAAATTTTTTTGCGATTACTATACTTCCAATCCACTACGTGGATGTGGAAGTAATGGTAAATCTAAAGATATACACAATCTTAATAGTGAAATTTTAAAATTAGTCGGTGATATACTTGAAAGCCCATTGCACATTTCATAAACACTTGTATTGAATGCGGAATTTATCCTGATTTAAAAAAAAAATCACAGGTTGCACCTGTACACAAAAAGGTGACTTTAATATTATAGACAATTATAGGCCTTTTTCTATTATACCTATTATCTCTAAAATATTTAATCTGTGAAATGTATGGAAACATTGTAGAAGCTTTAGAGGAGTGTAAACTATGCACTGCAAATGTTTGTATCTAAGGCATTTGATACCGTTGGTGTTCTAATACAAAAATTGGATCAGAGGAAAAGCCTTAAATTTATTTATCTCTTATCTTGCGGACCGCCAACAATGTGTTAAGTTTAATGGTAAAGTATCAAAACTATTTGGTGTTGATTATGTGCCGCAGGGCTCTGTTCTAGGTCCTGTGCTGTTCATAATTTACATTAATGATATATTTTTAATTGTGCTGCTGAAGTACTGTTAATAATTTATGCTGATAACATGACATTTTTACTCAAGGACAAACTATTTTTCAACCTGTGCATTAATAAAAAGGAAGCTGACAATGTAATGAACAACTGGTCAAGACACAACTATCTTACCATAAATAACGGTAAAACAAAAACCATAAATTTTTAAATGAAAAGTAGAGAAATAAATGAACCCATTAAACTCCTCGGTGTGCATTGGATAGTTCATTAAACTTTCAGCTGAAAATTCAAAACTTAACAAAACGGTTATCGACCTGTATCTATATACCAAGACAACTCAGCAACAAAATTATTGCAGACTGCTTAAGAATGGCCTATTTTTCTATATTTCACAACATAATGACATATGGAGTGATAGTATGGGGGGTCATCATGCCATTTATACAAAATTGCAAAACAAGTTATACGAATAATGGCCCAAGCTAAATACGATGACCATTGCAAACCACTTTTTAGAAGTCTCCGTATGTTAACACTGCCATATGAATGTTTGTGTTATATAACGAAATTAAGAAATGATAACAAAGATACCAAGCAAGAGGGCATACATAGCCATGACACTAGAACGAAAACAAATTTAAGATTGCGAGAGTAAATCTCAAAGTTCTTACTTATATCTATCTACAACATTTTTTAATGTGTTACCTAGAGACTTACAAAATCCTGAAATGGGTGTAAACACGTTTAAGCAAAACAAAAAATATTCTCTTACAAAATGCCTTTTATTCATATGATGATTACTTTGATTTTTCTTACTCCTTGCTTAATTTATCGTGTACCTATCTACTTAGATTATTTAGTAAACAGCGTGCTTTCAGAGGGCAGAATATATTAAAATAAAATATTTCTGTCAATGACCTATGTGAATCCTTATTTTCATAAGGATAATAAACCAAACTGCAAATAATTGCGAGCCTGGCCGCGTTAAGTATAGAAATCACATTCTACAACAAAACGCTTGGTTTTGATTTAAACAAGCACCAGCCGAAAAAATTATTCCTAATTAAAGATTAGATTATTTACAGTCAACGCTATATTTTAACATTTTTACATTACCTGTTTTTTGTGTTCCTAAACAATGTTTATATTTTCGTGTTTCAAATACTATGTTTCTTAATGCTACTTATATTACATTGTGTTTTTGTAACTATTTTTTTTACATTTCTTAACTTTTTGATTCTTTCTAAATTAAGTACTTTGTTATTCACCACTGACGTGTGCAGACAATGTTTATGTATGTATGTACAGCATGCATAAACTTCTATTCTATTCATTATTGTTATATTTCTATTCTAATTCATACCTTTTTTTGTCAAAAGACATCCTCTAATCGTTCCTTTGATACAAAAGTCTCAGGCGTAGAGGTTATTTTCCAGAAATATACTGAATAATTGTATTATTTCGTATTTTCACAGACGGTATTCTTAAAAGAGAAGACGCCTGTAGTAGGAAATCCCAGAAAAAAAATCAAAATTAACTTTTACGCTACTTTTAACATTATTTCAATATTTACCTATTTTTTTAAGTCACATGATAAGTAAAATATATCCTGATATTAAAGTTAAAGCAATGAGAAAAGAGTTGTGTGATTATCTAAAATATGTCCAAGTAACTTTATACTTTTACCTGCTACAATGGAGAAAAAAAATGCTTCAAAGTCTTTTGATTTTAAGTACACTTTAATTACTTAACTATCTACATATTTGTTTTCATTGGATAGTGTAGCACCCAAAGAGCTTTGTTAGAGCTAATGCGGAATAAATCGTTGATAAACAAACTAATAAAAGGGGGCCCCAAAACCGATCCTTGAGGCATTACATGATCTAAGGTATTAAAATTAGATCAGTTCTCAGCCTCGGCAGATGCTCGGAGGCTTTGCATCTACATTTTTTTCATTAATTTAACCCCTTTTCGGATATATTAGATTTTGGGTTTGAGGGTTCTTTAATTGTCTTTTTACTTTTCTTGCCTACGGTAAGTAAAAGTACCATGAACCGTGAAAAAGTCGCTGATCGACATTTCTTCGATTTTTCGAGTTCAGAACATATAGATTTGAAGCGCTAAGTAGTACTTCGTCGTCGGTCTGTTGGCGCTATATTAAAGAATATATTTGACGCGGGAAAATAAGTATTTGGCAGGAAGTCGAAACTATTGTAAGTAGACAGCTGAGATTGAGGAACATATAATGCATGGCAAAGGCGACAACACTTGGAACACATAATTTTGACATTTTTAGAAATGGAAGATATGACAGCTTGACAGGCCTGTTAAGAGGGGGGGGTATTTTTCCTCGGGCCCGGAGATTTTGAGGGGGCCCGGGTTTCGCCCCCCCCCGCTCTTTCGAATGGAGAAAAATATTCAATCCTAAGGAATACTTGCCCCCGGACGGAAATTTTTACAGAGATAAATAGTTTATTATTATGAATGCCACCCTCCGCTTTTCGAAATATCGAAATTTATATTTAAGATTGGTGGGAGTCGTATGTACAACCCCCTGGGCCCCGATTTTCTTCCGACGGCCCTGCTCATAAGAAATTCTACAGTTCTTTAGAATCCTGGAATTGGATGGATAGACATAAGATTTGTTCCTGCAATGATGAACCGCGCTGGGATTTGCGAGGAGCGATTCTGGGGTCCCAGAGATCATTATGATTGGATTTTTGTAATGATATACGGTAAGAGGAGAAAAACTATTGACAAATACTAAAACAAGTTTCTTCTTCTTTCGCCGCATGTATATGACAAACGTAAGGAATCGCCTTTCTAAATTGCCGAGTCAATTTCATGACCAGCCGTATATATGCCAAAACGAATCATTACTTTTTACATGTAAACAATTCTTCATAACTTTTCCAAACACAAAAAGAAAAATATATCTATCAACCTTTTCTTTTTACAGAAAACAGCATTTCATGATTGAAGGGTGTGGAACACATCTGCACGTTTCTACCTCCCCGTTATTCTGCGTCCATATGCAAATCGTTGTTAACAAGGAACGTGGATGTTCGTGCAATAAATAAATTCTTTAATACGTACATAAAATATGCTAAATCCTCGGGAGTAAAATTTAAGAAGAGAAAAATAGAACTTTAAAATAATAGTCCTTTTTTGTCGGTTAAGACATAGACTATAGCAGTTAGCATTTGCCGGTGCTTTGCATATAGTAGCCCGTAAGACTGATCTCATTCGGTGGCGTCAGATAACTGTGTTTTATGTTAATGATTATATGCATGCTTTTAAAAGTTAAAGTTGGAGATGGCTTGGTGCAGCTGGTGTGGGAAAATTGGATTCATTCGCCATGTGCACAGTAATTATTACTAGTGGCCTCTGGTGGAGCATTTTGTCCTGGCAAGCGTTTCTACATCTAGGACGTTTTCTCAAACTGAAACGGCATTTTTTATTTTACTAATCAAAACTAGCAGCACTAAAATTACTGGAAATGAAACAGGGGACGAATTCAATGTTGCTAGTTGGGCTTTTGGGTTCCAAAGGCAAAGTGAGAGGTTTTCATTTCAAACACTTTTTTATTTAAAACGTTTTCGTTGTAATAAAATTACATGATCCAGAACTTTTCTTGACGAAAAATCTAGATTGTATACGGGGTGCTTCAAAATGCCATAAAAATTCTGGAAGTGATAACCAGGTGATTTTAAAGAGATCTTCAATGAGACTGCAGCATGGACTAATAACTCCTCAAAGAAGCACCTTCAGTCCAATTTAATCTCAAAAAACTAGTGCGACCTTATTTTCTAAACATATTATTTTAACTCAGTTCGAATTGAAATGCAAAAACTATCTACAGATGCATTTGAGATTTTCAATCATATTTATTATCTATTATTTTAAAGTGATCCATCAATTTTCCCGAATCTTATTTTATTCATTGCTGTGTATACCGAGTGGCATAAAAGTATGAGAACAGCAGGATACCTTGAAAAAAATACGAATCCTAGAAATAACATTAAATACAAAAGTTGTAAAAAATTTCCCTGGCTCTCTGAAGGTGACCTTGGATTTGTCCTTGACTCTGTCCTTCAATGGCATTTGAAGGTCAAGTCGATTTTTTTAAATGGAACCCCCTACATTAACCCTGGAAATGAAACGAATAGAAAATTTTATGACCCTCGGTACTTAGAAAACTGACCTCTAAAGGTCATCTTTACACCACCATCTTTACACCACCTTTACAACACAATTTTGTAAGTGCCGAAGGTCATCTCCGTTTCATTTCCAGGGTTAAAAGTTGGGGGTTCCATTTGAAATAGTCGACTTGACCTTTAAATGACCCTGAAGGTCACGGTAAAGGGCAAATCCAAGGTCCGATAGCCAGTGAAATTTGCTGCAACTTTTGTACTTAAAGTTTTGTTCTAGAATTCGTATTTTTCAAGTTACCCTGCTGTTCTCATACATTTATGCCTCCCAGCATAATTACTTCCACATCCACGTAGTCGAGTGGAAGTATCGTAATAGTAGAAAGAATTCGTTTTTTTTATTGATGTAGGTTTAGAATGCCCTGAAATGTCGAGATTTCAAATTTGAACAAAAAAAAAATTTCCGTCTGTCTGTGTGTAACTTTATTTCTGTGCACACGTTTTCTCTGTTAAGATATTGACTTGAAATTTGGCACACTTATGAGATCTGGAACCAAATTATATTTTGAGCTTTCTCCGGTGAAGGGTTGGTGGATGAGTAGGGGAAAATGGGAGAACATAAATAATGTAAGATTTCTTATAACATTTGCCAAACCCCACATCTCCCCCACTCCGTTATTAAAGAAGATAATAAATTAAATTCATTACTTTCACTTGAAATTTGATACACATATGTATTATAACGACAAATGGAACAACTACATTATATTTTGAGATGATTCCGGTGAAGTGGTGGGGTCATATAAAAATAAATAGGGGTAAATAAGGAAACCAAGCTAGTAGGAGTCCAACAACTTGGAATGTGGTGTACATACTAGAAGCAAAAGTCTCAAATTTATTCATAACTTTTCCACCCCCAGCACCACTCCCACTCCATTATTAAAGGAGTTAACAAAATAAAATAAAGATATTGACTTGAAATATAATACATGTATATATTTGAGCGAGTTCAGATACTAGACTATGTTTTGAGATGATTTCGTTTAAGGAGTGGGGGGGGGGCAAATAGGGGAAAATAAGTAAAGCAATCTGGTAAGACTTCAGATACTTTAGATTTTGGGGTATATACTAGAAGTCAAGGTCTAAGATTTTTTATAATATTCACTTCACATTTGGTGTATATACTAGAAGCCAAGGTCTCAAATTTCTTTATGGCATCTGCTTCAAATACATTATTAAAATTGTATGGTCAATTATTTCCAGATACTACAGTGCAAATATAGTATCAAGATGTTTCCCTTTAAGTGACTTGGATGGAAAATCTGGATGCGGAATTAGTGATTCATTAGGCAGCGGTTTTTATATCTACATAGCTTCTTCTTCTTAAAATAGTAAATTCTTCAAGAGAATCGGTTTATTACTGAAACGTTTATGGTCATTCCATATCACTTTTTTATGTTTGTTTTTGTGAGCGTTGGTATATTCTGTGTAGGCAGTTTTGAGTACACGATGATATCGGCTTTGAAATATGATATAATTGATTTGTAATTTTAATATTATAATTTATTTTGCAAATAGTTATTTTAATAACGACGCTAAGCGATATGCCAAAAACATAATGCGAATATATTGTTTTAATAATTGACGAAAAGGTCTACGAAAAAACGAAACCGTAAATAATATTAATGTGACAGATAACAAATTTAAATGTAATAATAAAATTATAAATTTGTACCATATACAAATTTTATTTGAATTGGATGATAAACTAACGAAATAAATAGCTCTGCAAACAGTAATAAATTAAAAAGTTTTTTGCAAATGTACATTTTGAAGCTCAACGTCATTATTGATTTACGATAATTTTGTGAAAATGAACGCGAATTCCCATTTTGAAGAACAAATGTAATTTATTGCAGATTGGTATGACTGTATTTGTACCGATTACGGTTGATTTATTGTCTTCATAGAAAGATACTTTTCTCTTTTATCAAATCCTCAAATTGCACGTGAATTTATATCACTGCCAATATACCAATAACACGTTATTTCAGCGTACTCGCAATGCTAATGAGTGCAATAACTTCTACTGTTATTGTAAGATAACGAATATATTTCTAAACAATCATTACGATTGAGCGAACATACACGGTGGGGTGAAGAATTGCCAAACATGGAATTTATACTTAAAAGTTGATTATTGTGATTTTTATTAATCTGTCGTTTTTAAGACTAATATTTAAAAAACGACCTTTACTTACTTCTTCCTCTTATTATTATAACTCACAACGTCTTAACAGATATCGTTCTGTGTTTAATGCAATGTTCTAGTTGGTCCTACTTTACTGTATAGTACGTCCAACAGCCTCGCACCGTCTGTCGCGGCGTCCTGTTAGGTGTATGATCCCACCAATACTCTTATCCGTCACCTCTTTGATGACATTAGTCCAACGTTTCATACATTGTCATCTTCTTGATATCTCGTTCTCTTTGGACTATGAACCGTCTTATATCGTTCTCTCTCGGATTAATAAGACCAAATATGGGAGAATTTGGGGTAAGACGTGCAACTTGCAATGCAGTGCATACTATAACGAGATATGGAACATTGTATCTTAAACTTATTACATTGGAGGGTTGGGAGTAAATAGTGGTAAACATGGGAATAAGTAAAGCAAGCTAGTAAGAATCCAGAAATTTGGGATGTGGTTTACCCTCCTCATTCCATTTGTCCAGCATGCTGCACATTTTATTATAATTTTTATACGGTATGCACAATTTAGGGCGGGCCGAAAACGATTGAAAAAAAAAATGTTTTGAAATTTGATTTGGTATAGCAAAAAAAAGTTGTAAAGTAACTTTAAAAATGTCCTGTATTTTTATGAAAAGTTTGAAATGAAATTTAACCGCGCCCCAATGGCCTCAAAATAAAATTTTTGTAAACTTATTATTCTGGATCTGGTATAGTCGTAAATACTTTTTAAATAATGGGTCTAAATCACCAATCAAATCTCATAATTTTATCTTAATATTTAGCCGTGCCCCAACCTAAAAACATTTTTTACGCTTCATCCACACTTAGCCCGGTCCTGGTAATAACCCCCTATTGCATCGTAGTTACGAGTTTCGCCCGTACGTATGTGGTAAAATGCAAGTATAATGTGTTTATTTAGTTTCACGTTAATTACGAGGACTGTAGGTCGATATTGTGAATTGAAAAGTATTCTTACGTGCTCAAGGAAAAGTTCTTATTTTGTGACTTACTAGAATAAATAAAGCAGATTATTGACAACGTTTTTACCACAAACGCTTATTTTGGACACCCCGAAAACATTTTATTAGCCATGATCACAGATTCTCGGAGTCATGTAAGAGAACTTGGGATTCGTTGCATTTTGAAGGCTAGGAATTCGAGAGATCCAAGAAATGTAAGAGTATTTAAAATACCTGCTCTCAACTGGGATGCTAAGGACTATATCGATTTAATTGACTGGAACAAATGTACCGTAACCGAACCGCCTCTTACAATGAATATTTCTACCGACGATTTAATAACAGCACTTCAGAGTAAATCTGCCATCACCATTAAACAATTTCCATGCCACACTCAAGCTGTCGAGCGATGTATAAAGATCATCACTGAAGCATCAGGAAAAGTTTGTGGTCATGACTCAAGAGACGGGTACATTCGCGTAAAATTTGATGCGAGGAGTGATCTGCCATCATTTGAAAACAAAAATCAATACTACACTATAGATCCAAAAAAGCAAAACTGAGTAATAAGTAAGTTAGATCTACGATGAGAATAAGTACAAGTAGCCGAAAAAGGGAGGAAGGGGTGGGTGAAACTCGGCAAGCAGCCATTTCCTCGTGGTGAATTCTGGGTTGAGTAATTGATAAAATATGTATATTATACTAAATAAAGACAATTAATACAATAATATTAGGTAGCCTATCACTTACTCAAGCGAAGAGCTGCTTTTATATATTTTAGGGGCACTGGGGCGCAGATAAAAATTCTTTTATTTCTTTCATATTTTTTTAGTTACTATATACATTGATTGCTAACTTTTTGACGCTATAACGAAAACGATATATGACCTTGAAAATTTGACTCCTTTAAGGCCCATGGGGCGCGGCCAAAGTTTAAGCGAAAATTTAAAAAAAAAAATAGCGAACATGTCTTTATACCCTTCAACTTTTTATGACTATACCAAATTAATTTTCCGAAAAAAATTTTTTCGGCCCGCCCTAACACATGCTTTAGCACTGTTTGCGGTGACTGTGTAGCCCATTGGACCACCTACTATCAGCAATAAAATATTCAGTAATATTTGGCAACATCGGTGTGGCGTTTAGTTCTGTTATGCCGGTGCACGTGTTTAGGGATGGCGTCCAAACAGAAAAGGGGTAAGTGATCATTCTAATAAAGTATTTTGATTAGCATTATTTAGAAATCAATAAAATATGTATTAAATCATTTCCCTGATGAAAATGCATGCAGAGATAGTAAGCAATAGTTACGTACTGATCGGCTAAATATTTTGTACAGCACTTTGGATATTCGGAGTTAGTTTAGTTGATGAAATAATTTGTTTTTCTTTTCAAATTTCAAACTACCGCTCACCGATGAAGAACTTGAACAAATGTTAGGCAATAGCGACGACGACAAGGTGAGCGTGGATGAACCTGATGGTAGAAACGAAGTCAATGTAGTTCATTTTGAATCACTGATTCAGCACCAGGACCTGATTTTTGAGTCTGCGGAGAATGAGTTGGATGATTATGTGCCCTTATCTATAGTAAGAGATGAGCTGCTTCTAGAACAACAGAAACCAATTAAGAACAAAGAACTATTTGATCAACCAAAGAGAACTATTTGGCCAACAGGAAATCTCTCTAGATTCACAATGGGAGTTGAATGACTGTCACTAGTATTGAACAATATTTGACTATTTTTCGCAATATTATTCTGGGAAAACTTGTGAAAACGAAGTAGTATTCGGGCGATGCGGGCAAATGAGAAAAAACTGTTGAAGTCTACAGCAAAGGAGCATCGAGTATTGATTGGAATTCATGTTCTCATGGGCACTTTTGGACTACCAAGATTAAGAGCATATTTTATGAAGAGAATTGAAATACCAGTTATTACTCAATTACCTAGAGACCGAATTTTCAAACTAAGGAACTTTCTACATGTAGTTAATAACCTCGGTGTTTCAGATGAACCTAAGAAATCAAACAGTCTATCATTGATGCTGTTCGCAAAAAGTGTACCAATTTACAGAGAACCAAAAAACTGTCCATTGGCAAACAAGTGATCCCTTTTACCGGTACTAGAAGTTAACGTCAGTGTGTCAAAGACATAATAAATCGCGTTGGTTTAGAAAGTTCGTTATAACTACACCTTCTTGGTTAGTATTAGACATTTCTATTTACCAAGGTGCTCAAGCTTGGCTAAATGTTATTCCCGATAAAGAATTAGGAATAGGTAGATGTGTAGTAAAAAAACTTTCCAGGGCATACAATTTTTTTTATCGATATTTCATGAACTAAACTATTAGATTATTTATTAAACAAACACATATTATCTATTAGGTGTAGGAACGGATTCCTAGGAATGTTAAGAAAATATTAAGAAAGACCAAGACCTAACAGAGGTTCGCAGATGGGACAAGATAAACTCAAAATATATTCTCGTTCCATGCCCTAATTCAATAATTACAAACGCCGTATGGGGAGAGGGGTGACCGATTAATTTCATATTATCGCATTTGTATGCGAATATATACTAAAGTAAGTCCAACTGTATAAATTACTGGAGGTCTCATATATTTTTTTTTAAATAAAATAGGTATATGATGCAATATTTGTTTTGCTTTATTTAAACTCCAACAAAGGCATTTAATCACAAGGACAAAAATTGAGCAAAACCAATTCTCGGGACTGAAGAGAATTAAAAGCCAAGACCTCAAGTTTTAGTGTTTTAACCGACTTTAAACAAATTAATTTGTTTATGTATTTTCAAACATTTCACTGAAATGGTGTAAGCGATTGTTATGTATATTTTCTGCAAACTATACAGTATGACTCAACGGTGGTCCAGTATTAGTTTCATCAAGCTATGTCTAAGAGTATGAGTGAGAGTAAGTTGAGCAAAATTAGAAAAATAAATTTTTCTGTTCAAACATTTTCAGGATATTGCCGTCAGGAAGAATCAAATGTCTTAGTATTAGTAGTTAAGATTTTCAGAGTAACTGATACTGGATCTGAGGTCAAAATGGAGAATTCAATAGAGTTGTCATAAATGCATGACTCTTATATATTTATATTAAAATTTAGCCACTAAAAACTATGGAGAAATTTGTTCAATAAAAATAGAACCCCTGAAAGGACGGTCACTGAAAATTATGAAATAAAATTCCACCATCGTGCCGTTCGGTTAATTTACCTAATACTGATACTGTGGTCGGTGCAGAAATTGAATAAATTATAAAATCAAAAATATTTTTAACCCTTACACAGCTCCACATAAAAAATGTTTTTGATCCGTGACCATGGTATTCCTAAGTATTTCTTGACGCAGAATCCGCATTCGATACACTCTCTGCACCCCTTCTATACCCTTTTGGACATATAACTTCGTGATAAAAGTCCTTGATAATGCAATGAAAATATGGTACATGGTGAATGGCGGTCGGGATCTAAGCCTTCAAAAGGGTATAAACTAGTGAGAGCAAGTGTTCTTGTTTTTATTGCAAATACTCGCTATGTATTAAAAAGAATCTCCTTCAATTGCTTTGATCGTACTCTGAAAGGAGCGAAACTACTCCCCGAATCCCCAATAGTGGTTCTAAAATCTTTTAGATCCGGAAAAATGCACTTTGGGGTTTTTAGGGGTATTTAATTCTGAGAGGGAATCCATCTCTGTAGATTTCTTTTTCACTCCAGCATTCAGTATATTTATTTATTTCATCAGCCCTCGTTTACAAAGATATTTTACATGAGTTATGTCAATACAAACTAAAGTTGCAGTATGTGTGTATAAAAGACTTTGTAATACACTGTAGTATATAGATTAGTATTTGATATGATAAATGAAACAAAAAATACAGTAATAGGTACACTAAATAAATAATTTTACCGTAATCAAACAGAGAAAAATAAAATACAGGATAAAAAATATATAAAATGTATAACCTTTTTTGTATAACGACTTTGAATTCCAATGTATTTATCGTATTGATTGTAAGAATTTTTTAAAGATTGAAGATAAAATGGGGTTTATGACATGAAATACTGGTGAAAGAAAAATACAGTGAAAAAAATCTATAGAGATGAATGGACTCCCATTTGTCTTCTCTCTCAGAATTAAAAACTCCATGCATCTTTTCAGTCCTAAAAATATTCCGAATCCTTTTTGGGATTTGGAGAGTAGATTTTGCTCCTTGCAGGGTGCGGTCAAGGCAAGGAGATTCTCGTTAATGCACGGCGACCATTCTGTAGTATAAACACTCCCTCCACCCCTGTGTTCCTCATCCAGCAAGGGGTAGTTTATATTCTTCTGGAGGCTTGATTTCGGAGCGGTATTCATCCTCTACCATATTTCCTTTGCAATCCCATTAGGGAGAATTGTTAGCGCCGCACTGAAGCCCCTGGAATTAAAAAAGAAGAGCACCAGAGAATAAAAGTCCCCATTCATCCCTTAATTTATTCATAAATTTACTTTATTGAACGGATGTTTTGGCCTCTACACGAACAATTAAGTGACATAAGAATTTTTTTGACCTCAGCATCGAAAAATAAATACAAATACCATGGTCAATCAGCGAATTCAAAACTTTTTTGTAGGGCTCTTTTCTATGTATGAAAACACCCAGAAAATTACTGGAACTCCCTGTTTCCCCAACTGTTTTCACGGTTCCCCGATTTCTCCGTAATTTTTAATAGAAACTTATCGCTAACTGTTCTGCTCTGCAACCTGGAGTGTTATTTCTCTACCCACTGTATATCAATGTACACGTCTTACAGGCCAAAAAGGAAAGAGGTAGAATATTTGTGTTACAAGAGTGTTACAATCCTTTTAATTAAATATTCTTTAGTAATCCAGTTTATTTCAATAACTCAAGAGTGATTTGAGTTTTCATATGAGAGGGGATAACACCTCATATTTCCTTGGTTAATGGAGTTAGCAATGTCGAGATCCAAACCCTTTTCCTATTATTAGCTGTAATATTTCATGTTGTAGAAGCTTTCAAGCAATGGTCTCTACTATTGTGAAGCAGTGCACAGCTATGGGGCTTATGATATTCATATAGAGGCTACTTCAAGTCAATGGCGCACCTAATACCTTTATATTTTATTCATACGTTTATTTAAGCATATTTATAAAAAGTAAAAATTCTTAATTACAGATGTTTGTTTAAATGTGCGGTAGTGGTATCTACTCCAAATTGATATACTACATTTCGAGACAAATAATGTATTCAATTTGGATCAATTCGGCCAATAGTCTCACATATAATACTAGTCGATAAATTAAACTTGTATGGTTTTAGCAACAACAGCGCCCACTTAATAAGTTCTACCTAACCAATTTTTTCCAATATTTATCAATGCAAAACACAAACTCAAATCTTCTTCCAGCAAAATACGGTGTTCCTCGGGGATCGAATTTAGGGCCAACACTATTCTTGATTTATATAAATGATCTGCCAAGCATTGCCCTGTATGCAAACTTTGTTGTATTCGCTGACGATACAACCGTAAGAGAATAATTTAAATATGTTAAAGACTTAATATCTGAAATAATTTCGACACTAGATCCAGTACATGATTTATTCATAGCTGATCAGTTGACACAAATAGATTCCAAAACTGAAAACGTGGATTTTACTCTAAAAAATTTGGGAAGTAATGAGTTATCGCTTACCTAGTAATGAAGTATAATTCTTGGGAGTCTATATTGATAAAAATTTAACTTGAGAAACACATGTAAATTATATCTGTACGAAAGTAAGCAAAAACCTAACATTACTTACAGCATGCCATGACCTGATAATTCTATTATTTCTTACACTATTTTGATTTGGGGCACTCTTTTTCTGCAAGCAATCTTTGGTATCCAAAGAAAAACCATCAGAATACTTGCTGGGCTTAAGTATAGAGATGACTGCAAACCTGAATTTACTGCGTTAGGTATCCTTACATTACCATGTGCCTTCATCTTGTAGTCACGCTTATACGTAAAAGAAAATGAAGATAACTTACTACCCATAGTCAAATTCATATAGTTACCCAACACGAAACTGGAATAAAATAAATATCAACTTTTTAGGGTTAAATAAAACACATTGGAACAAATTGTTATTAATTTAATTAAGCAACTTAACTTGAACAAGTTTAAAATCTCCATAAATAAAATTTTGCTAATAAACTCGATCGACCAGCGATGTTGGGGTTCGTTGGTCGAGTCCTGCATTTGGATGGGTAACAAAATATCTCGTCTATTAGTTGGTAGGTTATCTTTGTAGCGAAATAAGACCGTTAAGTCGCTTATTAAGGCAACTGTTTTTGCTGCAGAGAAAATCCCAAGGCCTATTGGCACACCAGAAAGGCAGAGCGATGGCCTGGGTGCGTTAAAGTTGATAGCCGAAGACTGTGGTTTGGAGTCCACGCAAAACCGTAGGTCCCTACTAGCACAATGGGCCTTGAGACCTGAATCTTGTAATAATTCTTGGGAGATCACGGTATTTGGTCCGTTTTTTCTCTTCTTTCAAACCGATGTTTGACTCACCAGTTGCCGAGACTTGATCACAAACATCACCTTGTGTTGATGATCGAGGAGGACTATATGAAGCTTGTTGGCTCAGCCTGACTATCGGGAAATTTTGGCCAATTTTTTATTGGTTCCTAAAAATAAAAAAAAGACCCAAACATCTTGAAAATTTAGTAAAAAACAATTTTTTTTAGTTTATATATCATATTACTATTGTTTCTAATCATTTAATAGTTAAAAAATTGTATTAAAAAAACATAAAAAATTGAATACGCTGCCTTTTTTGGATTTTTCTTTGGCTAATTTTATCATGCTGCAAAATTTGTAAATGTGAATATTTTTATTCCTAACTTTTTCTGCATTAAATGCTACATTGATCTAAAAGATAATGCATTTATAACTTATATTATAGTTAGTTATTTTCTATGGACCTGTCAATAGTTTGAAGCACAAAAAATCAAGAGATAACTATATTATATTGTTATTTTCATATACTAATAAATATCAATAGCCCTCAAAAATGGCCACTCAAGAGAGTATTTTATATTCCCTTTAAAACCCATTTTGATTTGTCTTCTTAGCTTGTTTAGCTTCGAGCAATTCATTTTTTTTTATAGGCCGCGCGCAAAAAATTTGAAATAAACGAAAATTCGCACACATTAAAAATACAAATTTTGCAATTTTCGTCAATATCGAGTTTTTAAAAACCACGGCATTTACAAGAAACTTGCAGGAGGACTTTTGTTTAGGCAATTAGTCAAACTTTCTTTTTTATAATGAGCAATTTTTTATATCTTCAAAGGATAACGAGTTATCAGTAAAATAAGGCTTTTTTCACCGAAGTTGTGATTTTCTGGGGGTGCGCGGCACCCCCACAATTGAATTTTGTGGTTTTGTGGTGTTTAATCCTCGCACTAACAGTTACGGAACGAAAATCTTAGACAACATTTTTCGGTTTGTTTGAGATTTTTGACATATTTCTAGCTCCTAAAGATGCAGTTTACTAATATTGTCAGCCCACAACGTATGTCCTCGCGATAACAATTTTTATAATTAGAGTATGCAATTCTTACGCTGCCTTTAACCATTTTTTGACCCGATACATGGCATTTAGAGCATTTAATATATAATATGTTGTAGCGAAATAATATATATTGTAGGTCGTGTTTCCATCTAAGCTGGGGCTCATTCAATGTATTCTCTCAAGAGATATAATAAACAATATCCCCTTAGAAAGATATGAATACGATGCGATGCGATAAACCCCAGATAATAATTCAGTGCGTCATTTACATTTTTTATCTGGGTGTATAATTTAGGAGTAACTGCATGGAATTCACTGTACAGAGACATAATTTCCAGTGGTTTACGATTGTCTGCCCAAACGAGAAACAATACATGAATCACTTAGAACTCCCGTGCTCAAGCTTACGGCCTTATGCTGTAATAGATGAGTACTTTCTGGATTAAAACACAACATATTGAAATATTTTTATTTCTCCCCTTCGTAGCCCAGGGCCGCTTTTACATGGATATTATCATTGGCGGAGCCAGGCGGGTTTTTAGTCAAAGTTTGTATAATCATGTACAAGGTTATTTGTTATAATTTGACACACTTAACTCTTTTGTTCTTAGCATCCTAAAAAAAGTTTAAAACAAAAGTTGTGAGTTTTGTATCTATAGAGTTTTTAGATAAATTTAAATAACAATGGCGTGCATAGGTCGCATGATACAAAATGGTGATTTTTAAAATGGAACACACTGTTTATTTTTACATTTTCTTTCAGTTATTATTTTCTCTGATTTCAAATATATATGGTGTGATAAGTCTGCAATATTCTTCTATTTATCGGACAGTTTGCTCCAGATTTGTATATTTATGTGCATAATTGTAAAAAAATGCAGAAAATCTTGATAAAACAACAATATTACCGCAGACCTATCAAACCATATATGTTTTAAATAGGGGAAAAGATCTAAAGGAAAGTATGAAAATGAACGAGCATTCCATTAAAAAAAATCACATGATTCTTTTTAGGGTGGAAATCCTTTATGGACACCTTTGCAGTAGTGTGGGACTCCCGTGGCATACCCACTAAAACCACCTCTCTTCAGATTGTGGGGGGCATCCTAGGGCCATTATCACTTTACTTCAGGATATCCATCTGCCGTTAAAGTTGATATTTATGTCTACATTTCCTACATCACATGACCTATGCAGGCTATTGTTTTACTACCACATCAACGTAGAGGAGTGGAAGTATAGTAAAAAAAATTTCAAAAATATTTTTGTTGAACCTGGCTTAAAATGTCACAAGAGTCCACATTTTAAATTTGAGCGAAAAACTTTTTTTGTGCGCAAGTTTTCTCAGGAGTAGTTTAAGATATTGAAATTTGGTACAGATATGTACAGTTAGTTACCGCTTGCAAATGAAATCGGCAATTGGTCTATAGTAGTGTAGTAGTATAGTGACCTTCATAATCACGAAGAGCTTCGAATGGTCATTTTGAAAGAATACGAAAACATACTGTTTTTCGAGGCTTAATTTCCAGCATGCCAAGGACTAGACGAGGTCCATCACAGTATTATAGTTAGTTACTTTCACATCCACTACGTGGATGTGGAAGTATAGTAATCTTAAAAAAAGTTTCAAAAATATTTTTTGTTGAAATAGATTTACAATGTCACTAAACATCGAGATTTTAAATTTGAGGAAACAAAGTTCTGTCTGTCGGTCTTTAACTTTTTCTTGCCCGCACCATATCTCTGGAATGGTTTAAGATATTGAATTGAAATTTTATACAGGTAGCAAGATCTGGAACTGGAATATTCTTTGAACTTATACGGTGAAGAGTTGGGGGTAAATAGGGGTAAATAGGAGAAAATAAGTAAAGCAAGCTGGTAAGAGTACAAAATTTGGGAATTTGGTTTATATGCTAGAAGCCAAGGCCTCAGACTTTTTTATAATATTTCCATAAGCCCCGGACCACCCCCAATAAGTTATTCACTTGAGATTTATATTGTTATAACGACACCTGGAACTAGATTATATTTTGAGATGATTCCATTGAGAGTTTAACCCCCAGTTAAATAGAAGTAAATATAGGAAAATAAGTAAAGCAAGCTGGTAAGAGTACAGAAATTTGGAATTTGGTGTATATACCAGCCTCGGATTTTCTTTTGTAATATTTTTCAACTTCCCCATCAACCCCTATCAATTATTAAATGGGTTGATAACACAAAATTGAGATATTCACTTGAAGTTTGGTACGCGTATATATTATAACCACATATGGAACTAGATTATATTTTGAGATGATTCCGTTGAAGGGTTGGGGGGGATAAGTAGATGTAAATAGGGGAAAATGAATAAAGCAAGCTGATAAGCGTACGGAAACTTGAGATGTGGTGTATGTACTAGAAGCCGAGGCCTCAAATTTTTTTGTAATATTGTTCATCCCTAACCACCCCCATCCCATTATTAAACTGGTTGATAAAATAAAATTGAGATATTCACTTGAAATTTGGTACACGTAATATTATAACGACATCTGGAACTAGATTATATTTTCTTATGACATCTGCCTCAAGTATTATTAAAATTACTATGACCAATTATTTCCACATATTAGAGTGCAAATATAGTCAAAATGTTTTCCTTTAAAGAGACCTGGATGGAAAATCTGGATGTGGAAGTAGTGATACCTGAAGCAGCGGTTTATTTGATTGCTTCTTGCTGCCTACTTTGCTGGTGTTTAATAACATTCTCGACCAATCAACCTACAATACAAAAAAAATCATTCAAATTGGGCAAATAGTTTTAAAAAAATTAAAATTAAAACGTTGCTTAACGTTCGGGGTACTAGTTCCAACTTTGAGCACTATAGAATGATTAAATTAACAAATAGATTTTCGGTCACTTTTTTCAAACTGGCTCACTCTGCTATGGTATGAATGAACTCGATACAACTTTATTAATATGTTGTTCAAATGTTGCTTTACACCCTCGTTCAGTTTCCCCAGCATTTTATTTGATATTTTTCACAATACGGAAGAAAATATTCACATACAATTAGCTTACCTACTCGTGGATGTGAGTTTTCTGCCAAGGGAAACACCGTAGGCGCGTAAGCCCCCAAAACACCTGATACTTTATTTGCCGGACCTTTTTTAGATAAAGCCCTTAATAAAACTTTATCGTGATGGAGGCGTGTTGGAGACAGGTATCCCGGAGTTATTCGAATCATACAATATCGCATGGTCAGGAGTAATAAGCCAGAGGTGGGTCTGAATGAAAATAAAAGGGTTATTAGCGAGGTTATTAGTTTTCAAATAATTTTCACCCATAGTACGTGCAAATTAAAAATTTAGGGCAACAAAAATTAATAAAAGGATCATCTCTGGGATTTAAGTAGGTAATAAACTGGAGAATGAGATGATGCATTATTTGCACTTCCAAGTTCCGGGAAAGTTAAAAAAAATTTGGAAAAACTTTTCGATTTTCGATTTTTTTACTGTAGAGGCCAAAATAATGAAAATAGAGAAAGAAATTCTCAACAAACGGTGTAGCTTGTCTTTTTCTCTACAAAAAAGGTCTTTACAAATTTTTGTCTTACTTAAGCCGTTTAGAAGATAAATCGAGTTTTCCACTTATAGTTTTAAGCCGCTTCGAAATGCGCAAAAAATTAGAATTCTCCAGGAGTATCGTACGACCGGGCTCATCGATCGATAATTCTTACTATTCAGAGCCCCTAAAAACAATGAAAATAACATAAAATGTAGAGAAGAGTCTCAGCTTTAATGTGGAACTAATCACAAAATTCATAAAATATATTACCAAAGAGGGAAAGTGTCAAAATGGCTTAGTGAACTTTGTACAGTTGATCCACAGATTTATTCATATCTTTGCCGAGAGTCGTTAGAATGATAATTCATTTGGCTTATATATTCTTATATAATGACATATTAATCCAATTAACATTTTATTGCAATTACTTTTGTTGGAAAAATATGTCTTGCAATCAAAGTAGAGGGTATAGTTCCCATCGATCAATCACTTCTAAATTTTGGAGTTCAATTCGCTATATCTTAGGTAATAATAACAGCACAGTCTTAATTTTTGGATTATAAGTACAATAAAACGCATTCTTTCGAATGACTTTAGAGTTTTTTAAATGCGCGCAGTACTTTTTGAATTTGCCTACATTATTCATACATTCAGAAAATGCACAATTATAGAGTAAAACATATGCAACTTATTTGTTTCTTAACATTCTTCAATGAAATTTTCACGAAATATAGATAAAAGTACGTGGAATCGAATCTATTCAGTAAAAAAGCACCCATTGTTACGAGAGAAATAGGCAGGATACATAAAACTCAAAGATGTGAATAAATCAACTGTCTAAAGTTTACTAAGCCATCTTCTAACACTCTTTTCTCTATGATAAAATTTTTTATGAATTTTGTAATTAGTT
The DNA here is from genome assembly GCA_963583905.1 of Stenurella melanura. Classification (NCBI taxonomy): domain Eukaryota; kingdom Metazoa; phylum Arthropoda; class Insecta; order Coleoptera; family Cerambycidae; genus Stenurella; species Stenurella melanura. The sequence goes on along the minus strand of OY757312.1, from coordinate 16,414,124 downwards.
CCACATTAAAGCTGAGGCTTTTCTCTACAGTTTACGTTGTTTTCATTTTTTTAGCGGCTCCGAATAGTAATAATTATCGATCGATATGTCCGGTTGTACGAAACTCCCAGAGAATTCTCATTTTCCGCGCATTTCAGAGCGGCTCAAAACTGTAAGTGGAAAACTGGAATTTTCTCCTAAACGGCTTAATTAAGACAAAAATTTGTAAAGACCTATTTTGTAGAGAAAGAGACGAGCTACAAATTTTGTTGAGAACTTTTTTCTGTATTTTCATTATTTTAGCTGTTTTTTGAATTTTTCCGGAACTTGGAAGTGCAAAGAATGCATCATTCCATTCTACAGGTTATTAACTACTTAAATCCCAGATATAATTCTTTTATTAATTTTTGCGAGGTTTTTACAACATTTTGCCTTTATTGCCTGTACTACTAGTGATTACTGACAAAATGTATGTACAGAGTGCATGATTTATCATTTTACAACTTATAGCAGAAAGCTGAAAAGAGTATACGTTTTCTAATTTTGCAAAACCGGCAAATTTAGAAAAACAGGGATTAATATAGTAACTTCAAACCAACTCTTCTAACTGTACGCTCACTTATTCTGGTTTCGTGAACCTCTTCCAGTTCGTTTCTTGTTTGAACTGTGGTTCAACTCCTATTTCGTAGTATTTGTTTTCCCACATACTCTCGAACTTGCCTCCATCTTGCGACATTACGATGGATCGTCGATTTCGATTTACCAAACATATTGACATCAGTGTAGGATCGACGATTCTTGACCATTGCTGCAGACACAGAACAGCCATATTTCGAAAATTATTTTCATACAAGTGCCGCATAATTGCATAATTTGGAGTTCCAGCTTGATTCTGGTCGAAGGGTGAGGCTCCCAAAAAAAGGAAAAGGAACCTGTTAAAACTTCATTAAACTCCGTAACATTTAAGTTACCGGTAGATCAAAAAATTCTGCGTAAAAAGAAGTGTAATAATATAAGAACAAAGCACACACCAAATTGAAATTTAAAAATTGCTGTAAAATGTTTATTAATAATAGTATAAAGTAAACACGTGTCTAGTGCATTGGCCGTTGCGGCGTAAACGGAAACTACCAGAGATCGACCATTTCAAGATGCCTTCAAGTGGATTGTGTCAGCAATCTGTTTTTATAAGGTAATATAAACATACCAGCTGTGGATGAAAAGAGATAAGTTTTTGTCAGTAGTAGTTTATAGTAATTTTTTAGTGTATTAGTTTATTTCTTTCTTAAAGTTGAAAAAAAAATTGAAAGCAAAATTAAAAAGGTATTAAACATTGGTAGTGAAATAGAAAACTACCCGGAATTGGAAAGCGGCAGTTTGAAAGTAACAAACAAACAACAAACTAATATACAGGGTGTACAGAATATTTTCTCGGGCCTGTTTCTCATAATCGCTGTAATAAGCTCCTTCTACCGCGAGACAGGGCTCTTTCTTGCACTTCCACCGTAAATGGACATTTACCTGTGAAACGGTTAATGAATAAAAGATCCTTGCAGCGAGATAATGTATGTATGTCTTGGCAAACAAACGAATTGGAGGCACTGATGCAGGATGTTCAAACGAAAACACAGATTTCTGGGAAACGTGAAACCATATACGGACGCAAGCGGACAGAAGGAGGTGTGTGGTTAGAGGTTAACCACAGATTTAATAAAATAAAATAAAATATCTTGAATTATCATATATTGCAAATGTATAATACAATAATATAATATTGTTTCAAGTTAAAACAAACAGTAAATTAAAAATTATAAATTTTTTGTCAGGATATTATTCTTGAAGTATATTTTATTTTCTTTCTTGGTTACCGCTTTTCATTTCTTTTTGGGGAGCTCTATATGAAATGTACATGTAGCTTCTATCTTAAAATGAGTACGCTACAAGGTGCACACTGCTGGATTAAGAAACAGAAACTTAGAAGGAGAATAAATAAGAGATGATGAAAGATGGAAACTTAAAAGAAGCATGGAAACTAAATAGAAGCATCTCGCAAACGCCTACACTTCCCATCCGATGATGAGAGATGAAAACTAAAAACAGGCATGGAAACTTAAAAGAAGTATCTCACAAGCACCTACCGCGGTATATAAAAACATCCAAGGTTGGTTCCTGCACGCGGTTTGGCCATCCGTTCGGCGGTCAAGTGAAGCCGCCCAGTCATGGCATGAATATGTTACAGCGAGTAAAGGATGTTAGTAGTGGACCAAATGACTGCATTAGACCGTTCAATTTCCCACCAATTAAAGTCAAATTAGAGTTAACAAAATCAATCAAAGTATATACTATTATTATTTTAAATTATATTTCAATTATCTCTGCAAATTATTTATGTATTACTGACGGCAGGCTATTTTATTTTAGGATTATATTAAGGTTAAGTGAAAGAATAGTGGCTTGGTTAAACTTCATCTTATATTCTATCTTTTTACATGTAGGGAAAAGACGTGCTTTTATTATAATTAATTTACGTATTAGAAGTCACTCTTATTTCGAATACAATAATGGCTGATTCGTCCCTGTTCCTGCAATTGAGCTACAGGATTTGATATAAAGATTCGTATGTTACATATAAGAAACGAGTGCTCCCTCTTTCTTAATAAACAAATTCCAATAAATATCTTCTTTTTTGGATCCGCCGCTGCGGATGCCCCTCTAATACAGTCCATGGGGGCTTTCGTTCGGTTTTCGATTATTGTACATATAGGAAAGTATGGCACCTGCGGGACTCCGGCCTTGTCAGTTTGTGTTGACCGCCTTGGGGTATTTTTCTAAGAATTGTTTGCATTATATATCCACTATATGACCATGTCCAACGGCTATCACACATAAAATAATAGACATTACGATCCTGTTGTTGCAGAACTACCAACTTACCGATATTGCAGCAGGACACAGTATCCTATCTACTGATTTTCCTCGACATATCAACTTCTAATCCGCCTATTTATGTTGAAAGTTACATGAGCTGGGTTAAGTCTTTGTTGTTTTATCAAATAAAATGCCGAGTTTATTGCCTCAAACATGGATATATTTTTGAACATATGAACAGTGTTTATAAGTTATTTGATCTGGAAAATAAATAAGTTATAATGAAAGCAGATATAGCGGCACAAACTGGTTTAAAGTTAAAAGTATAATGGGAACAAAATTCACTCTACTGTCGAATGTGACATTATTTAGAAATAAAAATAGAAAAGCTGAAAGTGGGGGCATTGTTACTCTAAAAGATTGTGACGCCTTTCATACTGGATGTTGTATTCGTAAGTAATAGTTGTACTCCATAACAATATGCTCAGTAGTATTTATTAATACTAAGTTCTTGGAAAATATATTCTTTTACAAGATCACAAGACTAGGCAAGAAAGTATTAAAATCTTAAAAAGCTATCCACTTAAACTTTTTTGCAGACGAATATAATTTATTTGTTGTATACTCATTTGGCTTATAATCGTTTTAGAATAAGGACTATGGCCTTGTAAGTATTCATACCTCTTTTACCTTTTGCAACTTATAAGCTTTTAACGCGACCCATATTTTTAAACATTTCTAATTAAGTTCAAGTTATTGATATCTATTCTATGATTGCAAATCAACGGCATATTATAAAACACTTGACTTTTCAGATCTTTATTATTTAATACGAGCCATGTGTTTCCTAAATCAGGTTATAATGGAACATTTCGTTTGTCCAATATACTTCAAACTACAATCCGTGTAACCGGCTGTCGTAAATTCCCGATTTCGTGTTTCATTCAGTTTTATCGTCTGCGTCGTTTAAATCCTGTCATTCAGTTTCTCGATGAACAGACAACAGTTATATATAAATTTCAAACATCCAACTTACACCACGGGCAAGCCACCATGTGTATGGAATTGATACAAATTTTGAATTCTCTCCTGTTAGCACATTTGGTTCGGTTTGAAAGTTCAAAGAATCTCAGACGGTCTCTTTAGATCTACATAATAGGGTATCTAAAACTCTATTCTTAGCTGACATTTTTTCTTTCGCAAATATCTGTTCATAATAATAATAATAATAATAATAATAATAATAATAATATATGTATTTTCCGTAAGACAACATTACATTGTATAGGAATGGTCAAGCACAGTGCCTTACAAACTAATTAGGGAAAAATTCAGACACGGAATATAAGCATTTTGAAAGCAAAAACAATTTTTTCGATTTAAATTTGAACAAATTCCTTGCTGACTTGGATTCTGTGGGTAAATTATTGAACATTTTAGGTCCTATATAAGTTGGGGAATTACCAGTATTATTGAGTTTTGCGAATGGTATACGAAGATCCTCTCGTTTTCGCGTATTTACATTATGTATTGCCCTGTTTTTATAAAACATCTCTATTTTTAAAAACATGAACACAAATTTCAAAAATAAATAGAGCTGGTAAAGTTAAGATTTTGTACTCTCCAAAAAATTCTTTACAAGAATGAGTAACAGAGATACCTGCCGTACAACGTAATATACGTTTTTGTGCAAGAAACACATTCTGTGAAAGAGTGAAGTTTCACCAGAAACAGACACCGTACCTTACCCTAGAGTCTACTTGGGCAAAGTACAAATTTAGTAGCTGTTCCTTGGTTAATATTATTTTAATATTTCTGAACAGAAAAGAGATTGAAGTTAATTTAGAAATCAGTTGTGTACAGTGCGATTTCCAGTTTAAATATTCGTCTACATATAGCCCTAAAAATTTTCCGCTTTCATTAGAATTGGTCAAAGATTCGCAATGTTTTTGACGATTATGGAATTGAATTATCTGAGCTTTTCTGCATTAAAGTATAATTGGCGTTAGTTGAAAGAGATTGATACTTTATTTATAACGTTATTACATTTGATTTTTAATTTACTGCTTATTTCATCTGAAGTAGTGGTAGAAATGTCGTTAGCATACATAGAAAAGAATTGTTTTGTTAACGTGGAGTCAAGTCCATTTACATATAACATAAATAGCACAGGGCCCAATACCGACCCCTGTAGTACCCCATGCTTAAAAGACTGCACTCCGAATTGATCCTGTTTACCTTCCCGGCAGTGACGTGTTGCATACTAACATATTGTTATCGGTTTTCTAGACAAGATGTAATCCAGTTTAAAGACTTTCCTCTAATGCCATGGTTATACAGCACTCTCTTTTCTCAATATAAGTCATTATTTGATTATAAAAAGAATTTAACGCCGTTATCATCGATTTGTCACATTTGTTTAAAAATGGTATCAGACGATCTAAGTAACAATACTCAAATAATTTGGAAAAAATAAATGGTATTGTGATAGGCCTATAACTCTCTAACAAATGTGGATCTTTATTTTAAAGAATAGGTACAACTTTTCCCACTTTTAAAGTGTCTGGGAACATTCTTGATTCAAATGACAAATTTATTAAATAGGTAGGTTTTACCAATGATTTTAATACTTTTTTTACTTAAAAACTGGGTACTCCATTCGGACCAGATGATCTTTTGTTCTTAAGCTTATTATGTAAGAATGAAAATAACTCGAGTTCCGTAAAGGATGTTAAAAATAATGTATGTTCTATGTGATATCATTTAAAATAGGTATTTGATTTATAATATTAATGGGCCAATAAAGAAATGATTAAATAACGAGACGATGCTCTCAGGATTTTCAATATGTTCGTCATTATTTATTGTAGTATTGTTATGTTTTTTATTTTTATTTGATAATTCTGCTATAGATCTCCAAGCCGCCTGTGTGGGGTTATTTCAATTAACAATTTTATTCCGGTAGTAGTTCTTTTTTGTTTCATTTATTACATTGTTATGCATCTTCTTTGCCTCATTGGAAACCGAGTTCAATTCGGGATACGTTCTCCTAATAACGTAAAGATTCTTCAAACGTATACTAGAAGATTTCACATCGTCATTTACCCATTTCTTATCATTTAGGGGGAAACTTAATAAACGACGAATGAAGATGTAGAAATGCATATTGAGAAGATATGTTATGTAGAATGGCTCTCTAAAGCAGTCCATATCTTTTACAACAGAAATGTCTACCGGTAATGTAATATTCTTTTTATATGAAAAAAAAATCGTTTTTGTTTTTTTTCGAAATATCTCGTTTCCGGTAAATCCTGCGACTAAAACACACCTTATCAATGTTACACGATATAAAAGTCTCAACAACTTTTGTCTAATGTACTTCGTTATTCAAATGCATACTCTACGAGTTACAGCCCACCGCATTGGTCTTTACCTACAAATACTTGCAACTCAGTTTTCATTCACTTCTAGATGAGATATTGACCTGAAATTCTGCATGTGTATAAGGTTCACATGACAATATATTTTGACTGATTACAGATGGCATTTCCAAGATCTGAAGATTTTTGAGGCCACAAATTATAAATGTGTGATCTAAATTTTTTATCATTAATTGTCTGATTCGACTGAAAGTTGGTATCTGCGTGTTACTGAGGTTGCAGAACTACACCTTTACGAATAGAGTTTGCCTCTATCATGTTCAAATTTTGTTGCCTTAATATTTCAGTTATTAGTTACTTTTGTAAGAAAAATAAACAACTCAGGATTGTAGTTTTGTTTCCCGTAAGAATAGGGGTGTCTAAAAGATGACTCTGTGTTTGTGAATTCCAACTTCAACACGAACCCAACAAAATCTTTCGAGAAAGATGCAAAAAAAAAGAAAATCGGGCATTATTCAGTTCCAGTTTGTCTTTATTTAAACACATAGAAACTGATAGAATTCTGCGAAAGGCAAGAAACTAGATGTAAATATTATACTCTTCTTCAAGGTATTTACTTTTAGTACATACGTTTTATATAATTAAACTAAATTAGTGAAAAAAACATAGCAGAAAGCACTTTAATACATTGACTGTAGCGGCTTTCACTATTCAATTTTTAATATTTCGTCCATATTCGTCTTTTGGAATTCAATTGGACTCTCACACAGCATGTATTTTAGGAGTTAGTTGAATAGTAATAATATCTTTCTAAAGCAACAAAAGTGAGAGAGAAATTTTATTTTCCAAAACAAAAATAATCCCCAGCCTACTACTTGGCTTGTATTACCGAGCGAAACCAATCAGTACAAAGATCTGAGCTTTATTTCAACTTTAATTTAGGAATAAATAAGAGTCCGAGAATGTCTGCATATTTTAGATAGCGGTCATTATCAACGGTATAGTTTCTGGTATCACACACACTACATGACAACACATGGGCCCTAATTAGAAGGTAAGTGACAGGCATTGTCCACTGGATCGTAACTCTTTGAACAGCCACCGTACGTCACATGCAAAGAAGGGCATTACACACGATGTCCTGCTATTGCAGGAAAAACTTGTATCTGTGGCTGCATCGGGATAAATGTAGCGGATAATGACCGAAATAAACTTTCAGGCAATCGAATTTAAGATTGGTTCGTTATCAAACTCGTGCCTTGGGTGAACGAGAGGTCACTACGAGGAAGGATCCTTAGTTTTACATACTAAATATTTTTTATCTACAGTCTTTCGAATAACACCTGCTTTTCGCACTCAGTAGGGAAATGATCATTCATTTATATACTGAGTGATTTAATGAATCTTGTAGATACAAAAAATTGCATTTCTATGCAAATACAGAAGGCAGAAAGACGATTAAAGACTTATTTAAATTGCGAGCGTTTAGAAATGAATGGGAGAAGTAAAACTCTTTTTCTATTTGGAGAACAAATTTTCAAAAAATTGAAATTGCAATTGTTGAGAATTCATATAAATACTAATAGTAGTAAATAGTTAATTATAGATAGTATATCAGATCTAGTCCGATAAAAACGAGAAACGGAACTGTCCCTTCTTAATTTTTCTTTTTCTATTTATATTATTCATTGTCGCTCCATGAAGTTGGCAAATTTGTTGTTTTAAGACTCGAGGGGTGGAGGAGAAATTCGCATTGAAATATCGCGAAATCGTGTTTTGTTTTTAATTTATAGAAAAACGATTTAAATAGAATTGAAATTGGCCTTGAAGAAAAAAAAATTCAGGCAATAGTTTCTTATTTTTCGACGAGGAATTGAATGCCGAAATGAAAAATATAAGTTTCCACAGGAAAAGCAAAGTTAACCACCCGTTTTAAGTGATTTTCCTTTATAATTCCCCATTCCACCAGCAATTAAAAAAAAGTTTTAAACAAGATTTGCTCAGATTCAAGGAAGACATAGGGAAAATTTGACCTTGAGTAGAGGTTCATTTTATTTTCTTATAGAAACCCATACTTCTCATATAGGCATTCCATTCCTCGTCGAAAAATATGAAACTTTTGTCTGAAACATTTTATTATCCGAAGGCAATTTTCGAAAATAATTATTGGCTAAAAATTCTAATTTTTATCATTATGATAATTTTTTACACCAAACATATTGACAGAAAAATTGCATGAGACAAAAGTTGTTGATTTCGCAGCAAGGAACATGACAGAATTTTTTCAAAAATATTTGACAAAAAAACAGCTGAAAAAATTTGACCAATTTTCAAACAGCCGTTTCGATTATTAAATGTGGTATGACCTCTTTAATAAATAATTAAAAAATAAATTGTTAATTGTACAAAAAAACTTTATCCCAAGTTCCTATCCCTTTTCCTTAACTCTTTATCTGCCAAAACTCATTATGTCTCCTAACTCCCTACCTATTTATCCAATCCAGCTGGGTTTTTTTTCACATTAAAGATAATAAATAAACTGTCATTCCAACCCCTTCCTTCATGCAATAAAACCCATTTATTAAAATGGTTTTTGCCCTTCCGCCCCTTTAATTTTAGTAAAAAGAAAATGCGGAAATTTTGTATCAACTGTTTGAAAATCCTGATATGATGAGGGCAAACCGACCTCGGGAACCGATCACCAGGTCAAAAAACGGTAAGGTATGGGGGGTTTACCCGAATTTACAATTTTTTTTGAAGCTGTGCTATTCTTGCACATATTTTCGTCCGAAAAATGCGTTCTTTCAAATGCGGTTTCCGGGAAACCTAATGGCCCGATTTTTGCTTACTTTTCACAACGTTGCGTAATTTCATTCCCTATTAATTTTATTTGAAACTCTTTTCTATAAAGTAAAAAACACATAAATTATCGGCGAGAGACAAGGACGTGATTTTAATTAAATGCGAATTTCTCCCCTACCCGTTGCATCTGAAAATCACAAATATTCCAGCTTCTTGTGACGACAATAATCTACGCAATTATCAAAAAAAACAGTCCTGTTTCATACTCAGATGTGCACCACTAAAACTATTTCCTATTTTGGCTTGGAATGTAATAATATATCACATTCTTTATATTTTCAAACTCAAATCATACCCCTATATACTACACCGCTCCCACATAATCTGCACTTTATTAGTGGCATTATTTGTGGTCAAGACATTGTAAATGACATCGAAACAGGCGGCACGTTCCCTTATTTCCTTAACCGTATCTTAAGGGTATTGTGTGTTGGTGTTCTTGGATAGGTTCATTCCTCTACCCTCTTAGCTCGCTTCCCCTGGTGGTTAATTAGGATAAGAAAGACCCTTCAGACGTCGACTTCTTACTGCTTTGTCACTCACCACCTTCACAAAGGGATGATCACTGAATGATGAAAGCGAATTAATTAGGGCCGGAGTTGTCTTTCTCTACTGAAGTTTGATGTTTGGGGTTCATGGAGGCTGCTTAGTGTTTGTCTCGCAATCGATAATTTAATATTCGAAAGGTAATAAGATTTTATATTCGAAGTAGTTTTGTTTATCAATGAGGAGTTCTTTATAAAAATGCCTTTTCTGTAAGTGTCATAAAATTATCGTTGTTTTTAAATATGTGGATAATTATGAATGTAAATATCCAGAAATAGAAATAATTCTATACATATTTAGAAAGAATAATAATAATAATAAATGTAAATAAATATATAACACAGCCAGACAAAAAAAAACTTTCTGGCCTGGGGATCTGACCATGTTTTTGGGGTCGCTGAATCCGAATACGAGGTCTGTTTAACTCCATCACATCAGAATTTTGCCATAACCTCAAAAAGTCCATAATTTAAGCGATTTCGACATCTTTTCACATTTCTAAGGTAAAACATCTAAAGAAATCAGTGGTATGTAGGAAGGCGAGAGAAATCAAGTAGAGTAAACCGCAGCTCTGAATCTCGTTTCGTTTTCGAGTTGTAGATGAAATCGAACAGCAGAACTTGCTCTTTATTTTATTTTAGATTTTATATAACAGGATTCATGAAAGAAAATACTTATACAGGGTGTTTCAAAGTTAAAGGTACATACGTTACTTGTGGATAGAGGGCACTTTGGCGGTTCCAAATTACCCGGCATTAATGCATCCATCGTCCTTCCTTACTGAGATACAAGATGTTTTATTGATTTTGGCCAAATCTTTCTTTGATCATAACCCTGTATAATCGGTTCATACTTAGAATTTGTTTCACTTATTTTTCTTAATAGAACTGAATAATAAACCAAAAAGAAATTCAGGTCCGGCTTAATAAGAAATTGACAATGTGTTGTATGTCAAACTCGACACCCTGTATGACAAAATTTTGTAGATCTGTTTCGATATTCGAAAAGAGCGGAAAAAATTGAATAGAATAGCTCACTTAATTTGTTTGCGCATTTCATTCATTAACCTTGATTACTTGCCTCAAATCCAATTTCAATGAAATATTCGAGACAGTTGGAATACTTATTTCAGGGTTAATTAACAAAAAAAATTTAACTTTCAGCAGTGACAATTCTTTCACTTCTAGACTAGGTAAATGAACTATTGTAAAATAATTTTAAGACCAATGTAGTTCACCTGATAATCTATGAAGGATATGTTGCCCACTGTGTTGCCCAATTAAATGATTGTTGAAAACACCGCACCAAATTCATACATATTAATAAACATTTGCAAAAAGTCTAAATAAAGTTTACCTGATACTCTATCAGGGAGAATGTGTGGCAGAATCAAATGATTGTTGAAAACAACGTACAATATATTAACAGCAAATCGATGTTGGGATTTATTCTGTCTTATAGCACGTGAATTCTTTTCTGTCCGAACATGTGAATTTCTTAAATTATAAACACCATCTCTTGTAAATTGTACCTCATCTGTAAATAGACATCTGTTAAGAATGCTTCGTTTCCGAATAACCCATTTACTAAAACTTAAGAGATGATTTTATAACACAGCTGCTTTGTCGTCAAGTAGGCAATGCTGAAAATTTTAGTATTTGACAGTTCATATTTACTGGTTCGACATACTTGTTTTATTATTCTAAAATATTTGTTATTTGTATTAATATTATTACCCACATTACAAAGTACATAATATGCCGTATCAATTTTCAAATGGTGAATATGCGGATATTATCTATGTGTATGGATTTTGTGATGGCAATCAACGGCCTGTTGTGAGAGAATATTAAAGAAGATTTCCTGGTCGCCGAATTCCTGATCATAAAACTTTTGTTAGAGTTGTCAATTATTCTAAAAATCATGGTCGGTATCCAACGGCCACCTTAAATCCTATGCCTTCCGTCTCTGCGTGTAGCATCAGGTATTTCACCACGTATGTATGCGTTGTGTAGTCGTATGAACACCCTATGATCCGGAAATCGTCCACGACGTGGGTATCGGATGCGGTATTCCCTTGCAGCATGTCGAGCATTCCCTGGACACAACCCATAAATGTAATGCATTTCTGCATACTCACGCGGTGTGTAGTTCATTTTTCAACGTAGCCTTCAAATAAGGCACTATTCTAATTAAAATTACAATCAGAAACCAAGCAACAAGCAGTTGTCAAAAACACAGACTGTCAGTCAAAGTCAGAAGCAGAAGCCAACTCGTATTTCGTATTTTTATAGCTCTGATGTATATGAAGCAAATAATGCCTACTATTTATCGTGTGCACATCTCAGAACTGTAAAAATACGGAACAGCGAATGCTTCTCTTCTCAGAATCATACATCATTGTATATCAAGGCTAGTTTTATGCTATTCATGCTAAAAACATATGATTCAATAAAGAATACCAATGAACTATGCCTTGCTGAAATCGGCGTGAATTGTAGAAGTTTTTAGTACGCTGGTTCACTTTTCAGTGGTAATTTTTTTTTTCAGTAAACTTCATTCAAATTTTTGTTTTATTTTTGAAGAAATAAAAAATTTACAAAAAACTTGTTTTATTATTTTAATATGAAAGAAAAGTTCATGGAAACACTTTCATTATAAGAACACATCAGTAGTAAGGACAACAAACAAACAAACAAACAAAAGAACCTAAGCAGCTTGTCAATATTTTTTTATGAATTTTTTCGAAGACGGAGTCAGCATTTCTTAAAAAAACGGAAAAAGTGCTGTAACTTTCAAACGACTGACATTTGGATGACAACATATGGGGTTATTTTGATTGTAAATGACCTCACCTACTGCCCACTTTCGTTTGGACTACAACTTCTGGGACACCCTGTATATTGACGATGTGCTTCTATACATTAGCCTTACATTAATATATAATTACATCCACAAGAACGGTGAGACTTTGAACTTTGAAATTATTAATTAATTTTTTAATTTATGTATATTTTATTTGTCTATGCAAAGAGTTTTTCGCGCGACAAGTACTGTAAAACACGCGTTCGGGCGCGGTTGTCCTTGCATCGCGCTTCATCCAATATCTCCAGATCACTAATTTTGTATGGAAAATCTGTGGCATTAGACAAATTTTTTGCAGCTATATTTTTTGAATGATAATTTACACTTTTTCTAAAAATAATTTTCTTTTCTCCTACCTCGACTAATTTTCGTAGTTCTGAGAAAATACAGGAAGAATAAAATTTTTCATTTTTTTTTATGTTAGAGGTCTGAAAATCATGAAAACTTTACGTGATGTTATTCCTCACCATCCAAAGAACTCATTAAAAAAAATCATCCGCCTCCGATTTGTTTAGAGGTAAATCTCTCTAATGACTAGGCTATTATGTGTAATTTATCAGCAACTAAAATTGTATTTCATACAGATTCGTAATAATGAAATAATCTAAACAAATATATATAACTCAAAAATGTAGTAACTGTTGTTAATATCTTAATTTTGCTTAAAATAGCTTATACTTAAACTTGTCGATTATTTTAACAATAATATCATTTCGTAGATATCTACTTACAATCTAATTACTCAATTAGGAGACAAGACAAAATATGTCGCATTCCAAGCATAATAATAATCCCAATTGCAAAACAGAACAGAATGAGGGGTAAATTAATGATTTCAACGGTTCAACTTATAAATAATGATCTTGCGGAGCAACAATTGAAAATCCAGCTGGATCATTTGTCAGGAATATAAAGTGTTAAAAATGAGGGTGCTGGTAGGCAGCTATAAGTCCCTTCAAGGGTGCAAAATGTCTAATTGTTTCACTTGATCGTCGTTTTTAGATCAAATGTTCTACCATTTAACCCCTGTCCAGCATTTGTCACTGTCGGAATTCGCGTTTCTTACAAAATTGCTGTAATTTTCTAATGATATATGTTTTCCATTACATAAATCTTTATAAGTAATTTATCGGTTAGGAGACGAGCCCTGTGGGCTGGTGGAAGCTTAACGAGAGGAGGTTGGTGGTGTTATTATGCGTATAAATAGTGGCGGTTGTCAGAAATAAGTGGTTTGTGGCATCGTGGCATACTGTAATGGTGCTATTCCGTGACAGCGCCCGTTTCTTTCCATCCTAGTTTGACAACCCCTTCTCGATCTGGAAGTGCCGGCTGGCTTCTCCTTTTACGATTTATCTCACCTCTCTGCCGAGCCGACATTACTTTTAATGCTAATTAAAATCGTGGCTAATGACAAAGGTGAAATTATGTCTATTGTAGCACGATTTCAGAACGTTTCTGATATTATATTATATTATTTATTTCTATGTGCTGCATGTAAATTACTCAAACATACATGGAGACTCGTAAGCAAACTAGGAGAAAATTTTTTCTTTTGTTTAAGCCGTCTTATTATTCATTTTTACAGAGGTTTCAATACTGTTATTACGATCAACTTAAAAGTTTATTCGTTAATCGAATGCATAAGCCAAAAATTGAAAGAACTCAAAAATTAAAATTTTATCAAAAAATTGAAACCACAATTACGATAATAAATATTAAATTTACAAAATAATTCGAAAGGGAGTTTTAGAGATCTCTAAATACAATTTTGATATTAATAATAATAATAGTAATAATAATAAATCCCCTTTATTTATATTTCTGTCTTGCCGAAGTTCAGCAAGCTGTTCTTCCACTTAACCAAGACAATTTACACTTAACATTTCTACATAAGTCTGTCTGTCTGTATGTCTGCCTGTCGGTTGGTGCATTAACTAAAAAACTACTTGACCGAGAGCAGTCATATTTGGTAGGTAGTTGACGTTACTGTCAGCGAAGAAATAGTTAAACTTTCACTGGAAAATATACAGGGTAGATAGTTTAAAGGGAATAAATAATGAAAAAAAAAATTTTTTGCTCAAATTTAAAATTTCCGCGTTTCATGACACGCTAAACCTATTTCAGAAAAAAAAAATTTTTTCACCAACATTTCTGAAAAATTTTTTACTACTAAAATAGATGAAAAAAAATTTTTTTTTTGTTCAAATTTAAAATTTCCACGTTTCATGGCATTCTAAACCTATTTAAAAAAACATATTTAAAAAAAAACATTTTTGAAAAATTTCTTTGCCACAAAATAGATGGAACATTTTATTTTCTTTGTTGAAATTTAAAATTTCCACGTTTCATAGCATTCTAAACCTATAAAAAAAAATAGAATTTTTTTTCAAATTTTTTTAAAAAATTTACCACTAAAATAGATGGAATTTGTTTTTCTTTATTCAGATTTAAAATATCAACGTTTACATGGCATTCTAAACTATTCAAAAAATTTAAAAATGCTTTTGAAAAATTTTTTAAATTTTTTGAAAAATTATTAACTATTTATCACTACTATAGAATAGATGAAAAAATGTGTTTGCTCAAATTTAAAATTTCCACGTTTCATGACATTCCAAACCTATTTCGGAAAAAAAATTGCAACATTTTTTTACCATTTTGGAAAAAAATTTACCACTAGAATAAGATGGAAAAATTTTATTTGCTCAAATTCAACATTTTTACGTTTCATGACACGCTAAACCTATTTCAGAAAAAATTCCACCAACATTTTTGAAAAATTTGTTACTGCTAAAGTAGATGAAAAAGATTTTTTTTTGTTCAAATTTCCACGTTTCATGGCATTCTAAATCTATTTAAAAAAAGAAAAAATTTTGGATTTTTTTACCATTTTTGAAAAATATTTACCACTAAAATAGATGGAAAATATTGTTTTTCTGTTCAGATTTAAAATTTCTACGTTTCATAGCGTTCTAAACCTAAAAAAAAATTAGAAAATTTCTTTACCATTTTTGAAAAAAATTTACCACTAAAATAGATGGAAAAATATTTTTCTTTATTCAGATTTAAAATTTCAACGTTTCCATGGCATTCTAAGCCTATTCAAACAAATTTAAAAATGTTTTTGAAAAATGTTTTCAATTTTTTGAAAATTTTTGTCTGCTTATCACTACTATAGAATAGATGAAGATTTTTTTTTGCTCAAATATGAAATATCCACGTTTCATGACATTCCAAACCTATTTCGGATAAAAAAAAATTTAGAAAATTTTTTCCACTAACATTTTTGAAAAATTTTTTGCCACTAAAATAGATGGAAGTTTTTTTTCTTAGCTTAAATTCAAATTTTCACATTTCATGGCATTCTAAACCTATAAAAAAAAATAATTTGTAATATTTTTTTACCATTACTATAGAATAGCAGGAAACTTTCCTTTTTGCTCAAATTTAAAATGTCCACGTTTCATGAGATTCTAAACCCATTTCAGAAGAAAAAAAAATGGTAAATTTTTTTACCATTTTTGAAAAATTTCAAAGAAAATGAAATTTTTTAACCACCACTATACTTCCAGTCCACTACGTAAGTGTGGAATTGAAAATGTGATAAATGTCAATAATATTTGGCATATGCACCTATTATACTTTTATTGAAAAATGTACAGGGTGGTCATCCCAAGAAATAATTCAGTCATGGTGGACATTTGTAAAGGTATTTGCGCTAGCTTTCCATATTTGGCACCTGTCATTTAGTATTGAACTTTTGCTGTTGGATGAGCACTCTGTACATTTTTTTGACCAAAACTTATCAGGTTTTCTTTATAATAATAGTGATAACTATATTCCGATTATTATTTTTAATATCATTTTGTAATTATTAATTTTTTAGAGTGACCGCCATGCAGAAATAAAGAGGGATGTTCTGTGTAAATACCTTTACCGATTATTTTACTCTATTTTTAAATGTTTGGAGTTCGTCTAACGCTTTTGAGCTCCATTCCGAGCGTCAGTAGCAAAATTTCTAGCTCCAAAGTCTTTATTAAATGAAAAAGTGATTCATATATTTTTGTAAGATTTCTCTTTATTCTTGTAGTCCTCATCATTTTCCAAAAAGTTGTTTACAAAAACCACGTTTATGCACCAATTTTCTTGTCAAATAAAAAAAATAGCACAGGACTTAAATTGGAAAACGTAACTAAAGTAACTAATCCTAACGAAAGAAATATTCTACTCTACCATTTATGAAATATCCTCTCAAATTTTCAGAGAGTGAGCGCTTCTTTTGGAGGCGGCTTAATATTTTCCAAAACACACACTGCATAGAAAATAATCATTTTGTTAATTTTAATGAAGTCGAATTACTCCATACAGAAAATAAAGGAAAGAAGTTAGATTTACTAGAACAATTTGAGATCACGAAAGCTGTCAAAAAGCATAAAAATGTAACTAATGATTAAACATTATTTATGGGTCATAATATTCTAGAAAAAATAATTTAACATTAAGAACTTATTTGTAGTATATTTACATAGGATAGGAATCATATAACTAGTTGCATGTAATAAATAGATTAAAAGCTTTGAATAATTTATACCTTCCATTAGGTATAAATAAGTAAGGATGACATTTTAAATTTAGTATTATCTTGTACTCTTGATAAAGGCCTAATAAGCCGAAACACGTGTAGAGTTTTAATAAAACTTTTTGAAACATTAAAAAGCATATATTGTCTGTAATTGTTTATTTGTGGCATATTCAGATTTTCTTACTTTTTATTGGGTATTTTGCCGCTGAAAAATATTTAAAAAATTTAATGAAAAAACCTCTGCGCGAAACGGATCAGACAGAGGTTGGTTCTTGAGTACTTGACTGTTTCAAAAAGTCTCACACCTAAAAATATATAAACTAGAACAATGTTATGAACTAAAAACTGAAAATCAAAGCTATATGTAGTTAACGTTTCGGAAGAGAATCTACTTCCGTTCTCAAAACTTTTTTGGCCGTCAACCATGACAGTTCTTTGTTTATGTATTTCCATAGTCACGTGAGACATTAAATTATATTTATCTTATTTTTACTTACTTCGTCTCTAAGGATGGGCAACCAACTAGTACAAAAATCTATTGAATAATTAGAAACGCATCTATCCTCGTTTAATAAAATAATCGCGGATTCTTTAAGTTTTCTTTTAGTTCCGTTGCTCTCTTTTTCCAAAATCTTCGCCAAGTCCCATTTAATTCTATGATTATTATCCCACGCGTGCTCACAAATTTTGGATTTTTCAAATTCTCCTCTTCTAGCGTAATTTCTATGTTCATCAAGCCTTACGTTGAAGGTCTAGATGATTCACTTACGTAATGTTTTCCGCACTCACACAAATGGGACTTGGCGAAGATTTTGGAAAAAGAGAGCAACGGAACTAAAAGAAAATTTAAAGAATCCGCGATTATTTTATTAAACGAGGATAGATGCGTTTCTAATTATTCAATAGATTTTTGTACTAGTTGGTTGCCCATCCTTAGAGACGAAGTAAGTAAAAATAAGACAAATATAATTTAATGTCTCACGTGACTATGGAAATACATAAACAAAGAACTGTCATGGTTGACGGCCAAAAAAGTTTTGAGAATGGAAGTAGATTCTCTTCCGAAACGTTAACTACATATAGCTTTGATTTTCAGTTTTTAGTTCATAACATTGTTCTAGTTTATATATTTTTAGGTGTGAGACTTTTTGAAACAGTCAAGTACTCAAGAACCAACCTCTGTCTGATCCGTTTCGCGCAGAGGTTTTTTCATTAAAATTTTTAAATATTTTTCAGTGGCAAAATACCCAATAAAAAGTAAGAAAATTAAAAAGCATAATTTTCCTGTATATTTAAATTATTTTCCAAAAATCCAATTGAATAAAAATATCCATTGCAAAGACGAAAGTAGACCTGATTACCTCATTAGCATACAAACAAATCGAAAATATGTTGAAAATGTTATATCTGCCTGATTGACTGTATTCAGATTAGTGAATATAAATCATTTAAAAACAGACAAATATGCAAACTAAACCTGGGCCTCTTTTTTCGTAGTAGTCGACGATACTGACCAACTACAAATATTTCATCAGACTATGTGCCTCATGGTTCACTCTAAATTATGTGTGAGGGATGTCTGTAAAAATACCTAAAAAAAATGTATGGTTATGTAAAAAAAGAACAGTTTTAATGTATACATTTTTTCTAATCCAATGCATAAATCTGTCACGATAAATTTTATCCACTTAATATTTTTTTCTGGGATATCATTTTGACCGGACAAACATACGGAAACGGAAGCAGTTCATCTGGGGCGTCACGTACGTCCCCATCTTGAAGGAGTCAGAAAGGCACTAGAAGCATATTTCTTATTTCTAGTTCGGAAACACACATAAGTCGAAGTTTGATGGCAGAAGCTCTGAGCAACTTTTAAGTTAGGAGGGAATATCTCAATAAATCAATGATTAATAATGAAGTTGGCAGACATGCGGGTTGAATTATTGCCCATCAACCTTCTAACCTCAAAGTGTAAACTTTACTGGTCATCACTTTTAAAAGCGACGCTCTGGACTCGTATTTTAACTTGATTTACTACCAATAGTTCTACTATATCATAAAATATGGACTTCCGTACGACAAGAATGAGTATAATGCAGTAGCGCAGTGATAGGGTTCGATTTAAAATATAGAATTATTGATCCTTCCATATATAGAGGGTGTTTCGTGAGTGACTGGCTATACGCTAGTGAGGGGTAGGGAATCTTAAGACAATTTAAGAATGACCTTTATTATGCCTCTCGTTTCTGATATACAGCGTGTTTTTTATTTTTTGCCAAAATTTAGATCGGTCATATTTTTTTAATGTCTGTAGCAAATTGTACCAAATTTAATAGATATGTTTTACTAACAGAGATCTACATAATTCAGTATCGAAAACAAAACAAAAAGTCAGGGCCTGAGCCAATTTTTTTTATTTTGGATCTTACCTAAAAGCATCATCCTGTATATGGATTTTGGCAATGTCCAATACAGATTTTCAAAGTGTAGTTAGTTTTTTTGGCACGCTTTTAACGCCTCGAAAATTAACAGCTGAGTTTCACAATAAATCTATTTAAAAAAAACCGCTGCCTAAGGAATCACTACTTTCACATCCAGATTCTACATCCAAGTCCAAGTCCAAGTTTAAAGGAAACATCCTAACTATATTTGCACTCTAGTATGTGGAAATTATTGGTCATAGAATTTTAATAATATTTGGGGCAGATGTCATAGAAAAGTTTGAGGAGTTGGTTTCTACCATATACGTTAAACATGAAGTTTCTAGTTTATCCTACTTATTTCCACTATTCACAACCTACCACCTCTCACCCCTTCAATGGAGTCATCTCAATCAGATGTTACTACAATACATACAGTACTAACTTTCAAGTGAATATCTCAATTTGATGTTATCAAACCCATTAATAATGGAGCGGAGGTGGTGGAGTTTGAATAATATTAGAAAGAAATATGAGGCCTTGGTTTCTAGTATATACACCAAATCCCAAATTTCTGTACTCTTACCAGCTTGATTTACTTATTTTCCCCTAGTTACTCCTATTAACCACAACCCTTCTACGAAATCATCCCAAAATATATTCTAGTTCCAGATGTCGTTATAATACATATGTCTACCAAATTACAAGTGAATATCTCAATTTTATTTTATCAACCCCTTTAATAATGTAGTAATGGTAGTGGTTGAAAAATATTATTAAAAAATCTGGGGCCTTGGCTTCTAGGACATACACCGAATTTCAAGTTGCAGTACTCTTACCAGCATGCTTTACTTATTTTTCTCTATTTACCTCTACTTACCCCCACTCCTTCAACGCAATCATGTCAAAATATAATCTAGTTTCAGATATAGTTATAATACATAAATGTACTAAATTTCAAGTGGAAAATACTAATAAAAAACCTGAGACCTTCGCTTCAAGTATATACACCAAATCTCAAATTTATGTACTTTTACCAGCTTGCTTTACTTATTTTCCCTTATATACCCTATTTAACCCCCAGCCCTTCAACGGAATCATCTCAATGTACAATCTAGTTCCAGATGTCGTTATAATTCATATGTACCAAATTTCAAATGAATATTTCAATTTTATTTTATCAACCCTTTTAATAATGAAGTAGGGGTAGTGGGGGTTGAAAAGTATTATAAATAATCTGAGACCTTGGCTTCTAGTACATATACCGAATTTCAAGTTTCTGTAGTATTACCAGCCTGCTTTACTTATTTTCCCCTATTTACCCCTATTTAACCCCCAACCCTTCAACGGAATCATCTCAAAATATAATCTAGTTCCAGATGTCGTTATAATACGTACGTGTACCAAATTTCAAATGAATATTTCAATTTTATTTTATCAACCCTTTTAATAATGAAGTAGGGGTAGTGGGGGTTGAAAAGTATTATAAATAATCTGAGACCTTGGCTTCTAGTACATATACCGAATTTCAAGTTTCTGTAGTATTACCAGCCTGCTTTACTTATTTTCCCCTATTTACCCCTATTTAACCCCCAACCCTTCAACGGAATCATCTCAAATTATAATCTAGTTCCAGATGTCGTTATAATACATACATGTACCAAATTTCAAACGAATATCTCCATTTTATTTTATCAACCCTTTTCATATTGGAGTAGGGATGGTGGGGGTTGAAAACTATTATAAAAAAATCTGACGCTTTGGCTTGTAGTACATATACCGAATTTCAAGTTTCTGTACTCTTATCTTATCTTACTTATATTCCCCTATTTACCCCAAATTAACCCCCAACCCTTCAACGGAATCATCTCAAAATATAATCTAATTCCAGACGTCGTTATAATACATACGTGTACGAAATTTCAAATGAATATCTCAACTTTATTTTATCAACCCCATTAATGGGGTAGGGGTGGTGGGGGGTTGAAAAATATTCTAAACAAATCTGAGGCCTTAACTTCTAGTACATACACCGAATTTCAAGTTTCGGTACTCTTACAAGCTTGCTTTAGATATTTCCCCCCATTTTCCCCTATTTAACCCCCAACCCTTCACCGGATATCCTCAAAAAACCATCCAGTTCCAGATCTCGTTATAATATATACGTGTACAAAATTTCACGTCAATATCTTAAACCGTTACGGAGAAAACGTGCGGACAAAAAAAAAGTTACAGACACAAAAAAATTTTTTCGCTCAAATTTAAAATCTCGACGTTTCATGACATTCTAAACCTATTTCACGAATAATAATTTTTAAAAATTTTTTTGCGATTACTATACTTCCAATCCACTACGTGGATGTGGAAGTAATATTTGGGTGACTTTCGGTCACAAAAACATCAGTAACTACATGGATGACATTAATTTTGTGGGGAAAGATTTAATTTTACTGTCTGTTTGTTAGAATTTGCTACAACGATAAAAAAATGTAAAAATGTGTAAATGTCAACAAAATTTAAAAAAAAATTAAATATGTAAAAATATGAACAAACAAAATTTTTGTTTATTAGAACAAATACAAAAGAGTAAAAATTATATTGAAGTGAAATAACTGAGACAATGGAGCTCCTAAATAGTTAGTACAATTAGTTAAAAAGAATTTGATCCAGTACAATTACATGAAATTAAAATAACTGTATAAAAACTGAAAGGATGCAAATGGTTGTTTTTTAAAGTTTTCCAAACTCTTACATGTGGGACTCCTAAAGCTGCACCTACTCTTCGTATACTAATTGAAGGATTTTGGTGCACTATCCCCAGAATTTCATTTTCTTCATTTACATCTTGTCGAATAGGACGTTCACCTCGCAAAGGAGCTGAAGGAAATTTCCCGTGTTTTTTTGCATAATTGTGAACAAACAAAAATGTTGATTCATTGGGAATTCGTCGATTGGGAAACCGTGGACGATATTCTCTAACGGCGGCCCTGGAGTTCCCATTACAAAAACTGTACATGTAACTAATGTCAACGTACTCTTCAGAATAAGACATTTTTAACTAAGTAGTTTAACAGTTTAAGTGCTGCCTCAAACAAGCAAGAACAAAGTTTTTGACAGATACTTTGAGTATTGTCTATGGCAAATGCTTATCAAGAGATTTTTGAAATAGATTTATATGGTTGTTAATTCTCTAATCATTAAAACTGTGTAAAAACTGACTAAATATTTCAATTACATTATTATAATGTTATATTGATGTTGGAGGCATTTTGAAAATTTTTTGTAGTCATTTTTTTAAAATTATTTTTTGTTCGTTACATTTTAGGTGTGTTATTTTAATTTCATGTAATTGTACTGGATCAAATTCTTTTTAACTAATTGTACTAACTATTTAGGAGCTTCGTTGTCTCAGTTATTTCACTTCAATATAATTTTTACTCTTTTGTATTTGTTCTAATAAATAAGAATTTTTACATATTTAATTTTTTTTTTTTTTTTACTTTTGTTGACATTTACATATTTTTACATTTTTTATCGTTGTAGCAAATTCTAACAAACAGAGAGTAAAATTAAATCTTTCCACACAAAATTAATGTCATCCATGTAGTTACTAATGTTTTTGTGACCGAAAGTCAACCAAACATTTTTTAAATGTATTTATTGTGAAACTCAGCTGTTAATTCTCGAGGCGTTAAAAGTGTGCCAAAAAAAACTAACCACATAGTTCAGACACACTATTAGACTATTTTGAAAATCTGTATTGGACATTGCCAAAATCCATATACAGGATGATGTTTTTAGGCAAGATCCAAAATTAAAAAAACTGGCTCAGGCCCTGACTTTTTTTTTGTTTTCGATACTTAATTATATAGACCTCTATTAGTAAAACATATCTATTAAATTTGGCACAATTTGCTACAGCCATTAAGAAAATACGACCGATCTAAAGTTTGGCAAAAAATAGAAAACACGCTGTATATCAGAAACGAGAGGCATTAGAGATATAATAAAGGTCGTTCTTAAATCGTCTTAAGATTCCGTACCCCTCACTAGCGTATGGCCAGTCACTCACGAAACACCCTGTATACTATATGAAAGTCATTATGTACATTAAATATAAAAAGCATTACAGTAAATAATGTACACATATCCAGTTATATATGAAGAAATTTAAGCAATAATAATAATAATAATAATATCTGCATCTTTTTTATTTCAACAAAGAACTACAACGAACCATATATATTTGTAAATCGCTTGTCGAGGTCTATTGAATCATCTCTGTGATCCGATCTGCCAATGTAACGATAGTCAACTTTCTTTTCCAAACGGTATGCTATATTTTTTTGCCAATTGCTGTAGAGATTCTCTTTCTGCATTCAACTGTACAAGAAGTATCACTTCCGTAACAAAAATTTCGAGAAAATTAATAAATAATAAAAGGTCATTCAAAAGTTTTATTTCTGAATCAGCATAGTTGGCCATGGAAACAATTGAATTTTAACGTTGTAAGTAATATAACTCGTACCATCTAGGCAAATCAGATTCGAAAAAAAGGGATTATATCGAGGATTTTATACGGCACTGTTGAGACGTAAAAATTTCGAAACAAATTTGATGTTTTGACCAAAGTCTTATTTTTAAATAGTTATGTAATTAATTTTTATATAAATAAACAATAAATATTGTATCTTTAACTGATTATTGATAGTAACAATTACAAATAAATAATAATTAACAATAAGAAACTACTAATACTTAAGAGAACTAATTAACATTAAATACATTTTTTTAATATTAATTTTTTCAGCTCCCTTACCAGCGAAAGCATTACCTAAATCTCCCGAACGAACTATTAGAATCTTCGGCGAGTCCCAGTGTTGTCCATTTACCTTCCATTCAGAGTGACAAGCAGTGTTTATGTCAGGAATTGTTAAAGGCGAGAGTATAATTAATTAATAGTGTTATGTGGAGACAAGACAGGAGGCCCAGTTAGTGATGTAGACAATAGAATTGTCCCGCGGACGTCCTCGTGCTGGCAGGACATACAAAGGACTCATCCTGGTCCTTTGTAGTGACCGGCGTAAGAGGACAACAGATACCACAGAGCTCCTAACAGATAGAAAACAGATGTGACGTGCTGTCGCCTCAAGCCACTCTCTTGATGACAGCGAGTTTTGAGATAGGACTAACAGCTACTTCAACTAGTGGTGCGCTGCGCTTTACTACCGGCTAAAGGAGTTTACGCTGGAAAACGTCTTCCTGTCCGAATATATTAGGAACGATGGAGTTTCTGTTTTTACTATGTTAGTGCTCGTCCTGATATCTTATTTACGTGGGCGGCTAGAATTATAATGGCATACGAGAGCTGTATTATTATTTTGTTATTATATAAAAGTAAAAGTTGCCGAGTAGCGTTGTTGAATGGCAATGGTGACTATCATTTATTTGGCCATAGCACTTAACCAAATGTTATAGATACACCTCTAATTTGAGTGCTAATGAACGGCTTTTTATGAAACCTTGTGCAATGTGTTTGTAATAAAAAAATTGAAAGAAAGTATTTGAAAGTGAATTATTTTTTGTTTTTTTTTATACTTGTAATAAAACATATTCTTTATAGGATTTTGCAAACAGCAGAAAAAACTCTCTATGAGAACTAAAATAACAACTGTTTCTAAAATGATTGATTTACAATCTTTGCGTTCTTTCCTAACCTGAATTCTGGTTATGCTAGCATTTAAATTAAATTAATTTGTCTTACCTGTTGGACAATTCTCAGTCCAATACTAGTTTCTACAGTCCCCTACGGCTGTGCAGAATAAACCAGTGTCCACATAACCCCCTACGGCTATGAAGATTCAGTTAAAATGAAAACAAAGGCCTAAAATGAATTTATTTACATACATTGTCTCGAGCCTTGTCATTTGAAAAATTCTTCATTCAAATGGATTACATTTTCATGAAATCTATCATCCTGTCTTTTTGGAAATGCTTAGCCTTTGAAACGTTTTTCGCCCTTATTCCGAGCTCATCAGAAAGGCACAAAGTCACTCACACGATGTTCCATGCAAGAACCAAGACAATTATCAACTTTTTTGACATTGTTTGACATTGACTGAATGAAAAAAACAGATTTTCACCTATGTGTTTCCTAGCTAGTAATGGAGCCTATATACTCTATACATGTTAAAAGTGAATTATTTTTTGTTTGCTTATACTTGTAATGAAACATATTCTTTACAAGATTTTGCAAACAGCAGAAAAAACTAGCTAAGGCCATTTTAACTGAATCTTCATAGCCGTAGGGGGTTATGTGGAAACTGGTTTATTCTGCATAGCCATAGGGAACTGTGTAGAAACTAGTGTTAGACTGAGAATTGTCCAAAAAGAAAGAAAAATTGATTTTAGGATTTTAATTGCCAGCATAACATGAGTTCAGGTTATCGAAAGAATGCTAAGATTGTAAACTAACTTTACAAATAGTGATTACTTTAGTTCTCATAGATAGTTTTTTTTCAGCTGTTTGCAAAATCCTATAAAGAATATGATTCATTGTAAGATTGGAGTATGAAATTATCGAAAGGGGTAGAAAACACCCCTTTTATCACGGGTTCTGTCACTTGTAAAATTAGGTTAAAAATGAAATGACATTTTATGGCCCAAAATAAGATGTTTTTACTTTTGTGAATTTTTTTTGAAAAATGCGTAATTTTCGAGATATGATCACTTCCTTCAAAATTCCTATAAGTAATTCTGAAAAAATTCAGATGAATGTACCGTCGAAATACAAGACTTTTTTATTTTCAACTTTTCTGTAAAGTGCGCTTTCATTGAGTTTTCCGGCGAAACATGAAAAACTACCCCTCTCTTTGAAATTGTAGCTCTTTAAAAAATATGTAAATAAAAATTTGAAAACTAGATGCATGTCTTCTAAACATTTTTTGTCTCTTGGGATTTTTTTATAACTTGATAATTTTCCGAGTTACAGGCTTTCTTTCACGATAAATAATTTTGCACATTTTCAATTAAAAAATACATTAAATTTCGAAAAATGAGCGTGATTTATATATATTAATATAAAAAGATATGAAACCTATAGTTATAACATTTTTAAACGTTCACAACAAGCGAGTTACAATAAAATTCCAAGAAACAAAAATGTTTAGAGGCCTCAATGCATACGTGTGAATTTTATCAAATGTTTTAATTACATGTAAATTTAAAGCGCTACAATTTCAAAAATGGGAGTAGCTTTTCATGTATTTCCGGAAGAACTCGTTGAAAACGCACTTTACGGAAAAGTTGCAAATAAAAGAAGTCTTTCGATGATATATCCACCTGAATTTTTTCAGATTCTTTTCAACTTTTACATTTCCCTTTTCCCACTTTTAGGTATTCTCGAGTGGCCATCTCTGGAAAAATATGCAGTTTTCGGAAAAATTCACAAGAGTAAAAACATCTTACTTTTGGACCAAAAAGGTACACATATTGTTTTTACTTTCCTCGTATACCGAAGGGAAGTATTGTATTCGAAAAAAATCACCCTCCGAAATTATTTCTGATTTCCACGTTCAGATCATGCAGATTACGAAAATATTGGTTTTTCAATTCCGTCAGTCTGTCTGTCTGTTTGTCGGTCTGTCCGTCTGTCCGTCTGTTGATGCATTAACTCAAAAAACTACTTGACGGAAGATAATCAAACTTAGTAGGTAGCTGACGCCCCTGCCACCGAAGAAATGGTTAGACTTTCACTGGAAAATATACAGGGTGGGCCGTCTAAAGGGAATAAACAGATAATGGAAAAAATTTTAAAATTTCTACGTTTCATGACATTTTAAACCTATCTCAAGAAATATATTTCTTTGAAAATTTTAAATAGAAGAAATTTGGAATTTTGAACATTTTGAAATTTTTTTATAAAATGGGTGATGGAAATTTTGTTTTGCTCTAATTTAAAATTTTCACGTTTCGTGACATTTTGAACATATTTAAGAACAAACAAATTTTGAAAATTTGAAATAGAAAAAAAAATTTTGTATAAAATGGATGATGGAAAAAAATGTTTTCCTCAATTTTAAAATTTCCACGTTTCATGACATTCTAAGCATATTTAAAAAAACATTTTTTATAGAGAATTAAAAAAAAATTGTGAACGTTTTTTATAAAATAGGTGATAGAAAAAAATTTTTTTGCTCAAATTTAAAATTTCCACGTTTCATGCCATGCTGAACATACCTCAAGAAAGAAATTTGTTTTGAAAATTTAAAATATATTTATGTTTTATTGTTTTACCACTACAATGGAATAGATGATGGAAAACAATTTTTTCTTCGATTCTAAAATGTCCACGTTTCATTATATTCTAAACCTATTTCAACAAAAAATTTTTTTGAAAATTTAAAAAATCCCACCGCTATACAGGGTGTTTCACTTAAAACTCCCCAGGCCATTATCTCTAAAACTAATAAAGATATTTTATTTTTGTAAATGGCAGATGATTGATACCAAAGAAAGGTTTAAATAACGGTGATTAGAATTTTTCCTCAACAGCACACAGAGATGGCGCTGCGATGTAAAACTATTTTTTAATGGCTGGAACCTTGAAACATAAGTCATGTGATTAAACAATAATTTGTGAATAATTTTGATGGTATAGAGAATTTACAAAAAACAAGCCGTTTTGGAGTTACATGAGTTCCTTTCATTAATGCCAGTACACGTGAATTTTGATAAATCCCTATAATTTATTTATTATTTATTATAGAATATTGGTTACCAAACACTTTTTTTCAAGATAAGGAAAGTGATATAATACACTATCATAAAATTATGTTTACCACTTCCGGCCAAACCGGAACTAACATGATGAACCAATATCCATATGTTCCTACATAGTACATTTTTTTTTCTAATAACGCTTCTAATAAAACGGCTCCCAAAACTTAAAGTAAGTAAGACAACAAAGAAAATACGCACTAATTTAGAATGGGCTAAATTTATATTAACAATTCAGTAAAGAACGTAAACAAAAGTTTTATAAACAAACATTTAAAAACTATCGAAATATTATTAAAAATGAAATTAAACTAATTTCTTTCTTATTAGTAGGTACTTATTATATTAAATGTTCAAAATTTCTCCCTTCTTCATGAATACACATATTGTACCGTTTCAGTAACTCTTCATTGCAAACTTTTTGTAACGTATGTCTATTTATAGCAGCAACACTTGCATATATTTTATTATACAAATCGGCCATATCCTCAGTGGGTTCAATGTACACTACACTTTTTAAATACCCCCAAAGGTAAAAATCTAATGGAGTCAAGTCAGGTGATCGTGCTGGCCATCTGACTACTCCATTAGTACCAATCCATCTCTGAGGGTACATTTCATTAAGAAAATCTTTGACTAGTACTGAGTTATGGGGTGGTGCACCATCTTGGTGAAACCAAATATTCTCCTGGTTATGAGGGATAGTCTCTAATAATCCTGGCAATACAAAATATCTCATGTTTTCTTCCTTTTAAAGCCCCATGGAATAGATATGGTCCAATAATATATGAATTTAATATTCCACACCACACGTTAACTCCAAAAGTTACCTTATTTCGGGTCATTCTTATCCATCTAGGATTATTTTGTGACCAGTATCGGCAGTTATGCTTACTCACAACTCCGTTGTTGTGAAAACGGCTTTCATCGCTCCAGAGCACATTTTTAAAAAAATTTGGGCATTCTTCAGAAAGAACTGAAAATTCAGCTAGAAAATGTAATCTTCGTTCATAATCACCAGGCCTTAAATGATGGATCAATTTTAATTTGTATGGATGGTATTTATTTGATTTTAATATTCTATGGCACGAAGATATCGACAGATTAGTTTCCGATGCCAATTTCCGGAGAGAACATTGAGGATTGTTGACAACACTATTTAACACCAAGGCTGTATTTTCATCGTTTCTAACTGGCCTATTTCTGTTACGAATAGTTTTCTTAAAACTACCCCAGTTTCTTAAATTTTTAAACAGCATGATAAATGTTTTTTTTTATCGGGTGTAGGTCTATTTGGAAATCGTAAACAAAACAATCGTTTTGCTTGTCGGGAATTTCTTTTACATTCACCGTATATTAAAATCATATTTAACTTATCTTCCATTGGTGTATCTAACCATTTTTTAAATTTATTTTTTTTTATTGCCTTATTTGGATTAATTTGCTTTGAATTGTTTCTAAGTACACTATTTCTGTTTGAAACTATGATTGAAATGCACCAACTACAAACTTTGTTTAATAACTGTCAAACTTAAAATTAAATCAAAGCCTACTAATATCTCTTAAGTAGATTTTTCATTACCATTCTAAATTAGTGTTTATTTTCTTTGCTGTCTTACTTACTTTAAGTTTTGGGAGCCGTTTTATTAGAAGCGTTATTAGAAAAAAAAATGTAATATGTTGGAACATGTGGTTCATCATGTTAGTTCCGGTTTGGCCGGAAGTGGTAAACATAATTTTATGATAGTGTATTATATCACTTTCCTTATCTTGAAAAAAAGTGTTTGGTAACCAATATTCTATAATAAATAATAAATAAATTATAGGGATTTATCAAAATTCACGTGTACTGGCATTAATGAAAGAAACTCATGTAACTCCAAAACGGCTTGTTTTTTGTAAATTCTCTATACCATCAAAATTATTCACAAATCATTGTTTAATCACATGACTTATGTTTCAAGGTTCCAGCCATCAAAAAATAGTTTTGCATCGCAGTGCCATCTCTGTGTGCTGTTGAGGAAAAATTCTAATCACCGTTATTTAAACCTTTCTTTGGTATCAATCATCTGCCATTTACAAAAATAAAATATCTTTATTAATTTTAGAAATAATGGCCTGGGGACATTTAATTGAAACACCCTGTATAGTAGATGATGGAAAAAAGTTATCAGGTTTTCTCTGTAATAATAGGGCTAACTACATGGCGATAATAATTCTCATATGTCATCTCTTAATTAATAATTTTTTAGAGTGATCGTCTTGTATGAATAAAGAGAGAAGTTCTGTGTAAATACCGTTACCGATTTTTTTTTCATGTTTGACCTAATTATGCAAGCTTTTAATTTGCCGATTTGGTATATTACAGTTATATGGTCTTAACCTCCAAACACTTCTTGTGTTATTGAAACTGTTATTGATGGTTGCTACCAATTTATGGCGAATGGGAAGCACAGTGTGATGGTAATGAGTTGTTATTTTCAAAATTGTAGCCCACGCTCAATAGTTGATGAATTTAGATGAAATTAGGCGCAAAAATGTTCAATGATGCAACTGCTGGTTTTACAAGTAAGGTATTATATGCCAATTGACAGCTGCCAGAACCCTGTGAAAATTTAAAAACATTTAAAAATTGTGGCACACACTATATAAACACTTAAATTTAATTAAGTCCATATACCCACAAAAAAATTACGTTGGAATGAGGTACACTGTACATTTATTTATAAAACAAGTTGTCTTCTTACATTCCAATTTATCTTATAAGTCAGCTGCATTGCTGAAAACAGTTTACAAGAAAAGTTAGGAAGAAGTTATCCGAGTTTTCACCACCACACAAACTTTACAAATGTCTTCATTAAACCTTTTTTTCGAGTGAATAAAATTTCATGAATATTATATAGGCCTTTTATCAAGTTTAAACATTTGTATTAAATAAATATAGTCCACAGATGAACGCACAAATAGGAAATACTTTAGGGTATTTGCTTAATTTTTTATGGTCTCATGTGATCATATCATAAGATAAAAAATAGTTTATACAATAATAAATTTAAAAACTCATTTTATTGGATGACATTACTAGATCATTCTCTAATGCGTTTGATCTCGTGTATCATGCTTTTTTGAAAAACATTGAATGTTATGGTACACGAGGTTTGTGCAACAAACTCTTATGGTCATACTTAAGCAACAGAAAACAGTTTGTAAATTTTCTTGGTGCTAAATACGAAGAGCTGCCTGTGGATATTGGCATACCACAAGGTAGTGTTTTGGGTTAACTGTTGTGTATGCTTAACACAAACAATTTAGAGAATTATTTATCGATATTTTATGCTGCTTTTGTTGACGACATTACTATTATTGCAAGTGATAAGCAAATAAGCGATAATCTACTAACGAACTCAATTCAAACCTACACGCGTTGTCTCATTATTTCAACAACTAATAACTTGTAATGAACCAAACTTTTGTTACGCAATTTCATCCAGTAGGAAAAAATACACACCACGTGTCCTAATTAAGCACAACACAAATCAATTATAGAGGTAACGTCATACAAAGTTTTAGAAATTAATAAAGATCTATCATTAAATTGGAAAACGTATTATTTTTATCTGCAATAAGTGTGTAAGTAACTGTTTTGCATTAAAACGATTACTCCACAGCACCAGTTTAGACAATCTTACGATATACAATTTAGAATCTCGAATTCTGTACGGAATTATTTTCTGGAGATATTCACCATCTGCGAGTATTTGTATTACAAGAAAGAGGCAGGTGTTCCATGTTTTGAATGCATATTATAGAATCTTGTAGAACAAACACTAACTGTCCAAAATAGAATTTTTACTTTTTCTATAAAAGAACAATACAATTTCTACTAATTATTTTTCTGTGTTACTTAATTTAAGAAAAACTTAAGTGGAATTTCCACATATAAAAAAACCGCTGCCTAAGGAATCACTACTTCCACATCCAGATTATTCGTCCAAGTCACTTTAAAGGAAACATTTTGACTATATTTGCACTCTAGTATGTGGAAATTATTGGTCATAGAATTTTAATAATATTTGGGGTAGCTGTTACAGAAAAGTTTGAGGAGTTGGTTTCTACCATATACGTTAAAAATGAAGTTTCTAGTTTACCGTACTTATTTTCCACTATTTACAACCTACCACCTCAATGGAGTCATCTCAATCAGATGTCACTACAATACATACGTGTACTAACTTTCAAGTGAATATCTCAATTTGATGTGATGATCAATCCCATTAATAATGAAGCGGAGGTGGTAGAGTTTGAAAAATATTAGAAAGAAATCTGAGGCCTTGGTTTCTAGTATATACACCGAATCTCAAATTTCTGTAGTCTTACCAGCTTGCTTTACTTATTTTCCCATATTTGCCCCTATTTAACCCCCAACCCTTCAACGGCATCATCTCAAATTATGATCTAGTTTCAGACGTCGTTATAATACATACGTGTACCAAATTTCAAATGAATATCTCAATTTTATTTTATCAACCCTTTTCATATTGGAGTAGGGGTGGTTGGGTTGAAAAATATTATAAGAAAATCTGACGCTGTGGCTTCTAGTACATACACCGAATTTCAAGTTTCTGTAGTGTTACCAACGTTTTACTTATATTCCTCTATATTATAAAAAAATCTGAGGCCTTAACTTCTAGTACATACACCGAATTCAAGTTTCTGTACTCCTACAAGCTTGCTTTACTTATTTCCCCCTATTTATCCCTATTTAACCCCTAACCCTTCACCGGATTTCCTCAAAAAACAATCCAGTTCCAGATCTCGTTATAATATATACGTGTACAAAATTTCAGGTCAATATCTTAAACCGTTCCGGAGAAAGCGTGCGGACAAAAAAAAAAAGTTACAGACAGACAGACAGACCGACAGACCGACAGATAGACAGAAAATTTTTTTTCGCTCAAATTTAAAATCTCGACGTTTCATGACATTCTAAACCTATTTCACGAATAAAAATTTTTGAAAATTTTTTTGCGATTACTATACTTCCAATCCACTACGTGGATGTGGAAGTAATAGAAGCAAAATGTTCTTAAATGTTCTATTATGAGTTCAACTGAGTTTAATAAGATATAGAGACAATTCTAGCTACTTATATAGTTAGTAGGGGAATGAAGGTCTTACGACGGTAATATTTACTGTTAATGTAAAATATCCTTACTCTTTCTACGTGAAAAGGTTCGTCAAAATATCCATATGTCCACGTTGGAGGTAGCTCGTCTCCTGGCATCGGTATTTGACTTCAGTAGAGGAAATAAGGCGACGTTAAATAAGTGATTTAAAGAAAACTTATTTTGATGAATAATCAAGCTTTTTTAATCCTATTTTAGAAACGCCCTGTATACATTTTGAATGGAAACACCCCTGTAAAAAATGTGTCTATTATCTGATTTTAACGAGACTTTTTATAAAATACAGGCCATCGAATGCTCTACTTTATGATAAAAATTTAGAGACAAATTATAATTTTCAAGACCTACTACGATTTTTTTTCAATGTCAAAAACGGACAAATTTGATTAACGATTTTTTTCATAAAATCTGATTATACTACAGAAACATCTCAAATGGGTAAATTCAAAATTTCGTGAAAAAAGTATTAAATAATGACAAATTTAATGTAGGTAATATTTTATAACTTTTACATAATTTTTTCTAAAAATCAAAGTAGCCCATGAAAAACAAACAATAGAAAGATACATTAAGTAGAAAGTTTTAATTAATATTGTCTTTTCATTGAGTAATGACAGATAATAATAGGGTGTCATGGAAAACAAATTTTAAAGTCAGACGTCAAATCTTTAAAATACGTATATACTCAGAGTATATTGTTATTGAAATTATAAATTTGATCAATAATATTATCAAGTATTAGTTTGAAGTTAAAATTATGGATACTCTAAATATAGTACAAGAAATTGAACTTGTACGCCTTAGAGGAGATAATGACAGAACTTTGGGAAAGGTATGTGAGATATTTAATAATAGGCACCCGAATAGGCCCAACATCACTAAAAGTACCCTTTCTAAAATAAACAAAAATTTTTAATGATTGTGGCGCTGTGACAAGGCGTACTATATTAACGGATAATGTACAAAAAAGACCCTGGTACGAGCAGACCGTTTTAAATTATTTTAACAATAATCCAAACTCTAGTGTAACAATAGCTAGCTTAGATTTGAATTTACCTTGATGAAATATTCGCCGATGCCTTTAAAAGAATAAGGTAAAACCATTCAAACCCAAGGTTTTACATACGTTGGAACCTGGTGATGATGAAAGACGGATGGAATTTTGCTTGTGGGCTCAAGGAGAGTATCTTAATAACATACATTTTTTGGAAACTACTTTATTCGGCGATGAGGCAACTTTTATCCCAAATGGGATGGTATCGTCACAAAATTGTGGGTTTTGGGCTGCAGAAAACCCAGGGTGGATTAATGACCCACCCAATTGTAAAAGACAATATTTTCAAACAGTTAATGTTTGATGTGGGCTACTCAATGAAACAATCATTGGTCCTTTCTTTTTTGAAGGTAATATGAATAGCATGCAGTTTTTACAGTTCCTAAGGAACGAATTTTGGAATATGCTATATGAACTATCAATACAAAAAAGAGTAAATCTACACTTTTAATTGAATGGCAGCCCTGTCCATAAGAGTGGTTACCAGGTGGCTTAATGCTAACTTTCCTAATCGATGGATAGGTCGAGGTAGTTCGTTAATTGGATGGCTACCCCGATCCCCGGACTTAACACCGATGGACTTCTTTTTATGGGGTTTAATAAAATCTAAAGTTTACAGGTCACGCTCGAGTAATAGAGAAGATTTGTGTGCAAGAATAAGACAAGCGTGTGCAGAAGTTACCCGGCAACAATTACAGAATATCGTAAAGAACTTTAAAAAACGATTCCACAAATGCATCGAAATAAGCAGCGGCCTCGTAGAGGCTAAAAAAATTTAAGATAAATTGTTGTTTTGTTTATTATATACCTAATTATTATTACTTTCAATTGTTCATACATGTTTTTAAGTTAAATATGATTAAGTTTGTTTAAAAGACAATATTTATTAAAACTGTCCACTTAATTTGTCTTTCTATTGTTTATTTTTCATGGGCTACTTCGATTTTTAGAAAAAATTATGTAAAAGTTATTATAAAATATTACCTACATTAATTTTGTCATAAATCTGTCATTATTTAATATTTTTTCACGAAATTTTTGGATTTACCCATTTGAGATGTTTCTGAATCCAGTGGTACTGTTAGATTTTATTTAAAAAAATCGATAATCAAATTTGTCCATTTTTGACATGGAAAAAAATTGCGGTAGGTCTTGAAAATTGAAATTTATCTCTAATT
Source organism: Stenurella melanura (assembly GCA_963583905.1). Taxonomy (NCBI): domain Eukaryota; kingdom Metazoa; phylum Arthropoda; class Insecta; order Coleoptera; family Cerambycidae; genus Stenurella; species Stenurella melanura. Next base: position 16,378,426 of record OY757312.1, on the reverse strand, counting down.
TTGTCATAGAGTAGAGCTTTCGACGGCCTATCTTAAAAAAAAAAAGCCCGGTTAAAATCAGATAATAGACACATTTTTTACAGGGGTGTTTCCATTCAAAATGGGTCACATTGTACATCATTTCAAATTTAAAAAAACTAATCACTTGCTAGTGCCTAGTATGTTTGTGAGAATTGTAATTAATATATTGTTTTAATGGTACGGTTGAACTAGGAAAATGATTTTTTTAACCTCTATTATAATAACATTTTCTTAACTACAATAATTCCTTCAAACATTTTCAAAAGCTGCGTTTTTAAATAATTCTCAGAAACCATCCCCGATGGAGTATGGTAGCCGAGGGGGTAGCAACGGAACGGTGGCAGTGGCATGATAGGAGGCAAGTTACGATGTTTACCTCAGGGATCAGGCAGAGCGCGCGAGACCGAACTGTTCCCGACTGATGTCCAGATAGCCGCTTGTTTATGGGACGGCTTAAACTATGTCCAGTCTAACGGACCTCATATACAATGCTATCTACAGATCCCCTCGGAACTACCTTCCGGTACCGGGAGTTATTATACTTTTCAGGCAGCGCTATCTCGTCGGCGATGATTCTGACGTTCTTTAAGATGGCTCAGGGAGGATAATGGGAAATGAAAAATTCAATGCTAAATTGTACGTTAACAAAATTGTAAATAATAATAGAATGAAAAGTTGAATTGGCTGGAAGGTTTAATAGTTTTAATGACATATTTAATATTGCCCAACATATCAATAAATAAGTAGGTATGTAGAATATTATTCATTTTCAATGGTGAAATATTTCATCTTAAAAAAATTATTATTTGTATTTTTTTTTAAATTTGCCGATTATGCAAATCTGTCACAGTCATGTTAATATTCTTTTACATAAAGTGACCATTCTGGCCTTTGAAGAAAAACATCAAAGTTAATATTTGTCTCGTCGGAACTGGATTAATTTTTCTCCCCTTATTCACAATGTGTCTTCCAACGTTTTGTGATTTATGCAATGTCGCCGTATAGCGTGTCTGATAGATAGCCACACGTCATCTATCGCGGTTGCCTGTTAGGCTCACGATTTCTCCAAAGCTCTTTTCCATTAGCTCTTTGGTGGCATTATTATTGAATCCTATAAAATGATCCATTTTAAAAATATAAAAAACCGCTGCCTAAGGAATCACTACTTCCTGATCCAGATTTTTCGTCAACTTTAAAGGAATCATCTTGACTATATTTACCCTCTAGTATGTGGAAATTATTAGTCATAGAATTTTAATAATATTTCGGACAAATATCACTGAAAAATTTGAGACGTTGGTTTCTATGATGTATGTTAAAAATTAAGTATCTAGCTTGGTTTACTTATTTTGCGCTCTTCACAACCTACCACCTTCCACCCCTTCAAAGTAATCATCTCAATCAGATGTCATTTCAATACATACGTGTACTAACTTTCAAGGGAATATCTCAATTTTATGGAATTCTTTGAATAATGGAGTGGAGGTGGTGGGGGTAGGGGGTTGAAAAATATTAGAAAGAAATCTGATGCCTTGGTTTCTAGTATATACACCAAATCCCATATTTCTGTACTCTTACCAGCTAGCTTTCTTCACTTATTTTCCCCTATTTACCCCTATTTAATCCCCAACCCTTCAACGGGATCATCTCAAAATATGATCTAGTGCCAGATGTCGTTATAATATTTATGTGTATCAAATTTCAAGTGAATGTCTCAATTTTCTCAACCCCTTTAATAATGGAGTTGGGGTGGTGGGAGGTTGAAAAATATTATAAAAAAATATGATGCCTTGGCTCCTAGTATATACATCGAATTTCAAGTTTCTGCACTCTTACCAGATTGCTTTATTTATTTTCCCCTATTTACCCCTAACTTAACCCTCAATCCTTCAACGGAATAATCCCAAAATATAATCTAATTCCTGATGTCAGTATAATATATACGTGTACCAGATTTCAAGTGAATATCTCAATTCTTTTTATCAACCCATTTAATAATGGAGTGGAGTGGTGGTGGGGGGATGGAAAATATTATAAAAAATTTTGACGCCCTGGCTTCTAGTACATACACCAAATTTGAAGAATCGGTACTCTCACCAGCTTGCTTTACTTATTCCCCCCTACTTACCCCTATTTACTCCCAACCCTTTACCGGATATGTTCAAAAAACAATCCAGTTCCAGATCTCGTTATGATACATACGTGTACAAAATTTCAAGTCAATATCTTAAACCGTTCCGGAGAAACCATGCGAACAAAAAAAGTTACCACAGGCCGACAGACAGACCCACAGACACACTGACAGACAGACCAACAGACAGGCAGAAATTTTTTTTTTCTCGCTCAAATTTAAAATTTCGACGTTCTGTGACATTCTAAACCTATTTCAAGAAAATAAATTTTTGATTTTTTTTTACGATTACTATACTTCCAATCCACTACGTGGATGTGGAAGTAGTTATTAAGAAAATTTAAATTAGAACAAAATTCCCATGAAAAAGTCGAAACATTATCATTTCACAAAAGACCGATAACCGCGTTTGGCCGGTGGAGGGGTTGGTAGGGGTCGGACGCGATGGGGAACACCACCACCGTGCTCAGCATCCTTGAAAACGGGGGGGAATATATATTTGCCGCTGATAATCCGAAAAAAAAAAAAAAATCACCCATTTCGGGGGCGAGTATTGGCCGGTGGAGGGATTGGTAGGGGTCGGATGCAATTACGAACACCACCACCGTGCTCAGCATCCTTGAAAACGGGAGGAAAGTACTATTTTCTGAAGGGAAACCTATTAAATCGCGTTTAACCCCTCTGGAGGGTGGTTTTTGGCCTGTTTGAGGGGTTGTGCAACCCCAAAGAGAAATTCTGACGCCGCCATCGTGTTCAGAATCCTCGAAAACGGGGGGAAGGTAATTTCATTCCGGCTCAAAATATTTACCATTCGTCCGACTCACACACGCCACTAGTATAAAAAATTATTTCACTAAAAATGTCCTAAAAAATTACTTTTTCAGCTCGGGGAGACGGTCAATCACCTTTGGGCGTCGTCATTCTAAAATTAAATATTTTTCGAAAGTACCAAAAAATTGACTTAGAAAAAATGTCTAGATGCGACGGGCGGAAAACCGCTCCACCCGACAACTTTTTGAAAAGTATGACGAAATATTTTTCGAAAGTGCAACGAAATATTTTTCGAAAGTACTACGAAATATTTTTCGAAAGTACCGCGAAGAGAATTGCACAGGGCGGAATTCTGAGTCAGGATGTAGCGAGTAGCTATTTGAAATATCAAAATTGAAGGAAAAATTAATATGACGGTTTTTCCAGTAAAAACCAAAATCCACATTTAATTATTCTGCAAGTGGTGGAGTATACTCCATGTCCAAACCACAAGGACGTCCATGAAAAATAACCAATAAATTCAAAGTCGAAGATTCGGTTTCGACGGACCCATAATATCCTTAATCCGGGCCCAGGCGAGAATCGCCGAAAAGTTATGTTTGGGTTCAGTGCCGTTAGTATGTTTTTCAAGCTGGAAAGCCATCGAATTCATATACACAACTTCTTGAAGCATCCTGACAAAGATTACAAGCAATTCGAAAATTTCAATGAATAATTTTCAACGAAGTTCGACATACATTTTACAACCATAATTAACTGGGACTCTGAATCTTTTTGTACAGTCGATTGTTATGGTTCTCTCGACGCTGGATGAGTTGCGATACTACGGGACGTAATGTCTTGCCAAGTGGCAGTGCTCTCTGATGTTTGTCTTATATGTACTAGTCAAATATTGAGATTTTTTTTATATTTTATTAAATTTATTTCACTAAATTAAAATATATTTTGAATTCGATTTCTTATTGATCCACTAATTATAAAATTGATGACCTGCGTGCGATTTTGTGGCGTAAGTCGGATAACTACTTATTAGAGGTCACCTCTGATCCCTTCAAGATTCTGCAGTGATCCGAATACTCATATAATCCATCGATGGTCTTAATTATTAAGAAGTGTTTCTGAGAAAGTGCTAGTTATAAAATATATTCATTAGAAGTGCACCGCTGGACATTAGGTTACGACGGAAAGAGCAGACTGTAGCAATCACAGTAAATATAATTTTATTTATTTTCATCTCGGGGAGTCTCAAGGGTGACTGGAATCCCCCTTGTGAGTAGAGTTGCTAGATATCGTTACGATGGCACGGCTAGAGACAGTCTAATATAAAATTTTTGTCGTGTCCATCAGACGCGCTACAGTAAGTTCATCTACGGCATCAGAACAACGTTTTGGTGGTGTTCATCCTCGCCTCTTGCCATCGGGCTTTTCCTGGTGATGTGGCCAAAAAATGAGAGAATTCGAGAAAATACGATGCTGGAGAAACGCTTTAGGTAATGTAGTCCTTGGTCAGGGATCCAGTAATCGAATTTCAGCTTATTTCTCCATTGCTATACAACTTTTGGACATACTTTTAAACTCCAGGATTATATAAAGAACGCGAGGGTGCTGGAATATTGTAGAGAAAAATGTAGCATCGAAGTACTTTTTCTAAGAAATATTATATTTATCTAAAACTGTGGAATATAACTCAACGGTGGTCCTGTATTAATTTCATTGAGGTATGTATTATATAAGATGGACAAAGATCTGTAATAATTAGGTGTTTTTGGAGCTGCTGATACAGAATCTGATGAAATAAAATGTCACCGTAATTCCGTTAATTAGTTATTATTATATCGATTTTGAGGTCGGTGTAAAGATTCACAATCAACAAAGGTGACTTTTTAACTTGTAGATATTAAGCACTCCTCTCCAAGTTTGTGTCTTATCTAGTTAAGATATAAGCTCCTTGGAAAACTCAAATACACCGACTATCACTTCAGTACTTGATTTTTTAAGCGACCCAATTCCATTAGTCCCTTGTATTCATGTACCGTGCAAATAAGAACGGCGTTTTAAAAGAATAACCTGAAAATAATAATTTCTGTTTGTGCGCAAGAAAATGACAACTTTTATTTACATCAAGGGAAATTCAAGAAAGATTTCCTCGGAGTAGAGACGGGACCAATTGTTTGCGAATTCTTGCGAAACGCGGCTTAATACGGTTAAGAAATAAATAACCAGCGTGTATACAGGAAACAGGAAGGTGCTGATTATTTATGACACATTTTTCTCTAATTTACATTTTTCTTAGCTTAAAATGTAAGTAAGTACCATTAAATTTTATTAACGGGCACATTATTTATTGAATAGATGAAGGCAAAATTTTCACAATCCTGAAAATTCATGTAAGAAACCTATTGTGTTTGAACAAATAAAAGTAACACTATATATACAATCACAACTATTAATAAAAATTATAATTTCATTTCTTATAAATACTCAACAACCAACACAGTACTTTTTTCCTTCACAAGAAAAAAATATGTACAAATATATCTTTTAAATGTTTTGATATATTCGAAAGTATATTTTCAAGAAAATTAAAAAGTTTCAAGGAATTTTATTTCTAGAAGCCACCGTTGCACGAACATTGAATTTTTTAATGTTTCTTCCCCTATTAGCAGGCAAGTACCTTAGGATGTTTTTGAATTTCTGGCATAGACATTTATTTTCAACCTCTAAAAACAAGCCTTGCACTTACAAATTTTTTATGTTTCTTTTTCTAATTGGAATTTTATTGAACTTACAATGTTCCAACATTTTTGATATAGAAAGTTTTTCCATAAATAAGAACGGGATGTAATGACCGACCGCAATGTTTTCCTCACCAAATTCGACATATTTGGAATTCATTGGTTATGATTTTCAATTATACAATATAATTTTAATATATTTGGTAAAAAATCTGGTTGAACTTAGGTATTCTGGACTTAATCTAATGGGAATCCAAGACCAAATCCACTAAATTGATGCCAATTAAGCGAGACTTTGACTGTCGAGTTGGGTCGAAGCTCTTCGGTTGAAGAGAAGGTCACTACTCATCTGGTACATGGATCGAAGATGGCTGAAGGGCTTGACGTGGACGTGGCAGGGCATAATTGTAGACCTTCTGGAGACCTAGGTAAAACCCTAACCATCTTCCCAGCACAAATTTGTGCTATAGATTTGTGTGCCCAGAAATGCCTAAATAAACGTATTCGAGGAGCAAAGATCTATATACTTTCAGATAGCCAGGTACCCTTAAAGGCTCTCATCTTTGAGTCTAAAATTGGCTGGGAATACAGAAAAACCCTGAAGTCACTGGCAAAAAGCAATAAGGTTACCTTGATGAGGGTGTCAGAGCACGAGGGAATAGGAGGAGATGATTTAGCTAACATGCTTGCAAAAAAGGTACTGAAGCCCCATTCCTTGGGCTCGAATCATTTGGTGGTGTATCTAAGGGGCACACTGCGGAGGAAATCCTGAAATGGAAAAAGGAGCAGAAAAAGTTCTACTGGATGAATACTCTACGCCAAAGAGAGGAGAAATAGTTCCTAACGATAAAGAACGATAAAGAACGTCACAAGGTTTTTCGAAGTCGTAAAGTCCGACTTAGGCTGATGACAATTGTTTTAACAGATCATTGCCCCTTGAGATGTCAAAGCAGACAATGATACGTGCAGATACTGCAATAGAGATTACGAAATATATTCTTTGCGACTGCTAGTTCGCACTACTCTAAAGTACCTAGAAAATATGAAATTAACGCCTGAAGATACAGGAAAATTAACTTCCAGAGAAATCACAAGATTTGTAAAATTCTTGAGAATCCTGGGCAATAACTAATTATAGGGTAATTCACAAAAGATCTTTTCGGTCGTTGTGTAGAAGGGCTGAAAGAACCGAAACACCCCTTTAACAATCTAGAATCTAAAGCAAGGCTAGAACATCCTCAACTATAGTATTAAAATAATGATTAAAATAATTTTCCGAAGTTTGATAAGTTTCGATGAGTGTGTCCTTCTTTGCACTCATAAGTTTATTAATCTCCAGCCATCACTATTTTTTAATTTGCGAATAATTTAACAAAGCATCGCTTCAATATTAATGAAAAAACTAACTTATTATGTGAATTATAAATTATTGCGGATAGACTCGATTTAATTCTTTGTTCCGTTAACATTTAAAATTCTGGCGAATGCGCTGGTGAAAATGAGCAAGTCTCCACACTGTCGTTATTTATAGATTTATGTGACGTCTTGGCGACTCCTGGGAACTGTCATGAATCAACACTTCCTGTCCAGGCCCTCAAGGACCATCCCGGAAACTTTACATAATAATGAGTAATGCTTCTTCCTTCTTGGCGATTCGTTAATTACTTTAACAACGTTGAAATTAAACTTAAAGGTACAACGAATTATCTATACGTGAGAGTTCCAAGCCTTTCATGAAATATTTCAGTTTAAAAAGGTTATATTGCATAAAACTAAAATAAATTCAGAAATATGTTAACAGCTTTTCTTCCGAAGTTATCAAGACAAAATATACAAAGTAAATCAGAAAAATAAATTTTTAAAATCAGGTCTACATTTAGTACGCCAAACGATATTCGGCCCTATAAGAAATTGTAAAATAAGTTGTGGTAAAGAAAACTGAGCATTACGTGAGTGCAAGTAGAGTAGGAATCTTACAGAACAAATACTTTTTATTTTGTTTTACCTTGGCGGATCGGTATACAGAGTGTCCCAAATGTTCTCTCGGGGCTCCTCCTTGCACATCCACTGTAAATGGCTATTTACCTGTGGAGCGATTAATAAGTAAGAGCGGCAGGAGAAGGTGCACACTGCTAAATTCAGAAATAGAAGAAACGGAAGATTATGAAGAAGAATGAGTAATGACATGATAATAGATGGAAATTTTAAAAAAGCATGGAAATTAAAAGAAGCATCTCAGTCACTTTCGCGGTACTTTTGTAGCTTATGATAAATCGGTTAGGACTGAATTGTAAATGCAACCATGGAAACATAATTGGTTTAATTTGCATAGATATGACCTAGAAAGTAGTAGCAGTAAATCACCTTATTTACAGAGCTGTATATTTATGGTTTATTTATTACCAAGAACACGTAGTTACTTTTATTGGTGGAAACAACCATACTTTGGCATATGACCTGATACGTTAACAGTGCAGTCGTTTCGTTTTATAGTAGTATAAACTGTGTCTTATTGCCAACACCACTACACTGTTAGTACATGTACCTAATATTTTTACAACCACTTTTTAAGTTCCTCTATTGTCCTAAATCTGATGTTTATAGTTTCGCCGTTAGAAGATCTGTCCGATCTGCACCGGTTTTGTCAATGCTGGTAACAAAAATTTTGGGAGAATAATTTTTTTATAAACTTTTGTACTATAATTATGACAAATTTTCATTAAAAGACAGACTTTAATTATGACTAAATATAAATACACAGCTAACGCAGGAAACCAATTTTCTCAAATGTTTTATTGTATTGTTAGTCACCACATTTTTATGCTCAAGTAAACAATTTTGTTTGGTAATTATTATATAACATGTTCTGGAACAACATTTATTCTTAAACGTAAAATTTTCACAAATAAATCTTTAATAGGTATAACTGTTTTGTAAGATGATAAGAAATAACTATAAAATAATTCGAATGTGTATTTACAACGTGCTAAAAATGCTGCTGAACATTACTAAAAAATCGTTATAAAACGATTTAGTTTTATAAGCTGAAATATTTTGTATATATATTTTAGTCACGAAAACACATATAAAATGATTTCTTAACTCCATTATAAGATATTTTATAATTTTGCTGTAGAAAGGTTTTAATGATAAATTTATAAAATAGTTCAGTTGCAGATACCAAAATAGTATTTTCTGGAACTCTAATAGAACCAATCGACATTTAGAAGCATTAATAAAATGACAATAAAACAAAATAATCGTAGAACATTTAAATTAAAAAGCAAATATGCTGGTTGGGATTCTACTACTTTAAATTTACATAATTATTTGCTTCCGATGGTACCACTATATGTAAAACACCTTGTATATTTATTACTTTAATTAAGTGAGAAGTGATACTTTTGTAAATGACTAAATTTTTCAAACTCGATCTCGCTAATGCTCCGATTAAAACCACTTATTAATGATACAACTACTAGTTATCTTGAAAAAAAATTGTACAACATAATATCACCTATTCATTATGCTAAGTGTCCTTGAAATTATGCGCCCACAAATTACAAATATTTCAGAAGTAACATGGTTTCAGTTCTATAAAAATACAAACGCAGATAGTTTTCAGTGTGACGATGTAAAAGATTTGTCTGCGGAAGAGAAGTCTGGAGCGACACGACCTATTACGGTGTAAAATACGACGCAATTCTCTCTTACAGATCTTATTAGTTGGCGGTATTTAATAAGGAAATGTTGCTAAGTGCGCGGGGAAGGATAACACCGCACTTTATGACCGAAAGAGAAGAGAAAAATCTCATCTGCATTATTTACATAAACTGCACACAGTCCCTGTGTTTTTGTTGGCGAACCGTCGCGCCATGAATTTCTTTGCGGATAACATTGCGCTGCGAAACTTAGATATCGCGGTAATAATGGAAATAATCACTGCAAATTAAGAAGTTTTTTAACTCTTTCGTTCATCCAGAGCAAACATTAATCAACATTTTTAAATCGGTTTTATTAAAATATGTCCCTGGTAATTATAGATAAAAAGTTTCTAATGTTTATTAGGTATTACAATCGTGATTTGTGAATTTTTAAATTTGCATAAATGAACGCTTTTAATTAATTAATTTCTCGATCCACTGAACATTGAAAATTTATCATCATTTTTTAAGAATGTGGAGTGAAAGATTTACTATTTTTTCTTATTCTTCAGGACTTCCTGCCACATGTATTTTTTTCTTTTTAACCGGTGCTCAGGGAATCTAGAAAATATTACAATTAACCAGTATGTTACTGGGAAATAACCTCTACGCCTGTGACTTTTATGTCAAAGGATCAGTTAGAGGTTGCTTTTTTTAACAAATAACACAAAATAAGTATAAAAACTAGAAATTGAATATTTCGCCGACGTTTCGGAAATCTAAGCTGTTTCCTTTTTCAAGCTTTCTTTGTAAAATCTTTTTTGCTGTGTATGATAAATACACAGCTCTAAGAATGTTAGTTATATTCAATATCCATAGATACTTACTATTTACATGGAGCTGTTGATATAGTTAACAGTTTTATAATTTTTATACAATTCTATGTATCTATCCTCATTCAATAATATTATCGCTGATTATTTCATTTTAATTTTTTTGCTATCCGCCTCTTTTGTCAAAATTTTTGCCGCTGAAATGAAAAACTCTTATACTTACTAGAAGTAATATCAAATATGTACATATATTACATAAGACAGATGCTATACTATATCCACCACCTTTCTTCAGACACTCCTAAGCCCACTTTTTAATGAAATCGAAAATATTTAGCAGAGGAATGGAATCTTTGTCCTTCCTTTCGATTTTCTCTTCAATTCTGTCTTGAAAATCGTCAATTATAATGAATTTCTTTACAAAGGTCATAAAAAGAAATTATATTGACTATTCTTGCATGCTGAAAATACGACTATAAACCAAACAAATGATAACCGCCCAAACACGGTAAGGTTAAAAGTATGAGATATAAGCGGCGACTTGTCAGTTGAGCAAGATTAAGCGTGACAAAAATATCATGAAATGTACAACAGTTGAACTTGCTGACTTCCTAATTTTCTCCATGTTTCTCCACTTCTACAAGACATGGACCACAAAGGAAGCATGCAGGCGGCCTATTAATTGATGTGAGTCTGAAGACTTTGGTGTGATTTTCTAGTACAGTCTAGTAAATAGTTCGATTCTATAAAATATACGATCTCCTCATTGTTTGGCCCCACCCCATTAATCAAAAAGAGGCCAATATGGAATAGCTGATAGTTCAGAAAATCAAATGGCAAAAGGAGGAAGCTTTCTAACTTTCTAACCTCGTCAAGATTCGAACCCGGAACTCCGAGGACGCAAGCCTAACACGTAAGAACCTGTTACTTGAGCCAAACGCGAACAGTTGTTTTTGGGGTATTTTTCAAAATTTCTCTTATACTTTCAGTAGTTTCTTTTCATTTCACACTGCCTTTCTCAAGGAGAAGTTTAAGAGAAGAGTGCATAGTCCATTCTAACGCATTGTAATCAAAAACAAGATTAGATAGGTAAATTTTAGTACTATCCTTCATTTTTTTGCCAATTAACGAAAATATGCTTTTCCACTCACATAACTGAAAATTTGTTATTGGATAAAGAAATTTATCTTATTCTATTTAGTCGGCAGTATGAACTGATATCTCAATGACATGCCAATAAATAAGACATATGACATTGGCATCAAAATACCATCCGTTTATCTTATGGATATAGGTTCATTCCAGTTTGCAAGGTTATTGTTCTCTAGCTGTGAATAATTGGTGTGCTGAGGATTCCATTCAATTTCATAAGCCTATTTCATAGATTTTCAACGTTCTTGTATGGGATCGTAGAATTTATAGCTATACCTGTATAGTGTATAGTTCAGGTCAGTAAAAAGCAATACCCGTAAAAATATGGATTCGTAAAAATCTGTGCTAGTAAAAATTGTTTGCACCATATCGATATTTTCATCTATAAACTAATTAGCTGTGGCTAGAAAAGAATTACATCATAAGAAAAAAATCAGAGATTTAGGGCCGAACTCCCATAACTTATCTACTTATATCTAACTCAAATGGTATGGTCTAATTTAAATAATATTTTTCAATGATTAGTTAAGTTGATTAGTTCCACAGAGGTTGCAGGGGCCAAGGCCAATCGGTTAGCTCCTCCTGTATAATCTAAGTTGATTAATTGCGTCATTAATTAAGTTTTTATCGACAACAAAACTTAAGGGTTTCGGTTAAACATGAGTTAATTACTGAAATAGAATTATCCACTATAATATTGCTGAAGATTATTGTTCTGTAATAAGAAATGTTTTAGTAAAGAAGAAAATATTTTCAATAATCATCGTATTGTAAAAAAATTTCGATAGTCAGAATATAATACAACTATATTTATATTCAAATTGCCCATCTCCATTTTCCCAGCATTATTCAACCCTCTTCCCAAAGTCACCGACGCGGCGGCTATTTTTAATATATTAACATGTTCCCTGTAACTTAATATAGATCCGTTATTGTAAATGCAGATTTGTCTGAGGTCAACATAACTTCAAAAATATAACAAAATGACTAATTTGGATTCTTCCTTATAGTTACATTTTTTTTAAATCTCAAAAATTAATCTAAATTAACACATCAAAAAACTTTCTAAAGAAATCAAAACTTCTTAATGACATTTGAAATCTGTCGTCAAATATCCTACCCAGTTATGAAAAATTATGTTTGGTAAATATTTGGAAAATAAATAACATTCAAGAAAAGCTGTGTCGAGTAGTCTAGGCAATCAAAAACATATGGCTCAAATTTATGTGGTATTGAAACCGTCATTGCCATAGTTACTGAAGAGAAGGGGGTAATTTGCCGAAGAAACGGACACTTGTATTGTGGGAAAAATGATGGAAAATGCCCTTGAAACTTCAGTGCATATTTTGGGTCGGGTAACTGAAGTATTAGTTGGCACATGACATATTGTTTTGAAGAAAGACTTGCTCCACTTACACGTAGAAAGTAATTGTGCCATTAATAAGAGGAGAAGCTGATCTGATTTGTTTTCATGGAATAGAAATACTTTCCTTAGGCAATGATTAATGACAGCTCAATAGAGGTAACTCGACGTTTTCGTTATTTTCAAAAAATCTTGACTTTGAAATATTGTTTGGGAAATTCCAATTGTAATTTTGTTTTCGCAACTGTTCTTCTTTTAGCCTTAGTAAGCATACTTTAAAAGTTTAAGTGTCATGGTCCGATATTAAGATATGTCCTAACCTAAATTTCAACGATCGATGTAGATTATAAAGAGAGCAGCAATAATAGATGGCTTGTGAAAATCATTCACACCGTATACCCGAACTCCATTTTTTAGACGCAATATAAATTACTCTCGCCCTATTGAACAGTGATAACCGAAAGTTAGTTAATTAGTTTTATCATACGCCTTATCACACTCCTTCAATAATTAGCAATCAATTGCAAGCAAATCAAGGAATGATGGCTGGCGTTTCTGGCAGTAATTAGTCGATCGGTGAGATGCGAGATCGAGAGGAAGCATCAGCATCACTTGGCATCGCATCTGGACCGTCGGATCAGTCTCAGGATTTTAATTAACATTCCACACCTAACCTCTTCTAAAGGCGTTACTTGCAAATTAAAGGCAATAACTGCCAGAACGAACATTGGCAAAATGTTACGGAGATGTGCACCAGTCGTTTTTGTTTGCTAATTGTTGAATTAATTCTGTGTCCCTTCATCAATTCACAATTCGACTGGAAATCCCAAGGACGCTGCTATCAGACGACTGTTCGCTCCGCTGGAAATCGTTCTTTTATTTTTCTTATAGAAAATTATGCTGCTTAATGCGACTGTTGCGACAACGCTTGGCTATTGAGTTTTGTTTATTTTTTTAATCAGACTTAGAATGGCCCTGCATACAGTTTACGCCATGCTTAAAATTTAAGTAAAATAAAACGCAAGTACCTGAGATATCGTTAAAACGGATAAAAAATACAAACACCGATGGGCTTTAATTCACTGACTTCTGAAAATAATTCCGCTGTTAAGGTGGCCATTCCCTAGAAAGAGACATCCGATAGCTAATTATTTATTATTTTTGCCCATAAGTAGAACCATAACAAGACTATTACTATGAATTTTCACTCAATAATTTTCGTCGTTTGCAAAATAGCTCGATTTAAATCTACGAAATAGGAAGATTAACATAATTTTTAAATTTAAATCTAGCTATTTTCCAACCCGCTGAAATTATTGAATGAAAATTCATAGTAATAGCCTTGTTATGATTCTACTTAGGTACTCTTACAGTTTTTTTAAATATACGTACTAAGAAAAAAGTTATGGCCAAAAATAGTAACTATTTTCCCATCGGATGTCTCTTTCTAGGGAATGGCCACCTTAAGCTATATTGAATTCACAAGATCAATCATTCATTTTCTTCAATTTTTTACCACTAAAATAAAATAATGAGGTGAGTTACAACGTATTTATTAAAAGTGTAGAATGTATCATATTTAACTGTGAGGTGGGTGTGACACTACTGGGCCGTTACAACGGTGGCATTTGCGGGCACTCATGGCTGACCTCTCAGTATGATATGGATGTCAATAATAATAATAATAATGATATCACTGAGAAGTAAGCATTTTATTATTTTTTATTTTATTTCATTTTATTGATATAAATATTCTGAGTCTAACGGCCCAAATAATTTTGGAAAGGCCCTATAAAAATATTTGATATTTAAAAGTATCGATTGCCTCCAGAACAAATTAAATAGGCTAAATCTTCTTCAAGAAATCCTAAAATCCACTTTTTTGCAACCTTTATGGTTAAACAAAAAAACGGTTGGATCGAATTTGATGAATTTTTTTTCAGATCATAGTGACATTAATACGCTTCGATTGTCACTACAACGAAGTCGATATCGTTTTTTATTCGCACACACATACTTTTCAAAAATAGTTGAAAAATACTGCAGTGACCTTGAAACATAAAAACACTAAAACTAACACACTTTATCGAATAACTGAAAACTCCGCAATACTTTTATTAACCAAAATACAGGTTTACTGACTAAAATAACCTTTAACAAAGTTTATTACTTGAAATTTACACTATACTGTTCACTTTGTATCACTTCCGAATTATCTAACTTCAATCCATTAAATTCTTCCATTCCGCGTGTTTGCCTTGGCCTATATACCCTACAGAAGACATGTCTAATAAAGTCTTGAACCATCTTCTACAGGTTTTTAGTCTACTTAAGTAACAATTGCGGTTTTTTAAAGTAGTCTATAAGTTATCCCAATAACTTATTTCCGAGACTACTTATAAACGTAAATAGTTTGAACGGACTCTATGAAGCCAATTTAAAACCTTTATAAGAGTACATGGGTACTTCTACAGAAGGACCTACATGCCTCTTCTTAAAACTGCTATGAAAACTTTCAAATTTTAATGAATTATCTAAACCTTTACTCAGAGAGTATCTAAAGAGTATTGTAAAACACACTTGATTCAGGATACGCCCTATATCAAAACTGCAAATGCTTTGAACGAACTTTTCGTATTTAATGAAGTAAAAATAAATGCAAATAAATCTATTCTACAAGCATTATGGGCCGCTATAATTATATACGTTATATTATATAAGTAAGAACAGTTCAGAAAAACAGTTAAATGTGGACCACTTGTAATAAATTGATGAAACTACTTTTAGTGGGTTAATATTTTCAAGTTTACTCGAAAACATGTATTTAGTTCTTAAAAATTCGTGGCCTCCTTAAAAATTAGTGGGCTCCCTAAAAACACAATTTAAAAAAATATATATTTATAAATAATTAGTTTTTTTGTGACCTTTAACATCTGCCCATAATATGGTTCAGTATATGTAAATTGTTTTTATAAAACATTTCTATTAGAAACAAATTTGTTCAATCTGGGACATTTCCAATATGGCTGACCGTTATATTCCTCGACACCTGAAAATGAGATGGCAGCTGTATGTATTAACCCTATAAGCTACAAATCATTCTACTTCAACCATGTTTTGTCTTAAAATGCTTATTACATTACCAAGTGCGCTTTAAGTAAGTATGTCGATTTAATATATTTTTTAAAACTTGTACGCTAATCTTAAAATCAATTTTTGAACCATTTGACCATGAATCAGGCAAAAATGTTCAATTGACCATTTTCGGTCACCTGATTTTGACACAGTCTGGAGGGCACACAAACCTCATCCAATCACAGAGCAATGCAAATGAAAACAATTAGAGATGAGTTGGTAGCAGAAGCAGTTTAAGCTATTAAAAAATAACAGCTTTTCCCCAACTCTAAAAACCAAAACAATGAGTTATGTGCCCTTCACGCCACCAGCATTACGTCAACCGAAAATGGTCTATTAAAATTAATTTCTTAACCTCAAAAAAAAAAAATTAAAGCCGTGTCCATTCATGATTTATCGTGTTTTGTTCAATATCTTAATTTGAAGCGTTATGTAAAATTTAAGGAAACATACTTTTAATTATCATGAATACTTGCATCAAGTTTGGTGAAAACTAAATATTACAAATAATGATCAGAAATTGCATTTTCGAAAAAAAATTATATTTGGCATTTTTGGATAAAGTAGAGAAACATTTAAAAAAAATTATATTGTAGGTATTTTTCATGCACTTTAATATGAAATCAAAAATATTAGAATTTGAAAAAATATATTTTCCGGTATTTTTGAAAATATCCCTATTATTTAGTTTCTTTATATTCATCAGAAAAAGGAATCTGGTAACAGTATAACATTCTTGGGGAGGTTGACGCTTAATTTCATCGCTGTATACAGACAAAACTAAAATATATTGTATTATATAAAAGTTTTTTAATTTATAATTTTTAACGTATTTTTAAATGACGTTAATAATTTAATGTGATAATTATGATGCTCTCAATATTTATAAAATAAAACTCAAGTAGTATGTTTCTTGATCTTATCAACTTTATTAGCTATGAGATATTATAGCACGTAAACTATTTTCACAATATTTTTTTCCAACTTGATGTTCTTATCGTACCTTTAAATGACGTTAGCGCATTTTAGAAATAATTAGAAGTTATGAAAAAGAAATTGTTAACAGACAGCGAAAACATAGACAAATTTTTAAATTTTTTTACACCATTTTAAAATCAAAATTTTTACAAAAATGCAATTTTTTGCCGTTCATATTTATTACCATCGTAAGTATATTTCTCCAACTGCTCTTTAAAATGTAACCAATTCAACCCATACTATTTCAGAAAAAAAAAACAAAATCATGATTTTTTTTGAGGTTAGAAAATTTGTTTAAATAATTATAAATTTCCCACTTTATAGAAACAGTTATTATGAACAAATTGATTTTCGATTCAATTCGACGTACTTATAGAGGTCAAGACATTGAAAAGCAAAAAACGGAAATACGAACAAATCGGAATTTATCGAATTAATAGCTTCCAACCAACACCGAATGAAAATATTTTAAATATAAACTCACTCTAATAGCAGACACGTATTAAATAAAATGAGCTATTGCCAGATTTTTCCTATCACGAAAATTTTCCTCTACCTGTTGTAAGAAAAGTTATAATGCGATAAAAATTAACGAATAATTTTAGCCATAACAACTAAATTCAACTTTTTACCAGTATGATGATTATTTTAAGTTGAAAAAAAAAGTTGACAGCGGTGGGATTCGAACCCACGCCCTTTCGGACTGGTGCCTAAAACCAGCGCCTTAGACCGCTCGGCCACGCTGCCTTGCTAAAAACCTTTCGTTAATAGCGTTCCGAAATTACCCCACTATCATCTGTGTTCTATTTATAACATATTTATTAGGTACCTATGTCGATTCTGACATATTGATAATTAATAGCTATAAAACTAACTTATTAAACTAAAATCCATTACCAGTAATATCAATATCAAATACATACCTACCTAGTATTAAAATATGATTTAATGAAATAGTTATAGTAATAATAAACTATAAAATTTCAAAGTGTATTTTTAATACACTTTGAAATTTTATATTTATATTATAGTTATTTGTATATTAAAAGCGCAAAGTGCTCCATAGTCGCTCGAGAGCGACCATGACTTTGAGCTCGAATATCACACAATTTTATCTACAATCATTTGAAGGCATCAAAATAAAAGAAATAATTAAGTTGAATGATGCAAATAAGAGCGTGTTAATTAGTTCTGTCATTGTAGTATTTGTTGTAGGTTATTAAACAAATTAATTTGAGTTTATTTAAGGGGGTCATTGCTGCAATAGTGAAAGAATGCGTTACCGCGCCGTTTTCTTTTTTTTTTTTTTTCAACAAATAGCAACAGACATTGGTGCAGAATTCATTTATTTGAGCAGTAATGACAACAATTCTTGCCTTAAATTGATTAGAAACTTCACTGATCACTTTTTAAGGCTCAAAATAATTTGACATCGAAAAAATATTAGAATTAGTATATGAACAAATTTTACAATTCGTGATAGACAACAATTTAATATGTAGATTTTTAGTCTGGGTTTAGAGAAGGTCATAGTTGTAAAAGTGCGTTGCAGTATGTAATCAATGAATGGAAGGAAGCATGTGACTTAAGTAAAGTAACGGTATAATTGTTTTAAATTTAAAGCGTGCGTTTAAAACGGTAGATAGAGATTATTGAAAAAATTGAAAGAATATGGCATGGATGGCGTTGCACATATGTGGATAAGTAGTTGTTTAAGTGACAGGACGCAAAAAGTAAAGTATGACAAGTATGTATCGACTGAAAGAAGTATAAATGTTGGGGTACCGCAGGGCAGTATTCTGGGACCATTATTATTCATTTTGTACATAAAAAACAACAGATCTTCACCTATCTATTAGCTAACTAGTATTGGAGCCTATATACTATATGCATGTTTAAAAATCAATTATTTATTATTTGTTTGCTTATCAGTCAATGCCAAATATAAATATTTTATACTTCTTCATGGATATTGCCTTAGTTTTGCATGGAACATCGTTATGAATGGCTGTGGGCTTTTCTGATGGGTCCAGAATAAGGACGAAAAACGTTTGAAAGGCTAAACATTTCCAAGAAACTGAATGAGATTTTATGAAAATGTAATTCATTAGAATGAACAAATTTTCAAAGATAAGGTAGGTAAATAAATTAATTTCAGGCCTTTGTTCTCATTTTTAACTGAATTTACATATCGTAGTTGACCATGTAGATACTAGTTTAACCTGCCTAGCCGTAGGGGACTATGTTGGATGCTAGTGTTATAATGAGAATGGCAAATGAGAATTTTTAGTTGTTAGCATAACCAGAAGTCAGGTTATCGAAAGAATGTAAAGATTTCATCAATATTTTTGCATATAGTTTTTCTTTTACTTCTCATAGATAGTTTTTCTTTCCGCTGTTTGCAAAATCCTATAAAGAATATGTTTCATTGAAATAAGCAAACAAATAATAAACAATTCACTTTTAAATACTGAACATGTTATACATATTGTATTAATCTTCTTTGTTATCTCCAATATATAGCAAAGTGCTAAATAACCGACTGTTATATTATATTAAAGTGATGAGTAGTTTAGATATTATGACTGATAGAAAAAAATTGATTTTCAATTATTTCTTCATTGAGTTTCAAATTATTAGATATAAGGTAATCAAGGTTTCATAATTATCACAATGAGTGATATTGAAAACTCCATAAGACTAAGTTTTCGTACTGTTGTCGAAAGCTTTCTGGACAGTAACAGAAGTGTAGATTATAAGAAAATGCTGAAAAATTGAGATGCTTAATGAATTTTCAGTTGCACTTTTTAGATTCTCAACTGGACTATTTTTAAAAAATCAAGGAGACTACAATGAAGAACAGAGAGAAAGATTTTATTAAGACGTCAAAGAGATGGAATGTCGCCATGCAGCGTAGTGGTGGTGGTTTGTTTGAATTTACGAGAAATTTTGATGGCATGGAGCAATTTGGACAACGAATTCGAATTCAGCATGATAAGATACATCAGAATATGGTGCTCTGTTCATTAGTACAGTGGCATTTTTATTTTTAAAAGTACACCAGTACCACATAACAAAATGATATGCAATGTACATGCAGTGTATATTCAATCTATCGATATGTATATCCACAAGATGGAGAAAGTATATCTAATGTACATCTAATGGATGTGGAATTCACATTCCTAGCACATACATCTGCCACCGACTTCCATATCTATATTATATCCAGTGAATGTACATAAACATATGCAGTGTACATTTATTGGATATGAAATACACATCATATTAACATTCGCATATTTTATGAATATACATTACATAACTCTGAAGTAGTTTCCAAGGACATCAAAACACTTATTGAATACTGCACCAGACGTGTGTTGCGTCATGTTGGCATCATTGGGAGAAGATTAAACTGAACAGTTTTAATCATCTCGATGATACCAACAAAATTGGTGCAGCACGTGTCGAAGGAAAGTGTTAAATGTTTTGATGTTCGTGGGAACTACTTCAGAGGTATCTATATAAGGGGTAATAAAACACAGATAGTTTAACAAGAAATACAAAATAACCTAAATTATTACACAATATTTAAAATGTTCAATATTTATGTATGGGTACTTTTATACCTTCCGGTAGTTTAACAAGTTATAATACTATAGTTACTCATGTCCTACATATGTGTTTAAAACATTCTCAACCATCAGTAAGTTATCTATAATATGAACGTTTGTAATTTTTGTTCGCTACATTTCTAAATTACATAAAATACATACCTAATGTGACTTGACATAGCAGCAAATTTTTAAGCCTCTTTGCGCCATCTAACTAAACACATACCTGCCACGGTCCACAATCAGTTAAATATGAAACTGGCAAGTTTTCTAACCCTAAAAGAGTATATTTACAAATCTAAAGAATTGCATTATAATAAATATACTCTTACATTATGGGAGATATATGCAGATATAACAGCATAATGTAGCAATAAGCAAATATAAAATACAGAGAATAAGAGTTAACTTCGATCACACATAAACACTATGCATGCAACAATATAGGGCTTAATGGCTGCCGGCTGTTGCGAACTACAATTTGCGAATGATTTATTTGTGGTGCTCCGACGCACTATGTCATAAATTAATAAGGCGCATCAGATAATGAAATAAAATTCGAGTACGTATATAATTTAATTATACCTTAATGGACATGTTATGTATAAATTATTATGTATATACCTCCAACAATATACACTGTTTATGACACTGATGTATGTCAGTAGCTGAATATACATTTCACATCATATGTATAATTAAAAATGCATATTCAAATTCCAGCATCTAATGTATATGCTATGGATGTGTATATCCACGAGATGTTATGTGGGGTTTAACCTGTGTAGCTGAGGCTAGGCTCCACATGAAATAAAAGCATTTTCTTGCTATTATTATTATTATTATATATTTTTTGTCCTACGACCACCTTCATGCCCCGGTCATGCAAGTAAATACTAACTACACTCTTAAGAAATTAAAATAAGGTCTTAAAGGGGCAGTTCATTCCGTAAATATAAACAATCCTAATTAAAAATTAAATATTAGATCTCTAAACTAAATTTTCTCACCGTCGCGTCGGCGTCGTCGTCCGAACGACGCGCCGCGGTGCTTTGAGAATTGTCTCCGAGCTACCAAGCAAGCATAATTACTTAGTTGACCAGACCAAAACTACGGGAGAAGGTAAAGTATAGGCTAGCTGTGGTGCCCTGTTCGCCCATAAATATGTGATGTCCCGTAATATCATGTGCCAGCTGGACTAAATTGTTACGAATGGGCCGTAGGGTAGCTGTAGTCCGGTAGATAACTACAAAAACTGTAATAGTTTGTCACTAACAGTGAATAATTTATTGATTTTGAGCGTAGGATAATGGAAAATTATGAACGGTCGTATCATATAAAATCAAGGAAAAGGCGGGATATTTAGGAAACGACAAATGTCAGAACGAAAATGGAAATTTATGCCGTAAATATTAATTCCCTAAAAGCGATAATAATTGTAGTCGGGAGCTGCCAAAGGTCAATGTCAATTTTCTTAAGATGACACTTTGACCAGTGCGTCCAACATGAACCAATATATTTTTGTACAATATCTAACAAAAAATAAAAACATGCACTGTCCCCGAACACTGCTCCGGCGAAAATGGTCGAAATAATAAAAAAATTGTATCGCCAGAATCGGAACTGCATAGGTTTTCTGTCGAGACTTTGTAGTTTCATTCATTAACTCAGAATTGGTTCCCAGTTCTCAAACTATTAGGTCAATATACATAAAAAAAATTGTGAAGTTAATGTATTTTAATTTAAAGTTGTAAAATAAATTATTTTGATTAAAAGAAAAGTAAGGATTGTAGCAGAGTTTCCGATCAAAGGACTTAAACTTAACACTAAATACACAACAGCAATTTCTTTAGAACATGCCTTGTTTGCTGCTACCTATCCTTCTAAACAAAATAATTGCCGGCTATATGCCACGATTAACATTTGATTATAAGAAAGAAATATGCACATTGCGTACAGCATAACTCTCACAATAATATTATCTTTAATTTTAAATTATCCTTTTCAACAAAACCAAAGAAACAGCTAAAGACAAAAACACTTACTAAGAAACTTTAGATACTTTCACATACACGTGTTTCGGTATCCTACACCAAAGATACACTCTTCAGTGTTACTTGTTTCAAAGTTTAAAATGAACTGAATTCATTTCTCAAGAAAATGCCTCTACAATAATTATTTATGGTTCTAATGAACAGGATAATCCAAAATGGATTTCGGAGTGGAAGATCTCATGCAGGAGTCATTTCTACGTGGAAAATTTACACTTGATAGGACTTAATCCTTCCAACCGTTTTCGAGGAAACTGCCGCAAAAGATTTCAAGAATTCTTTGAAAACAAACTCAATTTGAAGAAAAAATCCAATGTTCTATGCTTTTTACTCTATGAGCAGTGACGGTACGAATGATGCTTGCTGGTGTGACAAATAGTGATGGGGCTAACGAATGAAAATTATAGAAATATCCGACTGTTAGTAAATGATCCAAATAATACCACTTGGATGATTTTTACTCTTCGGAAACCGGTGCTTGGTTGTAAATTTCGCGAGTATTGATGGAATAAAATTTCGAGTAACGGATGCTTGCCGCGAGCACGGATGATATAACATTCCAGAATCAAGTTCCAAGTATTCCAATATTACCAGATACTTTTACTTGACACTCCCTTCTTTTACTTCACTTGTAAGTGTTATTATTCTTCTTCCTGTGGTACGACAGCCGTATTGAGTCTTGTTTTCTGTTGTCTGCAAAATGCCCTTTTAAAATTATCTTCGGTATACGCTGTTCGTCCATCCTCCCTACATGGCCTGCCCATCTCAGTCGTTGGATTTCAACATATTCCACCATGTTTACCTCGTTATACAGCTGTTTTAGTTCATAGTTGTATCTGATACGCCATAGACCGTTTTCATTTACTGGTCCGTAGATTTTCCTCAGTACTTTCCTTTCGAAAATGGGTAACATTTCATCAGTTTTATTTATTAACGTCCACGTTTCACAGCCATATGTCACCACCGGTCTTATTAGTGATCTATATGTTAGTGTTTTGGTGTTCTTATTCGATAGTTTAGATTTGAATATGTTGTTCAATGCATATAGTTGCTTTATTCCCTTTTATTAGTCTGTGCCGTATTTCTTGGGCCATGTTATTTTTATTGTTAATTATACTTCCGAGGTATGTGAAATCTTTAACTGCCTCTATATTGTCGTCTCCAATCGTTCAGTTTTGTCTATTTCTTCTTCCTGTCTGGTTTTCCATCGCCTTTGTTTTTGTTATATTTATGTCAAGCTCTACATTCTTTTCTTTCTCTTTCAATATCCTATAGTTTTCTCTCACTGCCCTTTCCGTTCTTCCCATTATGTTGATATCGTCAGCATATGCAATTACTTGGATTTCCTTATTAATTATGGTACCATTCACGTCTATTGTCATTTCACTTATAACTTTGTGTAGAGCAATATTGAACAATACTGGGGCTAATGCGTCTCCTTGCCGGACCCCTTGGTTTACATCAAAGGTTTCTGATAGTTTCTGCTGGATTTTAACTTTGGCTTTTGTATCGTTCATTGTCGTTTTCACCAGGTTTGTTAGCTTTGTTGGTATCACAATTTCTTCCATGGCTTGATATAAGGACTTTCTCTGTATTTTGTCATATGCTTGTTTGAAATCAATAAAGATTTGGTATATTCCTATGTCATATTCCCATGTTTTTTCCAGTATTTGACGGACAGTAAAAAGCTGGTCGATTGTAGATCTACCGCTTCGAAATCCCCCTTAATATTCTCCGATGTGTTTTTCAACATACGGGGTTATTCTTTGTCTCAGGATGTCTGTAAAGATCTTGTATGCTGTGCATAGTAATGATATGCCTCTGTAGTTCTCGCACCTTAGTTTTTCTCCTTTTTTGTATACTGGGCATATGATGGCAGTTTCCCATTCCATTGGCATTATTTCTGTGTTCCATATGTTTATTATCATTTTGTGCTTAGTGTTATACTCTTTGCAAATACAAAGCGAAGAGTATGTTGCATTTGATCTACACATTTCTAAATCCGATAATATCGCTCGTAAAAAATTGTCTAGAACTAATATTTCAGTTCATTGTCTACTGGGCTTCCTATCCAGGACACCGACAAGCGAAGCTCCTCATCTCAGGGCCCTTGCCGGAGAGAACAAAACAAATTCTGCGACTAAGCAGGAAACGAGTCAGAGTGGTGATAGGTTTCTTGACCGGACATGGCTCTTTCAGGAAACACCTGCACACCATGGGGGTGGTGGACCACCCCGATTGCAGGTTTTGCGAGGACGAGGAGGAAACTTCCATACACATCCTGACTTCCTGTCCTAGGTTGATGAACCTGAGGCACAAACATCTCGGCATTGGCTTTCCAGTGCTGGTGGAAATAAGAAATTCCCCCATAGGGAGGATTTTGGCCTTTGGGCTAGAATCTGGCCTGAATGGGGGTTTTCAATAAATTTATTTAGCGGTTGCACAATGGGCCACAAAGCCTAAGGGCGGCGACCTTTCGTCGCCCCGCTAGAAGAAGAAGAAGAGGAAGAATATTATATACAAAAAAACTGCGAAGAGTATTCCGTAGTACATATGAGTAAACATCGTGTATTATTGTAATGTGTATTATTATAATGTGAGTTTAATCATCTCCCAATGATGCTAACATTATTAGCGAGACGCGAGTCAACTGTTGGTATTCGAGTGTTCAATAGTGTTCAAACGGCATTAGTAAAATACATATAAAAGTACCTCCATACACTGGAATCTAATTTTGACACTCGGTCAGAGTCGAATGCAATAACATTTTAAGATGAAATAAAATTCACTTTATCACGTTGTGTCCATTTGTGATGCACACGACGTGTAATATTGGTAAATATGTTTTGTTATCGGCAGTTAATTGGGTTTTTATATTTAATTATTATGAGAATAAATATGTGTTTGATTCAAAACTGTTTTTTTATTTTTTTATTTATGTATTACATGTGTTTGTAAGTTTTTAGATTAAATTTACTAAAAATACATGACCTGGCAATGATGAATATTTCACCACTTCGTCGTTTTTCTGATTGTTTCAGAGTGTTTGCAATATAATATTCTGTCTATGTGAGAGCTGTGTCTGGCGCCGAGATAAAATTCCTGAGCCTTCGTTATGACGCAACTCTAAGTTTTATATATGCAGGACCTATGTTTTGGTAACAACTATATTGAATTTATCAAATGTAATAAGATGATTATGCCTATTTTGAAGAGTAGGATTTTTATTTTACACAGTAGTCAACAAATTGTCTCAACAGTTGAATCACCTTCAAGCACATAAATACACAAATGCATTTAATCCAGAAATTGCGTGTGATCTACCATGCTAGTAGGCTGGTTACGGCGACTACCAGTATTAGCGGCCACTGCAGCGACTTGCTGGAATTGCTCAGGAAATTATTTCACGGCATCGTTTGTTCTTAGCACACGACGCAACCGCAAGTACTACCGACCCTCTAATTACAACATAAATATGATGTTACTACAACTGTCTCGGGCCGTATTCTTCGCGTTAACACGCATGAGTTGAAAGAGCACGTACCTGGTGAATTTTTTTGGTAACGTATGACCATTCACTTGAAGGACTGTTTGACGTTTTAGTCCTGAAAATTGACAGGTAGGTAGTTACAATATAAGGGATTCCGTTAATCGGGGTCCTTTCACTGTTTTATTTTTTAGATTCCTTTTCTGCCGAGGCGTTTAAAGAGCCCAGTCCTCAGGAAGATAATGTGGTAAAAGCTGGGAAAAAATAATCTTTGTGATAAATTTACTAAAAATACAAAAATTATCGTGGGGCTGAAAATTAAAGAGCATAGAATTGTACAAAAATATACCTTTGCAAAAAATTATATACGAACAAAGTTCTCGAGTATAAAAATAATAAAAATAATAATAATCATAAAATTAATTCCCAAATGATACATATGATAGATAATACAGTTAATACTTAATAATGACAATACATCCAAAATATATGTTTTCTATATGATATGTAAATGATGGATGTAGCAAAATACGTTTTGATAATAATTTTAGGGGTAATAAACGAAGCAAAGGCTCACGAAAGTAACCTTGTTAATGAGCCCGTGATGAATTTTGATCTAAAATCAACATTGAAGTGATGGCATAATTAAATAATAAATCTAAATAATATATTTCAAATCTACGTACAGCTTAAATAATAAATCTAAATAATAGGTATGTCTAAAATCTACGTACAGTGTATTTAAGGACATAATACAAATATAATTAATAAATAATTCAATTTGTTTCTTTATATGTACGTTCGTAACTTAGAAATAGGAACGAAACATCCTGGAAATGGTTGCACAAGAACAAACCATTGGATTGATGAAAATGCAGAAAATATAGTGTTTCTTAGAGCTGTGTATTTATCATACACAGCAAAAAAGATTTTTCAAAAAAAACCTCGAAAAAGGAAACATATTAGATTTCCAAAACGTCGGGGGAATATTTAATTTCAAGTTTTTATACTTATTTGTGTTATTTATTAAAAAAGCAACCTCTAAGTGATCCTTTGATGTAAAAGTCACAGGCATAGAAATTATTTACTAGTAACATACTGGTTAATTGTGATATTTTGTACATTCCCCTAGCACCGCTTAGAAAGAAAAAATACATGTGGCAGGAAGTCCCAAAGAATTAAAGAAGAAAAAAATAAGATAATGCCACAAATAACATTTAGACAGTGTTTTCATTTTATGTTTTAAATTTAAGTAAAATAAGAATTAAATTTATGGCGTCACCAACGCCTTTTTCCTTGCGGTTTGGTACAAAATCTTTGATAACTTTTGAAGAAAGATCAAAGTATTTTAAAGAGCAAAGATGCAGCTGTCATTACTGTAGGTATAATAATATACAATATGTCCGCGCATGGGATGTACAATAGTGGTAATGGCTAAAATCTTTAACTCATTCTATTCGAGAAAATCTTCTTCGTTATAAAAGTTTCTGCTTGCCTAAAAAATAATAATTACGTTGACAAAAATGATCAAAAATTACAAAAATTTAAAATTCCGTAAGAGTAAACTAGTTCTATTTATTATTTTGGAAGAAAATGTAAAACAAAAAAATTGCCAGCAGAATCATTCTAATAAAAGCATATTTGAATGCCAATGCCGATCCGTCTGCCTAAGGGTAAACCACGCGTTTACTAATATTCCGAATCGTCAGCGCAGTAACTAACCATCGATTTACAATCGCCCCGTTTCTTGTCGCTGTTTTTATAGTTACACAGATAAGACTAATTCACTAGATTGTGTTTAATTAAAAGCAAAATTTTAAAATGATTTCCGATCAAATGCATCAGCTTATAATTACCATTTACCATGTTACGACTTAACCAAGTAAATTTCAATTTAAATACAAATGAATATCAAAGTAGATGTGCTCGATTTAGGGCCTGTTAGATTCTTCGATTTTGTACAAATCACTATGCTCCAAAGAATTTTCATAGGACCGCCCCTTTGAAAAAAGAACCTTGATCATATTTCGAGAGAAAACCAGAATATCGTTTACCGTTTATATTATTTTAACTTAGCCCCTTTGTCATTTTCATTGAGTTAAGAGAAATATTTGTTGTTCTACCGAGTGGGCAGAGACTGTAATTACCGTGTATTTTATTGTAACTATTTCGTACTTATACGAATTAAAATAAAATCTGTCGATGTCAAATAATTTTTGTGTAATTTGTTATAGTTCTATTATTCTACCAAGTGGGTAGAGATTGTAATTTACCGTTTATTTTATTTCAAATATTTCGTGCTGATACAGATTAAAACAAACTGCATTACTTTGAAATATTTTTTAAAAATTTATTATAATCCCGGAACCGTATTAACTCCAACAAGATACCACGTGGCCGAACCGGAATTCACTTAATAAAAGCACTTAGCTGTGGGGTTTGAGGCACTTGGCAAACACCTAATGAAGTGTTAATGTAATTTTAACATTTCTGAACCGAACCGAAATACCACCGTTCTGATTATTTCTGTCTGTCCCTTTAGACAAAACAATCTCCGCCGTAAGCTGATACCGAGTCCGATAACCGTTTTATTTTTCCGATCCGAGCGTAACTTATGTTACACACCGTACCGAATCCGAAAACCATTTTATTTATTTGGTATCAGTTTGATTTAGTTTTGCCAAGTTCTTCACACCTACACTCCGACCGTTCATTTAGGCATCATTATTTTGCCTGGTACTTGCACACGGTTTTATTACTTATTACTTAATTTTTTATTATTTTTTTTACCGCTTACCGTTTCTTTTCCGATTTTATTGTCTTTTTTTTTTCGTTCTCACCATATTCTTCCTTAACACCGCTTGCTTCCGAATTAACAGTAGTAACTAGTACCTAGGCTTAAAAAAGAAGCTAAATATAAACTACATGATGAGACCTCAATCTTTACAGCTGAAGCTTTTGCCATAATGAAATCATTGGAATATGTAAAACACAATAAGTTCAATCGAGTAGTAATTTTAAGTGACTCTCTATCCGTACTATTAGCTCTAAAAAAATTGAATGACCCAAATAATCTAAAACGAATACATCCGCATATTTTAATAATAAAACAGCTAATATACAGTCTTAAAACAAATGGTATTGAAATTCAAATAGTATGGGTCAAAGCTCACGTTGGATTAATATATAATGAGCAGGTGGATAAATTAGCTAAAGAAAGTATCCACACAGGAGAAACTGTAGAAGGGATATGTCTCTCTGATTGCATAAGTGTGAGACAATCGATCATAAGGAAAAAATGGTCGTCCCTATGGAATGAATTCTGTCTTACCAACCCTACTAGATACACACATATACAACCAGTAATACCAGTGAACCCCTGGTTCAATAGCTATAACATACCTAGGAAATATATCACCATAATATCTAGAATTAAATTTGGACATGGGTGTTATCCAACCCATCTACATAGAATAGGAATACTACCGAGCGATACCTGTGAGCATTGCAACGTTTTAGGGGACCTAGAACATATATTTTTTGGATGTAGCAAATACACCGATGAAAGCAATGAACTGTACAAGAACATGATAAATTTGAAAATTGAAACTCCTTTTAATTTGATGCATTTATTAGTTTTGCAAAGGGAAGATATTATCAATTGCATAATACAATTTTTAAGGAAAACAAATATTAAACTTTAGAGTAGGTTAGTTTTGTTACCTTTGTTTTTAACCTTACTTGTGTAAAACCTAACCGTGGTCCACCTGTGTGTCTGATATTTAAAAGCCCTGAATGACCCCTGGGCGAGAAACGAGTGACCCTGTACTTTCCTGTAGATGTTAAAAAAAAAAAGGTTGTTTAGTTGGCGTAGGTGCTTTCGAAATTTTTTTTTTGTTCTTTTTCCCCTTGGTTTAGAAATGTAACGTAATAGTAACGTAGTTCCTGGCTGTATGGATACTATCCTAATGCCAAAAAAAAAAAAAAAAACTAGTAGTTAACTAGCTTCTCACCGCCTGGTTTCTCGTTCTCGTCGCTTTGTAATTGTAATTGAAATAGCATGATATATGTCAAGTTTTTATTTACATATAATTATCTTCGTATTTTTGGTACTTGCCCGTTTTTATTTCTATTGTAGATTTTATTATATGTAATAAACTTTATTATTTACCGACATGTGCCTTTTACTGTTGTGAGTGAAAGTCTAATGTGCCCTCCGGACCCCTGGACATAATTGTTTCTCCACTGTAGCTATCCCAGCCCTACTGCAACAGACTGCGTTAGGAGGCTAATGTGAAACCTTTACCCCACGAAAAAAATCGTAAAAGTGGCGCTCGAGATAACCGAATTTAACCGAAATCAAGCTCAGCGTTAATGTGACGCTTCCACTTGCCTATGGGCTAGGCAACTGGAAGAAAACACGTCACAGCTATGGTTAAAGCACAATTTAATAATAAAGTTGGATCACTTCCCCTACTGAGTGTAGTCCACGCGTCGATAACGGGAGTAAGGGCCCATGGACAAACATGATTTGAGGTGAGTCAACTGTAATTATTAAATTGTGTTTTAACCATAGGGTAACTTTATCCTCGTATTGATAAATCGGCCCTTACTAGTGTTGCAAATATTTCTTTCTCGAAAATAATCGCAAGACATTGGGTAAACTACATTCGATTTGTCTACAATATTTGTTTTTTTTTTTTTACTTTTGAAAATAATTTATTAACAGCTTTAATTGGATAGGTTATAATTTTAGTAGCATAAATTGTCACTATATGCATGCATTATTTCTGGAAAACTGGTCTAGGAGAAATAAGGTTGTTAACCTTCTATAAAATGAACAACCTGTTTACTCTTTTTAATTAATTTGTAAAATTATTTGATTACGATTAACAAGAGAGAAAAGCTGAGAAATTTCTATCATGAACTGAAAAAGATGAACCAGTAACAGTGGAAGGAGGGTTGAGATTTTATTGGCACTTCTTTTGCATTTCCAAGTCGCCATAAAAGCATAAAACCCTTTACAGTAGTGGATGTGAACAACTTATATTACTTTATTTCAGGTTATTCGCCTTTGATACGTGTTACAGATTACTTCCAAAAACACTCCTCAACTTTTAAAGCATACATCGCAGCGTTACAATGTTCGATCAACTTAATTAAACACATTTAAGAATGCTTTTCATAAGAAATACAATAATTTCACAATTATGAGAACCACATTTAACACAAAAACGGCTCTTACACTAGGTACTCTTGTAAGTCTTCATGTTCTAGAATGGCAGAAATAAAATTATGTCTCATAAAGCTTGAGTTGTTTTTTAAATATTTAATTGCGATAAAGGAAAAGAAGGTATAATTGATAAGTTTTGATTTCATATGCCTTATACCATTTTATAAGTTGGCCTTTTAGTGGAGTAAAAGAAAGAATATAAAAATCACCTAATTAGGTGATTTATTAATGGAACTTACATTACAAGAAGTTTAGGAAAAAGTTTTGGATTAAATCCGCTAAGGCTTTTGTTTAAAAAGAAGAATGTTCAAAATCGTGTTTTTCCGCAGTTTGTCTTCAATAACTCTGGTTCCATGATTCTTATTATAATGAGGAAAGAGAAACATATTATTCACAATGAAATTTCGAAGAGAACTAGATGTGTCTGATTTCTCTTGATCGATTGATTAAATTGCAAAACATAGAAACAATTGTGGGTGACCATTTTTAAACAATTGGTAATATCTTAAACAATAATGCATTAAATTTAATCAAACCATAGAAGAATATGCCACTAATTGAGATAAATTAGGGTGCCAAATTTTAAGTCCAAGTGTTTATAACTACGGCTCAAAAACAATAACAAAATTGAAAATTGAATAGCTGACCATGTTTGGGCATCAAGTCGTACAAAAAACTTTTTTTCCAGATTGTGGCTTGTTTTATGTACTTTTTAGCGGCGTTAAAATAAAATTTTTAGTATTTTTGAATAACATTTTTCTAATTTAATTTTTTTTTAAACAAATGCATTTTACTCATCATTATTTTACGCGAAATTAAAAATTATTAGCATACATTAAAAATACATAAGACAAGAAACAATTAAAAAAAGTTTTATATACGCCAATTGGGAGCCGAAATATGACGTTTATTGCATTTTAGTAATTTATAAACAAATTAAGTGAAATAGTGACTTGATATTAGCACTATACATTTCATAATATTTAAAACTGTTAATTGACTATGTAAAAATATTTTTAATCGCATAAGTTGTTGCAATATTAACGAATTTAATTTGTCTAATAGCATTCACAGCCTACTCCCGCATTATAGAACGTTCTAGCGAGGTGTACTGCATCACGCGTCAATTTCATCATATCACGATGTTTCTTTTGTTTCAACAATTGTTTCTTCTTGTAGATTATTTATTATTTGTTTGCTTATAATAATGAAACATATTCTTTATAGGATTTTGCAAACGGCGGAAGAAAACTATCTATGAGAACTAAAACAAAAAATATTTGTAAAAAATATTAATGAAATCTTTGCATTCTTTCGATAACCTGACTTCTGGTTATGCTAGCACAACCAGAAGTCAGGTTATCGAAAGAATGCAAAGATTTCATTAATATTTTTTACAAACAGTTTTTCTTTTAGTTCTTTAGTTCTCATAGTTTTTTTTCCGCTATAAAGAATATGTTTCATAACATTCTTTTGTTTAAACAAAAGCTTTCCGTCACGCCGCTTTAATCCAAAACTTTTTCCTAAACTTCTTTTAATGTCTACAACAAATTTCAGGAATTAAATTGCTATAGTAAGACAATTTCCTGCAAATTTTAGTTTTGCTCCACTATTTGGGCAATTTGAACTTCATTTAGTATTATGTAAGAAAATTGAATAATCAATTCTAGAAAATCATTAATGCAAATTTCAGAA
This sequence comes from Stenurella melanura, assembly GCA_963583905.1. Classification (NCBI taxonomy): domain Eukaryota; kingdom Metazoa; phylum Arthropoda; class Insecta; order Coleoptera; family Cerambycidae; genus Stenurella; species Stenurella melanura. The sequence goes on along the minus strand of OY757312.1, from coordinate 16,345,580 downwards.
AGTCGCTTTTTACATTTAATTTATGTAGTAACTGCAGAGATCACGTTTACAGTATTGCAATATCCCCTGCAATGTTTGAAATCAACGTAAGGGACAAGTGAAACCACCACAAGAGCAGAGAGCTCAAGTCAGGGAATACACGGCAGTAATATGCTGATTAGTAATAGGTGGTAAAGTGCCATCTTGCAAAGGTAGGTGTACTGCAGAGGCAGAGCTGGGCTTATGTCATCAACACGGTCTAACTCTACATATATAGCCATACATGTACAGGAGAGAGTTAAGCCCGTTAGATGCTCTAGTATAGAGCCTTTGATGTGGAATGGTGGATGAAAACAGGACAGATGTGGTCACCTCATTCCGGACTTACAAACAGAATTATTGCAAGTGACTTACCTGCGATTGTCAAGTTTCATTACAATTTCCTCTCTCCCTGATTCTCAAACAGCATTCACCATTCCACCAACCAGGCTGGCTTTGACGATATTAATCACTTATTCATAAATTTGCTTGTAGTTCTCTCTCTTCTATGTAAACAGGCACATTCACAAGTTTTGGCAAATAGGAATTATTGTTAACACATTATTTGATATTATTGATTGATGAGGGCCTTTACTATTAATGCCAATAATTCATCAGGAATTCAGAAAAATATTGCGTCAATATTATTTTAATATTACCAGAAGAATTAGACATACTTTGCAGAAAATGGTCTTAAAAAAAGTTTCTGGAACAATTAGCTACCTAGCCGGAAAAATAAAGATTTTAGTGTAGTAAGAATATTCTCAAATTTGCATTAAAAAGAAAAGAATAGGGGATCGATGCTCTTTCAGGGTGAATTTATATTAAATTTTTAATGTTCTTAAAATTTTTAAATCCATTTTATTATGTATGATTTTCCTACCCAGAGACAATATGTATGTTTTACTTATTTCTTTAAAATGTTTGTTTCATACGTACGTGGTTTAATAGCGGGCAGAAGCGAATTAAATGCTCTTGGCGATAGAAAATAGCTCCTTATATAACTCATCACTGTAACAATTTTAATACCTAAATAATAAAAAAGTTCTTTACCTGCGAATAGCAGCTAGTTTTTTGGTGGAGAGCTTAGGGGCGTGGGTAAGGAGGGTGGACACTCAAAGGGCGCCACCTGGCGGATAGTAGATGTAGTGATGTAAATAATTTTGCCATCCAAGAACAAAATTAAGTTACTAGCAATCGGGCGATGGAAACTATCAATAACATCAAAATTATACTGCAATAAATAACACTCTAAACTGAAGATCGTGGTAAATATCAAACAAATGTCAGGAACGTTGGCATTAAATACAGAAATGTGTAGACATTAGACATGAATATTTATTAACAACACAAGTGAGATGTACAGCAAAAACATATATAAATAAAATTCCTAGTCACTAGTTAAACATGATCCATGCGCAATAAATAAATTCTGTATATTTGATTTAATAAAACTTCACTGAAAATCTAACTGTACTCTCTGACAGATTCTCTTGTAACTACGACTTATCTGATACACAACCATGAGTTTTACTATGGGTTAAATTTCCAGCTCATCACAATTGCTTACGCTTAGATGTTAATGAATATTCTAAAATAAGTACATTCTATTAAAAATATTTCATATGTAACATAGCAGAAGGTAAATTAGCAACACATGGTGCCATACGTTGCCTCCACAGTAAGAATCTTTGATATCTCATCATTCTATAGACAAACTTAGAGCTCAGCCTATAGTTACAAGATTGTTATATAATTTACTATAATATATGAACAAGAAGTCACCGAATAAATCTGTAATAATTTCCTTTAAAAATATGTAACCAAAACGATACCAAAAAACCTGTTTAGAGCCTTGGCATTCCCCTTGACTACTGTAGTGTGACTTTTTACCGCTTCCTGCACATTCCGGACGTTGACCACAACCATAAATGCATGCTTGACACCTGTATTAAATCTGTTGGAGACTGCCGCGAACAGCTTCCCCTTCTCTAAATGTCAGCAAGACCCATACATAACCAAATATCTGAGTAATAGACTTCCTCCTATTACTCCTTCAAATACCAGGCCCCTTTACATAACCAAAATTACTGCAGCAAGCAGCTGGGCTCTTACATAAGTCACTCTGCTCAATTGCCTGATCCAAATATAGTCTAACCAAATATATGCCTGACCCAAGCATAGGCCTGTCTAAACATAAGCCTGTTCCAAATATAACTAAACTTCTGAATAGCCTGGCCCATACACTCTGTAATAATTACAACAAATAAGAACTTTTGCAAGACAAAACTCAAAATAAAAGAACTTACCTCATATAGAGAGAGTATTACATAACCTGGCGTCAAAATTTTAGCAACCAAAGGAATTCGTTCCTGGAATTTACAGAACGCTGGCGGCAAGGGGGTGAGAAATCGATGAGTAACACCAAGACAAATCGATAACTGTAATAGAGATGTAGAACCCCAAATCCTCCACAAAAATAAGGACCGCCATCGGCTTACCTCGTGCCTCGGTCGAAATACGAGCACCGGAAATCTCTCACAGTTCTCAGTGTTGCCAACTTGAGCACCTAGGGAAAACTTTCTCTAGCCAATGATAACGGTCCCCCAGAGGACTTAATAACCAAAAGATTGAATTTTAAAGATACGTAATACTTGAACTGAAGGAATATGCAAACTTCAATTATTTCAAAGAAAACATGTATAATTTCTAAATAATACACCTTTGTAGATAGGCAACATGCTACACCTATCAACGCGCGTGTTGTTACATATCCATCTACTCCGGTGAAATGAATAAATTAGAGCCTAATTGACGTAAATAAATATAAATAGTAAATTATTATTGATGTAGCACTTCCAAATGCTAGAAGGGTATGATGGTTCATTTTTAGAAATCACTTTTAATACCCTTTTTGGGAAATTTTCCAAGTCTATTATATAACATATTAATAAGCCTCCCCAAGCTACCACGCCATATTGTAGCTGAGAGCGTATAACACTCTTAGTTGTTTAATGTTAACTATCTGTTAAAGATATGTAAAATAATAAATTAAACACCTCAATTTTTTTACCCAATATTATATAGTCGCATCCCATCGTAAATGCTGATCGATCAGTATTCTCAGATATTGGGTGCTGACTTTATTATTAGGTCATTTTCTATTTCAATCTTTGAATAAGATGGCTGTCCAAATTTATATTAAAAGAAAGCTAAGTAAATGATTTTAACGTATTTAACGTTAAAATATGATTATCATCTTCTCAAAAAATACGCATATCCAGTGTTTATACCGAATAGATTGTTGATGGACAAGAGAAAGAACAACGGCCCTAGTACGGTTCATTGAGGTACCCCAAAGTTATCATTTTAGATTGGCTCAATATATCATCTATTTTTACATAGGTATTGCAATCATAACTTTGACTCAATTTTTCCTTTATCTGTAGCTCTATATATGTATTCTATCAGTGTGTCGATTGCATCATTTGTTCATTTGCTAGACTGGAAACCATACTATTTATTAGAGATTATGTACATATTATTTTTTAAAGTTTCTTATCAAGGATATCGGCCTATAGCTAAGTGGTCTAGTTTATCACTTATCTTGTAAATGGGAACAATAATTGATTCATTTAATTCAGTCGGACAGCAATCGGTCTCAAAAATAGTATTCAACAACTTTGTAAGTGGATATACGATATTGTCTGCAATTTTTTTTATTGTTTCTGCCGATATACCATCGACTCCAACGCCTTTTTTTAAATTTACAATGGTGTTTTTGAAATCGAATTCATAAGTTGGCTATAAAAACATGGAACAGAAGTTAATCTTATTAGTGTAATTTGCGAGCCTCGAGCTTATTTATTTTTATAGCCAAGCTGCTGCCAACATTTGCGAAACTTTCATTAAACACGTTACTTATTTCTAATTTATTAATAATATTTTAATTCTTATATGGCAAATGATATGCTTAAATCAAAAATTAAATTAATCTATTACATACTACTAGTACTTTCCAATATAATAATATGACTGTTTATGTCTGTCTCTCAAAAGTGCATTTTTTAATTCCCTTTTTTGAAACTCAAATAAAATAACTAAAAAAATAATATCATATTGGTAGAAGTAGTCTTGAAGTTCCGCCTCACACCGCGCCAATGCTCTCACCTTAGCAGGTCAACCTCTGTTGTTTTAATAATATCGGAATGTACGGAATAATAATTGGTCCTGTTCGTCCAGCTTAATCCTGTGGTCGCAGAAGAATAGGGCAGGATTTGCAATGCGGAGGCTTTCCAACGTCACAAATCACTTTTACTGCCGTTCGTGTACCGTATTATATGCGTTTGTGACCGTATGTAACAGCTATAGAGGACCTTTCGCTAATGCCTTGCCTTGAATATCTCAGATTTAATTTCCACTCTTTAATATAAATAGTCGGTATGAAGGGCAGTATTAATGCCAAAACGGCTATTCGATGGTAATTTAAACCTTCTGTTTAACTGTTCCTTCTTTAATTAATTACACCGGTCTCGCTCGTAAATATACAAGCGTTATTTTATTAATGTTGTAGATACAAGAACGGCCACAACAATTTAATTAAATATGTAATTAATCTGAATCTTTTGCAGTTTATTATTAGAAATTAGTTTATTAGTAGAAAACAAAGTAACTTTTTTAAGAAAAGGGAAGTATCTTTTATGGAAATCGAAAATGTTAAGAAGTTTGCTACTTATCTTCTTTTTCTTATTTATCGTATCGTACTCACAGGCTACCATTGATGACAGAAAAATTCAAAACTCCAATCAAACGATATCTGATAGCCCTGAACAAAAAAAAGAAACAGATATCCACCTTGTTTACAAAATTAATGCTGAAAAAATTCAATATACTCTTCGTGCTGCATTTGCGAAGAGCATAATCATGATTTGCCTTGCAGCGACATACCATATAGCGGCTGTTATCCGGAATAAAATATTTACAATATTCGTAATTTTTTTAAAAAATTTGTCTTAAATGTTAGTTCTTTCTGAATAGAATATAATACAGAAAATTCAAATGCCTCTCTTTTAAAACGTACTCTGGTGACATTAAACCAAAGCCTCAGATTTTTTTACAATATTTATTATTTATTACGTATGTATTATAACGACATCTGGAATTATTCTAGATCTGGATCTGGACTATTTTGAAATGATACACACTTGAAATTTGGTACACGTATGTATTGTAATGACATCTGCTTGAGATGATTTCGTTGAAAGGGCGGGGCCTGGGAGGTAAATAGGGAAAGTAAGCAAAGCAAGCTAATAAAAGTCCAGAAACTTCATTCCTGGCGTATGTTCTAGAAGCCGTCTCAAAATTTTTATCAAATTTGCTTCAAATATGTCATTAAAATTTTATTAATAATTATTTCCACATATTAGAGTGCAAATATAATCAAGATGTTTTCCTTTAAAGAGACTTGGGTCGGAAATCTGGATGTGGAAGTAGTGATTCCATAGATAGCGCTCTTCTAGTATGTAGATGGATGTTAAGGATAAAACTTTTAATTCTTTAAATAAATTTCAACAAGGCGTTGTTCTTGTCACTCCCATAATATTTCTAACAGCTCTTTTCTGAATTTTAAAGATTCTTTAAAAATTATGAGATGCCCCCCAAAACACTATGTCATATTTAGCTCTAGACACAAATTTCGCATGATAGTAAGACATTACAGTTGACATACAACACAAAACATGATGAAAGTTACATATTCGTTCTAATTTAGCCCACAATCAATGTGTATTATTAGAAATTTTGTTCTTCTGATTTGCTCAATTGACTTATCACCTACTTTTATTAGATAACTATCATTGAAAAAGGCGAATCTAGGTGAGAAATTTATAAATACAGTTTTGGAGATATTTAAGTATATTTTACAAATATTGTACCAGTCGGTGCATATTTTGAGCCATTATCAGGCCCGTCGAGAGGGGGGGGGGGTCGGAGGTGTTTTCCCCGAGGCCCGGCCGTTATTGAGGGGGCCCAGGTTTAACCCGAAGTTGAAGATTAGCATTTGCATTGGGTAAAACGAGTTCCGAAGGTTGTATTGTCTATAATGAGATTAAGAAATGTTACCCCCTGCTCTTCAAAATTTCGACCGAGAAAAATATTCAATCCTGAGGAATACTCCCTCTCGCTCTTCAAAATTTATATTGAAGATTGGTGGGAGTCGTATGATACTACCCCCGGGCGTCGATTTTCTCTCGATGGCCCTGACAATTACTAATAATTCCGGTACAGTTCTTTCAAATACAATTAGACAATTCTCATCAGCAAATATTGGTAAGGTATTTTGATCGAAGATTTCAGGTAAGTTATTAATATATATCGAAAATAGTAAGGGAATCAAGATAGAGCCTTGAGGTACAACAATTTCAACATTGAATTCTTCAGATCTAATACCATTTGCTTCAACCAGTTGTAGTCTCTTAGAGAGATATGAAATAATCCAGTCACAAGTTAACCAATATTTTTGAAGTTTTTCTATGAGCAAGGTATGATTTATTAAATCGAATGCCTTGCTCAGATACAGAAATATAACTATTCAGTTACTGTTTTTTCCGAGCGATCAAATACTGTGTTAAGAACATTCATTATTGCTGTCTCAGTTGACCTTCTTCTAATTTATTTATTTATTTATTTATTTATTTATTTATTTATTTAACAATACACTACCCAACAGAAAATTCCAATTACAGGGTAGGAAATAGTAAGTATTTACAAACATATAACGTATAAGTGTAGATTACAAAGTAAACAAATAAAAACAAAGATAAAACAAAACAAAAAAAATTAAATTATGCAGCTAATCTTTTTATCGCAGCTACATTGCAGTGGAATATATCAAACTGATCTTGTAGTTTATTATAATTTTCACACATTTTGTATAGCGGCGAAAATTTCTGGACGTTGGTTCGGGGAGTTGGTAAATAGAACAATGAATTATGCCTAGAGCCAGGTCTAGGTGTTCGAAAATTTAGTAAGTTTAAGATAGCGCTGCAATCAGTTATATTATGTATTATTTTAAAAAGGAAAATTTGCTGTGAAATAGTTCTACGAGCCTCCAGACTCGAGAGTGAGAATCTATTTAACAGTTCAGTCTGAGGAAAGCCAATAGCAGAATAGACACCATCTTCCTTATGACTCAAAGTCTTTAAAAAACGCCTCTGAATTCTCTCTATGCTCTGTATATGTGTGTTATAATGGGGCGACCAAATAATTGACGAATATTCCAATTTGGATCGAACAAACGATTGATATAGTAGTTTCAGTGTGTTAATGTCGTCAAAATCGCGAGAACATCGTATTATGAATCCCAGCGTTCTGAAACTTTCATTAGTGATGGTATTTATATGACAATTAAATGATAGTTTGGTGTCAAATGTTACACCTAGGTCGCGGAATGTTGATGGACGTGTAAGCACTGAATCTTCTATACGGTAATTAAATTCTATATATTGGTGTTTATTAGTAAAAGTTAGGACATTACACTTTCTTATACTCAACTGTAATTTGTTTAAATCACACCATTCAGTAATTTTATCAAGGGCACTTTGTAATACCACACAGTCACTCACATCATTTATTTTATTGTATAACTTCATATCATCTGCATATAAAAGACAATTGACACCCAATTCCTCTGCAATGTCATTGATGAAAATGTTGAAGAATAATGGGCCCAAAACAGAGCCTTGAGGTACACCGGAGGTAGATACGAATTCCGCAGATCGTTGTCCACGGTATTCAACATGGTGATGTCTGTTTTCAAGATATGATTTGAAAAATAACAACAAATTTCTTGAGAAGCCAAATTTTTGAAATTTATAACATAAAATACTGTGATCTAGTCTGTCAAATGCTTTAGTAAAGTCTGTGTAAATTACGTCAACCTGTGAGTTAGTGTCGATAGCATTAGATATATATTGAGTTATACAAAAGAGATTAGTTGATGTAGATCGTCCCTTGAAGAAACCGTGCTGGTATTCATTAATGCGATTTTTTGCATAAGAAAATGTTGGTTCATGAATTTCGAACGCTTTTGAGAAATTGTTGATAATCGTTATAGGTCTGTAATTCTCAATATTATTTTTTTCGCCTTTTTTATATACAGGAATTATTTTAGAACATTTTAGTGCATCAGGAAATATATTAGATTTAATGGCTAAATTAAATAAGAATGTAAGAGGAGTTGTGAGCACGCTAGCACAATCATGTAGTATGAAGGCTGGAATTTTGTCAGGCCCCATTGTGTATTTAGGCTTGATTTTTTTCAAGGAATTTAAAACTTCTTGTTCTGTAAACCGTTCGATTGTTAAAAAATCTGTTTCTGAGTCAACAGGAAGGTCCTCGATTGATGGATTAGAGGTAATATATGAACTACAAAGGTATTCAGCGAAGCCATTAACTACTTCCTTGTTGCCTACATAATGTTTATCTTCATAGTTCATAGCTGTTGGTAAATTATTACTAGACTTCTTACTGTCGATAAACTGCCAGAACTTACTGGGATTGTGTTTAATATTACTATCGATGCCGCGACAATATTTTTTATATTCAATATCAACCTGCTCTTTGATATATGTTCTTAATAATTTAAACTCATCGAGTGCAAGAGGATCCTCACGGTTCTTGTAATCACACCACGCTCTATGTTTTAATTTTAGACTTTTAATTATATTGGAGTTATACCACGGTGGGAAACTCTTGCCTTTAATTACGGTTTTAGGGACAACTGTATCAAGAATGATATACATTTTTTCATAATAAAACCATGTTGTGATTTTTTTGAAATGGATGGCAGAAGAGCCACTGGTTTATGATTTTCGGATAACGTAATATCTCCTTTTTTGAAAAGTGTAATAATTTTCTCTGATTGCAGCACCATTGGGAAAATACCCACCGACATCGAAAAATTTACTATATACTTAATTGGAGCAACAATAAATTTAAAAGACCTATGTTATAAATTAGTTATGTTATCTAATCCGCAGGTATTAGATTTCTATATCTCTAAAATTATATTTAATATTTCTGCTTCAGTAACGGGGTCTAAAAAGTATTTTCAATATTAATATCCAAGTTAAAATTACTATTTGGGTTTAGAATTTTTTTATTTAACTTTTTAGGTTTATCAATGAATTCGAAATTAAAGTTTTGAGCAATTTTGAATGAGTCAGTTTCAGGGCTATTTTACTTCCCTCGCATACCGAAGGGAAGAGTATTGTATTCGAGAAAAAATCACCCTCCGAGATTTTTCCGGATTTTCACGTTTCAGATCATGTAGATTATGAAAATACAGGTTTTTCAATTCCGTCAGTCTGTCTGTCTCTCCGTCCGTCCGTCCGTCCGTCCGTCCGTCCGTCCGTCCGTCCGTCCGTCCGTCCGTCCGTCTGTCTGTCTGTTGGTGCATTAACTAAAAAACTACTTGACGGAGAACAGCCAAATGTGGTAGGTAGCTAACACTACTGTCAACGAAGAAATAGTTGAACTTTCACTGGAAAATATACAGGGTGGGCCGGGCCGTCTAAAGGGCATAAATAATGGAAACATTTTTTGTTGCTCAAATTTTAAATTTCCACGCTTCATGACATTGTAAACCTATTTCAGAAAAAAAAAATATTGAAATTTCTTTTTTATCAACATTTTTGAAATATTCTTTTGCCACTAAAAAATTGAAAATTTTTTGAATTTTTTTTTTTAATTTTAAATTGAAAAAATTTTTGAAATTTCGAATCTTTGGAATTTTTTTTATAAAATTGGTGACGGAAAAAAATGTTCTTTGTTCAAATTTAAAATTTTCTCGTTTCGTGGCATTCTAAAAAAAATATTGTTTAGACAATTTAAAATAAAAAATTTTGAAATTTTGAAGATTTTGTATAAAATGGATGATGTGTAAAAAATTGTTTTGCCCAAATTTTAAATTTCCACGTTTCATGACATTTTAAACATATTTCAAAAAAAAATTTTTAGAAAACAAACGAAAATTGTGAATATTTTTAATAAAACGGGTGATGGAAAAAAATGTTTTGCTCACATTTAAAATTTCCAGGTTTCATGACATTCTAAATATATTTTAAGAAAGAAATTTGTTTTGAAAATTTAAAAAATATATTTATTTTTTATAATTTTACCACTACAATAGAATAGATGATGGAAAAAAATGTTTTCTTCAATTCTAAAATTTCCGCATTTCATTATAATCTTATTCTATTTCAACAAAAAAATGTTTTGAAAATAGAAAAAGTTCCCACCATTATACCGTAGATGATGGGAAAAAGTTATCAGGTTTTCTCTGTAATAATAGAGCTAACTACATGGCGATTATAATTCTCATGTCATCTCTTAATTCATAATTTCTTAGAGTGACCGTCTTGTATGAATAAAGAGGGAAGTTCTGTGTAAATACCTTTACCGATTTTTGTATTTGTATTTTGTCGATAGCATTGTTTTTATTTTTGTTGTTATTCATATTTTCGTTTATGTTATGCCAAGCTGCTTATGATTTATTACGGGAATTCATGTATAAGAAAACGTTATATATTCTTTTAGCAGATTTTATAACTTGCATGTAGATTTTCTTCTACTTTTTATAAAATTCAACATCCTCTAAATTATTAGAATGTATCTTACGTTTGTGTACATTTTTTAGTCCTTGAGATGATAGGTGGATTACAAAAGGTAAAAATGTTCTGATTACTATGTTTTAATGGAAGAAATTACTAATAAGCGCACTAACTTTGTTTCTATAGTGACCTTTTATTACTCTCTATCAATCCCTAATGGACTTATATGAAGGTCAAACTTTAATAAGTATAGAAGATATTAATTTATTTCTAGGATGTATCATAAAATGTCAGAATTTGCAGAGCTGACCCTTACAATAAACGGAAAGATTTTATATCTCTGAAAGTAGGTACCAAGTAGCTTTCTAATGTATATTGAGAAGAAATAGAGGTAAAATTTTTAGTTAAATTTTTTGTCTGTGATTAGCAGTTTTCGAGAAATTCACAGGTAAAAAATTTGATCAATGTACTGATATTATACGTATAGCACTTATGAGATAAAGCAACATGCGGGGTGTGTACGGTGTACATTTAGTTTTATTGACAATTATATTTGCGCAAAATACTGTTTCATTGCCTTCTTGTAATACTATAATTATCATAATTACATTTATCGTACCCTCATGTTCTGTAGTTGAATATTTCAGCTATAAAACAATGTAACTGAAATAAATAGATTAATTCTTTAATTAACCAGCGGTCTTTGCGCGATATCTTTTGAGCTGTGCCTTCCTTAGAAAGCTTTATGCACGTTCCGATATACCTTTATTTTACGCTTCCATCACAAGCTAGCATAGATTTACCACACCCTGTATATGTTCGAACAGCTCCAACCCGAAATGTGAAACAGCTCTAATCTATACCCCATAGCAACTCTACAAAGAAATAAAACACGTTCAGTTATGGAGTTTGAAAAGTAATTCAGGCTTCCGAGCTTATTTAGTTCCTCGACGGTAATAAAACAAATAATGGGTTAGAATTAAACACTATGAAGTCTGGAAGGAAATTAAGTTTATCCATAAATTTGATTTAGCAGTCAAGTGAGTAAGGAAAACTGTAGGTTAAAGCCAGGGCCATTGATGCAATTAAACATGATTTGTACTTTTGCCCATTTGAACAATTCCAAAATGACGAATGGGCCTTGGAATAAGCGAACAAAGACTCTTATCTGAGCGATTGTTGACTCTGTAAGGCCTAAGAAGCAAAGGCTTACCAATATACTGCCGACTTATTATTCAGCTCTCGGTTCGACCCATGCGCCATTAATTTTTAGCTTTATTGTTTTATGATTAAGTGACTGATTTCGGTAAAATAGAACTTGATTTGCGCACTTTAATTTTAAGACGAAATACATTGCGTCTAAGCATACACCTACCTACTTTGAAATTGCTATTTTATCTAAACGGTCAAAGTTATTTTAAAAATGCGCTCACATATGAGCGATGTTAATTATTTTTGCAAATTGTTTCCATAGGGTTTTACAGAATGCATTATTTGTATGAGCATATTGTTTTATGCAACAGAAGTTCACATTTTGTGACGAACAAATGAGTTACTTCATTATTATCGAGAATTATGTGGTTACTTTTTCTACCAAGAAAGTAGGAGAATATTACATATCTACGTACGTAATTTTATTTTGTGGATTAGGGAAGTAGCCGGGAGGGCTTAAAAGTATAGTATGATTTTTCTAATTTAAACCTCTCTAATTTGGCAAAAGAAAACACGAATAATTACAAATGCCACATGACGCATGGGGTAGGAATGTAGGATGAGAAGTGGATTTGTTTGTGAGATGCTTCTTTTAACTTTCCAAGCTTATTTTATGGTTCCATCTGTCATCATTGGTTGGGAAGTGTAGGCGTGTGCGAGATGCTTCTTTTCAGTTTCCATGCTTCTTTTAAGTTTCTATCTGTCATCATGTCCTTATTTATTCTTCTTCTAAGTTCTGTGTTTCTTCTGTTTCTGAATCCGGCAGCTTTTATTTTTATTTATTAACCGTTCCATAGGTAAATATCCATTTAGGGTGGAAGACTGGGAAGGGCCCTATCTCACGGTAAAACAAGAGTTTTTAATAGCGGGTTATGAGAAAGAGGAAATATTTTGTACACCCTGTATATTGTTTTTTTGAAGCAATCAGTTTTAAATAAAAGGTTAAACTTGGAGTTCCCCAGGGCTCCGTCCTAGGGCCCCTATAATTTATGCTATTTGTAAATGATCTTCCTGATTACATAAAAAATGTAGAACATGTTATTATGTTTGCTGATGATACTGTTATTACAACAACGGCAACCAGTGTAAAGGAAATTCAATTACAGGCGGAAAATATTATTATTACTTTAAGCACTTGGTGTTATAGTAATAAACTAATATTAAATACCAAAAAAAGCGGCAGTAATGAATTTTCATGTTAAAAGATCTTTACCAGTTGGATGATGAAACAAAATATCTTGTTACTATACTGGACTCGAAGTTATCATGGGATAATCATATAGATACGGTATGCAAGAAATTAAATAAAGCATATTTTGGCATCCTCCAAATGAAAAACGTTTTAAATGAGAATGGCCTAATAAATATTTATTATGCTTTGGCGTACTCACACATTTCATTAAACATTATGAGTTGGGGTTGTGGCAGAGAAAGGAATAGAATATTTATTTTACAAAAAAGGCTAGTTCGTTTAATATTTAATTTATCATCTAGAGAAAGTTGTAGAGCGATTTTCAAGGAATAAAAAAATTTAACCTTACCGTTCGTGTACATATTTAAATGTTTATTGTACACTAAACAAAATCTTGATAAATTTGTTAAAATATCGGATAACCATTCTTATAATATTAGACATATCGAATTCTTAACTATTTATATTTATAAAACTGCAACATATAAGCATTCTCCATCAACTGTCAACTGTGTTAGTTTATATAATGCACTGCCCAGCACTCTGCGTGAAATCATCAGTACTAAACTGTTTAAAAACCAAGTTAAAAACATTTTAGTAGAAGGTGGCTTTTACAGCATTGACGAGTTTGCGTCCGGGATATCACAAAAATAATTAGTTTTTATTATTTACTGTACACTTTTATTTGACGTCTATTTATTATATGTCTTTCTTTTAAATAGTTTTGTATATGTTTTATTCTCAGTTGTACACACCACACTTTTATTTCTAAGTAACATTTCGACTTATCCTATGTCATGTAATGTGATGAAAATGGATTAGTAAAAATCATTATTATTATTATTATTTCTGTTTTCCAATTCAATTCTCAATTCCGGGCATTTTTCTATTTCATTTATATTTAATACCTTTTCAATTTTACTTTTAATTTTTTTTGTTGTTGTGTAATAAACTAAAAATTAATAAACAAACACAATTAATAGACTAGACCAGACTTATCTTTTGGTCGCTTTGTGTTTTTGTTGGCAGCTTCCCTCTTTCTTCTGTAGCATTCCCACACTACTTTCACTCGGTTTCATCCTTCCAGATGTTGTTAAGTGCATTCATCCACTGGGACTCAGCAAATATTTTAACAAAAGAGGCAGATGGCAAAAAGAGAAAAATTAAAGAATCCGCCATAATATTATTGAATGGGGATAGATGTATGTCGAATTGTTCCGTAAATATCTGTACAACTTGGTTGCCAATGTTAAAAGAAGAACTTTACAAACTTAACATTGTACAAAAACTAAAAAAACTGTTAACTATATCAACAGTTCTATGTAAATAGTAAGTATCTATGGATATTGAAAATAACAAACATTCTTAGAGCTGTGTATTTATCATACACAGCAAAAAAGATTTTTCAAAAAAAGCCTTGAAAAAGGAAACAGAATAGATTTCCGAAACGTCGGCGAAATATTTAATTTCAAGTTTTTATACTTATTTGTGTTGTTTATTTAAAAAAAAGTAACCTTTAACGGATCCTTTGACGTAAAAGTCACAGGCGTAGAGGTTATTTACCAGTACCATACTAGTTAATTATGATATTTTGTAGATTCCCCGAGCACCGCTTAAAAAGAAAACATACATGTGGCAGGAAGTCCCAAAGAATTGAAGAAGGAAAAAAATTAAGATAATACCACAAATAACATTTAGATAATATTGGTATTTATGTGTTTTATATGTTTATGTTTTTTGTCTTATTTTAACATTTTATTACTATAAAGAGACATAAAATAATTGTTTTTAATTTGTATGAATTATTTAAAATAAACATTGTTTACTAGACGTGCCAAATGTACTTAATGTTTGTATCAAGAATTGGAAAAATTAATTGTAATTCGATATTCTAATTCATATTCTAAATTAATCCCAAATATTAACAATTTGATAAATAAGTACTTCAGTTAATAAAAAACGTACGTATTAACTCAAAACAATATCTGTTTGCTAGTAGAAGATACTATATCATAAGTAGTTAAGGATGAATGATCATTCCATATCACCCCAGGGCGCTAACGCAAATATTTAAATTTCTCACTTAATAATAAGTCCTGAGGCAGTGAGTGAGTCAAGTGTTCGTTATTCTCGCACAGATCCCAAAATTTATATCGGTGTAATTTTTATCCATCCAATTACCTTTCTGTTCTATTCAGCAATTCTGGAACAATATTTTAGAGGATTGAGGAACATAAAGGGGGATGCGGGGTGTGCCTTCACCTCGAGCCGAGAGCAGTTCAGTTTGAGTTGGACCTAAAACGGTTTGATTTGTTGGCACCGTTAATTGAAAACCAGAGGCAATTACATAGTCGACTATGATGCCTTCTTCCACTGTTGTCAGACTTCCTTCTCTAAATATTAAGCTACTTATAAAACATTTCCTCTGCTGAGCTGTGCAGATATGAATTCTCCTCGGTTTTGAGGTTGCTTTAAAATCAAACGAATAGGTATACGAATGATTTGCAATTAGAACTAAAACATCTGATACCGCTATAATTTTTACAAACAAAGAAATACTATACGCATTTTCGATCATCAAGTTGGCACCACCAGGTAAAAATGCTAAAATATTAATTGAATCTCCAGCATTTAGTAAAAAACGCACACCTTCAAATTTAAAGGAACGGAAATAAATTGGAATTTTTTTACACATTTTTTTTTCTCCTGAAAAATAAGGTCTAGACAGCCATGAAGTTTTTATTACAATTTTGTTTATTTTTATAACCCAAAAAGGTTCGTGAATGGCTGACGTCAAGGGTGGATGTATCGTGCGACGCTCTCAAAGAAAACGCAAAAAGAATCGGTTAAAAGTTCAAGTAATAATAATAGTAATAAATGTGATTTATTGATTAACAAAAGGCCATTGACCGCAGTCCTTCAGCCCATAATATTTGAGCAAAATTACTGTTTTTAATGCAGAGATACAAAAAAACGATACATAGATAACTATATGTATTAAAAAAAACGAAACTATTCAGGGATGTCTTCTGCCCATCCTAGGACACTTTCATGTAGGGTATGTTCTGGAAATCTATATCTGGAATTGATTTGTTGATCACATGTTCTACAGCATGGCTGCAACAGTTGTGTGTTATGTTGCTTGGTAGCGAACTTTTTCGGTAGGTCTTTGATCCTTATATTGATGGGTTGTATATATGTTCGCGCGTACAGTAACTCATTAGGTGGATTATGAAGTGGGTTAAGGGGGTGTCTCATCTTTGTAATGGTTCTCAGTGAAGTAGTCTCGGTTACTTTGAGTTAAAACTCCATTAAACTAACAAAATTTAAGTGATCGGTAGATTAAAAAATTCTGCGTAAAGTGAAGTGTAATAATAGAAGAACAAAGCACACATCGAATTAAGAATTGAAAATTACTCTAATATGTTTGTTAAAGTAAACATATGTCTAGTGCAGTGCCTAGCTCGGAGGCCGTGTCGTGAACGAAAATTAGCTGGGATCCTTTCAAGTGGATGGTATGAGACCCAACATGTGTTTATAAGGCAATATAGACATTACCAGCTGTGGCAAGAAAACGATAAGTTATTTTAATTGGTAGTGTTAGTTTATTAGTGTATTAATTTATTATACTCTTCGCAAATACAAAACGAGGAGTATATTGCATTCGATCGGCACGTTTCTAAATCCAGTAATGTCGCTCGTAGACAAATTAATTTCATATCACTGAATTGGTGATCGAATTCTGAACAACTTTCAAAATGACCGCCCGTCTATCTATCTGCCCGTCCGTCTGACTGTCTGTCTGTCCGTCTCTCCGCCCGTCACGTTTCTTTTAAGCACGATAACTTAAGAATTAAAAGTCCGATTGTATTGACACTTGAACAGTAAGTTAGTGTTGGCTAGAGGAAGAACCCTATTGCTTTTGAACAAAATCGATCAATACATAAAAGAGTTATTAATTTTTTAAATTTAATGTTTTTATGTCTTGTAATTAAGCAAAAAATGTCTAAAATTAATAGAGTAAGATCCCAGAGCCGCCAGACCTACGTCATTTTAGCAAAGCTAATATTTTGACAATAAATAATGTGATATGTAGTTAAGAACGTATGCATATTTGCTAGCTTGAAAGCGGGGCCCTTTTACAGATAACAGGTACAAAAGGTACAAAAAACCTTACTATATCTATAATATTATTTGCAAAAAATAAACTGCGAATAGTATCCTATAGAATGTGCAACAATTATATAAAAAGTGCAGTAAGTTGGCGAAGAGTATAATGTTTACTCTAGTTTCTTTATTAAAATTGAAAAAAATTAAAATGAAAATTGGAAAGGTATTAAACATAGGTAATGAAATGGAATGGAATTGGAAATTGGCAGTTGAAACTAATCACTACAAAAGCAAACCAGTATACAGTTTGTGCAAAATGTTCTCTCGGGCCTCTGTTTCATAACCCGCTGTAAAATGCTCTTTTTACGGCGAAATAGGGTCCTTCCTTGCACTTCCACCATAAATGGATATTTACCTGTGGAACTATTAATAAATAAGAGCTCCTTGCGGCGAGCTAATGTAGGTAAGTATTGGCAGTCAAATTAGGTAGAAGCACTGGTTCGGGATGTTGAAAAGAAAACACAGATTTTTGGGGAATATGAAAACATATATGGACGCAAGCGAGCAGGAGAATATGCACAGTGCTAGATTCAGAAATAGAAGAAACAGATAACTCAGAAGAAGAATAAACAAGATGATGATATATGGAAACTTAAAAAGAGCATAGAAACTTAAAAGAAGCATTTCACAAACACTTTCACTTCCCGCCTCATGCGTCATGTGGCTCTGGCTGCTGTCAACAAGCATGTCAGATGTTCAATTCAGCGTATGCAGCAGCAGGTGGTATATAAAAACGTCCAGATTGGATGTCTTACTAAGACAAATTAATCAGTCAATCAAAATCAATCAAATTTAAAAAGAGTTAGAACCAGAATGTTCTGTGCCTAGTGTTCATGATTTTAAATTACTATCTAAAAATGCTTAGTAATCTGGAGTATATACAGTTCTTGGTGCTCGGTAATTATAAGCTTTGTCTGTCAATGCTTAGTGATGAATGCTCGAGGCACTTTCTGTCAGTGGTCGGCACAGATATAATATAAAAAGAATTTTAAACCTCTAATTAATAATATCTTAAGTAAATTGCTGATTAATTATATCTGAAAATTTATTAAAAAAGTTATAAATAAACTACAAATAACTCTATTTATTAAATTAACATGAGACTTCAGGGATTAGTGAATAACTAAACACTTTCGTTAAATATACAAAAGCAATATAGCGTAAGCAATAAATACATATACAAAAAATCGGTAAAGTTATTTACACAGAACTTCCCTCGTTATTTGTGCATGACAGTCACTCAAAAAAATTATTAATTACGAAATGACATTGGGAATAATAATTGGAATATAATTATTGGTATTATTACAAAGAAAACCTGATAACTTTTGGTCATCCAAGAGCAAAAGTTCAATATACCAAATAACAGGTGCCAAATATGGAAGGCTTGCGCAAATACCTTTATAAATGTCCACCATGACTCAATTATTTCTTGGGATGCCATTATTCAATAAAAGTATATAATAGGATATGCCAAATATTATTGCCATCTCTCACATTTTCAATCCCACATTCACGTAATGGAGT